>JAFBJR010000190.1:758188-1358188 GCA_016785285.1 Brachirus orientalis
CATCCCAATTGCACCACGTGGTTGGGATGGGGGGGGGTGTCAGACAATATACAATTTACACTACACCACAGTATAGTATAGTTATATTCATTAATTAGTATAGTAGTTTCATATTTTCAATACTTATTTAGTAATAATTGAGTTATCTACCTTGCCATTAATTTTGTACAGTTTACAATACAGTACAGTTCACTGGTTTCTATTAAGAGATAAAATGAATATAGAGCAGAACTTAGTTCAGCCCACTGGTCCGGCCTTCAACAATATTTTATGTTTTTCATGTGGCCCCCTGGGGAAAATAATTGCCCACCCCTGGTTTAGTGAGTTCAATTACCTTCCAGTTAAATCCAATTAACCTCAGCATGTTTTAGGACTGTTGTGAGGAAGCCTGAGAACCTGGAGAAAACCCCACCATACGTTAAAAGAATGATTTCAATCTTGTGCCGGCTTCTCAAACTGAGGTGCTATGATATTTTAGAAGTCGTTTTCATTCTCCAAAATACTTGTTTTGGAAACCTGCTGGCGTGCTGTTTTTTTCCTCACACTCTTGGCTTTATATGTTTTTAGCTTTAATTGGTTCGTTTTGTTTGTTTTTTTTGCACAGTTTGCTACTGTGAAAGGCATGTTTCATACGTGACGAAGTTTTTTTTTTTTTTTTTTTTTTTTTTCTCAGGATGTCTATATGTAGCAGCCCATTGTCCAGGAAAAAATAAATTCATTTTGCTCTGTTTTGTCTTTGTTTAGAAACTTGACACCGAACTCAGTGGTGTAGATGCTTTTATAGCAGGGTTTAAATGGAAGGCCTGTGCAACATCCTCATTTAAACAAAACACCCTAAACCACAGAGTAAATTCTCCATGGCTCAGTTTTAAGGACATTTCACCAAAAAAAAAAATCTACTTGCATGGACTTAACCCCTTCAAGTGTTAAGTTTGTTGACATGATCTCCATCAATCTAAGTGTTGCTCCAATTGCTGGTTTGCACCAGACAGCTGATCGCTGACATGAAATTTAGATATGATGATGCAAGCGTTTCCTGAAATAGGCAGCTGCCTTTGCTGACATCCCACAGTGTTAAAACAAGCCTGAATTGTACTGCACTAAGTAACAACCTGCATTATTTCAAGGTACATTACATAGTAAAGCTGAGGCCTCACAATATTTTACAGAGAAAGAAAAGGTCACAGGTCACACAAGTATAAGTATATTACACTGTCCACTGCTAAAACCAAACCCAATGTTTCCTGATTTTTACTCTGTAAATTTTGATGAGATACATAAGCACAGAAAAGTGCCTCTATATCAATCGGTTTGACGGTAGGGCGGAATAGATATTTACAGCAATTTTTACAGTAAAAATCTAAGTTCCTTTATTTAAGAGGCTAAAATTGTCATACTTATCAGCCATTCAGTCACATGATATTTTCAAGTGAAGAAAGGGGGTAAAAGAAAAGACCTGCAGGCATATGGCCGCATCTGAAATAAACTTGAGGGGGAGGAGGAGGACGAGGAGGAGGGTGCCGATGGCTCATGTTGCAATCTTGCTCAGAGGTTTTGTTGACTGTTGTGCAGGGTAGAGCTCATCAGCATGAAGAAGAGAAATGAATCCGTAGAGACAAGGGGCACTGCGGTGTATCTGCTCATTAGGCGGGCGATGCTGTAATTCAGTGAACGAGCAGCTCTGCAATCAGGGGCTTATTCATTAGCATGGGGGCCCTGCTTTCATCTGCAACCATTTGAAGCTGCCAATCACCGAGGCAGGCGCATGACTGGATGACTCTGAGAGGCATGTGCATTGAGAGAGCGAGAGAGAGAGAGAGAGACATGTCTACATGCTGCCTTAAGCTTTCATATCTGAGAGGGACTTTAATGGGGAAGAAATGTGCATTTTTGCAGTGTAGTGCTGGCAGGTGGCCCAAACTGTGACAGCCTGATAATCATCTCTCTCTGCTTTGCATGGAAACAGCTTTTGTTCTAAGATTTCACGAGGAGCAGCGTTCCTTTTCTCAGAACAGGTTTCCTCCTGATTGAATTGATTGAGAGCGATTGATTAGAAGAAAGTTTGATTTAGAGGTGAAGTTTAGGGAAGAACTAGAGTCCCTCTGACACACACACGCACACACTTGGTCCAGTCAGCGTTTGTGTATCTTTAATCAAATCTAATGTATGAAATGTACAAGGAAACGACTGTGTGTATGTTTTTTATCAGAGAGCGAGAGAAGGAGAGGGCTTTGTGTGTTTCTGTGTGTGTTTCTGTGTGTGTGTGGAGGCAGTTACTGTTGATTTCAGACTTCCCTTGAAGCTGCAGATGATATCACACAATTTCTGTGAGGACTTTTTTTTTTTTTTACTTACATCAATGTCGTCTGATCACCAGTTTTGTTTCAATGAAAAAAAAAAAAATGAGTGAAACCAACATCTGCCAAAATACTTAATGAGGAAACAATCAGGAACTGTTTCATCCAAGTCCTTTGATGGAATAGCTTTCACCGAGTTTAGTCAGAGAGGATTAGCACCACTTTAATGTTTATATGGTTAAAAATCTTTAAATCTCGGGCAGGCCACAGTGTCAACAACCTTAATTGATGCAGAAAATTCGATATAATAAAACAGAATAAAATAAACAAAACATTACAAATCTGATTAAAATAATTAAATAATAATACCAGCAGTTTCTGGAAAACACTCACAGTACACAGTTCATGACAGAGCAGTTTAAGAGCTAGTTGTATTGGCAGTTTTAGCAGCTCTCTGCAGCAAAGTGGGGAGTAATTTGGGATGAAAAGGACATGTAGCATGCTGCACTATAACCATGTGACATTTGCTTTTACAATATATTGAGCTTTTTAATTCGGTAATAAAAGGAGATCACGAATCTGAAGAGCTGAAGAAGCTGCTCATTTGTAGATTTGTCAGTGGCTATTGCAGGAGCTAATGTTAGTTTATATATACAAAAACACTCATTAGTTCATTAATTAACCTGCATGTTAACACAAACATCTAATCAGCAAATCACATGGCAACAACTCAGTCCATTCAAGCATTCAAACAGTTGGACATGACCATGATGACAGTCTGATGTTCAAATAAAGAAAACAATAATAATAACTCCTGTATCCATCCCTTTGCAATGGGTTCGTTGAAAAGCTGTTCAGTAGTGTTTGTTCTTGCTTAAAAAACACACATAGAGAGACAGATAAGAGAAACAGGACGGCGTGGTCAGTTAGGAAAAAAGAAAAGTGTGCAGTGGGTGAAACTCAAAGTGAAAATGAAAGAATATGAAAAAACGATATTTGAAAATAAAGAAAAAAAAAAAACAATAGAAGTCCCAGAAAACATTAAAGACACTGACAAGTTATTTCCAGTAACTGAACATTTGCTGTCCGACTGGGTACATATCTAAGAAAAAAGGAAACGTAATAAAAAGACAAACCTATATGATTCAGCCTTTGGTTCAACTATAAGTGTGTGATTTCAGCATGCAGTCATAGAATTTACCTAATACCCACATTGATACCGTTTGGAAAAAAACACATCTAACAATATCCTTCAAGTCTAAAGGGATCAATTCACTTTTCCCTTCACAGTAGCTTAAGTGCTGTCAGTCAATGCAACAACTGTAGATAATCTGTGGTAAAAGGCCTCATAAAAGGTAACCGGGTTCTCAGACAATGGCTGCACTTTGAGTGAAATGCTCTGTGATCATTTCCACAGTATAGAATTGATCACATTTCCTGTTAAGTACAGCATGTAAATTGGCGATAATGTGTAGGTTTGTTATTGCTGCCAATAACAGGTTACAACAGGTACTTGGCCTTTAACATTCGACCCTTGGATTTAGCCACCGTTAGGGCACACACACACACACACACACACACACACAGGCTTGAGCTGTTCTTGGTAAAACTCTGCACTTCCATTCATTTGGACGGCCTACACAACCTTAACACAATAGCCTGTTAGTGACTAACCCTAACCTTAACTTAACCAGTTTAAATCACAGTTCAAATCACATCCCTTAACTTAACCAGTTCCTCAGAAATAAGGGTCTGACTCATGTGGTCTCTATGAGGACTAATGGTCCGGGCAGGGTCAGTGTTTATCCTAGAAAAGGTCTTGAAGAGATTTGACAAACAACGCAAAAGTACAAACAAACACACACACATGCTTGTCTTACTATCTTTATGTGGACACCTCATAGACATAATGCATTCCCTAGCCCTTTACCCTAACCTTAACCATCATAACTAAAGGCCTTACCCAAAACCTTAACCTAAACCCAATTCTAACCCTAACCCTAAAACCAGGTCTTAACCCTGAAATCCCTGTGGGGACCAGGCAAAATGTCCACACAAGTTTGGACATGTTTTGGTTCTCACAGGGATAGAAAGACATGTACACACACACACACACACACAGTCATCATAATAGATATTTTACATTTTATTAAACTGGAGCAGTATTTACAATGTACAATCACTGAATTGTTCATTTTCAAGACACATAAAAAAAAGTGCTTTTAAAAAGTTCTTTTGTTCTGAATAAATAAGTTTCCATTTTCTGACAGTACAACAACAAACAACAAACAGGCTGCAAATGTGCTCAAAATATTCATCATATACTGAGGTTTTACTGCAATTCTCTTGCAACACTCCCCTTTTTTTTTATTTTCCTAAAACATATTGCAGCAATATAAAATTAAAATACCGTGTCCAACCATGTAAAAGGGAAACAAACCCTGGCCTGATTGTGTTTTGTGTCCAGTCGCAGAAAGAAAAATTAAAAAAAAAAAAAAAAAAAAAGTCAATATAAAATTAAAATACCGTGTCCAACCATGTAAAAGGGAAACAAACCCTGGCCTGATTGTGTTTTGTGTCCAGTCGCAGAAAGAATTAAAAAAAAAAAAAAAAAAAAAAAGTGGTCTTCTTTTTCAACATCCTGAACAACAAAACTCTCCTGTGTCGAAATGGAGGCAGCACATTTCTCCCATAACCACAGTCTGCTGTCCTTCACACACAATTTTAGCTTTTGCAGTGTTACAACTAAAAAGCTGACTGATTGGAAACAGATTGTCGAGGTCCTGCTACTCCCAAAACAGTGCAGACGATGCACAGTGCTGAATGTCCCAAAAGAGTGTCCTTAGGAATTCCTATTTAAAATCACAATATGACCAGAGAGGTGGAAACTTGGTCAGAGATCAGCGGCTGATGGGGAGTTGTGGTAAAGAGATGGACTGATGGGTCAAGTGGCCTGGAGCAGCGATGACAGAGAAGGGATGAGCTGCACGAAGAAGAGAAACACCGTGAGTCTGGGAAGCTGAAACACAAACTAGGCTTTGTTTGTAGAAACTCTCTTTTTTTTTTTTTTTTTTTAATTAAGTCGATGATATACAGATTAAACATTTTGAATGGTGGGGAAAAAAAGTACTTTAAACTTAAAAACTCAAACTTAATTACTTAATTAAACCAAGTTCCTTTAACAATAAATACCTGAGCAACTTAAATTAGCTCTTTTCTTATATTGTCTAAGTGAATAAAATGCAATTCATGGTAATCTGTTTCATCAGATTTTGAGTTGAACAAAATAACTAGGTTTTACAGTGCAGGTTGTTTTAGCTTACCATCTTCGCCTACCAGCATTTCAGAGCTTCAGTTTTCTACTTCTGTAACTTTAAACCGTAGTCGATTTTTTTAAAAGAATGTTATATACAAATATATCATCTACAAATAAAGAATGGTTTGTTATTAATTTATAATAAGCTCACTTGATTCCCATTGACAAAAATCACAGACTAAAGCAGTATATTCACTTTTTTTTTAACATCTCTACCAGCGGAAGCATTTAAGTGTTGTGCACTTTAATGCATCAATATTAATATTGTATTAAGCACTTTTGTGCAACATTTTACCTCACATACTTTAATGTACATGTTTAGTTGTTTCTAAACTGTCATTACTGTCATTAGTATTATATTTCCTTTTTTATTTTCAAAAACACAGTGTGATTGAATTTCTTCTTTCCACTAAAATGCCCATTTATCTTTCTCTTCTTCCACTGGTCAGATTTTTCTTTTTCCACTGTACATATTAGTGTGCAAAAAAAAACAAAAAACAAATGTAATGACTTTGCAACTTAATTAATTAACAATTACCCTGTAAATTGTTAGTTATGATTGCAAGAGAAATTACAACAGTAACAGTAACAAAATGTACTTTCATATCCATAATAATATATTAGATGTATCAAAGTGAAAGTGCTTTTACTGCATTATAAACACCCCTGTTGCTGTAAGATTAAATAATATTGTATGCACTGTATATGCTTTACATATAAATTGCAGAAAAGTCAAAGTATACAGTGAAACAGTCACAGTGAAAACAATTCTCTACAGAAAGAAACAGTTTTTTTTAAATAATTTTTGAATGTTTTTTTTAAGTTCCCTGACGACACAGGCACTCACTGTCCAGATATCCGTGCAGGGTGAGAAGATGCGGTCGGTCGGGGCTGCTGAACGGGGAATAGTGAATATCTTCGGGCAGTGATGGCGGCATCCTGGACAGCGGAGCGCTCTGAGAGAAACCGTTCTGTGGTGGCTGCTTTTTGTGTCGTGCACGGCAGTTCTGAAACCAAACCTGGGAAATATCACAGGTAATGTGAAACTGAGTAGTGTGACACTGCACATCATGAGGAGCTTTGGTATCAGCTTCCTATAGATCTCCATTTGTCCATGGTACCCATGAAAAAAGAAAACCCAAAACGCTATGTTATAGCAGAAATAGGTTGATCCTTTGACTAGTCAAGGCTGGACATTTACTGGCAACAGTAATATAATAACTGACAAATAACTTAAAACATGTTATTTCATTTCTCAGCTGTAAATAATTTTCTGTACTTTTGTGAAACAGTAAACTCACCAAACCAACAATCAGTAAATAATTATTGGTTAGTTCTTAGTCTATATGGAATAATGTAACCTTGCAACCTGTTTTCTATGTGTCAATAAAGCTAAAATGTTTAGGTTTAAACAGGATTAAGGCTCTAATATGTGTAAATATGCAAGGGAATAATTAGTACTTTTGTAATATTGATGTCCAGATTTTATACGTTTACTGAAGTGACAGTTTTAAAATCCTTCTCTCACCACTACAGTCAGTCCTGCCCTTCATTTATAAAACAGTGGATAGTGTACTCTGGATGTGCTGGATGTGCTGTACTTTTTTTATGCTCCCTTTAAACAGTACTAAGTTGAACCCTTTATCAGAAGTTGCATGCGTCAACAACCTGTAATCAGATCAACCAAAGAATGCATTTTTCTTCCCAAAGGAGCCTGAAAAGCTAAAACCATCCTGTAATTTATAACAAAGATTAGGGAGGTGCAAACTAAATATAAATTTGTGCCGCTAAAAAGGTATAGATTTCTTCTTCCCTGTTATTTAAATGATCTCAGAGACTCTTCTTTATGTGGAAGAATACCCTAAACTTGTCCCTTATTATAAAGTAAACTGGATTCATATGGTTGTATCGTGTTTTTATTATGTGTTACCTGTATGACTCGTCTGCTCAGGCCTGTTATTTCCGACAGCTTCTGTAAAGTTTGAGCGTCTGGGTTGTTGTCCTGAGCAAACTGAGACTGCATCACCTGTGACAAGAGACAGACAAACATGTACAAACATGTATTGCAGCACTGCTCCAAGAGTTTCACCTCAATATTTTCAGTTTGAATTGTTTATCGCACCGCGCCTCACTGGCAATATACTTTCTTACCTCACCATATTCATTTAAGACATTTACAAATTTACACTTAGAACATATGCACAACTTAAAACAATAATAATAACAACTGTCAAACAAGGCAAAACTTTGACTTTGCTGCAAATATCATTGTTAATTAGTTGAATTTTAAGTAATCAGGATTTGTTACTGTCACTATTTGCTGCTTTTTCTCATCTTGTGGGAGCTCAAAGATGGGTTGATCAAGATGGGAAGAGGAACCAAATGATGCAAATTACCAATTTATGCCCTATAATAATAATAATAATAATAATAATGAGTAAAAGTAAGTAAAATATAATATCCAAGAACCAAACAAACAAAATTCTATTTAAATGTTAATGCATTAGTAATAAAACCATATGAATTCCATTTAAATGCCCCTCTCATGTTGTTTTTAAAACATCATATGCGGAACGTTTGTGCGCGTTCCATGAGTTGATGGGAGTGATGTTCGCAAAAATCGAGCGTCCTTTTTTGGTGAATGTTGGTTAATAATTAATATTTCCATGTTGTGTTCTATCTATCTATCTATCTATCTATCTATCTATCTATCTATCTATCTATCTATCTATCTATCTATCTATCTATCTAAGGGTTAGGGTTAGTTAACATTTTTGTTGTGTAATGTCCATGACATGTCTTCCAAAAGTTTTTTTTTTTAATTAAAATGTTTTGTTGTGTTCTCATAACTTTGCCATTTAAATTCCAAGCATGTCTTCCTTCCCACACCTTTAACACCACTTCACAAATCCCATTCAAACAGTACTGACACACACACACACACACACACACACACACAGGTCATAGCAGATTTTATACCTGCAGTTGCTCAGCGGTGAACGAGGTCCGCGCCCTCTTGGCAGGTTTTGGTTGGCAGTCCTGATCAGAGGGCAGCGCTCCCTCCAGAGTCAGTCCTGTGCCTGAAGACAAGCACAGCAATCATGTCACCCCACACACACACAGACACACACACAGAGAAAATAACGATTCGGTCATTGCAATGTGACTTTCCGCTTAACACATGTTGACAGCTCCCCTTTAATGAGCCGCCTTCAGGTAATTAACATGTTTTTGTGCCAAATTATTCATGCCATCATGACCTACATATTTTGCACTGAAAGCACAACAGAGAGCAGATCTTCCTCTAAAGCTCTGAGTGTGACACGCATGAGGAATGATTTTAGGGGCTCTGTGTGAAATATTACTTTGTACATTTTCTAGAATTTAAGATTTTAGCTTATTTTTCCTGTGCCACTGTGCAATGTATTAGCCCATGTGTAACTGCTGCTATTGTGTTTCTTCTTTCTTGGATGTTTCCTCTTGTACATAGTGTTTATATTCTCTATTTTATTTGTATCTATATCTCCAGCTCTTCTTTATTCTTTTCTACACTTACGTAAATTACCCACTTGCTGCTGCAACAATGTGAATTTCCCCATTGTGGGACAATAAAGGAAATCTTATCTTATCTTATCTTATCTTATCTTATCTTATCTTATCTTATCTTATCTTATCTTATCTTATCTTATATATAACTGTGATTCCGCTTTCTCAAGTTCATCCTTGAGCATGTCCATTGTTTATTGTAAAGAACAGATGAAGAAATGTGGATTTTTTGGGCCACTGTATGAAATATTACATACATTTCATTTACACTTTTAGTCTAAGTTACTTTCTTTGTTCGTCTTTACTTTGAATGTAAAGTGGATATTGTGTTTTATTTCTTTTACAGCTCGTGATAGTTGTCTTTGTATGATGATTATTGTCATTTAAAATCTGTCATGTTACCTTGTTGCCCGGGTTTATTGTTTGCTTAGCTTATTTTCCTCTAACTGTAAATACTTTTCATGAATCTCCATAAAGCATGCACCGTCTGGTGTTCAGTTAACGCAAATGTGCTCAAGCCTCGGATCGTCCTCGTAATGAAGGTTGAGAATACCACAGTTAAAGACGGGTATTTGTTTTCTTTTGACGTGGAGATGATGTGACATGACGACTACAGCTGAGAGCCGGACTGACCGTTCAGAAAATCTGTCTGTGAGCCATTGTGGAACAAGCCGACTTGAGTGGAGATCTAAAGGCAGCACTGGAAACTTTAGAGCTCAAGTGATCAAACGTTGTTAAAATATTTTGTTTCATTTGTCACCGAGGCATGGATCAAAGCTGCTTCACCAGCTGCGTTAAGCGGGGCCCAGATTTACATGTACACATGTCGTTTATGTCTACTTGATTCCATATTTGCTGGAAATTTGATCACTGACTTTGAATATCAACTATATCACATTGTAGCTCTGCTCATGAAGGGGAAACCTTCAAGTGCATGAGCTCATATTTATTTTACTTTTTTTTTTTCATGTCCAAAAACCTCACACAAGGTTGTATTACTCATTTCATTATGATTATTATTATTATTTTACTTATTTTTTTATTGATTAAGTCTATAAACTATTATAACTATTCATTTGGCCCAAGTTAACATGGAAAATATTACATTAATTATTGTAGAAAACTACAAAAACAAGGAAGAAAATCACATTTAAAATGCTGGTACAAGCGAATGTTGGAATTTTGGCTTCAAAAACAGTAAAACCACAATTTGATGATAGTATGGTAATATCTTCTTATATCTTCTTGTAATGACAATGGAAAATGTGTGTGTGTGTGTGGGGGGGGGGAGAACTGGGGAGAATGGATTTCTAATTTATAATATGGTAATTATCAAATGTGAAGGCCCCACTAATGGTGGCCATTACCATTACCTGGACATTAAGTCACATGTAACATGTTATTAATGTATTATTATCTCCTCATTACCTTTTAATGGCCACATTGGAATTTGTGTTATGGCGCTACCAAAAATATTACCTCCTTATTAAAAATAAAAATTATTTATTACCATGTTGTGAATGTACTGTACTGTACTGTAATGTAGACATTTTTGCCTCTGGGACCATCAGGTCATGACTCATGAGGGATGCACCTTTGATCATGTCTGTTACCGTTTTCTGCAGCCCTGCGCAGGTTTTCCAGCATGATGTCGTAGTGGCTACGGCAGAGCACCCTGTTCTCCACCAGGCCAAACTCCTCTCCAGTGGACAGCTGCCTCTTACAGGAGTAACAGGCAAAACAGGCCAGGTGGTAGACGCTGCCTCGAGCTCGCCGCACCCAGTCGCTGGCATACACCTGCCGGCCACACTGGGCACACTTAGTGCCAAACCTACTGTGAGGAAGAAGGACACAGGTATCTAAACATGCACTATGTATGTCTCTGTGTGTTTCAATTGCAGTAAAACATGTTACACACACAAGCACACACACACTATTCTTCTTAGGACAATATACTGAACCTCCATTCATTTGAACAGCATAAATAAATAGTTATCCAAAATGTTAACCTTGTCACAATTCAAATCTTAGCTCTAAAGTTAACCAGTTTCCCAGGCGTTCTGCCTCATTGGGACCAGGTTTTGGTCTCTATGAAGACTACTGGTCTTCATAGAGACCAGTACACACACACACACACCGTTTAAAATCCTTTAAATGAAGCAGATAATACCAGGTCACATCCAGATCGAGCAACATATTCCCAATAAATCTTTTACATTTCATGTTAGTTCTTCACTAACAAGTTAAATATGACAACACAGATATTTGTCACCCAAATAGCACCGGATTCCATTTATTCTAGATAAAAAGACTTGGCTGTCTGTGGTCCACAAACCTTCAAACAGTGATAAAAAAAAAGTGCAGCTCCTCATCACAACTTTAGGCAGTAGAGAGCATCCTGCAAATCAACCACATCATGGTTTCTGCTCCTGCAGAATCATGTCCATCACCCTCATCAACTCTCATCTTTACATCTAAATTAATAAAATATGTTTTTGTTTGGTTTGTTTTTATTGTTGTGCTCTGTAATGCCTTCAACTCCAGCATCCTCCTTTCCCCATTTGCCAAAAAAAAAAACAAAAAAAACACACAGATTAACCAGTCTGTATATTGTGGTCGGAGGTTTTTAATATAAAATAAATGTGTGTTTTGATGGGAGACGAGACAGGCTAATGAAATACACCTCAGTTAATGTCGGACATTAGTGCTGTGAATTATTTATTTATTTATTGACAAAATCCTTTGATAAGCAGCACAGGGTCCTGAGTAGTCCATGTGTTTACTGGGCTAATACGGTTCAAAGAATGTCAACACATTAGACAGTTTATACTGATAATACAGCCCATTGAGCATGGACATTTTTCCTCAGTCATTAAATCAGCAATGACTAAAGACATTAAAATCTTGTTAATCTTGAGTTCAAAGTTGATCTTGGGGAACAAAACTCAGTAAGATGTAAAAACACACTAAATGATGTCCACTGATTAATTAAATGGGCAACGATATTTTTTTCAAAACCAGCCACAGCCACATTAAAAGATACAAAAAAGATTAAAAAAAAAAACTGCAGGTTGCTGTTGACTATATATATATTTTGTCTAAATAGAAAGAACAGATACAGATAATCGATAATTAATATGTGGACAATAACTACAAGAATTTATTTGGGATTCAATGGGCTAATTAAATAATTACAATTAGTATTCGATGGTTTGGGTGGTGCGAAGGAACCCGGATGGCAAAAACACTGCATATTTAAATTTCGTTGATTTCAAAAATGGAAAAAGAAAAAAAACCGAAAACAAAAAAGATGTGTTTATATAGGCCTATTTGGTTTTTTTTATTTTAGAATAAACTTGAATTTTGAAACCGGTCAAACACGTTATTCGTTATTCTTGAACCGTATTTCAATTAAGTAATCCAAAGAAACAACCATAATCACAATTTTGAAATATTTTTTTCCTACAGGGCTTTATAAATAATTACTGTGTTTCAGAGACCCTTTGATTTCAATAGAATATTTTACTAATAAGCTAAAAATATATATTATATTTAGAATTAGGATAATCAGTGAGGCTGCCAAAATAAAATTAAATCCGATAAACAAGAAAGAAAAAACAGCACTTACCTGAAGTAATCTAGTTTGCAGTAGATTTCTTTGTTTTTAACGTAGCAGCTGGTGTGTTGGCGCAAAGACGCTCTGCAAACCGAACACTCCAAACAGGCCAAGTGCCAGTTCAGGTTGTTGACCTGCGCAGATCCAATAACACATATTTAGACGTGCTCATGCACACACACAGTCTGTATGTGTGTGTGTGTGAGAGAGAGAGATGTTTATTAATCCGCTATACAGCTTTTTTTAAGAAAGAAAGAAAGAAAGAAAGAAAGAAAGAAAGAAAGAAAGAAAGAAAGAAAGAAAGAAAGAAAGAAAGAAAGATGATCACCCCCTTATTTTCCAAAAATAAAAGAAATAAAGAAAATATCTGGTCTTTATTTCTTTCTGATAGACGTATCGAAAATAAGTCACTCACACTGATAATGCTCTCTCACCTTCAGCAGGTATCGGTCATGGATCTCCATGCCGCAGCTGGCGCACTGGTTCTTGGCTGCGGGAGGAGAGCAGAGGCACGCGGCCTCTGACGGACTGCACTCTCCGGACTCCTCCTTCACCTCCGACTTAGACTGCGTCAGAAGAGACCATTTCACATCAACATCTCAGCTTTCTCTCGATGGGAAAATGTTTTCGTGAAATATTTGGAGCAATGATGTGGAGCCAGTCCCGAGAAAAGCACTGGGTTTGATTCTATTCTTTCCCCTGTACAGTAGACCCGTCACTTCACTGCGCCATGACCCTAATTTTTATACATCCACACATCTGCTCCGACAGTTTCAAACATTTTAAGTGAAGCTGAAAATGTTGCGGTCTGTCGTCCACAAATTAAAGCATGTAAACTGAGATTTTGCGGCTCCTCCGTCTCCACTAAATCCCGGCTGATAAAGGTGCAGTCTGGCCTCTGCCCCTGATTAAACCTCTGCCAAACACCCAGAGCCATGCGGGAAGTTTAGGAGGAGAACAAGCAGAAGAATGAGGGGAAACACACAGACGGAAAAATCAGAAATCAAAAGGTTGCAAAGCGAACTCGTCCAGATGTTTGTGACTCACCATTTTCGGATCTTGAACGCTGCCTATTTGGAGAGAAGATGGAGTTTGCTCTGCACATTACGCATCTCTGCCCCAACCCACACTATATCCGGTCCAAAACAACGAATAACAGTTTCTCCTGCATTTAAACCCTGGCAACAAAGGAGATTTTGATGCAATTAGATGAAAGGAAAAAAAAAAACACTATATGATCGATCACCCCTCTTGTGCGCAATAGGAGGCATGAATCCTCATGCAATCAAACCCGCCGAAATGAAAGGATGGCACTATATCTGCAATTAGCGGTGGATTGAAACGCTTCGCTTGATAAGTGCCAACCCGAGTGTCAATTTCATCTGTCAATCACGAGAAGGCAATCGAGCCACCAAGCTAAGAGTGGAGAGGGCGGCGCATCCTAATTTCAATAGCTGTTTAATCGAAAATCGAAAAATCTCCAAAGTGAAGAGGCTCAATTGGAGATCGGTCTATTCATAACAGACAATGTGCAAAAAATGCAGCTGATCTTGATGCATAAAGGAGCTTGATTGTCTCTTTTTCGTGATGGACCCATTAAAGTACTTGAGGCTCCCCTGCGTGATTACAGCTGCATTCATAAAGTGCCAAAAATCTGCTTTTGCGTGGCAATCCGGCGTCCGTGTTGTCCTTCGTTTCTTGGAAATTAACAGGAATGCAAGGTTTTCATAATTACCAGCTACGGGATAAATACGGGAGGTAACAAAACAACAAGAGATGGCCTATGAGAATTAATATATATATATATACTTATAGAAAGAGAAGCATCCACAAGCAGCGAAAACATGGTCCAATAAAAGTTTCCCCACGGCTTCACGGGCAAAATATCCAAATAATTCCATGGGCCATGGTTGTTTATGCAGGCTTTCCTCAGGACAGCAGAGAGGACGCACTCCTTCTCTCTGTGTCTACTAAATAATCCACCTTCATTAACTTTCTGGAACCAGGAATCAAACCTACAGCACCAGCCAGCACCACCCTCTGCATGCAGACTCCCAGTTTACTGTTGGTCCACTCTGACTTCTTCTCCCCGCCTCAACTCCAACAAGTTAACACCCTGTTCACCCATAATCATAACACTGACTGAATTATATGTTAATGTAGAACACCCCCCCCCCCTTTTTTTCTATTAGTAAATGATGATTACAGATCTGAGGCTGGAGTCAGTGTAATGAAAGCACTGCTCATTTGTCACTGTGTAAGAAAATGGTTCACAAGCATCTTTTCCAGTCTTCGGAGTTCACTTTTGACAAGTCTGACATCAGAGGCAAGAGGAAAAATGGTTATTTTGTCTGTTTGTAGGGTCATGTTTTTATGTTTTAGTGTCAGACACAGACAGAAAACTGTTTCTCTAGATTATTTTACCTCTTAATGTTTCTATTTATTCCATGTATGGTTATTCAGAATAATATGGGTTTGCTTGTGGACAACAAAATGTTATAAAACACATTTTATCATGATCAGTATTCATCCTTAACATATAGTTCCTCTGCAATGATGTTCTGCCTAATTAGGATCAGGTTTTGGTCTCCATGAGGATTACAAGGTCAGTATATATGCCAGAAAGAGTCCTAACATATGCACACACACACATTTGTGCTTCTATCAGAGTGAGGACCCTCATAGACATAATACATTCTCTAGCCCCTTACCCTAACCTTAACCATCACAAGTAGATGTCTAACCCTAACCCTTACCCTAACCTAAACCCAATTCTAACCCTAACCCTAAAACCAGGTCTTAACCCTGGAAAAAGCCATTTTAAGGGGTGAAAAAAGTGAGGACCAGCCAAACTGTCCTCACTTTGTCAAAATGTCCTTACTTTGTAGGAATTATACAAATGTTGGTCCTCACTCTGCAGCAAGTACAAGAACACACACACACACACACACACACACACACTGGATTCCATGACTTCAGAGGACATTGCATTGACTTTATGGGGACTTTATTTTTGCTCCTATTAGGAAGATAAGTCCCCATAATGTGACTGTGTAAACAGATTTAGTTCCCCACAACATAACCAGGTACATACAGACACACACACATTTGAATAAGAAGAGTTTCTATCTTGACTATATGGCAGAAAAAGAGAGAGAGAGATACATGAGGCATGATTTGCAACAAAGATGTTAAAAGAACTCTGGACATTGCTGCGAGAACTGTACATTATCTGGAGTTTGCTGATGACAAATGCAGAAATGCACCTTTTTCCTTGTGGAGCATAAGTGAGACACATTCACAACAGCCGCTCCAGAGGATCTGAGTGAGGTTGATGGCTACAGGGTTGAACATGCACGAGTGAGGACACTCGCCATTCACTCCCTGTGGATAGTTTCTAGTGGAGAATATCTCGAGTGACTTCTGCGGACATTTGCGTTCATACAGTGCATACAGCTGCACAATCTTCTCCAGTTGGATCTCCAGTTGACTCAGTTCCGGCGTGATTGCTCTCACATTAATCCCTAGTGTTTACATTTTCCATCTGAGAAAACCTATTCCCAATAAGGATCTTCCCAAATCTCCGACTGAGGTATTGTTTTATTAGTTTTCTTTTTCTATATATTTCCCTTTGATGTAAATAGATAAAACTCCCTGAGAAATCAAATACGGCATATTCAACAGCACTTATGTGGAGGCACTGGTGAGTAACCTCTAAACCAACAGACTACAATTCACACGACTCGCAGGTAAACAAGGGTACAAATTCGCACTACAAAGCAGGTATTACTATGTGACTTTGTAAAAGTCTATTCCATGTTTAACTGGTAATTTCAGATGAATTTATAAATTAGAATCTTTCCAAGTAAAGCACGAAACTAACATCTTATTAACACTGTAAGGATACATTTATACGACCACTTAAAAGTACTGCAATCCCATGCTGGTATGCATAGGATACACCAAATAACACAAATACAGGAAATCAACAGAATCTGGACTTTAATATAGAAAACTAAACTTCAGGTTGTGAGTGCACGCACTTGTGCATGTATGTGTATTATGAAGAGAACTCGGCTGTCATCTTGACAGGCTGACATTTTAGAGCTTTTTGTGAGACAATATGACCGAAATGCACCTTAAGTGAGCTAAGGATAAAGGTTTCCATGAAATCAATGGCACTCTAATACTCATTGATCCCACAAAAAAAGCATTTGTAGAGCGACAATTACATTTTCTTAGTCTCTCTGTATTGTCTGTAATGCACTGCATCGGCTCTCCGCATTAACTGTAATTACCAGCTGGAGCAGGGTCAACTGGAAGTGGGCTGGTCAAGACACAGAAGGACCTCAGAGTGTGAAAAAACGTAATTTTACTTCCATCATCACGACTCTGTGGCAATGATTTGTAAGAGCTAAGGCTTTGTGACCACTTTTGGCCATGCTGTTAATCAATTTTCTTTCTTACCAGTCTATAGTTGGTTTACATCTATATTTTACCTTTAAGGTCGGTGAAGTTTAGTGCTGTGAAAACCAACACTATAGACCACAAAAAAACCAAAATGAAAATCTAGTTACTGATGCAGCCTGTGTATAAAAATTTAATTCTTACAGCTGAGTCAAAACAACCACACTCTACAACGTTAAAATACACAGACTCTTTTTTGAAAAGCAAGGTCTACTAAAAGTGTTCATTAGCTGACAATGCTGACAAAAAAAAAAAAAAAAGATACAGATAATCACTGAAAAGAGTGACAGTGAAAAGAGGCAAATAATTCCACTGACAAAAGTGACCACAGAATGGCTCAAAAAAGGGGCCGCAATAACAAAAAACATAAAAAAAAAGAGAAAAGAATGACTACAAGGTGACAAAAACAAACATAGTGACATAAAAACAACCCTGTGGGTCACAGCGGATGGTTACAAAAATGCAAAACAGCCACAGCGACGCCACAAAAATATAAGTGAAAGAGAAGCCTTTACATGTGTCAAGGCCAAGTGTCTCAAAATCTGTCCGTCTGTGTCAGATATTAAACGGCTGATATGATCTCATATTCGCATAGTGTGACTTTACTGTTTGCTTAAAGAACAGAGCAGTTTGTTAAAGTGTACAGGTCCGATCTGTTGCATCCCGTACGGCTCTGTTGATGTGTGAAACTCACAGTTGCCGTAAACTCACTGTGAACGCTCTGACCTGCAGCCCTGCCCTTTCTTGCCCTTCCTTTAGGCTCAGCTGCCACACAAGCAGCAACCAACGCACGGTCCACAATAAAAACAAAAGTGCAGCACATGCTAAAGCTATTAGGTGCATCCAATGAGCCCCAGTGGGCAGTTTGATGGCTGGTATGTCAACAATGCGTGACGTGAATCGTCCACTTGCTGTGGAGGTTCAGACGGGTTCACGGGAGGGCAGCATCTTATTTACAGTGCTGAATGTCGGAAAACAACCGGCATTAAGGTGGAGTCCTATTGTCATAATGAAATAACAATGCTTGCATAACACACTGGCTCCAACTCATGAAGTTAATGAGTCAAAATCAGGACTTGGTTTTGATACACTTAAACGTTAGGTTCAGATGTTTGTCAGTGGAATTTATTTGGAATATAAAGGTGAACATGTTTATGACCTTGCATCAAATTGTTTTATGATTTTTTTTTTCAAGCTTAGAATTGCCTCTCATCGTTCTGAGTCACTTTTTTTGAGTCACTTTTCTTAGTTCTTAAGATTTTTTAAGTTTCAAAAATTAGTCTAATTGCATTTACTTTATACTCTTTTTTTTTTTTTTTACAAATGTCTCAATGTCTCATTTGTGAGACTCATTTTCTCATCATTAAAAAATCCTGCGACAACCCTCTGCAATGTAATGCTTCGCTTGTATTTCCTCCCCTCCGTGTTACTTTCTTGTGATATTGCTGCACCAGAGGAAAACTAGTTTCACTGTTATGGTGGATGTGAGTCATGAGTTCTGTGCTTGAAACTGATGCTTTGTTTATGATGCCAGTTAAGTGTCCATGAAATCCAGTGAAACCACACCCACATCGGCTTATTATTAAGTATTAAATCTTTCACAAATAAAAACAAATTTACCCTCAAAACCTTTCTATCGCTTGTTGCTTCAGAGAATAGGAAAGGATTTCAGAGGACTTTGCTGTCCAGACATCTTTATGGTTTTTTTTATGAAGCCATCATTTTTGGTATAGAAACTTAGTATATGGTTTTAGCCATTTTTTGTTTTTATTTTGATATTGTCTATTCCAATAGGAGAGGTGGCAAAACCAAATTTGTTGTAACTGCTTCTTAAAACAATGTAGAATATTTACCTTTCAAATAATGTCTCCAAGATTTGATAGTAGATATCAACTTTCAACAGGGTGAAAGCCTGAGAGGGTCCAGATCCTCTGTTTTGGCACCATGTAACTTTGGCGTCCGGACCATGACGACACAAAAAGAACTAAAAAATGGTTGTTTGTACATCAGTAGTCCCGCCTGCCTCAGAGTTCACTATGTCATTAGTTTGTCAACAAATGCTAAATCCTAAAGTGTAAACTTTAATCACAACTGTTGGTGATGAAATAAGAATCATCAATGAACTGTAAAAAAAAATAATAATACTAAGTCATAGAAGCAAATGTTACTTTAGGTTGAAAGAGTTTGTGGGCCTACATAAACAATTTTACACATTTATGATTGTGAGATCAATGAACAACAGAGGTGGACTCTTTGCAAGTCATGCTCTCCACCCAACTCTTGGATTTCTGTAAATCTCCTAGGGGAGGTGGAGACCTAATGTATAGGGGCATGATTCATACATCTTTCCTTGACTAGTAGCATGTTTCAGAGAGGCAGCACCAACCCAAACAGTGATGAATGATGCAGTGCTTGGCACGTTTGCTGGAGGAAAATGTTTATAAAAGGATGGAGCGAGCCCGAAACGTAACAGAAGGGTCTTATCTTGTTCCTGTAGAACTTTTGACACGGTAGACTGTGTGAATACTGTCCGATGTCTGAGATAAGTTGGATTTGAGGTCAGTCTGTTTAAGAGCTGCAGCTTGAAAATAATTCTGACTGAAACTGTCGTTCAGCCATTGTGTTTAGCCATGCGTCCCCTACCATGAATCCCCAGTCCAGGATTATAGAAGTGCAGAACTGCCTCTCTGAAACATAGAAGTGCCAGTTCTCACTGTGAAAGCATTACCTTTTCATATAAACAAAATTCAACACCAAAAATTTAATCTAAAAATAAATGAAAATGAAAAGAAATAGCTAAAGTTGATATAAAGATTATTAAAAAAAAACAGACTGGAAATTAGCAATAATTAAGTAATGTCCTGTCTACTTACATCCAGTCAATGCAGGTTGCACATTTTCTTCATAGAAAGGTGCATTCATTCATCTCCACTTTCTGCTGTCTCATCTTTGTTACCCATTTGACTGAGTGGAAAGTTGGTTTTATTTTAGCGTGAAAAGTTTTAGAGCGGACTTGAGTACTACAAGACCAATGACAACCACTGACAACTCTATGAGGAAAAGGACTGTGACAATAATAACGACCTTCCATTTTTATCAGTTACTTGAGCTGCTCTAGTAGTTGCAGAATTGTACCTACACCAAACGTTTATTTGTATCCACTGTGACATATGCATGAGCATGGGTCACGGTATTTTACAGAAGGTGTAACTGCTGTTCTGTATGGGACCTTGGTGCAGAATCAGACTGTTGTTTGAAGACTCACCGTTCAGCACAAGCAACAGGCTACATAGACTCTGAGATCAAACCCATCTAAATTACAGTCCTGCAGCCAAGCTTTCAACAAACAAAGGAAATGGCACATTACACTATGCCTCTCTCTGAAAAGTTGCTCTGGATAGGAAAAAAAAAACCCTCTCCAGTTATTTAACAAATACGAGTTTATTTGAAGTACAGACAAAGAAAAATGAAGGGCTTTTTTCAGGGCTTGGACTCCATATGACAGTAATTTGGGGGTATTGTGTATTTTGGCCCAAACGTGTGGTCTATGATAAATGACAGGAGAGAAAATCACGAACCGCTGGCTCAAGCACAGACATGCAAATTGCTTTCAGCTGATTGCTGTATTCTGCTTGATATCTATCAAGTGGATTGTAGTATGCCTCTTTATTTACAGCCAGGAAGCAGCTGATCGATTCCGCTGAAGGAGGGAGGAAGAGCACTAATGTTTTTCCTCTGCTAGGTGAAAGTACAAACCTCTCAAGTGGCCAGTGAGCACTGTAAAATTAAGAACATCTGAGGTTGCTACATCCAGAAACCACATCCAAAGATACAGATGTAAGTATCGCTTTTCTGCTTTAACTATGGTTATTGTTAATACATAGTCATTTGGTAAAGCACAAAAAACAGCAGCTTCTCTAAGGCTTTTTCAAATAATACAAAACAATACAAATAAAAGAGACCCTACGTCATTCATTTTTAATTAATTTATTTATTTCTTGAATATTTATTATATCTATTATTTTTAAAGAAGACAAAAAGAAGAACCTCTGGAGAAAGAAATCCTCCGGAGTAGCTGAAATAAATATTCTGTGCAGAATGACGGACAGGAGTTTGAATTATATGCTGGTGCCCAATGGTTCCTGTTTTTTTTTTTTTTTTTTGGTACTTTGTACAAAAAATAATAATAATAAAAAAAGTCACACACAAGCTTATTTTAAGTGCACTGGGCACTTCAACGAAACAGAAAGGCTGTCTGGTTTGGCTTGGTCTGGCGTGGAATTTCTTTCACACAGATTTAATGTCACTATCCTCATTTAGAAGCCTTCAGGTGCTGAAATTTTGCTCTAGTACCAATGTCAGTATCATTGCAAGCACCATGTTGTCCCACTCCTGAATTAGTCTTCCCAGACAATAAAGATCTGAAGAAGACTAATCAATGTTGTCATTAAAGAAGAAAACAAAACAAAACAAAAGATTAATAGATTGGTTTGGCTGAAATGGATTAAATTGTATTAAAAGAACATTTGTGATGACTTCACATTTTACAACGACATCGGTGTTACTGACCAGGAAAGTTCTCAGTTTTAGTGTGTTCTGTCCAGTGTGTATCTGTATTTTGTCTGTAGTTGTGGATGAAACAATGACAAAGGACTAGAAAACAAATAAATACAATCAGCAAGTAACTAAATCACAACACGCAGGGTTCACTTTCATGAGCAGAAGAAATGGTGGGATTTCATTCAACCCCAGTCTTGACTTGATCAAGGTCCAGCTCTTTGCCTCACATGCTCGGCTCAGTGTGCTTGTGAGCTCGGGTCAATGTCAGAGATCAGCTACTTACCCAATCAGGTAACAACCTCCTGAGGGAAAATTACTTCCTTCCGACCACTTGTACTCACCTGCAGTGACCCCGAGCAATCAGAGGTGAATGGAGCTCCTGATCATGGAAAAACCCTTCGGGTCAGCATCGTGGGCCACCCAACCTCCTCCAAAGCCACCTCCCTCCCAAAGACCAGACCTGGGTTCAAGTGTTTAAACTGTCACATCAAATCGGCTTAGCTTTGATATTAGTTGTGCAGGACACATTGTGTGTTTACTTTAATGCCGACTGCAATATCCTGCCCCTCTGTTGATCCTAGCTGCTCTAAATGGAGAGCAGCAGGGTGTCGGGGAAACGTGGCTGCTCATAGTGCAGTCAGCCAAAGGAAGTGTGGAAGATGGAACAGGAAACGGAGGGGTGATTTAGCAACGAGCGCTGGAAAGGACCTACAAGGTGGAGACCGGGCAGGCCTTCCTCAGTGTTTATTTTGAAAAGAGCACCTCTGGTAGTTGAACGTATTGTGCAAGAGTGTGTGGTAAAAGTGCAAGAGTGCAACAGGGTGACATACTCTGACTTCACTTACTTTAATGGTCCACTCTGTACCATTTAGGAGAGTTTTTTTGTCCTGCAGAAATGGAATATTCTACCCACAAAATGTATTTATAGCTGTTTAATCAATGCAAAATAAAAATTGATTGGAGCCGAGCCGAGCTGCGGTGGGACTGTTTAGTGTGCCACTGTGTAATGTCACTTTTCCACTAGTGTTTCTTGCAGGTGTTTCTTGCTTTGGGGTCCAGGGCCTGCAAACGTAATGCTTCCAAAATGTGGTCTGTGTAGACAGTGAGGTTATTACGGTAAATAAGACTGTGTTTCTTTTACAGTGAGCATTGCTTGGTTTTTGACCAATTTGTATTTGAAATTATGAGAATGATGGGTAAGTGAGAGTAGCAATAATAATAATAATAATGATAATTATAGTAATAATAATAATAAGCAAATACCCTGTTTTCAAATTCACATTGAATTGAAAGTATGTAAGAGGAATCGTATACACATCATCTCTTTTATTCTAAAGGTACAGGCTGTCATGTGAAAGCAATGAAGCAAAATGTAGCGGGGTTTAAAATAAAAAATACAAATAAAACACTGAACTTGAATTCTAGCCAATAAGAATAGAGAACTTCAGTAAAGGATGAGTGAATGATGGAGTGGTTCAGGCACAGCCATAGCCGCCACACATGCTCTTATTTTGGCTGCCAACTGTTTTTGCTGGACGGGAAGCATACAGTCAATTTAAGTGGTATTTCGGTGCAGCTGGCAGGTGGAGCTGGAGTTTTCATGACAGAAAGCCAAACAATGAGCTAAAAGTGGCTTAAAAACTGCAGAGTCAAATGATACTTTACATTTGTGTCACTATTTATATTGCATGTCACTCTTTACGCCACAGTTTCAGTACAAAGTGCAGCGGAGCACAGCTTTCAGAACAGGAATTGGTGCTCGACCGCTGTCTACAGTTTATTAGGTGCTGTACGTCCAGCCGAAAAGTCCTTCAAATGATTCTGCTTTCATAAAGTTGATGTGGTTTGTGGTGCTGTTGACTTCCACCCTACTAATATCAAGGAGGGTTCAGTTAAAGTAGCATTTTATTGAAATTAACATTATTGACTTATTAATAGACTGTATTAGTGTACTTAATACAGTGCCAGAGTGTAAATCTGCATGGACCACCAGGTGACTCCTGAGGAGATCGGTCCTCCACAATCAGCTGTTTCCTCTTCTAGATTTGACCCATGTACCTGCTGGTCCGTTTAGGGACCCATGACTGCTGTGTGGCTCTGTCAGAAAACCAACTGAGGTAAGGCATGACGCCCTCGTCTGCGCGCCCATTGCCTCTCCAACAGTTGGATTGTCTTGTTGCTAATCTGAAACCTGATCCATGGGAAGGCAGAAGTCAGAAACCAGCCTTCAGTGCTTTCACCAATCACATTCATCACCAGACCCAAACCGGGGCTCATTTGGAGCGGGAGCATGGCTTAACTAAACATATTCTCCATAAAATAAATGCTTCCAGGTTACTCCGCGTCCAGGTTCCACTCAGACGAGCATCTGATCTCAATTATCAGGAATGCTATAGGAAGCATTGAGCCTCAGCGTGCATGGCAGACCATGGCAGCCAGCAGCACATCTACGAACCCATACCAGTCCTTTTCAAGTACTTGTGAGACAGGAAATGATGATTTAATAATTAGTTCCTGATGTGTCCCATTCTTTTTCGTATCAATCATGTATTGGAAACAGAATGTAATTCAAATACAGTTTGCAGTTTGAAGTTGCAGCTCACTCAGGTTGTTTATATTACAGTGAATATCCAGTGAAGAGTAATAGACTGCTTACAGTCTTGAAACTTGGAAAATAAACAAGTGACGTCTATGAGAGTGTTTTAAAATGTGTTCAGAAAAATAATATCTGTGGCCATGGAGGGAAAATTGTATCGTACAGTGAGTACTGGTACATTATACCTTTTTCTGGACTCTAAACATAATGAAAAAACTTAAAAGACGATACAATCTGGTCAGGGAGTGACAGAAAACAGTTAGGATCATACAATTTTTATGATTTAAATATGTGCACCATGAAAGATACAGCACTCTCTTTGAAGATGACAAGATATGGAAAAGAAACCGTATCACTGCTGATGTCGTTCTCGGTTGAGGGAAAAAAAATACGTATTGCTGACATTTAATCACAAATGATGACGTTAAAGAAATGAGGAGAAACGAATGAGGAATTAGGAGATTTGTAGTACGAGACTTAAACAAACACGACGGGCAAACCAAGTGGAATTAGGAAGGTATTGCATGGTTTTAAAAAAAAGACTTATAATGACATTCTAACTTCAACAACATAGCAAGTAACTTAATAGGGAAACTCAGAGAGAGTGCAAAGTTTAAAGAATTGACTGTGCACGTTTTGGTTACAGTATCACTTATCTTCACGTGGACATGCACAGACAAGCCGTAGACTTCAAATTGCAACAGTATGCATGAAATTACTCAGGAGTTACATCAACAGGCACATTTCCTTCATAGGTCTCTCTCAAGTCCACTTTTTTTATGAAAGGATATCAGAACCTGACAACTAAAGACATAAAGACACAGCAGTAGTAATGGTATCTTTGTTGTATTTCAGGAGAACAACCATTTTGCTGGTACAGGCAGAAGCAGCCTACTGATCTGAATCCTAAAGATTAAATACAGCACAACATCACTGATAAATATAAGGCCTGCTTTATTCAAAAAAAACTCACATATTCTCCTTTAACATTCATATTTAGCTGTCCACAGGGTATCAGCTGCCGGGTGTGACAGTAGTGTTTCTCTGTCACGCTGACCTCTGCAGGTGATTTTCCACCTTCTCCTTAATCATCATCATCATCACCGCAGACATGACAATAACAATTTTCTGTTCTATTCTAATAATACCAATTGTCTGAAAACAGAACTGTGGTATTTTGAGGGATATACAGGACCGAGAACAGTTTTTAATTCAGATCCATTAAGACAATCCAGTTTAGGACATTTCATTTGTATCCACACACCTTGAATTATCAAAAAAAAACATGCTACTAAAGGAGATTATCAGATGTAACTATTATTGATTCATTACGATTATTGCCTACAAAACTGTATTATTTAATCTGAAATTTAATATATTTTTTTAAAGCATTTGTATTCCTTCAATTTGCCAGCAGGTGGGGATAAAGCACTGTGACGCATTTCTTGAGCATCAATATATTTTAATTTACCACTCTAATGATTGGAATATTACATAAAAACATTTAATCTTCATCCATCATTTTAAAGACACAACATAGGTTAAAGACAAAAAAAAACATTTTGAGAAAAAGACTTCTGGTTTCAAGAGTCCAAGTTAAAATGATTTGTTGTTTGGCTAAATATTTAAATAAACTGCTGACGAAGTAGAGGAAGTAAAGGAAACTATGTTTCCACCCATTCACAAAAGCTGATAAAGTCAGTTAGACCATGTCAAATATTGCCATTAAGAAGAGAGTCCTCTTTGAGAGGCACATTTTTCTTTTTTCTTTTCAGTAATTAAATTATTTTCTCTTATTTTATTGCCCCCTGTGGAGAGCATGAGAGGTGATATCAAATCTGATTTTGTTGTTTTCAGCGTGCATGATTTCTTACACTGTTGCTATGATGTTCATCCCTTTATGTATTTTTGGAATAGACTTAAGCATCTTGTCCATCTGGGTTTCTATCAGCCTGCTGCTGCTGGAGAGCTCATCGTGTGCAGGCGAAGCAAATGTTGGTAAGCAGATTTAGCACAGTTTATCAAGTGTATTAAATAAAGTTCAGATGCTTGACTTTAGGTTGTTTAGACTTGTTCTGCTTAATCTTCATAATTATATGGGGATAGTCACCCGAAAGTTGGTACCTCTGCAGAAATTCCACAGTTATTAACATTAAAATTTTCAAGTAGCATTTACATGGGATTTACCTAGAATTAGGTCTAATTTTTAAAATCACTCATTATTCTGCCCTAAGTGACTACAGTTCTTTTAAAAAATAAATTAATAATATTGTATTATTATATTGTCTAGTCTACTGTCTATCACTGCATCTACTTCCTGGGCCTGCCTGGAATCAGATGCAAATGGTAAGGATAGTTTGGGTGGCCATATCTCTTCCAGAGCTTATGGGAAAGGAAAAGTCTCATTATCTCACTCGGCGTCTGCAACTGTGAATAGAGGAAAGGAAGCCATATTTCAACTGCAGAGACAAATTAAGTTAGTCTACAGGCCAGTGGTTAGTATGGTATGAGGGCAGCAGCAGTTTAGTTGCCATGTCCTGCGAAACCTCTGTGTCAGAAAAGGAAAAACACAGTTTAATCTTTATTTATTCAGTTTTACTCACTTTCACGTTGGTGCCAATATGCCAGTTATTCATCAATTCAAAGCACAATGTCTTCATTTTGCAGTGAATCCTTGTTGTTACTACCCATGCCAGAATTCAGGAGTGTGTGTGAGATTTGGTTCAGACCACTACCGATGTGACTGCACTCGCACTGGCTTCTATGGAGAAAACTGCACTGTTCGTAAGTGGCACTGTATCAGTGTTTTCATCAGTGTGTGAGCGTGGGGCATTTTGAAAGTCACAACCCACTTGGTTAGTTGTCTGAGCGCCTCTTTGTTCGACCGTAGGGATTTTCATATTTACAAAATGTCAATATGCAAGTTAGCAACGGGGTTATGTTTAAAATATGTAAATCCGCAGCCAGTAGAGCTCAAATGCAATCTGCAAAATACTGGACATGGAAGTGTAACTATGCAGAGGGTCATATAAGGTATACTGATGACATATCATGGTCATTTTATGACTTCAATTACATAACATATTGTACCTTTACCAAATAATAAAGACATTCAATTCAACTGCAATTTCCCAGCTTGGGATTAATGAAGTATATCTATCTATCTATCTAGACATTTGTGTCACATTTTTAACCCCTGACAAAGGGGTTCCCTTTTCATATTTGGTCTTTTCTCTTTGTCATCGTATGTATAGCTGAATTCTGGACCAGGGTTTATTTCATGCTCAAGCCCAGTCCCACAGTGGTCCATTACATCCTCACCCACTTTCAGTGGTTCTGGTACCTGGTCAACAACTCTTTCCTTCAAGATATCATCATGCGATTAGTACTGACAAGTAAGTACCATGAAAGGTGCCCATAACTAAAAAGAATTATTATTATTATTAATATTAATATTATTATTGTTATATGTTTATTTCGTCCAATCACTCAATCATGTTGGAATTTGGTGTGATGGTCTATATTTTATTTGTCTTATTTAAGAGCAGACATGATGAGGTACTGTTAATGTCAGTCTTGAAAAAAAATATGAAAGAGAAATAGTTGTGAAATATCACACGGCTGTAACAGATGGAGCCTATAAGAGGAACAATTTTTGCATTCAGTTATGATATTTCCTTTGGTAAATAGTGTGTCAATAGCATGTTCCCATTTTTGCTGTTCACACTGAGTGTACAGTAAAATGCTAACTTTTTCAAGTGTAGTTTAATTATTTTTATCATCCATAAAAAAGAAGCTAATCTGAACAAAATAGGACTATTAAATCAGTAAGATGTCCAGTCATGAAGGTTCATACTCTAATAAAAGCCCAGAAAATAATGAAAAAAATATATTTCATCCTCTCTCAAAGTTAGAAGTGACCTCATTCCAAGTCCTCCCACCTACAATACCAAATATGGATACCTCAGCTGGGAGTCTTACTACAACATCTCCTATTATACGCGGCTCCTCCCTCCTGTACCTGAAGACTGCCCTTTGCCCATGGGAACAAAAGGTAAACTGTAAATTGCACATTATATAGGACACAACATAGTCACTTTAGAATGTCACAGCAAAAGCGTGAAAGGTGTAACACTGAGGAATTTGCCTACAGCTACAATTTTACAGTCATAGCTCTAATTCAACTGTGACTTTGTTGACCCCACGCAAAAGGAACTGTGGGGCACCGCACTGAACCAGCTGTTGTCAGTGTTTCCAACAAAGATGTCTTTGCTGTTTGTGCCTAATTAATGTACTTTACATGTAACATTATACAACGTAAAAGCAAAGTGGAGCAAATGGCCTAACGACAGCATGAGGACATAACTCTTGTAATAAGCAAGGGGACAGAGGGAAACAGAAACAGAGGCCTGACTCTAACCATAAGCTTGATCCACATAAAGGCCTGTTCCCCTGCTACTGATGTAAAAAAAAAAAGACCCCCGTTTGTATTTGAGAATTCACACAGATAATTGTGTTCCTGATGAAATCTAGAACTATATTTAATTTTTTTCTTTACAGGTAAACCTGTTCTTCCTGATCCAAAAGTGTTGATGGAGCGTTTCTTCAGAAGAGCTAAATTCAGGCCCGACCCCCAGGGAACCAATCTTATGTTTGCCTTTATGGCCCAGCACTTCACCCACCAGTTTTTCAAGACTGACCATAAAGTTAATGTTGGCTTAACCAAGGGTTTAGGACATGGGGTAAGTCACAATCTAACTCTTTGTGCTCAGCCATCCCTTTATGGTTATTTAACAATTTACCATATAACCGGTGGAGGGATAAGCTATGACGGCTGATGTGTTTAATTATTGAAAATGAATACCAAATGCAGGGT
This sequence comes from Brachirus orientalis, assembly GCA_016785285.1. Lineage (NCBI taxonomy): Eukaryota > Metazoa > Chordata > Actinopteri > Pleuronectiformes > Soleidae > Brachirus > Brachirus orientalis. The sequence goes on from JAFBJR010000190.1 coordinate 787,463, forward strand.
ATGTGGGGCCATGCAATGGAACAGTAGCTAGCATTGTTGCCTCATGGCCAGAAGGTCAAGGATCCTAATCCTAACCCTTGGGGATTAGGTTAATTGGACATACTAAAATGACCATAAGTGTGTGTGAATGATTGCTGCTGATCACCTCTATACTGTATATTGGCCTTGTAATGGACTAGAGACTTGCTCAGGGTGTACCCCACCTTTTGCCCTGAACTGGATGGATGGATGGATGGATGGATGGATGGATGGATGGATGGATGGATGGATGGATGGATAGATGTAAAAAAAATGTTTTTCTCTCTAACTCACCCAGGTAGATGCAAGTAATATTTATGGAGACAGCCTCATACGACAGCTTCAACTCCGACTTCATAAGGATGGAAAGCTGAAATATCAGGTAATAATATTTTTTATGCAGATAGTTGGATAAAAAGATATCTCCTTTATTCACAGCAAGATTATGCAGCTTTTTTTTCACCTTAAATAACATGACTTCCATAATCAATCAAACATTATCTCCACTTCCTGTGTCGTTATTTGTTTCTGAGAACTCACTGACTTTGAGACTTTGCAGGCTGACAGCAAATTCATTATCTCCCCTCTCACATGTAATCAGGGTTTCCTCCTCTTAGCATGCTCCGCTGTGGTGTCACATCATGTTTTTCTCATATTACCCATAAAAAGGATGCAGGAGTTGAGACCAAGCCAAATAGGGCAGAACAAGCCAAACGTAAGGCAAAGTACAAGTAACAGATAACAAATTTGAAAGTGACAAACAGTCAGACGGCATTAAAGATTGAAAATTTTGATTTTAAATTGGATTCATAAATATCAATAGTAGAACACGATCTGAGATGGGGACTGATATGAGAAAGAACAGAACATAAAGACAGAAGAGGAGGCAGAACTGTAAATACATAATCAAAAATCTCAATAGTATTAAGGAAACACTGAAGACTAGAGACTGAAGACAATTAAGCAGGAACAAAAGAAGAGATGGATAAGTAATGGTAAAACAGTATATAAATAAAGCAAATAAGAGAACAGATTAGTGAATTAAAATATAAGCTAAAATATAACAATAGATTTACAATTAAATACAAAATATACAAGTAGATAAGATGGTCATAAGATGGTAGATAAGTTTTAAATAAATGGGTAAATAAAACTTCTGGTCAGGTCTTTGAGAAGGCAATTCCAGAGGCAGGGACCATAGTAAATGAAAAGAGGCTGATTTTGGTTTTGGTTTGAAATTAAATGGTCACTACTATAAGACCTGGTGGTTCAAGAGGGTCTGCAGGTTCAAAGCAAATCTGCTACATAGATGGGACTAAGCCCACGATCTGAGATGAGGAACGATAAGAGCAGCCTGGAGGCTGAATATGTGTCTATGATATCTGGAGTATTTTGGGATGCTAAACCAGTGAGTGCTTTAAAAATGTGGATTCTGAAAGTGCCTGGTAACCAGTGCAAGTATGGTGGTTTCTGAGTACTGAGTAGATAAACAGTATTTTTATCTTGTTATTACTCTTAACAGATAAAAAAAAAAACACCATAAACAACACTATTAAAAGATCATGTGTTTGTTTGTTTTTTTTCCCTCAGTTAGTGAATGGCGAGATATATCCCCCTTCAGTAATCGAGGCTCCCGTGCACATGGTGTACCCTGAAGGTTTGCCCGCACAGCAACGTCTGGTCATTGGACAGGAGCTATTTGGCATCCTGCCCGGTCTCACCATGTATGCCACCTTATGGCTGAGAGAGCATAACAGGGTCTGTGATGTCCTTAAAGCAGAGCATCCCACCTGGGATGACGAACAGCTTTTCCAGACCACCAGACTCATCATCATTGGTGAGGGGCCCCAGGAGTATGTGCAGCGCGTGACATTATACTCCATTGATAGATGAATAAATTAAAAAATTGTGGGGTTTTTAGAGTGTTCTTTAATTTCTTAGACAAATAGTTTGGTGACTTACTTTGTCACATGTGTTTGGAGCTGAATGTCTTTCATTCACTGATGAAACCAAAATCAGATTACTTTGTAAAGAGTGCGTAATATCAAGTGATATTTAACTTTTTCTGCCACCCAGGAGAGATCATCAACATCATCATAGAAGAGTACGTGCAGCACCTGAGTGGCTACCACCTGAAGCTCAAGTTTGATCCCTCACTGCTCTTCAATGTGCGTTTTCAGTACAGCAACCGAATTGCACTGGAGTTCTGTCACCTCTACCACTGGCATCCGCTGATGCCCGACAGCTTCCTCATCGATGGGGATGAAATCTCCTACTCCCAGTTTTTTTACAACACCTCTCTTCTCATGCATTACGGTGTGGAGAAACTGGTGGATGGTTTCTCTCGTCAACCTGCGGGACAGGTCAGTCTGTTAACCTGAGGCCAGTGCAGAGGACAAACACAGCCATAGTCTTTTAATGCACATGAATGACATAAAGCAAAACCAAAAAAAAAAAAAGAAAGAAGAAGAGGCAGAACTGTGAATAGACAGCAATAAGGAAACACTGAGGACTGGAGACCGAACAGAATTAAGCAGGAACAAAAGAAGAGATGGATAAGTAATGGTAAAACAGTATATAAATAAAGCAAATAAGAGAACAGATTAGTGAATTAAAATATAAGCTAAAATATAACAATAGATTTACAATTAAATACAAAATATACACGTAGATAAGATGGTCATAAAATCTTTTATATTAATTGTTTTCTTGAAAATGTAGCAGACTAAGGTGTCAATAATTAAACCAGATAAGTTTTAAATAAAACTTCTGGTCAGGTCTTTGAGAAGGCAATTCCAGAGGCAAGGACCATAGTAAATGAAAAGAGGCTGATTTTGGTTTTGATTTGAAATTAAGTGGTCACTACTATAAGACCTGGTGGTTCAAGAGGGTCTGCAGGTTCAAAGCAAAACTGCTACATAAATGGAACTAAGCCCATTAAGGGCTTAAAAAAAAAAAACACAGTAAAAATAAACTTAAAATGGATTCTCAGTATACAGTTGTAATTTCTAATTGTACAAATGTAAAAATAAGTGTCATACTTTGACAGAAATATCAGAGATGAAAAGAAAGCAAGTGGCCCTGCGACGGACTGGCGACCTGCCCAGGATGTACTCCGCCTGTCGCCCTATGTCAGCAGTATATTAGACACCAGCGTCCTGTATAGTATGATATCAGTGTTATGGCATAGGCAAAATATCATGCATTTCCCCCCACTACTAAACAAATAGGCAGATGTACTGTATTTCCTGTTATGGTGCCGTTAAACTACTGCAAAGAAAGAGGCCTTTGTGTTCCCAGTGAAAAGACTCAATACATATGTATAATTATCTAAACCACTGGCTTTTTTTTGTTTTTTTGTTTTTTCAACTCCCATCTATGTTAAAACCTCATAGGATGTCTACTTCCTTTAATAAAAGATAAAAAAAATTCCCACAATGGGGATATTTGCGGTGCTGCAACAGCACAGAAAATGTTCTTATAGATGAAATGGTGAGTACTGTTTCCTAAGGAAGACTAAGGGCATTACCTTTGATTAAAATACCACTGTTGAAACTTTTTTTCCCCTCTTGTTTGTCAGATTGGTGGAGGTCACAACACAAATGTGGCTGTACTCTATGTGACAGAAATGGTCATCAGAGAGTCCAGAGCAGCACGTGTTCAGCCCTTCAATGAATACAGGAAGAAGTTTAACCTAAAGCCATATACCTCCTTTGACGAGTTCACCGGTAAGAAAGAGTAATTCTGACATTTACATCTTTTATTCACATTTTACCAACATGCTTCCGTTTTCCACAGATGACAAAGAAATGGCCAGAGGTTTAGAGGAAGTCTACGGAGAAATTGATGCTTTGGAGTTTTACACAGGACTCCTGTTGGAGAAAACACGTCCTAATAGTATATTTGGTGAGAGTATGGTGGAGATGGGTGCTCCCTTTTCTCTGAAAGGCCTGATGGGAAACCCAATCTGCTCCCCCGAGTACTGGAAACCGAGCACCTTTGGGGGAGAAACAGGCTTCAACATAGTCAAAACTGCCACTTTGAAGAAACTGGTGTGTCTTAACACCAAGTGGTGTCCATACGTGGACTTCCATGTTCCACGAAATGAGGAAAAGGCGAAAAAAAGAAAACCGTCAGCTGAACTTTAATGGATATTCAGTTGATTAATTCTGGCTTCACCAATCACAATAAATGTTTATATTAATGGTGTTTATGCAGTTGTTCATGTGTTGTACCATATTTCATAATCCAAAACAGACTAAAGAAGGGGTGATTTTAATACTACGGCACCTGTAGTATTAATTGTCTTCAAAGTTGCAGTAATGCACTTATAAGAACTAGAAGATGATAATGATAAACACATTTTCTAGTGAAATCAATGGACCTCATGTTCATACTCTCTCCACAAGTTAAGTGCGTGCACAAAATTACCAATGGATTTATGAGATGGGTCAGTGTTGTTCCTCCCGCCTTGTTTGTGAATAAGACTCGTTCAACACTGACAGGTTTCTCACTAGAAACCACAAACAGTAGGCTGAACACAGGAGAAGAAATTGGCAGCAGTTTTAAGAGATCGCTCGGAAAAGGTGAAAAAGCAGACACATTGCACAACAGCAGATTGTGCTGTGAAACCACAAAGACTGAGTCATAAATGTCAAGATGATATCTGCAAATCCTTGCATATTTTGTAATTATCGAGTATAATTCAACCGGCGCAAAATAAATGTATAGCAGCCATGTTTACAAAGGCCAGAATGATGCAATGTCAACTACCTCATATTACATAAAGCAAAGAGGAGCTGCAGAATCAAATGACACCGGTAGAAAGAGTGCTGTCCAGTTATTTTGTTTCGCACACAACTGTGGCTCATGAACTGTGGCAAATAACATTACAAATGTCCATTTGCAAAGAAACATAAAGCATCTTTGTAAAGTATCTTTGTGATGAAGTTGCTTCATAGGTTATTTATTTGTGTGCTTGTCCCTATGAAGGCTGGCAAAATATGTGGTTCTACTGACCTCTGTTGGTTAGTTATTCATATTTGAAAAACTATTTATGGCCACTAGAGGTCGCCTAAGTAACATGATCAAGAGGTCTATAATGAGGTACATAATCAAAAGCTTTAAATCAAAATTATAGAGTTATAAGGCAGTAAAAGATAAATTATGAAGCCATTTAACAAAAGAAACAATAATTTCTTAAATATCTTTTGTCTCTTCAGTACGTATCCCCATTCTTATAGTAACATATATTCCACTTTTCCAGGGTTTTTTTGTTTTTTTGAGGAGGACAATCCCCACTGAAACAGAAACATCCACATCCTGTCCTCATGAGTTTTGAGAAGGTGCAACATTTAGTATTCTTCTTATCATAAAGCACATGTTCAGGAAATGTAATCATGTTTTATTTTGAAAACAAAAACTCACATACAGAACTGTCACCGAGTGCTTTGGCTGTATTGTCATACAGCGTCTATTCAAACAGCCCCTATTACCCTCCTTTGGTTTCAAACAAGGATTAACAGTCAAGTAGCTTATATGAGAATGAGAGGATCATTGAAACAGATTGTGTTACAGTTATTGCAATCTTAGTGTCCTTGGCTGTTTAATGCTACCGTACCACACATTTTATCTTAAGTTATATAGATCATATAATGTAAATGTGTGACATAACTTACATCACTTAATACAATTTATTTACATTTTCTTCATTAAGAGAATAAAAATATTAATAAAAAACAAGACTATTTATCTTAATAAGCAACACAAAAAGTACTTCTTTAAAAAAAAAAAAAAAAAAGTGCTGGGCTAACACGTTTAAATACATATTAACAAAAAAAATCTGGAATGCGTAAAATAATGTTTAAAAACGACACCATGTAGTATTTCAACCTTCAAATAATGTGCCTAATTATAACAGTTTGAACAGCGCTCTCGTGAGGGCAGGAGAGAGTCTCCATCACCTGTACTGGCACTGTGTCACGTTTTGGTTCGGGTCGCTCCAACAGCCAATGTGAAACTAACTTCTACTGCTCACTACATTCGTCACAGTGCTCCGTATGAGCGAAGCCAATAAAAGTTCGGCGGGGGAAAGTTCTTTCATTGAAAATGGAAGAGACAGCACAGATACCAAAGAGTGTGAAGAAAAAGTGGGAGAGTGACGAGGATAAAAATGCTGTACAAGGGTGAATACTGGCCCTGCGTTCGCTCGACAACATCAGCTGAGAGACGCCGAGGGATGTCGGAGTGATAGCGACCTGGCTCTACTGTTGGAATCGTAAGTACATATTGTTCGCTTACAAACGAAACATAGTGTGTTGGGGCTTGCTGTGTGTCAGGTGATGTTGAAGTCATGTTGTTCCCTGTTCATGTTCGGAATTCAACGTTTTTCACGTAGTGGAGCGGGTTTTCCCCTAGCTGCTAGTTACGGCTAACATGCTTGTTGAAGACATGGCTAGTGTTCTCCGGTTTGTCAACAAATGCACGTGACCGCGGTGAAGTTAGTTTCACGTTGGTATTCGACAGATAACGTGGATATTCGCGGAATGGTGTCAGCAAATGTTGACTCATACAGGAAAATCAGACTAATCTAATGCGCAGAATCCGATGCATTGAGTTTTACTGATTTCATTTGCACATAAACAGTGATATGACACTGGCTTACAGGGAGCTCAGAGCTTCCGGCATGGTTTTTTGTATCAAATGGCAGCAGACACAAATATTTGCACCTTTCTGTGTTCTTCTATGGGTTTTGATCAATGGAAAAAAAATCTTCAGTAATGACTATTTTATTTCTGAAGCAGAATTTAGAACCTTCTCCCAAATGTTGAACTATACATATATATATTGTTTCTCCAATACCAATACATATTCCTATTCACGCTTAAATGGTATACTTACAGCTGGAAATAGTTGGTCATATGCAGACGTCTTACACTATAAGCCTTTTTCTGCACCTACTTACACTACTAAAATCTGGCAGCTGATTGATCAGTCCCGTGGCACTTAACTGACAGAGGACTAACGAGAGGCTCGGCCAATCAGGTGGAGTGAGAGACTGAACTGACATGGGTGTTGGTGCCTGAAGCCAATGAAGCAGTGGCTGGTGGGTAAAAATGGACATCAACAGCAACCGTAGTAAGACCCAAGGAGAGGTGGTGAGACAGAAGCAGGGGAGGATTGCCATGTGAGATGCTGAGGCTGTGGTGGAGCGGTGCTACACATTGCTCTGGACTTTGTAGGGTTAGTGAGGTGTGCAGGCCCTCTTTGCATCTAGGTGGAGGAGAGGGGGAAGGTGAACAGGAAGGTAAGGACGACGGAGGAGGCAAAGGATCCTGACTCTGGCTGTGGTTGTCTCCTCTGTTACTGATCCAGTCCTCAGCACACTGTAGCTGAATGTTAGGCTGGGACATACTGCAGCCCTTCTCCTCCTCTAGAGACGGATCAATCTGAAATATTTAAGAACACAATTCTTAAATTAACTTAAATTAGGAGTGACAAGTGAATAGAAAATAATTGTTTATTGGATTATACCAATGAAATGTGACGATAAGCCTTCATAGTGTATTTGGTTATTGGACTCAAAAGATTGAGATTTGGCTTGTACTTCAACTAGGTTAATCTCCTGAACTTCAGACACTGGTGGTGGTGATGGTTGCTTATGATTAGAATGATAAAGAATGATGAATCTGACAATTATACTTAATTTGGAATAAAAAAGAAAAGCTGAACAGTACTTCATTCATGTTTGTTTGAAGGCTTACTCTAAATTAGGAAAAACATATTATTTCCTCTCTGTCTTGTCTTCACAAATTTCTACAACCTGCTTATATATATATATATATTTTTTTTTTACGTGTGTGTTCATCATCAAACCTTTGTGTCAAGAATTGGCTCATGATAAGTCTCCACAATGACTGAATGGCTGTCCACAGCCAGTTGCGTGTCTTGAAGATCCACAACTGTGGGCTCCATCTGCACTGTAACCAGACTCGGCCCTGGAGGTCGAGCGCGGGTGTCTGATGTGTAAGGACTCTGCTCAATCACAGCCACACAGTCATCATCTTCAAAAGCTCTGCTCAAGGAACACAATGCTTTGATTTAATGTCTCATTTACATATAGAGCTAAAAGAATGAATTGCAGAGCCAGTGCATTACTGCCTATAGTAATGAGGTATTCACCTGTTTTCATATGTACGTCCAGCAGCTCGTCGGTCAGTGTGCCGTATGGGTACACCCACATTTCTCTGAGCTGGTGGGGGAAATGCAATTCAACTTTGAATGAATTGTTTCAAATGTTGAATGTGCTCAGAATTTAAAATAAGTGTGACGATATGTATGGTTTCCTGACCTGCTCGGTTAGTTGGTGCAGGTTGATTTTTCTGGACCACGGAATAGAACGTAACAGTGATGAAGATGAAGGCCAAGGACACACCCACTCCCACAACAATAGGGATGTCATGTTTCTCCACCATGGGCAGCCATGATGGCTGGGTCACCCTGGAGTGTAGAGGACAAACAGAATTGACATCTTTTCTTGCTACTTTGCTCCAAGGTTTTACATAAATGCACAGTTTACATAATGGTAAGGTCATACTTTCCACATCTGCTTGTATGCAGAGATCCCCTAGGGTCAGCGTAATGCAAATTTCATAATGTAAATGCATCCATTTCTGCGGTGGTACGCAGACTGCACTAAAGTGCCCTTTTGAGTTACAAGACCTGCGCTAAAGTTCCCTCTGGAGTGGTAAAAACATGAGGAAATGCCTTACTGGCTCCCATTCATATGTGGCTGCTTAAGCCAGATAGTAGAAAGTGATGCAACTTTTAGTGCCCTAAAAGTTGCTGCTGCAACTTTGTTTCCTATGGGTGCAATTCCAATAAGAATGCCATTATGAAGTTCCACTACGTGACAGTTGCAATAGAAAGTGCTGCTGTGCTGTAAAGGATGTCCCTGTATACACACGGGACCTTTTAAATTTATTAGTAGCATGCAATGCCCATTTTTTTCCATTTACTTTTTATTTGACCTACCTGTGATCATTACTGGTCATAGGTGACTGGGATGTGTTCCTCTTCAGCCACTCTAAAAGCTCAGTGTCATTGGTTGATTTAGCTGACTGAGCTGATTCACTCTGCTGGGTACCATTTAGTTGTGCCCAATCAGACTGGTTTAACTGTGGGACTACATAAAACCCAGGGTCCAGTGTAATCAGTCTGGAGGTGTCACTGTGTGTGTTGATGGTTGAGATTGAAGGCTGTGGTTGTTGTGCTGAAGATGGCTGCAGCTGAGTCTGAGGAAGTGCAGAAATGATTGAAGTTGGCTTGGTTGTTAAAGGTTGACTGTTAACATGGGATGACTGAAAAGTGGTGACTGAAGGTGGGAGTTGGGAAATCAGCACAGGCTGGGTTGTTGGTTGCTCAAGGCGGAACTTGGGTAAAAATCTTGAAATAAAAGATTCTTGAGAATGAGTTTGAGGTTTTTTTGTTTGGGTTGGTGAAGGCTGAGGATTGTGTGGGTTTTCCATCATGGTTTGAGAAATTGATGTTGAGGTTGGCTCATGGTAGGACTGGTAAAATTGACCTTTTGTAATCAGATGGTGAACTTTAGTGACAGGATCTATGGTAGTTGGTGGTTCATGAGCTGAAATAAAATGTGGTGCACCAATCCGCCGTAGTTCTGTGTTATGGGGGTCTACTGACCGGATAGTTGGGAGCAGCTGTGGTGGCAAAATAGGGTGTGCTATCTGTGTGAGTAACAGCTGATTTGGACTAGTTGTGAGGTGAATCAGCTGGTGTTGTGAAAAATGACCAGCTGATTCTGGTGACATCTTTATCTCAGTAACAGCTCCCCTTGAAAATGTTGGAACTGTGGTAGCCCCAAGTGTTGTAGCATCACAGGTTAATGATGTGCCTGAAATAGTAATGAAAGATATTTGTCAAATAAAATCTAAAACATAATATTGCAAGATTATCTCACATAAGTGTATGTGGTAATATACTTGCTTACACTGAATAAGTTGCATTTTCACAGTTCAACTTTGTTCCCTCATCAAAGTGAATTTAAAAAAATGTGATAGTATGTATATTATGTAACTAATGTTTTCACAGCAATTACTTGGATGAGTCATAAGTTTTTAGAACCGGTAGAATGTTATCATTAATATTTAATTGAGCTGAAAGTACATACATGTGGCTTCTTTGAGCTGTGAATGTACATGTGGATGGCTTGTTGTCTTAAGATGTTGCTCAGCAAACGAGTCACTGGTAACTGGTATTGCTCTGTCAATGTTGGTGCTCTAGGGGAAAAAAAAAAAAAAAACCTTAGTTACAAGACGAAAGTATTTAACAGTAACAGAAATGATTTTTATAATGATGTTACTACAAGAGCCACAGAGGCAAGAAAACATATTTACTCACAGCTGACAAAACCGGTCTCATCTGCTTGCCTTTATCAACTGGATGATTTTCAACTTATGACAGAAGATAATATGAAAGACAATCAAAAAGAAATTAAAAAATTAACTGAACTCATGCAGAACTATTGCACAACTACTGCCTGTTTACAGACCTTTTTCCCTCAGACTACATGTACAAATGCATTAACAGCATAAAAAGCACACACATTCTGAATGTAGAGTGATAAAACAGTTCTTTTATAAATGTCGGAAATGAAAACTCAAATCTTAAAAAGTACTTAATTTGTTATGTGTGCAGGTATATGTTAGTACACAAAAATATCAGTATCAAAATATCCATATTTAATTAGGTGATTGGATAGTATAAAGTAAAAGGACACAGCCTATATATGTGATTATTTAATGTAATTTGATATTATATTCATTAATGCTGCAATCTAATTAATGAATGAACAGTAAATTATTGAATTAATTAATTAATACAACAACTCGCCCTATGTCAGCTGGAGTTAGGCACTAACACCCCCCAAGACCCTCAGTGGAGGATAAAAGCAGTAGAAAATGATTGAATACCTGTAACAGTGAGAATGGCACGTCTCTGAAGTCGTCCTGCTCGGTTCTCAGCGGTACAGTAATATTCTCCTCCATCCGTCCACTGTATGTTTAAAATATGTAGAGCTCCATTTTCTACACAACAGAGAAACATTTTAAGCTTTTGCTGGTGAAATGTTTAAAAGGTTTCTAACTGTTTCCGACTTTTTCACGTGTTTGTATTTGCTTATGAAAATAATTCTCCCGGCTCCACTGCCGCCCCTCACCATCAGTGTGGCTTTTGGCACTGACAGGTGACTGTGTTTCTGTGTTGCCTCTGGTCCAGGTGTATGTGATGGGAAGAATCCCTACAGCTCTGCATGGTAGGACCACTGATGTCCCGATCCTGCTGCTCACCTGTTCCGTGAAGGTCACTATGATGGGGCTCACTGGAAGAAGTACAAGAGAAACATTTTGCTGTCATATTCTGCATTTTAGGTATTTTAGGATGTTCAGGTGTCATTTTACAACACAAAGATTCAAAAGAAATTAACATTACATCTTTTTATCTGTTATAATAAATATGCTTTTTGTGAGGATTGTGTGTAAACAAACCATTATAACAGTATCCCCACATGAGAGGAACTGGTGGTGAATTAAACTGTGCTTTGTTTTAATAGTTACCAGTGACTCTTAGCGTCGCTTTGTCATAACTTTGGCCCAGCGGGTTTGAAGCCGCGCACACGTACTCGCCCTCATCATAGCTCCTTGCGGACTGGATGTGAAGAGTGGCATTCCTCTGTCTGTATAGAAAAATGTACATTTAATTCTGCCAATATTATAAATACATTACCAATATTATTAGCACATGAATTTACCCCAAAGCAACTTTGCCTCCAGTTTGCTTGGAGTGGCCTCTCTTGATCCAGCTGATGGAGGGTAAAGGGTGACCTGACACCTGACACTCCAGCAGCACCCGAGCACCCACAGGCACCGTCAGCAGCTGGGGCCACACTTTGGCTGAAGGAGTGGCTGAATTAAAAATGATAAAAAGGAAACATGAAAATAAAGTTTTAATGTACAATCTGTTTTCACTCACGGTGGCCACCAGAAATCGTCATCAGGCCAGTAGTTCATACCCAGCACAGTTATTGTTGCTCGTCTAGAGGTGAGAAATCTGTTCAGGTGTATGTTGGAGGCTCTGCAGAAGTAGCTCCCACTGTCAAACTCTTGGATACTGCAGACAGAGCAATGACATAAATGAGGAGACAGTCACTTCAGCATGAACCCACAACCACTTTATTAGGTACACCTGTTCAACTGCCTATCACCAATCTCTCATCAGGCAATCACATAAGAACACTATAAACCCCACAGCAACAAGTATATTCATGTAGGCATGACTGCACATTACAATGTGAAAGAAAGGTGATGTAAGTGACTTTGAAAGCATGTTATTGGTACCAGGTGGACTGATCAGAGTATTTTTGGAACTATTGGTCCATTAAGATTTTCATGCATAATCAATAAAGCTTTGGCAAAAACGCCATGTTGAAAAGATAATATGGAAACAGTAACTCAAATTATCACTCAGCTCGTAAGTGTTTAAAAAAATGTTGACCCCATCACTTGATATTCTATCTTTTTTTGTGTGTGGATTAGTGACATGTTATGGCAACAATATGCATAGTACTTATCAATAAGCCATAGTTGATAAGTAAGTTATGCCCCTGGTAACCAGTCAGTAAAATGTGCATTCCTACCCCACAAGGTGCATAAAAAAGACACATACGATGGGCACACACCTGAGAAAGTAGAGGTCTCCACTAGGCAGTAGAGTTACATGAGCTGATGGTGCGAGAGGCTGGTTGTTTTTGAACCAGGTGACCTGGGCTGCTGGTCTGCTGTGTGGAGGTCTGCAGGTGAGTGTAACGTTCTCACCTCTCTTTACTGTCAGGTTCATGGGCTGCTGCACAAAACTCCAGTCCATTTCTGGAAACACAATATGTGTGTCACTTATCCTCCCCGTACCTTTTCTCATTGAATCATCTGAGTCATACTGTGTAGGTAAATGTATAAGCAATGTGGTTATACAATATAGGAGATTTTTTTGTATCTATTCTTTCATTTGTCTTATTTCCTCTTCCATCTCCATCTCTGAGCCAGATACTGATGAATATGTTTGATATTTAAATGAACACAAAATATATGTATAAATCAGTTATAGATTAAAATATGAAAGTAATTTGAGAGTTTAACAAAAATAGTCTACATTTTAATATTTCCAAAATAATTTGATTGAGTAATTGTGAATAAAATGGTTTTCAAAAAAAGCTATGTAAAACTAGTTATAAGTTATTGTAAATGGCTTTTTACTAAAATTAAAAATTATTAATTTGTTAAAAAAAACACACACACACACACAAAATCTAATCTGTGGTTGATGTTAAACATATTACCAGCTACTAGTAGAAAGGCTGGTTGGGACTTGATTGTTTCGTTCTGGTTAGATGCTTCACAATGATACAAGCCCTCATCGTCTTTTGCCACATTCCTGAAGAACATAGAAACTTTGAATCATAAAAACATTTTTGAAAGTATCAAAACATCTTCTGTGTGAATTTGCATTTTGGTGAGTTATGGTGGTAAAAACAGATCAAGGGTAAAGTAAATGTAACTAGAACTGCTACAGTGAAGGTGATCTGGGATGTTAGGGGGATAGCACATGTATACCCTGTAAATGTAAATTTTAACTTACATCATCCTTCATTACCATTTATTCATTTTAACTGTGGTGATATATTTGCACATTTATCTTTACCTAATAAACTGACAAGGACAAATATCTTTGTGTTCAGCAGAATGACAATAAATACAATCATTTAATTAGATTTCACGATGTTTGCAGTTTCACTCCTACATGTGTCTGTCCATAATGGTAAATCATAAACTATTTACAATTGAAGCTTTTTATTTTTTTTTTTTTTTTACATTGCATCTTGATTCATTATTAATACAAATCAAATTTGGTAACAAAAAAATGATTAATATTCGTCTTGTCTGGTGCAGCGTCAGACCTGAATGTGAGCAGCTGTCCATTGTTCTGCAGGCTGAACAGTTTTGAGCAGTTGGTCAGGTGGCAGCTGTTTTTGAACCAGTGCACCATGGGAACAGGGAAGCCATGAGTAGTACAGTGCATGGAGACCTCTGTTCCCATAGCAACAGTGATGTTATCAGGACCCTGGATGATCTGCAGCCGTCTGGGAATTCCTGCAAGACAAATGGGGAATCAGAGGACCAATGCGTAAAAAAATAAACTTTTGGATAAAATGTACATAAGTCAGTTAATGTCAAACTGGGGAACATTTTTGTGATAGAAAGCCAAATTATAGACTTTTACTCTGGACTATGACACAAGACTGAAAATGTGAAAATGTTTAATAAAATTCATGTGAACAAAGGTTGCTAAATTAACTTAATCGAATAATTTATGACAAGGGTTTGCATTGACATTGCCTTTGATGGAGACTTTTTTTTTTTGCTCTTTGGCATTTTACAGCCAAAATGTTGGTTGCCAATTTACACAGATTTTTTTTTTCATGCAGTATGAATATGAATGTAAAATGGCAGGTGTATGAGTGGAAGGAAACATGAGTAAATCATGTACACAGTACAGTACATATACACACCTTGCACAGTTAGTTTAGCTGGTTTGCTCTTGTTGCTGATGTTCAGTAAAGGATTGTGAGTGACACAAAAGTAAATCCCATCGTCTTCTAATGTTACATTGAAAAGATGTAAAGTGCCAGACGTTTTCTTCTGGTTTCCACCTCCAAACTCACCCTAAACCAGTAAACACAGTTTACAATACATTACAATAAAAAAATAAACCTGGGTTAGTGCATGAGAGGTACACAACTGCAGCTCTATTTCAGAGCTGCTGTATGGTTAATTTACTAATATTAAAGGTATTAATACCCAATTTACTTAAAAAACAAGGTTGTTTGTTATTGCTTATTTGATTATTGCTTATTAAACTTTATTTTGCTAACCATATATACTATTTGACTTCATACAGAAACTCTAGCCCAGATGCCAAGATGAGGTAACTGAGTTAATTTCATTAAGGGGAGTAAATGTGATTAAAAAAAAAATGTGAAAAATAAAACTAAGTGTTGTCCAGCACTGCTCACCTGAATTTGTCTACCTCGTGTGACCACCTCTCCATCTTTGAGCCATGAGATGCTGGCAGGAGGAGAACTTTCCCCAGACACGCACTGAAAGAAAACTCCTTCTCCTTCTCTGACTGTTTGGTCCTGAGGACTGAAGTAAACATTTTCCGTTCCTGGAACACACCGGAAATGGACATTTGAATCAACCATGTAAATATGCGGCTTCGTGGCATTTAGTAAACTACAGCTTAGTAGTTTATATAGTGGCTGGAACAGCTCACAGTGGGGAGACCATGGACTCACCCAGTTGGTATGAAACTGCCAAGCTGGACAGGATGAGGAGGTAGAGGTGGGAAGTCATGTGTGGGAGCATCCAGATGGAGAGACAGAAGCACATGCATCCTACTTCAACGCTCCCTAGGAAACATGAGGAAACCACCACACTGCTTCATTCATGGTGTTGGCTAGGAGGGGACAGTCACAAATAAAAGGATTTAGAGAGGGGAAGTGCTCACTTCTAATGTTTGCTGTTGTCTCTGTTGTGTGTCTTTGGCACAGTTACAATGGTTACAATGGCCCATGAGCTCCACACAGTTGATTTAAAGCTGCAGTGTATGACATTTGCTGATTTTTGTTCATGTACCATTATTGGAAGGTGTGTCCTTTTGACCCACAGCTTCATCATACAGAAGAGAACATTTTATGGTAAAATGATTTGTTTGGGTAATCTTGTCAGTTGTGTAGTCATGGGGGTCAGGATGACATTACAGATGTCCAGGTCTAATTTCTATACTTTGGTGTCTGAGCTAATAATGTAAGAGCTGCATATGACGCGGTCTACAACACAAAACATTCTGTAGATTTTGATTACAATTATCGACAAGGCAAACATGTAGCACTAACTTCTCAATAACTTCTCAGTCTCAGGATCCAAAAGAGGAAAGGAAACTACTAACAACAGGTGTCATATTAGTGACATTTACTGTACCTGGAAATAGAACTCAGGTCTGTTTGTATTAATATAGCACAGCAGGAAAATGAAAAATAACTAATGCTGGGTCTGTTTTTTTTTAAGTTAGCCTTTTATTGTGTTAAATGTTTACACTAGACTTTGGTATCCCACTGACTCTACATGTGCATGATGGGAAAAGACTTTTAAATGTATTCGAGTTCTGATGAGAAGAGTATGTCTGTAAGTATGACTGTGGCAGTACTGCATTGGAGCTGCAGTACTGTTATGGCCATAACCTGCATCTTCGCATAAATACAATTTAAATTGATTTCCTCAATTGTACACTTTGTGCAGATTAATTTAACACCCCTTCCCCCCCCACCCCCCACCCCCGGGCCACACACACACCCCCCCCATCCCCCCCTTTTCCATTTGCTTCATTCCTATTTTGGTCGTGAGTCTGTGGCACTGCTGCGAGCTCAGCTTTGTCCTCTTTGGTCCCTTGAATCCTTGAATAACTAACTGATCCACTTTGTAAAGCTCACACTGTGACCCTCCACTCAATGGAAGTGACATGAAAAGAGGCTGCGGAGCTTTGTACTGTGGAGATCAGTTATCGGTCCCTGCATGGACGGCTACCCGTCTGATTATATGGGCTTTCATGATCCTCAGAATGGCCATTTAAGGACTGATCCTCTGTTGTTTGCATATGCCACAAATTTAGCTGAATTTGCACTAGTAAAGAAATACATATGTTAAAGGGTAATGACTAGAAACATGGCAAAGATATGATCTTGGGAGGCTGATTTATATTTGCAGAGAATATGTTTTGCAAGTATGTAAATGTTGCCGACACCATAAATACTTTGTACAATAAAATTTCTTATTCGATTGTTGTAAGGCTGAGGCTATAAAGCATATTTCCACCAAAATATTGCAAAAGTTAAATGCATATTTCCCTCAACTGTTATTTGGACACAGTGGGTGATGGGTGGTGCTAATACTGTATGAAACTGCCCATATGCCAGTAAACTACTGCAGAGGAAAGGCCGCAGAGACACGCCATCATTAAAGTTGTAGTGTCAATGCTGGAGAAGTTAAATAAACAACTACAAACAAAGATTAACAAGACTGTATAAACTCATGGCTTGATCATGGGTAAGAAAGCATCAGATATTATTATTACAACTTGATTTGTGTGTTAACCTTAACCTTGAAGAAAATTCTGTTCACACACACAGGGAGGCAGGAGGAGAGCATCCAGTCATTTCATTCAGGACAGATAAGATGATTAGCTGAGCCCTTTACTGCCCCATTGCCCTGTCAGAAGCAACATTTTGAATGAATCCTCTGAAACAAAAAAGCTGCAACGTTGCTCAGTGAAATTCTGTCACTAATGTGAAAACTGGCATTGACTTACAGTTTTGAAAAATATTAATTATGTAAAGAAAAACACGTCTGATAGATTTATTTACTGTATTGCAGATATTGGGGGATTTAAAGGGATATAATATAATTTTAAATGACCCTGCTTTAAAAGAAACTGTAGGAAAAAAATTTGAATTACATTTACTTTTGCCTTTACATTTCAACTTTTAGGAAACTCAGTGTTAAAATTTCTCTTTGCACTCTCTCTCTCTTCCTGCTGCTTATCCTGGTGAACATCCACACAGTAGTACAAATTCAGAAAATGATTTAGTGCTGATAGATGCTAATTCAATTCAGTTTCTTTTCGGTGGTTGCTCTGCAACGCACTGTATGGTTTGGCTGGACAAGGGCTGAATTTGCATTTGATTGAAAATGGTCAAAAACACAAAACACATAAAAGTGTTTAAAAGCACACAAAATGCAAAATGGATCCAGGCCCTGCCAGTGAAAAACAATGAAAAGCTTGTATATCAAAACATCATTGACAATATCTATACTTACTTTATGTCAAGGTTGGTTTCTTCGTCCGTGCTTCTGTCTCCCGGCTGTCGCCGCCTCAACAGAAGCTGCTTCTCTGATGTTTTTGCTGAGCCAGATGCAAGGACACAGAGAACAACAAGCAGCAGCCACTTATATGAACTGCCCCCAATAAACACGGGCCCACACACATACACAGGTTGGTGTAGCTACTCTTCTTTGGACACTGGATTGACCACTCATTCCGACAGCCTAAACAAAGCATTAGCCCTGTCCTTAACCAGAACTGTCAATATCTAACCCTAACCTTCACTTAACCACATTTTTTAAGTTGTCAGAAAAGGTCCTAAATAGGTAAAAAATACACACACACAATACATCTGTGTATTCTCAGTGAAAGCCAACTAATGAAGGAAAGACCTTAATTGTGTTTCCATTATTCCAAAACACAAACGCAAAAACGATCCAGAAGGGGCTAAACATTTTAAATCTTTCACTTCTTTCAAAACGTGAAGTAATTCTCGCATAGTGCATAGTAGTTCCACACTTCCACCTCCAAACCTAGGTCCAAATAAAGTAAGACAAGTTTCACACAGTCGAGTGGAAAATAGCATGAAGGGGCCAAACAAAACAAAAACGACTTCATTAGTGGCAACCCAAAAGGAATATTTCATGCAAAGAATTTGACTCAAGTCTTTGATGTCAAATGATGCAGAGCAAAGCAAACAAAAATATCGATACTGCGTCATTCACTTCACAATAGTGAAGTGAATGACGCAGTATCGATATTTTTACCAGAGGGAGACATTTGCATGGCACATTGTTGCAAAAACTTAACAAGGCTTGGCAGAAAGTCAGCAGGAAAGTATCTACCTGGTAACCTTAACCTCGACTATATTCTGAAAATGTGTGTGTTCTGACAGGAGTTTTATTTGATTTTCAGGCATTTGATAAACTTAAGTATTGGTTGATTGTGGCACTGGAAATCACCAAGCACGCAATTTTATAATGCTGAAGGAAAGGTCAAGGTTTCACCGAAGTCCATACCGAATGCATACTAAACAGTCGGCCAATAGTGGAGGAAATGTCATATGTAATAATAAAACTGTATGCTTGCAAACCTGGTTCAGAAACAGAAGGCGTGCTTGATTAATTAAAATTAACAACAAATGAGGAGGAGAAAATGATTTGCTTGGCAAGAGACCTGCTCTTCTGTGAAGGTGAAACTATGTTACCACACCCAAGAAATTCCAGCATGTCTTTTATTTGAGCGCTAAGTGAATTATCGCTGACCAGCCATCTGCCTGTGTGTTGACTCTGTTTCCATGGTCACTCACTAAAGCTCACAGGCCCACCGAAACTATCACGGCACACCACGCCCATGTTAAAATAGCCACCAAGGTAGTCACCAGTCTACCTTGGTGATCTCTCTCACACACATAGGCACACACTGCATTGATATTTATTTATTCGGACAGCCTTAACAAAGCTTTTTCCTTAACTATAACCATAACCGGTTAATACCTAACCCAAATTCATATTAACCCTAATTCAAATCAAAAGAAATGAGGTTCTGCCTCATTAGAACCAGGTCCTCTTAAGTACTACAGGTCCTGACAAGGTCAGTGCTTATGCCAGAAAAGGTCCTAAAGAGGTAACAAATACAATAGTACACACACACACTCTCACAAAAGTAAATGTTTACCTAGACTTGCATCATCTGTATTTGTTGGATGTCGACCACTTTGCCTCACCTTTTCCTCTGTAGTGTCGTAACACATGCACACAGTGACACCTAGATTTATGAGGGTAACTGGAAACTGTTATTTCCTGTGAGTCTTTGTCCCAAATATATGATTATAGGACAAACATTCATTGTGTAATATTTGTTTTTGAACAAGGACACAAAAGAATGGTTCGCACTTTTAATTTCAGTTGGCAAAGCACAAACGGCCGACTCAAAATCTCAGTAAGTGTACATGTATATGTCCCAAAGTGAAGAGGAAGAGATTCTCACCTATATGAACAAAACATGCTGGAAAGGATTGTGGCCCCTCTTTGCTGCCCATGAAGTGGACACTTCATTGCACAACAACCAAACAACAAAAATACAATAATTTTAATTCTAATTCTAATAATTAGTACTGCATCACAACAGGCTTTAAAACGTCTTAATGCTGAGTTTGCAGTTTTGCCTGCCCTGACAGAAGGGTAGACATTAAACCTGTGATATCACAGTGGGTCTGTCTCTGACTAAACTGTAGATCATTGTAGGTCAACAGAGGGCCACACCTGGAGCTGCCCAAGCAGGAAACAGAAACTTTGTCCCCACTGCCCATGACTCTGCTTGGGAATTTTACAGCAGGGTAGGCAAAGTGGGCTTACCCCTGGATCCTGCACCTGAAAAGGGCCCCAGTGAAAGGATGATACTTTAGCCCATAGCAATGACAATTCTGTCAAAACCCTTTTTAAATGTTATGTACAGGAAAGCCCCCTAACCAGGCCCTAAATCTGTTAAAAGCTTTGTTACAGTCAGAAGATGTTTTTGTTTTATTTTTTTTTATTTTTCAACTGATATGACAAATTTTTTGTGTATTTTATTTTTATTCCATGTTAAAATCAATTGAAAAGTGAAAGAATATTATTTATTAATCCTTAGTTGACCTTTTAACCACTTGTCTGATACTTGTTTCACAATATAACATTATAATATGTGGATCTTGATTGTTGGTTGAGTAAATGTTCTCTACTGGACCCTTGGAGATTTTAACTGACCACATCTGCTGTAGGGTATTAGTTATGTCAGCGGTTTAATTTGTAGCAGCAGAACTTATTCATACATGAATAGCAAATATACAGTACAATTAAGGGATGTCATTGGGGTTTCATTTGGTTTGATGTAGGGCTCTCCAGGTCCCTCTTGTCTACTGACTCAGTCGGTTGCTGCTCAAATTAAGCTTGTTTGACACTCCATGATTTTCAATATAAGTCAGACTTGTTTCCAGTGGTTGTTGGCCTGCCAGGGTTGTGCCTTGTCCACAAACCTGTTTGCGATATACATGGACAGGATTCCGAGGTGCAGCATTGGTGAGGAGGGCTTACAGGTCAGCACCATCAGCCTTAAATCTGCAGCACTCACTGGAACGGTTCTCGTCTGAGTGTGAAGAGGCAGGGATGGAGGGAGGCCATGGTTCTCAGTAGGAAACCGTTGGAGTGTCTACTCCAGGTGGGGAATGAGTCCTTGCCCCAAGTGAAAGGTGTTCAAGTATCTTGTTCACGAGTGAGAACAAGAGTGTGAAGAGAATTGGAGCAGTGGCTGCAGCGTTGCATTTGCTGCACCGTTGTTATGAAAATAGAGCTGAGCCAGAGGGCAAAGCTCTCGATCTACCAGTCAGTCTTAGTTCCTACACTATGGTCATGACTGAAAGAACAAGATCACAGACACAATCGGCTGAATTGTGTTTTCTCCACAGGGTGGCTGGGGTCTCCTTTAGGGTGAGAAGATCAGTCATCTGGGAGAGACTTGGCCACTGCTCCTTTGTGTCAAAAGGAGCCAGTTGAGGTGGTTCGGGCATCTGATACAGATGTCACCAGGGCGCCTTCCTAGGGAGGTGTTCTTGGTACGTCTGACCTGGAGAAGACCCCAGGGCACACCCAAGACCAGATAGAAAGATTATATCTCCTCATTGTCCTGGGAATACCTGGGGATCCCCCAGTCAGAGTTAGTAGAGGTGGCTGGGCAAAACGAAAATTGGGGCTCATTGCTGAAGCTGCTACCCCCACAACTCCGAATAAGTAGTTGTCGATGGATGGGTTTGCAACCCGATGCCACCAAGCAGTTTTGCAAGTTATGAGTAATTGCCCCTAGTCAGCATGTGATCACAAATTTGAAAGACACAGCCCACAGATACCCACCGATGCCTCCTTGACATGGCGCTGATCCCAATTTCATTTCCCACATGCTGAAAGTAAGATCCCAGTCTGCGATAACTCCTGCCACTACAGCCAATCAGAGACCAGGGCAGGGTGACAGTGTCTGAAACCCTAGCAAGAATAGAAAAGTGATCTGAGTCCACCTTGGGTCCTTATCTGTTTCCACCCCAATTCTCTCCCCCTTTCATGCTGTCTGTCTTATTAAATACTACAACTCAACAGATGCCTTTTAAGAATTCACAGAGATCCCAGTAATGAAACCAAGCTATTTCAAGCTTTGTCACCCGCATTACATATGTTTTTATGAACCCATGTGTTACGAGACAGATAAATCAGTGGCTTCTCCTTGTGAGACTCACAGCAACTGCAAAAATCATGAAATCCTCCCACTCTCAAAGTCATTAAGTGGGATCTTGCCATTTAAGGCCTCTAAATAAAAGGCCCCACATGCAGGTTCATTGACTGGATTAGTCCTGCTGCAGACTGGACTGAGAAAACCAAAAATGGCTGATCAGTATGTTAACACTTGAATGGTGGGGCAGTGAGGATCACACAGCTTCCTGCTGCTGACACAGTTGTGGTTTTGTTTCGTTATTTTGCCGTTGGTCCATGTTCCCCTCTCTTTCGCTGGCTAGTTTGGCTAGTTTAATATAATTGTTGTATTGTTTGTTTGTTAAGATGCTGATTTATTGTCTCTGTCTCTCACCTCTGCTTGTTACTCCTTTTTTCTCTCTTTTCTCTCTCCCCTCTTTCTTTTGTCCATCTCTCCTCCGTCCGCTATTTTCCCCAACCAGCACAGGCAGATGCTGCACATCTTTGAGTCTGGTTCCGGGAGAGAGTTCTTCCTGTTAAAAGGGAGTTTTTCTCTCCACCGTTGCCTACGGTTTGCTCATAGTGTGAACTCTTGGGCTTCTTTTTTTCTACCAGGCAAAACACTTTGATTAGGCTTGATTGGTCTGTTAAGCACTTGAAATGACATAGTATGACTTTTCCTGTAAGCACTTTGCTTAACATTTGTAAAGTACTATACTGTCTACTTTTATACTTTATTGTTATCATTGTTATTATCATTATTATCAATATACAATGTATATAAATAGACTTCTAGTGTTGGGAAGCTGCACCTGAACAAATTGGCCTCACTGCTGTTCCTCAACACGTGGAGAACGGAGGGGTGGGGCTTGACCTAAATTCCAGCCTGTCACATAGACGCCTAAAAAAGACTTAATTGTGTCTTGTGTGTTTCTGTTTCTGTCCTGATCATTGAATTCCTCGGTGATATCAGAGAGGTGTCTATCAGTGTTATTCTTGTCGGCGTGAATTTGTTTGGCCAGAAGGCTGTGGTGTTTGTGCAAGCAGGCTCCTGATGTATGAGATGCGTCCAGCGATGGGAAAGTAAACACTCGGACACATGAATAAATAACACATTTATATAACACTGTGACCCTTTATTGGCAGTCAAATTCCATTCCTTTTCCAGACTGAGATGAAGAGTGTTTCTCTGACCTTTTACAATGGAAGTGCAATAAATAAAACCAAACCTAGACATCAACAAAGGACCGAATGCTCAGCATTCGCACATAATAAACATCATGACAGTGGCATACGAACAGTCATACATTGCAATAAATAATCACACTAAATAAATTACATTCTAACAAACTCCTGTCTATTTACACAACATCTAATGAAGCAGTCTATCAGTTCTACTTCTTTGTCACCTCTCTGGTCTGTTTCTTCTTCTTTGAGTCAGGCATCTGGCTGAAGAAAAAGACAAGAGAAGTCAAAGGTCATGGGGTGTCAAACACGCTTAAGGTCAGATATTCAAATCGTAGTATTTTAAATACTCATGCAAGGTAAGTTGAACAGGTCAAAATAAAATAACTCAACCGACACATGTTTAGACATTGAAAATAAAAATCCCTATTGTACATTTCAAATGTACAACTTTGTTTAAAGATTACAATTACAAAAAAAATATATTTTTCAAGGAGTACTTCAGTAAATTACAGCATCTGCACGATTTTGTCATAATAACCAAGTGACCACTATAACTAATAATACTTGTTAATATACAAGATTTGAGAATGCAGCCAAATCAATGAAAATAGGTCAGAAGGGCCAATAATAATAAATTTAAAGCTAGATATACAACTCCCTATTATTATTTTAAATCTATCTTTTATCTTAATATCTTAAATGTATTACTTTCTTTAGTTTGCTGACATCTTGATTCAAATCTGATATATTATACACGTAGTGGAATAAGAAATTAGCAATATTTTAATAATGTACTACACATCAGCCAAATTTTAAATTACAATTTATTAAATAAAAAATGCAGGGCAGCAGGAATACCATCTGAACTGCGGCCTACTGTATGTGTGAGTCAGACTTGATATGCATGCAAAGACGAGCATGCTCTGCAGCCTTATTGTTTCTCTAAAGACTAATGTTCCCATGTGTGCACCTGAACACGAGAAACCTGCACGCATGTGCTGAGTGAGCTTTGACCACATTTAAATAGGCTAATTAGGGTCTTAAATTACAGGCATCACGTGACGGTGTGTGTCAGTTATACTATTATCTGGCGGCACGGGTGAATTTGTCGAGCGTGTGGTTTGTCTTTACGCTGGTATGCGGAGATGGGTAAGGCCAAGACACCCCCCGGTTAATCCCTGCTAATTCTTCTAGTGAGGATTCCTCTTTGCAATGATGATGCAACTCACAGTATTCAATAACAACAACAGCCACGCAGGCTCAACTGTTACTCTCTGAGCCCACTCTTCCCTGTTTGCCTTAAAATTCACACACGTGACAGACACAACCCTCAAAGGACTTAAAGACTACATCACTGGCATACACCATCTTCCTGTTAAAGGGAGTTTCTCTCTCCACTGATGCCTAGTGCTTCCTTATTGTATGAACGGTTGGGTTTCCTTTCTCTCTGTCATATTGTAAAGGCTTTGGCCTTACTATGTACAGTGCCTTGAGAAAATGTGTGTTGTGATTTGGCGCTATACAAATAAAACTGAATTGAATTGAATAGAACATTCAAGGCTTATAGCTAGACTGACCCGTAACAAAAGATTGTTGTTGATACTGTACACCATTGTCCTTCACTATCCAAAGCAGAAACCAGAAACTGCCTCTACTTTATTATATATTCCTCATTATATTCAAATCATTGTTAAATGAGTGAACACAATGCTGATAAAGCCTGTCATCTCTACACGATTTTTTATTTCTTAGTATACTGGTGTTCAGATCTCATGTCACTTGGCAATGGTTGTGATATAAAAGAAACGCTTGCAAAAAGATGTGAGTTAGAATTAGGAGTGAATTCTACTAGCCAGAACACCTGCTTATTCAGCGGTTTGACGGTATAAATGCTTCACCTGCCCCTGCACTGTTGTTATATACATACATATTGAGATATGGTAGACAGTGGCAGTGGAAGTCAGACATTGAAGTAATTGTTGAGTTGTAAGGAAGAGCAGTTGTTACGTTTCTTTATCAAGTCAATCAAAAGTGTAAAGTCCTTCCATGTACCTCATCATAGCACGACGCCCTCACACGACGACGTCAGCAGCAGGTTTCTGTAGCTTCTCCTGCTCCGTCCCACTTCCCAGGTACGATACCAAGTAGTTTTTATTTGACCTGTAACTACAAAACACATTCAGCATTAAAGCTCATTGATTCTGACATTAACAGATGACCATAGTCAAGTTGAAGGAGTCAATTATACAGATTCAAACCTCTCTAGACAAATGAAATTCAAGGCATGTTTTTTTTTTTGTGCAATAATTTCCGAGGACAACAGCGCACAAAGTTCATTGATTACAAAACACTGGACACTGTGACGCACTTTACGGTGAAAGGATGATAGCTTCAGTTATAATTTACATCTGCAAGGACATGGCAGGTTTACATTGTCGATAATACACACGAGTAACAAATATTGGTCATAATATGAATGGACATGAAATGATCTTTATAGGGGGAGGTGACCCATGTCACACATCCTTTCGATGATATGAATATTTTAGGGATTGTTGAGTCCTTTCTTTGAAGGTGGTGAGCAATACTGGTACATTCTAGGTGTGTTTGGGTGTGTTAATGTGCCCTTTGATGTGTCAGTGTGTCTGGCTGCCAGAAAGTGTTTCTGTGTGGATATATTTGTCCTGATGTATACTGACTAATTTACGAAAAGTAGATTAGTTCCAAGAAAAATAATATTAAAAGAAAAATAGTCTTTCATTTTGTTGGTTAAAGCCAACTAGGAAGTAAGAATTTTAAATGGACACCAAGGGATGATGTCAATGGTCTGCACAGAACTCTTTATGAACATACTTCTATGAGCCTACTTGTTACTTGATTTACAACATTTTAAGGATTTAATGGTCTCAGTCACTATAGTTTCAGATCTTCCTCAGTGGCACATAATCGGCATCAGTTTGTTAAATTTGTGTATATGTTCATACATTGCATGTATGTGTAAAGACCAGTGTGAATGACAGCTGGTATTGGGTTAGGGTTAGGGTTAGGAGTCTGGTTGTAGGTGATATCTGTGAATTTCTGGTTGCAGAATGGTGTTGGCCAAAATGTGAATCTGGAGGCTTTGAAGTTCAATGTGTACTCACTGGGCACAGCTCATCAGCACAATGGCGGTACAGCTGATGACTGACAGGACCACAGCAATGATGACCAAGACCATCTGCACCAACTCAGTATCACTGCTCGGACTGGACTTGTTTTTGATTGTCTCCAGAGTCTGGATTCCACAGCGCTCCCCATCATAACCCTTCATACATCTGCAGGGCAAGAGAACAAAGTCATCATGAAGAACAATGTATCTGTGGCAGCAGACATTGAACCAAAAAGTTTGACAAGTGGAGGCACATTAAAAATGCACTTAATGTGTCAATCTAAGAGAGAAACAGTATCTCTCATAATCAGTTATTAAATGTTTAACATGCAGTATGAATTCAGATTTTTTTTGGGGGGGAGAAGAGGGGATTTATCAGAAGAATCTGAACTCAGATTGAGGACTCAGTCCTCCCCTTAAAAAAAACCACAAAGCTCACATTCACCGACATTGAGACCTCCAAAGTGAACTGATGCCATACTCACATGCACACAGGCTCCTGCAGACCCTCTATGTGCTTGCAGTAACCATGAATACAGTAGTCAAGGTGGGTGGAGGTGCAGGGATCCTCTGTGGAGCTAAAAGTCGGCGTGTATCCATTTGTGAGGACGGTGTGTTCGGGGTTGAGAGAGGTCGTAGTTTTGCTCCTCTGCCTGCTCCTCTTTTTGCCTTTGCCCTTCTTTTTCTTCTTCTCGTCTTTACTGGGATGCAGCTCTGTAAATTACAAGTCAAACTATGACTAAAGTTTATGGTGGGATTTTTAGCTCCATGTACTTCATGGGTTCGTATGGTTTGCCATTTTATTCAAAAACACAGTTTAGAGTGTTTTAGAGTATATCTGTCAGTTTCTGTTTATATGACCTGAAGTTGCTTTCTGATCAACCGAACACAGTATATCATACAAATATCATCAGCTGATTTCGTCTCATCAGAATTATTAGTTCAGAAATGTTTACTAATCACGAATTTCATTATCTTACCTTGTGGTTATTCAGCATTTTTGTAAAAGAAAATCAAGGTCAAGAAGGAGATAGCTCTCAGTTGTCTTACCATAATGGCTGGAATTTTCGTTGTCCCCCCCCGACAATTCTTCATCTATTTCCAGCTCATCATCGTCACTCAGTAAACTCTGGAGGCCCTCCCCAGAGGCCGGGCCCCCCGTCACTCTGGCTAATTGACTAGAGTATGTGGTCTCAGATCCCTGAACACCTACAGCACTGCAGACAACTGTAAACCAAAAGGACACACAATCAGATTAATGAGTGAAATCACATCAAACATAGATGTACTGTATATAAAAGTAAGGAGCAGTTTGGATCAAAGTTTTCATCATGTGAAGGAATTTATGGAGTTTCAGTTCAGGCTAAACATATTGAAAATGACTACATTCATTCTTCTTCTATGGTCACCGGGAGCCTATGGTTGCTTAGGTACATATTTTTGGTGTTGATTCAAACGTCATTACCCATTGTATGTGACTCATCAATTATGGACAGCAATTTGAGCTTTAAAATTGGATACACGCTGTATTAAAACTAAAACCAGTACAACCAGTCCACATTCAGAACAAGACAGCCTGTAAAAGCATCATCACATAAGACTAGAACAATAGTGAATACTGACATTAGTGAAGCATTAAAACAATTCAGACCCATGACAGCATCTGGTGCTATTGCACAGTGGAAATAAATAACACTGCATTGCACTAAAACAAAATGTCTCTTTCCTGCCTGACATTTCCTCACTTTCACCATTTCTTCCTTGCAATCCCATCCTCTAATCAGTTTACATTTAACTTTGTTCCTCTTCATTGATTTCCAGGTTCTGCACACACACACACACAAAGAATACTGGTACAAGTCCAGACTCACCAGAGCACAGGAGACAGATGAAGACGAGAGCATTCATATCCCAGGAAGAGTGTTTTATGTTTGACGGCCCTGCGCAAATGTGTTTGTGTCTGAGTGTGAGTGTAAATGAGATTGTGCTTTGCCCTCTACCTCTACTGGGTGTAGCTTTTATAGACCAACGCCTGCCTCAACCCTTAGGAAAAAGAAAGAATGGTGGGTGTGTGTGTGTGTGTGTGTGTGTGTGTGTGCGTGCATGCAGTGGTTAATCTGCCCCAGGCAACACATTTTTGCACCCATGTTCTCCAAAGTGACGACGATTCTGTTGAAGAATAACAAGTGTGAAACACAATGCAGTTTAATGTATTCTGTCTCGTTCCTCATCAACATTTAAACCCACAGAAACATTTGTTCCTGCTTCTTTAAGCGTTATTGCTTCCTCACTTCTCTCTCTGTGGTCACGGATAAGGCCATAAGTACACCTTCAATCTATTGTGACACACACACACACATTCTATTTCTTTGAGGACACTCTGGCATAATCTGGGTTAGGGTTAGGGTTAATGCGCTTTTCAGTAATCAGTCAAATGAGTCAGAATGGCCTATTCATTCACACACCTATGGTCAGTTAAGTGTCCAATTGACCGCATGTTTTTTTTGAAAACAGAGAACCTGGAGAACATTGTTATTATGATTATTGTTATTTCTACATCTTAATGTACTTTTTTTTTTATTGTAGAAACCTTGCTAACATGGATTTTGTAATCACTGCAGCCCCCTTCTGAAACAAAGATGGTTTGTTGACAGTGACGACAGTAACGCATAAAATGTCTCTGATTGCTGTGACTGATAAGTGGTGTCATCCACTCACTCTGTTGTTATAACAACAGATTCAGTGTATTTAATAATTTGTTACATATTGTTAGGTGTATCTTTTTTGCATTGTTCAACAGGTTGTCTCATTATGAGTGCGTGGTTTGATTAAACGAAGGCAAGTGTTATTATTTTAGTACAGTGTAACCCAGAGGAGCCTGCGTGAGATATGGGTGGGGAAGCTGCACAGAAGGGTGTGTTGTTTATGTTGTTATGTCTGCAGACAGAGGTTGTCCCATCATTCTTGCAGCGGTGGAATCCGACTGAAGCCTTTTGAGAATGCCTGGAACTTTTCCATCCCATTCCTCCACATTTTGTTTATAACAGATGTAGAATTAGATTGCTTGTACTATGTGAAATGACATTGAGATTACAGTGTGTAATGTGAATGTGTGGAAAGTGTGATACAAGCTGGGAGTTTCTGACAAACAAATATTTATCTATTTGGATAAAGCTGTGAATCACCAGTTTACACACAAGCTCTTTAGCTGATATGATTATGATAATGATTATATTATGATTGAAAAACTGCAAACAAGTGATAAATGGTGTGTGAGTACAGTGCACTCTTTTAGTCTTGATGACCACTCATTCATACATAGTCTGCACAGCTGCATGAGGCTATTTGGGATTCAGTGTTTCACCCAAGGACACTGACCCACTGAACCACAGCTTGTCAGACACCACCAGCTCTGAGTTCCTAGCGAAAAAGTTACTGTTTAATAGATTTTACCCTGTAGGGCAACTGGAATATACAATATGTTCCATATTTTAAGGGAAACAGTTATTGAGTAATTTACCTCAGTATAACTGAAAGTGCAGGACCTTCGTCCCTTAATAACACCAAAACAATTGCTTTTCATGACAATTTTCAGATTACCTCAAAACTTTGATTGTAAACACACAAAATTCTGCCCTGCCCAATACATGTTAAGAAGTTTAGTCTGGGTCAAACTGCTGGAAACTACAGACCCATTTTGTCATATACTAGCAGCATGGCTATAAAGCACAAAAAAAAAAAGTCTGACAATCTGGCTGCCTGTTTTGAGCTGCAAAACAAGCGTGCATATGGTCCACGTGGTTATTTTGTTTTGTTAAAGGACACGCAAGGATGCAATTTAATCCTCCAACCACATTACTCACTCCATGAGCAGCCTTCCGCTTAAGCAATATCAGTAGACCTTGAACAGAATATCCTTCAAATTATGTTTATTCACAGGTTTTAATTTGGATAACAAACGTTGTGTGTCGAGTGTGAAGGCAGTGGTCAAACCTCAGTAGATTCATACCTGGACATGGACTCTGCTTGGACAGCCTTCACAAATGGCTGCAGTAGGGCTTTGTGATGGTTAAGACCTGGTTTTAGAGTTTGGGTTACAATTTGGCTTAGGTTAGGGTAAGAGTTAGAGTTAGGCATATAGTTGTGATGGTTAAGGTTAGGGTAAAGAGCTAGGGAATTCATGAAGTCTGTGAGTGCGTTCACTACGAATGCTGTGCAAACGTGTGTGTGTGTGTGTTCAGTCTGGTGTTAGTAACACCTCATTAAACCTGGCTGAAGCACTAATGAGGATGCAGAGACAGAAATGGCGTTAATGATTAACTTAGCAATGAGACTTTTACACACCATCTAACCTTGCAAGAATGACTGTTGCAACATTTTGGTCCTAGACCTTAATCGTGCAAGGAAAAAAAAAAAAAAAAAACACTGCTTAATCAGGATTATACTTACTTTGAGTGACCTGTTTGGTATTTCAAACCAACACAATACCATTTGATAAACGCTTGCAATACTATAACATAGTTGGAAGCATACATGCATTAATGTGTTGTTAATTCCTCCTTCTGCCAAAGAGATTTGTGTTTAAATAGATAAAAATGACATTTATCCCGTACAACACTGTCGTCATGATATAAAGTTCAGGGTTGGGGTTAGGGTCCAAAAAATTGCCCTTAAATGCTGGAATATTGAATGCGGATTTGTTCTTGTCAGTCATGTGTAAGGTGCCAACTGGGATATTAAAAAAGACATATTTGCAACAATTAAGTAAGATATTTTATAAGCCTGCTGTCATTGTTGTTTAATCCAATGGATCAACATGATTTTGCTTCGCATGTAGTCAGGGCACCACTCTCGTGCGAAACAACACTAACAGAAGGTGTCACCATGAATCATCGCATCTAGTTGTGTGAATGTATCAAGGAGTCAGTAAACTTTAGTCTGCCGTCTAATGTGTGTGATGTTATCATTCAGCCAGGTCCTAGTCATCGTCTGTACTCAGCTGCAGTCAGCTGGAGTTAGGTTTTTTAAGACGTTTCATCTCTCATCCGAGAGGCTTCTTCAGTTCTGAGTAACTGGTGGGGAAAAAACTGGTATTTAGCCTCTGTAGGTTGGACACCTGTACAGAGGGTCCTTAGGTTAAACAGGTGAGGTCATTCGCCCTCTTGACCCAGGTTCAGGTTGCTAGTTTCAGCTGAGTCAAAGTGTTAAAGAGGGATGTTAAGGTTAGTCTGTTTCACCTTTGTTGTTCTGTGTGTGACTGCTCATCCTTTTAGAACGAGAGCTCAGGACACCTCCTCTGTTGAGTGGTGGCTTCTCTTGATTGACGTAGCTTCCTTAATAATAGTCTGCCCTGCTATCTAATGAGTACCTAATTAAGAGTCATTATAACTTTACATGTTTTCCATCCAGCATGACATCACATCATAATCTTTTTGAAACCAGTAATTGTTAAAAAAGGTTAAATGTTTCATTTCAGCTCATTAAGAATTACAAATCCTCTCAACCCATGCACCAGTGCACCAAAACCAACTGATTTTGCAATAAAGTTGTATTGATTACTGTTAAAAACTACAGGTTATTCTGTCATGATGAACCTAAGTGCACTTTTCCACTGCCACCACCGCGTGTCACTATACTTTGGAAAAAAAAAAAAAAAAACTGCAGAAAGTTTCCCGTGTAGCAGCCCAGAGATTTTGACTTATCAAAGCAGTAGGAACACATGTCTAACTGGCATTAATAATCATTTTAATTACAGCTCAGTTATGTTAAGTGATAGTTAGTCAGTATGAATAATGCAGTATCTCATGCAGCTGTTGTTACTAATCTCTGCTGTCACGCAGAACAAAAACCTTATCTCACCAGGTGATTCACTTTATCTGTAAAGTGTTACTCACTTTGACAAATATTGCCACTGTCACAATTTCAAAATTCTATTTACATTTGTGACCAACAACTGAGTCAGTAACTCGATTAAATGGATCAAAAAAAAAAATTTAAATGTATTTTGCTTTATTCATACTGATACTGACACATGAATGCACAGGTAATACTGCAGAATACCAAAATGTCCTGCAAAACGTTACTGTCATTGTGAGATATTTGGACCCCGTCTGTGCATATTTGCTAACTATTGATCACATGGAAGAAAAATGTGTAAACTGCTTCAAGACTTGAGAAGAATGTGAAGACTCCAAACAGTACCCTTCAGTCTGTAATAACAAATGACATAAAAACTAAATAATTCATGCTTATATTCAGTAACAGGCAATATTCTGGTGTATGCAACACTTAATTTAAAATTATTAAAATGATCAAAAGAGTACTTTCTCAAAAACAATCAAATAATAAAACTTTAACACGTTAACATTAACTTACAAGAAATAGAGAGAATAAAGAATAAAACTGACACAGTTATGCTCATGGTTTTATAGCAGGAATGCTGAAAAGGCCTATGAGAAGTCACAAAACATGAGTCCAAAGTGTGCCATAGATGCAGCGGTTCACTCTTACCCTTCCTTTTTGTTCATTATAAATCTAAATGTTCCTGATTCTCCTCATTATAAGCAGAACTAATCTTTTATGTGATACAGTGGCAGGTGCTGGAAACGCACTAGAAGTTGAAGAGGCTGGAAACAACAATCCCACCAAACCAAAGCGGTCTCTTGTCTCTTGAAAGTTTTAATGTCTTTAGTGGTGATCTGCTTGCTTGATTCCGTGACCCACAAGCCATTTGTGGTACAGTATTGTGAGGAGGCTAACATCATAGTGTGTTGAAATTCATCGGTTAGGAAACAGGAAAATCCTGGTTTGCCTTTCCTGCGGATGCAGTGGGTGTGTGTGGGAGACATTGTAAACAGCCTGGTTTCCTATGTGATCCTGCCATTTGTAGTGATGCAGGGAATCTGTTTTTCTTATACCTGTGAAAATGACACACACACACACACACACACACACACACACATCATTTATTTATAATTGAAAAAGGAACAAGTAAAATGAATAACTCCTTTACCACCCTTCAAAAAACAGCCCTTCAAATCCAAATATAGGTCCAGGAAATTGCAGAGTTCAAAGAATAGGCTTTTAGAGTATAATCTGTGGTTTGACAAGTCTGTGCATGAATCAGGATGACGAGGCAAACTTTACGTCATGATGGGACACTGTTTAAAATATACAGTAGGCCTTCAGGTTTTATAAAATGAAAGGGCTGAGTATGAGTCCTCCTAAACTTTTCTCTTCTACCTTTTATCACCAAGACGATAACACATCAGAATGGCGTCATAAGAGTTTCAGAACAAATGCACGTCAAAACTGCCTCTGCCAACCAATTTAAAGTCACCTTGTACTTGATTTTTGAATTTAAGTGAATATTTGCACCAACATTTGTTTCCCTCAAGACTTTTCTGGGGTATCGTGTTCACATATATGTATTTTAAATGGTGACAGGTAACCATTAAATTCAGTAAGTTGTTATAGACATACATATTTGGCACCTAATTACAGATAATATCTTTAAGGTATTTTCTAGATTAACTTGAGAACAAGCTTCTTTGTTGCACTTGTGGAGTGAAAAGTGGCAGTAAAGCTGCAGGGGCCCACATTTTACAAAGAATTATTATTATTATCTCTGATCAGCATTTGAATGTAACTTTATGTAAAGCGCAGACTTCCATGCAATATGGAAGTCTGCACTTTGAATGTCTGCTTTGAATATCTGCAATTTGTACTTTACTATGTTTGTGTGTCAGGCAGCAACAAGTCCCATGATGATACAAAATAGTTGGACTGAATTGTATTATATTTCCTTTTTTTGGTAGCTGATTCTTTTGCTGCTAAAAAAAAATACCATTATGTTTACCAGCATGTTCCATTGTGTTAGTCAGCTGCAAAACGACAAAATTAAATTCTAAATGAAACAACTTGAACCCAGAATTCCTAGCTACATTTAAAAAAAAATCCTAAATAAGTATCCTGTGTTTTCGTATACTTATCAGCATAAACAATATTGATCATAAGCTATAAAGCCTTACCATTTACAACATAAATACAGGGCTCCAGCCAGACCAATTAGCAGCAGAATCAGACAGAACACAGTGACAATTATCTGTTCTTCACCCATTGGCTGAAAGACGAGCTCTGGGTTGGCACACCTGGGGCCATAAAAGCCAGGCTCACACCTGCAGCACAGAGACAGAGCCATGCCATAAATAAACATAGACACATGCCAAAGATAACACCCGTGAAAATGAACTCACACACACACACATGCAAAACTTAACATCCACACACAGAATCGTACTTGCAGTGATGCTCATTGATGTCCACTAGCAGCATGCACTGTCCACTGTTTAAGCAGTAGTTGTCAAACGTGCTGTCACAGGTCTGTGTTGACCGCTTCGCCACATGAGGGCGCTCTTCTCTTTGCTCTGAAACACAGAAATAGAGGCATTTTCATTGGCAAATGTGATTCATTTTTTTATATATATATATACAGTACTGTGCATAAGTCTTGGGCCACCATTAGATTTGTTGTTTTAGCAATGCTATACTGACCATCCTGTACAATTATTTCTCAATCACTTTATTGGAACACATCCTGAAAATATGGAGAAAACACATATGCAGTTTGAAAATAACATCTTTTTCAGAAAAAGGAAACAACAAAATTGTTCTTCTATAATATCAAATATTTAGTGTGACCTACATTTCCACTTGAACAATAACACAACCATGGCTCTTTAAAACCTGGAATGGAACCCTAATGTTATTGGTCAAACCTGTGTTTCTCCTACTATTTCATGCCAACAAATAGCTGCTGTGAAAAAGGTCTATTATACCTGGTTTAGTCAAGACATGTTGGAGCATCACATACACATGTTGCACAAGTTCAACTCACTGACAGGTTGATCATACAGTATAAGACTGACTTTTAGTCACATCTTTTCAATGTAAACGCCAATGATCACAAAACTGACATAAAAACAACAAAACTGGTGGTGGCCTAAGACTTTTGCACAGTACTGTATGTATATTTTTTACAGTCATTGTTGGACAAGAGGTGTGAAAGAGAAAAAAAACAGAATTTGATGACCCTGATATGTTCACAGACCAGGGATGTTATGAACCACGTTTTACATTGTATTTTTATATTACTACTTCAACATAAATACATTATTATTATTATTATTATTATTATTATTATTATTATTATTATTATTACTTCAACTACCCACCACAAAGTGAACACACAGAGATGACTATCCATTCACACATTGATTGATTAATTCAGAGTCTTTAATCATCCTAATAATCAGTAAGTCTCCATATCTTGGGGCACAGCAGAAACCACAGGTATGAACCCACACACAAACAAGGAGAACATGCAAACTCTACACAGAAACTGGCGACCTTCGTGGTCTGAGTAAACAGTCCTAACCACCACAATACCATGAGAACATCAAAATGATATAATATTAATATGTTTGTGGTTTTTTTAGCAAATCCAATGTCCTCACAACAGTGAGTGGAGTGGATACCTGCAGATAAAGATGTGCTGTCTTCGGTCTGCAGACTGGATGAGAATCTCTTGGTAAATACATAAGGCCACAGCAGCATCACACCTGTTGAACAAAGAATATTTGTCTCATCATCTGCTACACTGGACAGAAGGTCAATTTTTTGCTTGGTACAGGTTGCAAAGCACCGACACCAACCACTGTCCAAGCTTCTCGGCTTCTGATCCAAGCTGTGACCCTTTACTTTCCCATATTTGAAATAAACTCAAAACATTAGGCGAATACCTGAATCACACAGAAAAACTTGATGAGTGATGTTTCAGTTGAAAACTGTTGAGGTCAGGAAACTAAATCACTCAGAAAATCAAAGACGGACGATTGAGTGTTTTTTTTTTTGTGATTAGTTTTGTGTAATAAAGTGTGCTTTTAATTCTGTCCTGAAGCAGCAGACATCTGCCGATGTAAGCATTACTTTTAACAGCAAAATGAAGACACAGATTTATGATCTGCATCTGCAACACGATGTGAAAGTGATCAAGGTATGATCTTCATCAGTTAGTGCACAGCAAGCAAAATGATTTGTGTTTTTGTTGTTTATATAGGATACCGCAGCAGCAGTCCAAAGAAAGCACTCAAAACCCCCATTTTGTTGAAAATGTCAGCTGTGTTATGTAAACTGTCCCAAATAGAACACAAGGCTGTGAGGCTTGTGTTGCGTGGCCAACATGCAGGTACCAGCCTGCACGGCTGTTTAGCATGCGGCATTTGCAGACGCCCACATTCCTACAGGTAGGACAGAAAAACACATGAATCTGGATGCAAGATATGTATCCAGTAATGGCTACATGATACTGTGTGTATCTGGATAGACTGGATATTGCCGGTGAGTCAGTGAGTGGACACTGGGTGTTGCTGATGGTGTCAGGTACAGTACAAATGGTGACAAACCAATTTCTACCGTTCTACTGGCCCATTTACATCACAAACCTCTGACTCATTCTAATGAGACATACTGTAATCTAGTGATGGTATCGAGGTGATTCACATTAACTGATTTTTGAGTTTTTGCTCTTTCCTCTTGTGAATTGTCCCAAACACAACCTGCACATACAAATAAAAACAGTGACCTCTGTATTATTGAAGGGTAAAGAAAAAACTCAGTGTGTATGACCTGACATGACATGACAGTCGAGCACTAAAACAAGGCAAGGTTATCAGTGGTGATCTGCTATCATGATGGAATACCTATTAACCCCAAAAACATAGCCAATACAAACACACTTGCACTTAATTACAAAAAGAGAGAGAGAGTTATCTTAGTGACAGTTTTGAGCAATACCAGAGAATGCAAAAAAACCCCAATGAAAAATAATTATATCAATATTTCTATCAGCTGCAGTCCAATACTGAGGTGCTTGTACTTTATATATTATTCATGACAGGTTTTTTCTCTTTACAATACTTAGTCTCATGACTCCACAGATTTTGTTAGCAATACTTATATATTTTAATTAAATTGTCATATCTTAACATTTGGTAGTCAGATGAAGGACTAAGCACTTCCTCGACATACTCAGAATTTACATTACATTAAAAATAAAACAGTTTCCTTCACTTTGGGGTGATGAAAAGTACTTTTTTTTCAGACTGCGTGTGCTCTTATCATATTAAATATTCCATTCAAGGTTTATTGCCAACATCCCTCAGCATCCCTGGCTCAGGTGTCAGTGTGGGCGTCAATTGACTAAAACAGGAATGTGGCAAAATCCTTCATCTGTCTCCAAAACTTCCACCACTGGTTGATTTATGAAATGACCTGAACGTGCAGAGGCAAACTTCAGCGCTATGAAGTGGTGAGGAACAAAATCAGTTACATAACATAAATAAAAGTATTAAAAGAATTTTAGAGAGAGAGGAAAATTAAAGTATCTCATTTGCTGACAGTTAGAAGTCACATCTGATCCAGTCCTATTAAACACTGCCAACGATTCAAACAGCTGAAATGCTTTTATGTGCAGAATACAGGCATTTTCATGCTTCCACTCCCCAAAAAAGCATCAGATGACTATATTGGCTAAAAAGTTCTGACCTTTCTTATATGTCTTTCTTTTAAGTTTAAATAAATAAATATTACAGCTGAGTATCCTGCTCTTTAGCTTCAGCATTAACCTTTTCTATCAATATTTATGATCCTTTTTTTCTTACCTATATATTTATTCAATTATAATTCACCTTATTTTATTTTACCATTTTACTAGTTATACCTCTTATTCCTGTGTACATTAAGGATTTATATTAAGGGTTGTAAAGTGTTTAGTTATGCTACGGCCCTCTAATATAAGCGGCCATAAGAGGGAAAATAAATGCAATAAAGTATAGAGATTTAGAAAGGTGTGTGCTATTTTTTTTTACTACTAGTTTTGGTTAGGGTTAGTAGTGGTTGTGTTAAAGCTACTTTCACAATGCACTAAGTAACCTGTCAGTTCGGTGGATTCAATTTTGCAGATCAAACACGTGACAAAGACACTATTTCATTTTTTTTAAAGAAAGTAGTTAAAGGTACAGTGTGTAAAATTCAGCAACATTTATTGGCGAAGTTGCATAATGCAGCTGAATGCGGGAGAGCCTATAATATATAGTTTTCATTTGGCATCGAAAAGTTGTTTAGTTTGTCCACTGTGGGCCGTTGTAAATACATGCTGGTCCAAAATGGCACCCTCTGTAGAGCTGACCCCATTCCTGATATAGATATGAAAAATGAAAAAAAAAAAAAAAAGATTCATACTATCAGGTGATTGTACATTTTTAAATTAAGTATAATTTTATTTAAAAAAAAAAAAAAACAAACAAACAAAAAAACTAATAATTTAAAATAGAAACTATCAGGTGATTGTACATTTTTAAATTAAGTATAATTTTATTTAAAAAAAAAAAAAAACAAACAAACAAAAAAACTAATAATTTAAAATAGAAAATAAATAATTTCACCTATAATTTACACACTGGGCCTTTAAGCAGAAAATAAAGTATACATGTACACATATATGTGTGAATATCTATACTACAAGAATAACTACATTAATTAATGTAAAAATTGAAAACATTGCAGCTAAGTAGTGAAGTAGCATTAAATAGATAAAGTCCATTGTAGTTTTATAAATGTACTTTTTGCAGATTTGTGCTTTTTAAAATTGTTTAAAACTTTTTGTTTTAGTTTAAAAATAAAAAATAGCTTCATATTTGAAAATTAAATTTTTGTCCTTTCTCCTTTACTTTCATTGTGGAGAAAGGTTTTTGTTCTTTGTTTTCCCATTGCTTGTTTCTTTGCTTGTTCTTTTTGGTAGCTGCCTTTACCATGTCAGAGATTTGACTATTCAGTCATTCATTTTTATATTCAATATTTCAAAGTGATAACTACAAAATCTTCTGCAAAAAAATGCTCCAAATTCTACAACATATGCATTCACATTAAAAACGCCACGCGCTTAAACAAAAAGTTAGCAAAGTGTTTGTGTTTATTTTATCCACGGTAATCATAACACATAAATATTTCTTTTTCCATCAGCATATTACAAAACCTTAAACAAATCATTCAATAACTTAATTTATATATTACAATAAATAGGCAGATAGTTTTCTTTTCAGGACAGTGAAATCAGAATTAGATGGTTGAACGATGCCATCCGACTGAATAGTGGCATTCACTTTGCACAATAAATGAACAATAAATAAATGAATCTGAAGAATAATAAATGAAAAGTCCAATATTAGGAGTCTTAAAATTGCTTCATGGGTCAGTGTTGACAGAGATGGTG
Source organism: Brachirus orientalis (assembly GCA_016785285.1). Classification (NCBI taxonomy): domain Eukaryota; kingdom Metazoa; phylum Chordata; class Actinopteri; order Pleuronectiformes; family Soleidae; genus Brachirus; species Brachirus orientalis. The sequence goes on from JAFBJR010000190.1 coordinate 827,370, forward strand.
TCAGTGACGACGACGATGATGATGATGAAGAGTAGGCGTCACACTGATGTCTCAGATGGTGCAGGTTTTATTAGTGGAACTGATTTTATACACCTGGAAAAAAAACAAAAAACATCAACATTAGACCAACACATTTTTAAAGCAACTGCTGTTTTTTTATATTGCAATAATATGAACTGTGACTTTTCAATATGCTTTCATTTTTATTTATCCTGAGCCTTTTCAATCTTATTTTCTCGTTGCCATTTGAGTGTAAGCTGTTTTGTAAAAAAAAAAAAAAAAAAAAAAAAGGTTCTGATTCTGAATTTGTCTGAGCTCACTTTGATAAGACTGACTTGATATGCGATTTCCAGAAACCGCCAACTAATTTACTTACCACAAGTGCAACCAAAGTCATGCTCATGCATGCTCCGAGAGTTGCCAATACTGGGGCAAAACGGAAAAGACAAAACACAGTTGATACTCACTTTCTATAGGCAAAGCAGTAAATGATGATGGCCAGGATCAAGATGAGCATGAGTACACCAAAGATGATGCCGATCAGTTTTTCTAATTCAGGCAGAGTTTGAGTGGGTTCAGTGAGGAAGAGGCAGCGAGGCCCACTGTATGAGGACGTGCAGCTGTGGACCACACACAGAAAGTGCATTCAGGGGCTGGACACTAAGCAACATGTGCAGAGTGGCTCTTAATGTACACGTGCGCTTTGTTTTGTTTAATCTTACATGCAAGAAGGTTTCTCGCTGTCTTGGGGATACATGCACGTGCCGCCGTTCTCGCAGTACCCTTTATGTTCGCTTCCACATGACCTGTGTAAGCTTAGAACCCGAGGTTCCTCCATGTCACCTACAGAGGGGAGGAGTCAGTTAGTCTCAGTGTAACACAAACATTTAGCAGCCTGTTCATGCCACTGATTAATCAACTGAAACGGAACAGTAAATGAAAATGAAGTCAATTAAATGTAAGTAAATTAATACATAAATTGGCAAGGATAAATGATAAAGCTGTTGAAAAACACATTCATTCAAATGCAAAATTCAAAAATATGCCTTTTGACTGTAGGTAAGAACATCTGATTGCCATATTGGATTAAATAACTGATTAATAATTGAGTTGTTCAGAAAACTGTTTTTTTAAAAATGATAATTTCCTTTATTTGGACACACAAATTATGTTGTGAAAAGCTGTCATTGTCATGCTGCCTAGGTTAAGTTTCAGTTAAGTCACTGATTAAACATCTTTTCATAGTGTGACCCTGTACCCCCCCCCCCCTTCTCCCTGACACAGAATGCAGACTCCACTGATGAGACTCACTGTTATTAAGCTGTTTGGTCAGAGATGTCAGCGGCCGGAGGGGAGACGCTGTGGTCTGAAGGTTGTCACTCACAGACGCAGATTGAACTGTTGTGGTCAGGAGAAGCAGCGCTGCCACCACTGAGGACAGGCCTGGGGGACAAAAATGGTGGTAAATGACAGAACTGGTTAATGTAAACTACTCCATTTTCTTGTGGAACATTCTTTATTTAGAATTAGTGCTAAATATTGGTTTTATTTTTATTTTTAATTTAATTTATTATTTAAACTGCTTTAAACTTTCATTACCTCCGTTCTCACATTGAACTGAGAGAGCGGCATCATATAAACAACTCATTTAAACATATTTTGGTATGATTAGGTATAGGGGTCCAGTATATCATCACGCATGCCCCCCACATTAAAAATATGGCACCTCCGATTATAAAAGAGAAACTTACTCTTCTTCAGGAATGCTTGTCTCTGTCCAAACATCTTGTCTTCACTCAGTGTTGTGTGCAGGGTTTCAGCTTGGCGCCCTCTGAGCAGTGTGATCAACAGCAGGTTTTTGATGAACTTATATACTGTGCTCTCAACCACTGACGAGATTCCAACAGCCAATCAATGAGTTGTAGGTTTGGTGAAAAATGAGAAGCATTTTCTTCTTCTAAAAAAAAAAAAAAGTCATCTGCATCATTTCCTTTACCTGTGCCGGTTTTCTGCGTGCACAGACAAGGTCTACATGCTGACGATAGTGGTGGGGGCATGTGATTACCTGGAGGCTTTGTGATTGTGGTTTTTTTCTTTAGAGGTTTCTGAACCCACGCATGTCTCCAGTGTAGACTGACAGTTTCACTCAAATGCCTCCTTTGCGGTTTTGAACAGTTGCTTCATTGACAGTTATGAGTGTGTGAGTGAAGGCCTGTTTCCTCGGTGCAGTGACTACAAAAGGACGCTTTTGACATTTTTTTTTTTTTTAATGCCCATGTCCAATCAGCCAATAACATGCCAGCAACTCAGTGCATTAAGGCATGTACACATGATCAAGATGAGCGGCTGAAGTTCAAACAGACCAACAGAGGAGGGAAGAAAGGGGATTTATTTGTGATATATTTTGAAATTGGCATAGTACCACATTGGCTGGTCTGAATATTTGGTAAACTGTTGACCAACTGGGATTTTTACACAAAACCAATTCTAGTGTATACAGAGAAATTCAAATGATCATAAAAAAGAGAGAATATCCATAGAGCAACAGCAATTTGCAATAGTAACTCAAATAAACTCAAACAGGTGCTACTCCTCAACACTCCTGTGTACCTAAAGTGTCGCCAGTGAATGTATACGTGATTAAAAAAGCACAATACCTGGGTATTGGTATTGCTTATGCATTGCTTCCCCTGTTTCCCCGAGTTAAAAGCATCAAAGGAAATGGTGTATATACTATAGATTATTGTACAACCAGTGACTATGTTTTCTTTCATATTAATACCTAGAAACATGAAGGTTGGAAAATTTAAAAGCCCACATATAAGGGATTTTAAAGAAAAGCCCATCATTCACCACCATAACAACTCTGCAAGATGTTTGTTTGGGGAGCAAAATGGATTTTTATCTTGCTGTTACTCTTTCAGACATGCGCTGAAGTCTGGGCACTTTTCAAGTGTCTGAAGTAGAAGGCAAATTTCTGTAAAAGTTGCTCCAGAAATTCTCCTGCCAGCTCCCTAGGCAAACCTCTGGATAATGTTAGAGTAAACTCTGGGTGAGTGTCCCGCTTGCTGCCTGCTGAAGCCAGGCAGCATCCCCTTGTCTGGATGCTGCAGAGCTTTGTCCTACTGCTGCAAATGCATCTCCCAGTGCCTTCATCATGTGTGAGCAGCAAACTCTACCATGTCTGAAAACCACTATTGATTCCTGAGGCAGCACATTAGAATTTTTTTTTAATCCCTAAAAAATAAAAAATAAAAAAATAACCTAACCTTTATACCCCCCCCAAAAAAGAAAAGCTCATTTGTAGAATTGGTGCAGTATTGGTTTTTATTATAGTTCTTTTCCAGTGACTCTGGAATGTTTAAAAATGAACCAAAATGAGTTCTGTAGAAAAAATATGAATCTTAAGTCAGGAAACTCTGAAATAAATAACTTAAATAGAAAATAAATAAATAAACAAATTCACGATATTGTAGAAATCATGTACAATTATGTTTCCCAGCAGGAATGGAGTCTTTTTTGAGAATGGATTTTGATGATGTTTGGCAAGGTGTGTGTCTGTGTGTGTATGTATACTGCTAAGATGAATGTATGTATGTAGGGTACTGTATGCATATACATACATATCTTATAGCATTCATCAAAGTGAATGACTTTAAAGTGTGTCTGAGTTTAATGCACCAGTGCGTTTCTGGCAGCCGTCACAGTGTTCTTCATCAGCATGGCGACTGTCATCGGACCCACACCTCCAGGAACAGGAGTGATAATCCCTGCCTTCTCCTTCACTCCTGCAAATCCAACAGATGATATTTAATGCACTCTGTTTTTCAATTCTTCTTCTCGTATTGAACACAAAATTATTAGCAAGAGTATTTTGCTTTTACGAAACATTTGTCTTTACAATTTAGAAACCCTTTTTGCCTCAGTAAATTATGATTTCACTGCAGGACATAATAAAACTTATTATATTGTTTGTTATTGGCAGGAGATCGCCTTAACTTGTATCTTATTGTTTTTTTAGCTCTAACTTTCAATTCCTATAGTTTAAAATCAATGTTTTTTGAGCTGTTGAATATGTACATTTTGTCAAACAGCACAACAATATTAAGTAGTGCACTGTGATCATTATGGGAAAAATAACACAATTTTTATTCACAGAACCCTAATGTTTTTGGAACAATAATCAGAATTTCAAAAGTCAACTGATATTATCCATCTGTGGGTGTCAGACAAATGAATACATTAACAAAGCTGATGACAAGGATTTAAGGTAAATCAAATAAAATGATGTTTTTTGTATAATGAAATTTTTTTTTTACAAAATTTAAACCCCTTGCAGTTGCTACAGTTAAAATTATATAATGTTTTTTTCCCCCCTGTTCCTTTAGAAAAATTTAAACTTTTACCCTCAAAGTCCACATCACCAATGAGCCGGAGTTTTCCCGTCTGCGGGTCTTGGATACGATTTATGCCCACATCAATGACCGCTGCTCCCTCTTTCACCATATCGGCTGTGATCAGTCTGGGAACACCTATGCAGAGGAAAATAAATGTTAAAAAAATGTTAAAAGATTCAAGGAAAGGCACACTCATGTGCATCTGACATGTGGGGCGTGCATTGAAGAGTGATGTTTGCATGTTCCAAGTTTGAGCTCACTGGATTTACAACCTTATATTCAGCAAACAATGGTTGGAATAAATTTTGCCTTTGCACAGAGTGGTTGTTGATGTGTCACCACCCCGTCAGCCCAGTCAGAGAAACAGGGAAATTGTAGTGGTGGCAGAGCAGAAGTTGAGGGAAAAACCCAGCGATGTAAGTGAGTGTGAGGAAGAGCAGTTATGAAGAGCGCTGGACAAAGAAATGTCACCAAGAACCTACTGCACAGGTTTATATCCTAACCTCAGTTACTCTTCCCTTGTATTGAGGGCAGACTTGATGCTACAGTGATTCATAAAAGCTTGTTGAGGTACATAAGGTTTTATGAGATTGGACACACCTGCGACACAAAACTTGATGGTGTGAGCTACAATCTGACAAACTGCACCCCACACCCACAGGCTTGCTGTAAATTCTTCAATGTCCATGATTACAAGGACTGTTTTATTTTGGAAGCTGGCAGCCCATTTATTGTCTAATGAAACTGATTCAGATTTATCTTCTTACATACAGCTGCAGCAGGTGTAGTATAAATGTTCGGAGGAGCTGTACAACAAGATTATTCACACATTTCCCCTTTAAAAGGCATGCACAGTTACCATATCACTTCCTTTTCAACATTGGCACATGCATACATATATATATTTTACATTTATAACAAACAAACCGTTTGTCCTTCACTCTGTTGATTTAATCACTTGTTCCTTCGGAGAATTGTTACACGTACCACTTAGCAGAACAGGATAAGATGACTATCTGGGCAGGAGGAAATAACTAAGCATTGTTAGAATAAATATTCTACTGTGATGCAACTGAAAACAAGAGTGGAGTTGCGCAACAATGGGATCATGTCTGAGTCAAACAACAATTAAGGACCAGATTTAACGGTATAAAATGCCACCAGTGGAGAGGCGTGTTAACTCCAAACTACACCCCAAGACTAATCAGCTACAAACTAGAATTACTGTATTATTATTATTATTATTATTATTGAAAGTTTCACAACAAGTAATCATATGGTGTAGAGGAAGTGTAAATGTATTAAATGGATAAAAAGAGAGTGAAGTACTCTTCCCACAGAGCTGCTGTTAGTCATCAGGTAAAGCCCATTTATTTCAAATGGAGTACAACATGACACCCCTGAAAGGCAACATATTACAAAAGAGATTTTCAGCAGATACTGAAGCCTAAACTGATCAATGGTCTTGCATTCCAGCAGCAACCAATCTCTATTGTTCTTCAAACCAGAACTACAGGTGGGGCAGAGCGCCAGGTAAATAACGCTAAAACGTCTGAGTTGATTACTTAAGATTCCAAGAAAATCACTTCAAGTAAGGGCTGGTTAGCACTTTCACAATCATTCCTCCTTCTCGTAATAAGAAACATGATCACCTATATGGTAGTGCCAAAATTATGAAATGGCACAATGATGGTGGTTTAAGGAGTGTCCATCACTTCAGGGTCGCCACAAAAAAGTAGAATCGCTATGCTTAATATTTAATCTGCTTCATTTATAATGTGCAAATACATAACACATATGTAGATAATGGGTTTCAAGAGGAAAGGTTTCAAAGACATTTGAAGACATCACCTTGGACCTAAATTAAACTTTCACTATTTTTTTAGGGTACTTATAGGCCAAAGGATTGATAGAGAAAATCAGCTTCAGATTAAACAAATATTTACAATCAATTTTCCATGAATGATTAATAATCTAAAGGATTTCTTCAAGAATGGACAGTAATGAGTTGCACTGGGTTCTGGGCTGAAATTACCTGCAGCTGCAATAATGATGTCAGCCAGGCTGGTTAGCTCTTTCAGCCGCTCCCTCGGTGTACATCTGTGGGCAATGGTCACTGTGGCGTCTCCTGACAGGAAACCGATTTAAAACAAAAAACATTTTCTCAATTAACTCAGGTGATAAGTTTGGTTTTACTAGTCAATGTTTTGAGACAATGTGGGTAAGTGAAATGTCATTTCAGGTGCTTAAAGCTGTAAAAATATGTAGTTCAAAAGTTCAGTCACTGAAATTCAAAAGTATAGTCACTTGGGATTAGTCTGACAGCCATTTTGAAATGAAATGAAATGTGTCCTAACAGTGAATATTTTCTTCGTAGGAGTTCACATCAAACAAAGACCAATCCTGCTGATGCTCCAAGTGGAAAAGAATTGGGCTTGAAAATGGGAGGGTCACCGGTTCAAATCCCATGACAGGTCAGGGCTGAAGTGCCTCTGAGCAGGGAACCCAGCCCCCCATTGCTCCCCCATTGGCAGATCAGTGCTGGCCCCTGCTCCTGTGCCCAGTTTGTGTAAAAAGGAAGGGGTAAGTGCAGAGGTCAAATTCACTATCACTAACTGGTGTGTATACAAATAAAACTAATTCTGATTAAAAAATGGTTAAAAATCATAAGACATCAATCCTTTATTCCAACCAGAAATTCAGTATAGAATATACAGTACATAGATAACATTCATTATTTTAAAAAAAACAAAAACTGATGAATATTAAAATGTAACTGTTCATTTTAAATTTAATTCAAATTGAATTTAACTGAACTGGAATCACAGACCCCAGTCTGAAACATCTTTACGTATCTTACAGCAGAGGTCAGTATCCTTCAATTACACCCTCCTTTGACGTGGACTCGAAACTGAACATGAAGAGACCAATGTATTCTCCAGTGTGGTAAGAGGTAAGTGGAGCTGGGGCAGGGAAATCGGATGTAGAATGATAACGGTGACCCTGATCTTTATCTAAGATGTGTGAGGACATCCTGCAGCATCATAACTAAGCCTTGACAATGAAAACAAGTGTGAAGCAAAGACAGAGGATCACACAAGGTGTTCTGAGAGGGCAAGAATGAGAGGGAGCGGAAGGCAAGTCACAGCACATACCACATCAAAGCAGTATCACATACCTAGTGTTTATGTGCCTGTGTGTGTGTGAGAAAGAGAGAGGTGTGTTTCTTTGAATTCTAAACAATAAGGGATGGCCTATTGGAGTTCTAGGTTTCCACAAGCTCTGTAGTTTGCCTTTCCCATATTACAAAAAAAAAAAAAAAAAACAGCACGGAACTTTCTGCGTCAGATGTGCAAAAGCAGCAGTACACTTGCACATTCGATAATTAGATGGACATTTGACCTCAGAGCTTTACAGACATTTGTTTACTCAAATATAAAGCCACCTCCAAACCATTTCTGCAGAATAATAATAACTGAGCTTCGGTGCATGTCTGAAAGCAGATAATGATATTATTCACTGAGCACTGGTCAGTATCAGCCAGTGACACACTCATACTGGCATTTACTCAACATTAAATCTATAAATAAAAAAGGCAGAAATAAACATAAACTGGTTTCCAGTCTTACAGAGTTAAATTATTAAACCCATTTGCATGGTGGATTTGTTAAACCCCCACTAAAAACTGTTGGCTTGGCAGCCCTTTTATAAAGACAATAAATAGGGTGATTGTGCTGTAAATTCTTCTGTTTATTCTTTGTATTACTTTGGCCTAAGGTGCAAATTTCACATTCCAGATGTGCATCTGCACAGATGTAGTACATTTTAGCAACCGTTTTAGTTCGCCTTTCTTGCATGCAGGTGGTGTCAAGTTATTACACACTCAGTCTGACCTGTAATAGAAGAATACTTTGGCAAGTCAATCTTATCTTGTTGCTTCATCTATGTAGTGCATCCCCCCACACACTCCCCACACACCCCGATGCCCTTATATGGAAAGCTGATATTTCCTCCATAGGTTCTCAATGCCAAAATCTCTCACCCTGTGCTTTTCCTTCACACTCCCTTGCTTTCTTGAGTCACTGAAATCTTCCAGCAGGACATGCATCAGCATTTATTTGTTGTTTTAGTCCAAGAGTCATTAAAGTTTTCATTTACTTATCACATCCTGTCAAAAAACTCAAAATTCCTAAAACCTTCAGGGAAAGATGGGGCAACATTATTTGCCAAAGACGGAGCAGCACTCGCACACGCGCACACAGAGAGTATGTACCAACTTACCCCCAGGACGTTCATGGTTACGATCAGTGTGCAGCAACATTGCAATGGGCATTCCAACATTTTTGGAGCGACCAGCAACCAGCACATTTTTCCCCACCGTCTCAATACCTGCACAAACACATTTCAGAGAAAACTAATTAAAAAGGTTTTTGAGAAACTACATCAACTGAGACATCAAGGTACAGATTTATCAAACAGCAAAGGGCTGCATTCCTGGTTGAGTGATTTGACACTGAATGCTCCTGTTATACATATACAGTACCTTTATTTATGGATTACTCTATCAAAACCCTTTTTTCTGATTTAATTGTGAATCTTTCTGTAGGGAGCAGATTAAAGTAGACAGGATTTTTTGCCAATATTTATTAATAATCCTCTAAAAAGAGCCTTTTAGCACAATGTACTGTAAATCAATTGATCTGAGAGAGCGACACAAAACCTCCTCTGAACACAGTCAACAGCTTTTGCAAAATTCTGTTTGACCAATCACTGGGCAGTTCAAGGAGATGGAACTTCTATTGGCTGTTTTACTACAACTACTCTGTATTCAGGTCCCTTCAGTGGAATGATTGCTACTCCAGAAATGGCAACAATTGTCAAAGCTGTAAAGAAACCTAAGAAAGGAAAGAGGGAAGTTGAACAATATGTGCAATAAAAGAGTTGACAGCAGTGAGTCATCAGTGTTTGAGAGATGGAGAGATGGGTCACATATGAAAGAGAAGTGATCCAAAAACATTAGTATTTCAACAACCTGTGGATGAAACTCGGCAGTGAGCTAGTTTTCCACAGATCCTACGAACTGTAGCTTTAACCTTTGACCCTATGTTTTAAAATGAGCCTTTAAAAACTGAACTGCATAGAGTCAATATCAAAAAAGGATCAATGCTTACCAATCAAATCACCTCTTGTCCAATCAGCCTGGTATTGTGCAGTGCAGAAACAAAGGACAGACTGAGCTTCACCTCAATCGTCATCATATTGTTTACTGTCATCAGCTGGTATTGAACTTGAGAAAAGTTTTCTGACAGTGAAAACAATCAAGGGCCCATGGTACCCAACTGTCCCCAATGCCCTGCTTTCTAGTAGAGGACACCAGCAGTCACATCTCTTAGCAACAGCAGTTGCATGAACTGACCTCACCAAACCAGCACCTATCAACCAGACCTGGGCATTATACGGCCCGCGGGCCATATGTGGCCCATCCACCCTCCCTGACTGGCCCACATGAAGTTAATTAGAAATAATAAAGTCAAATAACAGGGCCCTGGAGTGCACCTAATGTTTCCTGGGTTTCCCATACACTGATCGATGTGTGGTGACAGAATCTAAGCCTATGTATAATATTGTCCCGTTCATTCATCTCCCTGCCCCGCAGCTCTCTCTCTCTTTTACACACACACACACAGATCAGCTGCTTTCGGCTCCTTCTATCCACACAACGTGTGCAGCTTATTTAAGGTATCTCCTGTGGCCTCTTGGGGAAAATAATTGCCCACCCCTGCCTTAGACCAAAGCTTTACCCTGCAACATACATGGACAACAGCACCCTCTGCTGGGTTGTTGGATCTGTAAGCCAACCACTGTAAATGGTAGCCAATTTTATGACGGACTGCATGTAGTGATAGACTTAAGTACACAGAGTCTACTGAACACACTTTGTTTAACTTGACTGCCAGAAATTATTATTTTTTATACAGTGTATTTATAAACTGATCTAGAAATAATTCTTCGGGGTGAGACTTCTCACAAGAAGTCAGGAAATATCATTTTACAGCCAGTACAACCAAAATTTGAACTCCAAATACAATGACCTCATGGAAATACTAAATCTTTCTTAAAATATACCAAAAAATATGTTGATTTATTTACACCTTTCTGAATCTAACCTCTAAATTTTAATAGTAATATACACAGGTATAGTCCCGGGTATATCTGGAGTAAGTTCTGGTTTATTACTGACATATATCTACCTCTAGGGGATTAGTTCGTTATCCAGGTCATAGTCATCATCAGTAGTTGCTGTAGCTGTAGGCGACTGGACTTGCTTAAGTTGATTTAGCTCAAGAAAACCACATACATACAGCTAACTACCAAATATGAACACACAATGACAACAATGAAAAACACACTGATATTAATAACTCACTTCAAACACTGATCAGAGATAATAGAATGTTTTCTTTTAGTTTTTGGCAGTTTACCTGCTCTTTTGATGATCTCCCAGACAGCTGCAGGTGTAGCAGGCACCATGGACCTCTGGTCAAGACACAGCTTTCCGATATTTACAATATGGAAACCATCCACATCCTTCTCTGGAGCAATGGCATTACACACCGCCCGCTCATTGATGTGCTCTAACGAGGGGAGAATATACTCAATAATCGCGTGTAAAGCACACTGTACACAAGTATTAAATGAATAATTTAACAAAAAAATATCCAAATGAATATTGCAAACATTACTTGAGCTTCACCTAAACAAGATAAGAAGCAATGTGTGGTAATTCAAAATTAACTATCATTCAATGGCATGTACATATGTGTTCCAACTCCAATCCAATCCAACTTTATTTATAAAGCACTTTAAAAACAACAACAGCTGAGGCAAAGTGCTGTACATTAGAGAAGAATAAGATAAACTACTGAAACATGCTATGAAATGGGCTATATACACATACATATGCACAAACTTGCATAAGAAACATACATACCTACATACACACTGCATACATATGCATAATATATACTGGGTTGAAAGCCAAAGAGTAAAAATGGGTATTAAGATGCTTTTTAAAAACAGACAGAGAAGGGGCCTGTCTAATATGTAAAGGAAGATTGTTCCACAATCTAGGCGCAGCAACAGAAAAAGCTCTGTCCCCTCTAAGCTTCCGTTTAGATTTAGGAATCTGTAGGAGCAGCTGATCAGCTGACCGGGCAGGAGTATAAGGACGAAGCAACTCTGTGAGGTATGGCGGGGCAAGACCATTTAAGGATGTTGTCTAGACACGTGGTACAACAGGCTTGTGTTTTGCAGATTCAGTTGCGTATCGTGAATCAGTATTCGAGTCAGCTCATTCAAAGGCAATACATTTAAGACCAGAAATTAAATAAGCCCAGTGTTTACTGTGGGATTACCACAAATTGAACTGAAGTGACATTATGTAACTTTGCTTGCAGTGAGGAAAACTCATCCGCAGCAGTGGCCTGCATTTACCAGGAAGTGGCAGCTGCACCAACAGACCGCTGACCCTCCAGTCACGGTTCATCTTGTCAATCAGCTCCAACAATTCCTCCTGGGAGATGGAGCTCGGCCGCACCACTGTATCGCTGGAAATACCTGGAGAGCACGTACTCTATACATTACATACACAGTCCATGTTCAAAATGTTTCCATGTGCATGTTCATGTGCAGTTGTGTGTGAAAACATGCTAAATTCAATTTGCTTATGTAAAAAGTGCTCACCCATGTGTATGAACATACAGTATGTGTACATGCATGCTGTAAAAGGCATTATGTAAAGTGGTCAGGAATGCATGCAGTGCTCATATCTGACCAAGGATGCTGGCTGCTCGGGTCTTGTTCCTAACATAGGTACGGCTGGCTGGGTTGTCCCCCACAAGTACCACTCCTAGATGGGGTCTCATGTTGCCCTGAGCTACCAGCTCTTCCACATCACGCTGGATTTCTCTGTGGAGCTGACGAGCCAACTCCGTTCCCGAAATCACCACAGCAGCATGCCTGGGAATTGTAAATCATAAAGACAGCTCAGCTCATACCAAATCACTGACTAAAACACACGCACACACACATAGACCACGGCCCTGCATTAATTGGGTGGTTGAAGTTTCCACTTCAGCACCTGAAACACACGCTTTGGCTGGTTTGTCTGCTGAGGCCGCTGTAGAAACAGCAACAGCAACTGAAGATGGAAGCCTCCATAAAGCAACTGCCTTGCCAAAAGTACACTTATTCTAAGACAACAAAAACGGATTATACTTGGCTATGAAATATATAATATTATATGATACATAGGATATATAATATTCTAAGGCTATACATTTATTAATTTTTAGCCTTACATAGACAAACAAAGATATTTATGGATAGTGTATTCAATTTCTTGAATTTCCTGAACATTGTGCACAGGCCCTTTAAATAAGTATAATGTAGAACTATAAACTACATTTTTGAGATGCACTCAGTATTAGCAGATATTGGCTTTAAAATGTATCTGCTAAACATGACTAATGTCTACAACTGTAGACTAAATAGACAGCTACATCCTTGATTTCTGTGCTGGTGCCCTCTACAACTTTTTATTATTATTTATTTATTTATTTTGCTTAGTGAAGAAAATGATCTACATCTGCGGTGACATGACTAGGCAAAATATTATGTTAATTTCACCACAGAAGAAACTTAATTACCCACTCCCAATATATAGGCATATAAGATATTGGCAAAAAAGTCCCGTACTGTGCATCCCTACTAAATATTGAATAAATTAAACTAAATAAATACACTTGAATACCTGCACTATCAGCATTAATACATTTCTGAGAGCAAAATCTAGTAATACGATTGCTTGATTAATAATAAGTACCATTTAAATGTTGACTTTACTGAAATTTCTGAGTGGATAAACTGTCAGTTAATTAGGGCTGCAGTTATTATTCGATTATTATTGGATTACTAAGTGAATCGCCTTTTTTTTATTCAACAATTAATACAAGCTTTCTGATTTTTCAGCTTCTTAAATGTGAATTTTATAATTAAAACTGAATCATTCTGCTTTGTGGGGGGGGGGGACAAGACATTCCACAAGAACATTTTCTGACATTTTATGAACCAAAGTACTCGGTTAATCGGGACAATAATCAACAAATGAAACGATCATGAAAATAATCGTTAGTTGCAGCCCTGCGATTGTTTTTATTTTTATTTTAATTAATCTGGGGAGTATGGGAATGATAGCCACCATCTTTCCAGAACGACAGTTAACATACAACTAAAATGTTTGGTTTGGTTAAATGAGACACCGATGCGTTAATACGCTGAATTTGCCAGTTGGGCAGCAGCTGACCGTCCAGTTACCATTATATGGCCAGTGCTGGTCGTTAATGCTGCCACCAGATACACTGCGGCTGCGTGTGTCATTGTAATGGCTTTAATTTAATGTCAACATTTTGGGTTCAGTCGGACCAGTAACTGGGATGACCGTTACTCCTGCCCTCTCCCTCTCTCTCTCCCCCTCTCTCTCTGCCGTCATTCACCGTCCACTGACACGTGACGGTTAAACACGCCTTCATCCCCAGCTCATTCATCCCCCTGCAAAGTAACCGCCGTGAATGAAAGGAAGAGGGATCTCCGCGACGATTCCGACGTGGGGCCGCTTACCTGGTCGACGCCCCGTGCAGATGTCTCCTCTGACTCTCGCATTTCCTGTGCGCCCGCAGTTTGTCCCGGCAGCGGTGATGGTGAACCGTTAACGGGCTACAAATCCTGAAGGAGGAGCGTAGCGGTGAAACCGAGGCCGCCATCTTTGTGTGCGTGTGTCGTAAAGCGCGTGCACGCGGGGCGAGCGCGTTTGTGCGCGCGAGAGGGAGGGTGGCGGACCGGACTGCTTTGTGCACCACTGCTGACCACACTTTGTTTAACTTGTCTGTTGTGAAATAATTATTAGTGTTTTTATACGGCGCGTTTATTAACTGAAGCCAGGAGCAACTCTTTGTGGTGACACCACTGTGGTCAAAACATAAAACATCAAAGTCAGCAAATGAACAGCCAACTACATTTAAAAGATGACTGATGCTTCATGCATCCCAGACAGTGTAGAGAACTGAAGGCAGTGGCATGTACAGATTCATTCAGTTAAAAATTAAAAGGGCACCTCCTTTGAAAAAAACCATGTTTTCAATATAAAGAGTATAATTTACACAAATGAGATAAACAGGGACCACAAGGTTGGTGTAGTGGCAGCAGCAAGAGGTCCCGGGTTCGCGATCCGGTCGGAACAAGGGGCCTTCTGCATGGAGTTTGCATGTTCTCCCCGTGTGTGCGCGGGTTCTCACCGGGTACTCCGGCTTCCTGCCACAGTCCAAAAACATGCAGATTTGGGGATGAGGCCAACTGGACACTCTAAATTGCCCGTGGGTGTGAATGTGAGAGTGAATGGTTGTCTGTCTCTATGTGGCCCTGTGATGGACTGGCGACCTGTCCAGGGTCCTGCCTCTCGCCCTATGTTAGCTGGAGTTTGGCACCAGCGCCCCCCGTGACCCTCAGTGGATAAAGGGGTAGAAAATGAGAGTGAGTGAGAGAGATAAACAGGTTGACATAAACATGTTCGATTGCACACTTTTTCACCGAGCCAACTGTGCCACTGTGGTACGCTCAAGAACAGGGGTGTCAAATGTACGGCCCGCAGGCCAGAACTGGTCCAGCAGAGAATACAAATATAGCCCCCAGGATACATTTGTGTAGTTTCACATGATTAGAATTGAATCATAATGTGAAATACAATATTTTTTCAGTTCCAGGTGGCTGTGGCTAAATGATTTGTGCCTTTGTACATCCACTGTGATCTGTAATGTGTAATGCACATGTGTAAATAGTAAACTTAGGCATAATAATAATGTTGGAGCACTGCATCACATAATGCAGTGCATCACATAAACATGTGTTTGCATGCGTTTATGTGTTTGCATATGTTTATGCAAACACATAAACATAGCCTGTTGATTTCTGTTAAATCAAACCTTGTATGTTGCATGTCAAAAACCCAGTAAGTATAATGTGATGAAACAAACACCAGGGGTTTTAGTGCCACACTGTGGTAAAGTGGCTAGCACTGATGCCTCACAGCAAGAAGGTCACAGGTTTGACAAAGGGAGTCTGCATATTTTCCCCGGGCTCACCTGGGTTCTCTCTGGTACTGGTCACCGTCCAAAAACACTGGATTTTCTTGGGTTGATTGCCCTGCGATGGATCAGTGACCTGTCCAGGATGTATCTGGCCTGTCACTCTATGTCAGATGGGATTGGCTCCAGCTGCCCCGTGATCCTCATGTGGAGGATAAGATGGTAGAAAACGAATTTCATTTGTCATTGATTTAGAATATTACTGAAATTAAGAGTGTTAGAGTCTGTTACACTGAATAAAAAGTAAACCATTAACTATTGTTGTTGATAGTTAAGATACCTATTGTTGGGATAGGTTAACATAAACACAGGAAATTATGGGTAAGCAGATTCTGTGTTTCTGAAGCTCAACAGTTAAGCTCAAGAATTACCTGACTCCAGTGTGAAAATAGTGCACTTAACCTGTTAAAACCACAAATTGTAATTTTCACACTGTATTGTGGAGATTAAAAAAAAAATCTAGATATACAGTATAATGATATATCATTTATGTGTTACAGTATACAGTATATACACACACATGTCTTTGGTTCTTACATTTCCTGTTACTTGTAGGCTTTTACTAGGGGGTTTGTTTGTGTGCTGTTGAATACATTATATAAATTCGAGTATATCTCTATAAGTGACATGTAGACTTATTTTGAAGTTATTTAGAAATCAAAAGCAGCGATTGTCTATGCCCCGTTTTGCCTCAAGATGGCAGCAAATTATTTGTTGGAGATTTCTCACAGGAAGGCATCTGTCTAACACGAAATAGTATAACAATATACTTGACTGGATGCAAATCAAACCTTATTGTGGTGTTTTGATCACCTTGAGCGGATGATGGTTGCTTCAAGTCCCTAAAGGCAGGAAAGTGAGCGTCACAGTCCTTTGCAGTTACTAGTGTAAGGAAGATATACAGCAGGTGACACTATGGTAACTGTTCAAATAAAGACCAAACAATCTGTCTCACAGTGGTGCTGGTTATGTAATTGGATTCCAGCATGTTGGTGCTTGTCGGGGCACATGCAAAGGAGGAGAAAAGAAAATAAAGATAATGGAAAGAAAAATGTTAACTATTAAAGACACCTGATAAAAGGAGAAATAATGATTGCATGTAGGCGAAGCACTGAAAAACACCAAATGAAAACACACACAATGCTGTTTGATTCCAGCCATCCATATCACCACATTTGTTGATTTTAGAGAGTTGTAAAGATTACAGACACATCTGGACTAAAGGTTTGTTTGAATGGTGGGAGTGTATTCAGAAAATCTGGAAAACACCACACCCAATAAGGCTTGCATAGACTCGCGGATAATAGAGAGTGTATGTATTATCCTGCATGACAAAAGCTGACCTGCTGTTTTTTAAATGAATGGCTTTTACATACACGGTCTGTTTGCCAACCCATGGGTTAATAATGCATTCCAGTTAAGGATGTTGGATTAGTCACTGACATGGAGAACGTGCATATGATCTGCTGCAGAACAGGACGACTTTTTGGTTTTTATTACAGACTGCACGGTGAATAAAAAGACTCCAGGAAAGCAAGAACAAAGAAGATCAATTTCCTGTTACTGTGATGAAGCTGTGGTATTTGTTATATGACTGCGAGCGAGCAGACCGTGCATGTGAGGCACAAGAAGTTGACCCTTTCCTGTTGGTCGACATGAGCTGGTGTTGGGAAAAAGAATTACAACTTTGCAAGATTTCTCTTGATGTGTTTTTCAGTCTGCTGTGATAGCATCCATGGTGCATCTTGACAAAATAAGAGGACAAGTGAAAGAAAAGCTAAGGAGTGGAGAG
This sequence comes from Brachirus orientalis, assembly GCA_016785285.1. Taxonomy (NCBI): domain Eukaryota; kingdom Metazoa; phylum Chordata; class Actinopteri; order Pleuronectiformes; family Soleidae; genus Brachirus; species Brachirus orientalis. Next base: position 844,757 of record JAFBJR010000190.1, read on the forward strand.
ATGAAGTAAACAAAATAGCTTCTTTTGGACAACTTATTTATAAGAATAATAATAATTTGCATCTCTTCTTGAAGATATGGGCTCCTTACGTGGAAATGATTGGAAGGCGATGATGATAATGGCTGATAACTGTACACACCCCCCCACCCCCCCATTGCATGACATCCTTATTCAAGGAATAGGTTTGTCATGCAACATTGCTCTGTGATGATTATAACTATTATCAAGAATGTGCATCTTATATTTATAATTTTTGTATGATTGTTTTTCTTCTTTACTTTAACTCTTTGTTACTGTAAGGTTTGTTTTATTTTCCTTTTGTTTGCTTAATCTTGTTTGCAATGTCTATATTGGCAAACAGGTTGTGCATTAGTAATGAAAAATCAACAAAGGAGGACAACTTTGGTCAGAAGACCAGAGATGAGACCTGGGAATCACCCACTGAGATGATCCATGTAAATTATGTGTTTCAGAAAGATTTAAAGCTGTTTTTCTGTTGTGGCGTGTTTTGTTTTTTTGTTGATATTATTCTGCCTCTTGGTCTTCATCCTTTACATGCTGCGTCCTTCATCTGAAAATGGGTTTTGATAAGTAATACTATCAGATTTGCACTAAGGGAGCATTTGTGTGTATATATTGTAGCACAGGGGGTGGAGAATTTATCCCAACAAACTTCTGAATTACTGGAAATTTAGAGAAGAGTTCACTTCTGAAACATTTTGTTTTGTTGTGTTTTCAGTCATCCCTCAACCTGTTTGCAGCTGTCTGGCTTTACTAGCACAATGCTGCTGTTGCCTCCATCTGTAAATCAAGTCTATTCCTGTGTGCATCGTGGGAATATTGCTGAACACCGTTTGCAGCTGATAGGTATCAACTCATTTGACCGTGGTTTGAATGTAAGAGACATTTCCTTGTATATTAAAGTTTTACATTTAAAACAAAACAAACTATCTTTGCTGGTAGCACTCCTCTCCCATCTTTTGTTTGTTTCCACCGTTTGCAAAATCTCTGAGATAAGCATTAATGGATCTACCACTATGACAGATCTGCTCATGGATTCTTATCAGATTTCACAGGATTATGACAATAGAAGAAGACCAGTTGGGTTTGTTATACAAAGTGTTTTGAGAGAGAATTGGCATGAGTTAAATGCAGTCTGCATTTGCCCGGCACTGCGGCTGTGGCCTGTGTGGAGGTAGAGACAATTTATATGACTGTTAAGTCCATTGTGCAACAATAAGCCAGGCGTGGGTGAAACTCTGTATGGGCAGTCAGTAAGAGTCAGTTGTTCCACCCCACCATACAAAGGCTGAATGGAGGAGAGTCATGTCTCAACAAGAGCCAGGATATACGCAGTTGGAAAGGGAAATAATCCTCACAACATTCACACACAGAGAACACACCTCTATCATTTAATCCTAAAAGTCATGCGTCATATATATATTTTTTTTTAATCTGTAAATATTTGAAACCGATCTGAGTCAAAGACTGGGATGAACTTGGAAACGGTTGGTGGACTATAGACTGTTGTTTTCTTTTATTATCATCATCGTGATTATTCAACACCTAAACTGACGAACGTCTGCTGTTGCTCTCTACGTTGATGTCTATGAGGTCGAGGTTGGGTTTAATTATCCTCCCTCCTACTGCTGTTGACTGACTGCGCCGGTTACGTAACTCGTGCCTTGTGTTTATGCTCGTGCGCACGTGGCCTCAGCCGTAATAGATGGTAATACGGAGACGGGTTAGACGGGTTCCGACGTTACCGCCGACCCCCACTGATCGCAACCTCGACACGCAACCGCACTGCATGAGAGCAAGGTCACATGGAAAGATTTCCACCAAATTAGCGGATTGTGCACAGAGACTCGTTTCTCCGCTTGGCACGAGAGCCGTTCCTTTCTTTTATTTTCCTTTCTGTGTTAGCCAGAGAAACCCATCCACAATGACAGCAGGAAACGGTACAGTGAGTGCGTTTGCCCACAGCTCCATTTGAAGGATACCTGATCCAGTGATTGTGACCGGCGTCTGACCGATACTGATACCAAGTGTCGACTCATCCTTAACATATAATAATAATAATAATAAATCTACGCAAGAACACGGCGTACCTACATATTCCTGTTCATGTACATAGACTTCCCTAGGGGACACATTAATCACGCTGTCAGTCACAGTATTGACCAGCACGCGCGCACACACACACACACACACACACACTGACACTCTCACCCCTCCCCTCTCTCCCCCTCCCCCTCCCCATCTCAAAGCTGTCACAGAGAACATTAGCGTCGGCTGAGACGGCGGCTCGCTCTCCAAACGCCCGGATGAGAGCAGCAGGCGTCATTCAGCGCAACATGGTCGCATGAGAGTCGGTCGCGCCGAGGGCAACACATTTCGCGGGGACGAGCGCAGACAGCCACTGCTGGAATCTGTGGCATTTTCGACGCAACCCACGGAGTGCGGTTCTGGGAAAATACCCAGGCAGTGATACAGGCGTGGAGGCGAGGAGGAACGGCGCATTTTCTCCCCCTCGTGGTGTCCAATTTCGTTGGTAAGTACATTTTGTCTGGCACCGAAGTGGGGGGAAAAGACATGCCCCTGTCTTTTAGTCTTTAAGCGTGTGGGTTTCCTAAATCTTGTCCAGCCACTTTCCACGCGCATTTCTTTGTGGCGAGAGTCGGTGCGGGCTGTGTTTACGGAGGAACAGGCCTGGTAAGTGTGAACACGGTGTCAAGTAGAAATGCCTCCGCGTGTCAATGAGCCTGTTGGCTCTTTATTTTGGACGGAAGTCACTGTAAATGCTGCGTTTCGCCACATTTGGTTTTCAGTGCGCACACGTTGCTGTTGCCTCTGGTCCCACGCAGCTAAACGAGTGAATGGAGCGGCTACACGTGTGTGTGTGTGTGTGTGACTCCTCATTCGACAGGAGTATCACAATAGTACAGACTCAGACCCACGGCTTCCCCTGGCCTGTCCAACGGCGTGAACCAGTGTAGTAAACAGGAAATAAGGTCGTGAAGGTGAACGCTTGGCTCAGAGCGCTGCTTTCTGTCACGGACTCGATTGTAGGCTTGTTAATCGTGCGAGCTCGGTTCATTCTGCTGCGGAGGTTTCCGTGCGCAGGGCAGCAGACACTGTTTGACGACGGCGTGGGCATGCGCAGTGCGTTCGGGCACGACCACTACCGCCCCTTTCCCCCGAAACAAGAAGTTGGGGCCAGACTCTCTGACTTCTCTCCACTTCCTCAGGTCACTTTTCCTGGTTCCAACAACAGCTTCTTATCCCGTTTACCTGGCAGCAGTTTAATAGTTTGTGTGACACGGATTAATCTAATCTGACACGTTCACATCAATAAATATATGTGCAAGTGTGCTGGTTACTGTGGGTAACAGTTGGCCCAAGCTGAGATGGATTGTGACCATGTACACTACCGTTCAAAAGTTTGGGGTCACCCAGACAATTTTGTGTTTTCCATGAGAACTCGCACTTTTATTTATCAAATGAGCTGCAAAACGAATAGAAAATATAGTCAAGACATTGACAAGGTTAGATCGAAGCCACAAATGTGATGCTCCAGATACTCAACTAGCTCAAAGGAAGGTCACTTTTATAGCTTCTCTAAGCAGCTACACTGTTTTCAGCTGTGCTAACATCATTGCACAAGGGTTTTCTAATCATCCATTAGCCTTCTAATGCAATTAGAAAACACAATGTACCATTAGAACTCTGGAGTGATGGTTGCTGGAAATGGGCCTCTATACACCTGTGTAGATATTGCATTAAAAACCAGACGTTTGCTGCTAGAATAGTCATTTACCACATTAACAATGTATAGAGTGTATTTCTGATTGGTTTCATGTTATCTTCATTGAAAAATAAGGACATTTCTAAGTGACCCCAAACTTTTGAACGGTAGTGTAGGCCCCTGGGCACAGATGGGAATTTGTCCCAATATTTTGGACCCTGAAGCTAAATAACACTAGTTATGTTATTATAGGTGGGACAACAGAGGACACTAGTCAGAAAGCCCTACAGACAGGTGTCACAGTTCACACTCGCATTAAGTCAATGCACGATGGAGCGGCATGTATTAAGTAGAGCTCCAATGCGAAAGTTAAGATAAAGAGAGAAAATGAAGAGAATGTTGATGTTTATGCCGTTAGGGCAACATTTGTGTTGCTGCTCATTTGAGCATGAGTGTGGGGAAGTGTGTGTGTGTGTGTGTGTGTGTGTGTGTGTGTGTGTAGGCATGCACCGCTCAGCAACAACAGTAAAATTATTATGAATCTGTTCAGACAGACACCATTAAAGTCTCAGCAATGTTTTTCAGGGTGAACCTTCTTTTTTGTCATCAGATAGATTTTTTTTTTTTATCAGCTAAGAAGAAAATCAAAACACAGGAACATATTCACAGTAACCACCGGGAGTAACAGGGGCACCTTCCAAAATAATTCAGGCTTGACGACACAAATGCAACCCCTGTCACTGGTATATTTTTATAACTGGTTGCTTAAGCTGTAAAGGTTATCTTGTTGCTATGCATTTTTTGAGACGTTGCCACCGTTTTTTAATAGAAAGGATAGATCAAGTGTATGAAGAGGAGCAAGATGCACGGAAGCACTACAGGAGCTGCAAGAGTGAATTAAAGCCGCGTCACCGCAGAAGGGCAGCCTCAGGGCGCTGGAAAGCTCACCATGTAGAAACGGAGTCCCCGAAGCTTCCCCTGCTGCAGCAGCCTAAGTGTTTAAAATCCAAAATTGAATTTGCATCAGTTTGCTGTAACGGCATGTGGATTAAAGAGTGATTTTTATTTTGCGTGAAAATGTTTGTGAAATGATTATGAAGCATCTTAAACTGCATTTAATCATATAAATCACAAGTACCTGACAGTTTTACCGTACCCACTGTAAAAACCTGGGACTGTGGGTTTTCCAAAGGTGAAGCCAATGTGGAAGTGCTTTAAGCCTGTATTGAATTGCCATCAAGGGCTACTTTTGTGATTTTGTAAGTTACTTGATTCAACAATTAGTCGAGTTTATGGTTTGCAGTGATAGTTTAGTTCCATTTTGTAAATAATAGACCCTTAGAGGACATAGTTGGGTTTAATCAAGGACGGTGACTGGCGTTACCTCACACATTCCCTTATAAGATCCACACCCTCACTTCTCCATGTCCACCACCTTATCCAAATATGGTCTCCTGTGGTTTTAAAAACTAAGATTGCTTTAAGTGGCAGTTAACACACCAATGGGTGTTTTTTTTTTTTTTTAATTCTTTAATTTTATTTGGGTGTGTTAACCCTTTATGTTACAAGTCCCAAAGTAAATGTCTTGGCTACATTTCACTACTGTAATGCAGTCTAGAGCTGATTTCTTTGTAGAGTGTTTCTTTCAATATTTTTTCCCATCTGTAATGTCAGCTACATGTCAAATTCAGCCTTTGTTTATATTACACATGATAAACAACCGTCATGCAATAAAGGTATCTTACTCTATGGCCTACAGAAGCAGTTAAAGAACATACTTTACATAACATTCAGGTATGGAAACTAGGGTGTGGGATGAGATGTCAGTTAATAATTGATCCCCACACTGTGATAAGAGAGAGACAGAAGAAGAATGTTGGGGTCTGTCGCCGTTTCACATTTCCTTTTCTGTCATAAAAGCCTTGTTTACAAAGTATGCTTTTACACAGCAGGGGTGCACAAACTGGGGCAGCCAAATACTGTGATTGCTGTTCGCAGCCATAAATGCTTTATGACTGATATGAAAGCCTATTGTGATAAGATAGGTAGATTAATGACTTTCCTCTTTTAACACACCTTTTATGCATGAGTGCCAGACTCAGTGTTCTGCTGTTGCATCAAAAACAAGGACACATTCCATTCACTCCCATACCTTTTTTTTTTACACATTTATTTATATTTGCTAAAGTGTTAACAAAATGTTGCTAGACCTCTTTTGTGACTTCTTTCACGTGTGTCTGCAACTTTTACATGTACATGTGATCCTTCTTGAAAAGTGGCCTCCAAAAGAATTGGTCTCTCAGTCTACCTAACTTGTTTGAACTCATAATTTTTGAAAGGTTCTTGCCTCCGCACAGTTTAATCTGCAGTTTAGTGTTTGAAATGACTTATAATATTAACCCACTCTTTCAACTAATCCTTTGAGGAATAAAAACAAACAAGCAAAGCAGAGTGAGTCACAGTACATCGGTTCTGCGGCAACAGGGTTTCAGCCACAGCTCGCACCGCACTGTTCATGGGTCTCTCTTCACGCTAACGCTTAAATCCAAACACTTCATAACAGACTCACAGTGGTGCATGTTTAAACAGCAGTCACACCAGACAGCTTAAGATTGTGTTGTAAAAGAGCTGGCGGTCAGTAAACGAGGGCAGGCGTTATCTTTGTAGGGATGTATTGTACATGGTGCAGTGTTGTGATGTTAAACATGGTGTTGACAACACTGTGTCAGACCAGTTCTCCGGGGGTGTGTTCTCGGCTCCTCATGTTCCGGCAGTTTGTATTTTCCAAGAATTTTATGCTATGACTCCACCTTTATTTCCAGGTTCCTGTGACGGTGTCTTCCTTGTGTACGTAGATTATGCCACATTACTCCACAACCTTTTATTTACTTGTCTCAGAATGTTTTCCACATTGCACACGTAGTATTGAGGCACAAACATACACGTTGCGATGTGTGATTTCATTGCAGCCTTAAGCCCCATTTCCATGATGTGTGCATTGGTTTTACATGAGCAGAGCTGTTCTTTGTTTGCATCCACACTTCACCAGCACAGTCCAAACATCTGATGTGCGATTTGATTTTTTTTTTTTTTTTTTTTTTTTTAAGAATTAAATCTTGGTTCAATATTCATTGTGTAAAATATTTACAACATGGTGAACCACGAATAGATGGCATAATAGAAAGATTGATCATTCTATATTATAAGGCAATGTTATTACTTATAATTTTTTAACGCATATCACATTTTTAATTTAAAAAAAACATGCAACAAAAGTAATAGAATATATTAATCACAGCCTTTGCGATTTACTAATTAGATAGTGTCAAATTTGAATTAGAAAATGATTAATGGTTTAGCCCTAGCTTTAAGCACATTAGGCATTCTAAAAAACAAATAATTTAAAAATGAAGTGATATTTTGTCTCCCAGCCTGCCATGAGAAATGAGGAAAAAAATTCAATGTATGGAAAAAAGCAGCTCGAGTCTGCTCTGGTTTTTCCGTGATGGTAGGGCTCCGTGCAGAGGCCCTTCTGCCAGTGGGTGTGTCTGTATCTCTGTGGGCGGAAGGGCTTGGCACCGGGGCTGGCAGTGTCACAGTCAGAGAACAGTCTGTCTCTCTGATCTGCCCACAGTCGCAGAGCACAATCCCCCTGTTATGTCTGAGCCCTCCTTCGCCATGGCAACATCACATGATGGCACACGGAGTGGCCATCTTCATCCTATGTGTCTCCTTGCAACATCATGACTTAATTCGTGTTCTTGCTGAAAGCCAGATTTTAGCTGGTCATCAATTATCTGTAGTTTTTTTTATGAACTAAACTCAAATCAAATGTAGGAGAGAGGAAAGAGCAGGCAGGGTCAGAATGCGGCCACACATTTGGCATGCCACTTGCTGTCAAGAAGCTGAAAACAAATTGAGGAAGCTTAAGAATAGTCATGTTTTTTTCTTCATGATTCCCTTGATTTAATTTTGGCATTGGTTTCAAGGTTGTGGCACCATTAAGATTGGAGGTAATAACCCAAACAGTTTTGGCTCTTAATTGTTCTGCTTTACAACCACTGGTTCATTTTGTCCCAGCATTGAACCTATTTTAAGTTGACGGGGCACAAATCACCCAAGGTGGCATGTATGCACTTAAATGGTTGGTTTGCACACACATATGTGTAAGCTGCTGGTTGCAGCTGGGGCCCTGTTATTTTGGTACTATTATGGATTTGCAAAAAAAAAAAATGTGCCAAACTGCCTCACGTGGTGGAGATGTGGTTTTCTCGTTTCCTTGCTAAATGTTATGGTTATAGTTCAGCGTCCTTTCGGTGACGACACTCGCTGCCAATCGGTTGCCGGCAGTGTGTGGACGTCACATTTTACTATTGGCTCAGCTCTTTTTGAACCTTGCCAGAGCAGGTACTAAAAAGTATCAGGTACCAGGCACTATCCCTACTAGAAAAGAGAAAAGAAAAAAAAAACCCCAGCTATGAACCATGCTAGAACTGTATAGTGGAAAAGTGCCATACATTTTGTAGGGTGACACATACAAGAAGCCCTCCATTCTTTTCATGGCATTGTCCATTTAAAAAGGAAATTCCTACCTTCTTGCATGTAACAATTAGTCATTCAGTACTCTATTTAGGGTGTGACTGTGTGTGCTTGTGTCATTGTCTCTGACCTGCTGTGTGGTTTTGGCCTTGTTTGTGCTCTCCACTCGGCCCATGAGAGCTGCTGTGTGGTGTCTCTGGAGGCCTTCTGTAAGCCACAGGGTCTGTATCAAAGTGCTGTCGCACAAAAAGTCCCTTGTTTGGGTGCTGGCTTGGTGTTAACTATGCTAATGACGGGCTTACCACTGAACTGTGAGGCATTGTGGTTTTATTTACACAAGATAGAATGGACATTATTTTCCTGTCCTCCACATTTATGTGCATTTGTCCAGGAGCACCCGCAGCTTAAGTTTAACGAGTCATGATTTTGCCACTGAGGCCTGTGCTCCGTTTGAGGTTTTGGAAAATACTCGATGGTTAATGCATGAGACGAAGTACTGAAAGAATCATGGGGAAAAGTTATTCTTGGCATTTTGGGATAATGTCATGTCAATGACACAGTTGGACAAGTGGGAAAAAAATCTGTGTCCCGTAAACTACACATCATTCTGTAATTATTACAATATGTATTGCTTCTGTCTATTTTTTTAACTCTACATTAAGTAGCAGCTAAATGTTTAGACTTGTAGACTTCTGTGTAAAGCCAGAGGCCACATCCTGCTAAGAGTCCGGAATGATGTTTCATGGAGAGTGATGGGCACAATTTTTTTTGACTTCAGTGGGAACATAAACTTTTTATGTGTACATATTGCGCCCAGTTAATTGTACAGACGAACTTGTAAACAAAGCATGTGTTTTTCATTTTCCTTTCGCGGTAAAATGGGTCCTGGTCTGTTGTACGTATGGACATTCTGAGTTTGTTGAAAGCCTGATGTTTGAACAGGTGTGAGCTCACATGTCTGTTTTTCCCATGTGTCAATGGTTCTACACTGGAGCATAGTGAACGGTGTGACTAGCCTCAATTATAAACAATGAAGCTGTCCTCACTGGTCCACGCTGTGTTGTTGATAATATTACCGCCTATATGCATTTGATTGTACAAATGGTGCAGGGCTCCTTGTAAGGATGAGCAGCTGGCTGACCAGTCACTGCACACACTCATGTGACACGGCTATTTCTAGCCAAATCATTCCGCCTTCTTACTGCCTTTAGTAACAGGAGCGTGTGGTGGATATGTGACACCTCAGAAAGCTGTGTTCCTGGAGGGTGGGGGCAGTTTTTCGGATGAAGTGTGGCGGTATCTATATAGAGGCCACCTTGCAGATTGGGGATAAGCTAGGTAAAACAATGGCATGTTGTGTAATTGAATCTAAGTGGCTCTGTTCAAGATGAGCATGAAATGAAGGTATGCGCCGTGATTATTTGTCTGTTATTTAGTTCGACCTGCTGATTTTGTGGCCAGTGTTGGTGAAGTGAAGAGCACACCAGTGATGTAGTGGTACAAACTCCTTGTGTGTGAATTCACGCTGTGTTTAGAAATCTGTGCACATGGGTGCAAGGAGAGATGTATGTTTTTTCGTCGGATTTGTTAATTGCCCATAAACTCATGCATCAAAATAGTTCATTTACTGGTCAATAAATGGTAATCTATTACTTGTTGAAGCCCCATTCAACACTATATGATATATGGTTTGTGGACAAAACACAGATCAGCATTTTTCACCATTTTCCTGACATGCGATGTGCTGAACAACCATTAACAATAATAAATAAAAATTATTTGCAGACCTAGTGTTAAGTAGGGCTGGACGAAATGGCAAAAGCCTTCCTGTGAGTATAAAAATGTGTATCAGTCAATTAATTATTATGATTACTACTTGTATTATGGTCATATAATTAAACATAATTTGCTCTAGAGTAAAAATTGAAGAAATCTATTTATTGTGGTTTAAAACCTTTCTATGGAAAAAGACACAAAATTTCATAAATCTGAAGTAAAATCTTTTTTTTTTTTTTTACTTTATACTTAAGTAAACACTAAGTATACACTATAAAGTACTTTTTTACTGTACTTTATAGTGCCTTTGCATAACCAGAATTTTAACATTTACCAAAACTTTGGTGCAATAATCCTGTGATAATTATTGCCATTTAATTTATTTTGCAGCCCTAGTGTTAGAAAATGCAATTGTTCTTCAATATGATGAACCATGGGGTAAGCTCCAACAAACTCAGACAGCTTTACAGGAAGGAGAATCTTTCTTTCTTTCTTATGAAGATTTAATCAGGGCTTTCACTAATAATTTAATTGGAAAATAGTGTAATTGGGTCCTCTTTAGATCTTGGTTAGTCCAAACATGAAGCCACTTTGGAATAGTGTCTGGGGAAAAAAAGCACTGTCACCAAAAATACTTCCGCACTTCAAGTAACCCCGTAGGAAACACTGAAAGTTGAGTGTGCAGAGTAAATTGTTCCTCCTCATGAACAAATGTGCTTCTTGTCAGGCCCTCTAACTTTCAGAGACAAGGATTAAATGTCACTGGGCATCTCTGGGCTTCCCTGTACTGAGCAGGTGAAGACATCTTCAAAATGTCTCAAACTCTAGTCTTTGCTGTGGTTCTACAGTAAACTACCCCCCACCACCCAGTAATACTGAAAAGGTTGACACAACTTCAGTTTCAGGAACCACAGACCCAAACCCGGTCAACGTGTACTCGCCTAAAAACACTTGTGACCACCTGCATAAATAGACATCATTTTCCCCCTGCTGCTTGGTACTGTACTCTCAAACATTTCATAGCAAAATTGCATTGCATTTTTCCACAGTCACAGGCTATGATTTTACTCGTATCATGACTGACAGTGTCTGAATAAGCTGTGTCCATGTGTGCCACATAGGTTTGTTGTTATAAACGACACACAGTTGACCTATCCCACAGGAAAAAAAACAACGCTCTCTCTTTGCTTTGTTTACGTTCTTGGACTGTTTCCATGAAGCGTCGGTCACGAGTAACATGCGACAGCAGAAATGACGCTGTTGTGCTGACACCAAATTTCTGTTGATTTGAAAAACACAAGAAATAACTTTGACGCCTACTTTGGAGGGAAAAAAAGGAAGAAAAAAAAAATTAACGTGTAGCTCAGATATAGTTTTAAATGATTTTAATAATTATTACAAAAGATTTACTTGTGTGAAGATTTAATTGTGTGCTAATGTTAATCCTTTTAGAAGCTTGGTAAGTTTGTATTTATGTGGTGGACAGTAATCTGGCTGACGTAAATCACACATTTATCGTTGTTGATTTATTTAAAGGATAAAATAACTTAAATCACAATTGCACTATTGGTCGGAATAGTTGCAATTTCTTTCTCATATTGCCATTAAAGAGACAAAAGCCCACAGCTTATTTGTCACAGAATGATGACTCTCATGCTATTTGTAGTAATCCAGCTTTATTTCCCTTCTCATTATGTTCTCGTGTGTGGCAGTGAAGAGGAAACTTGTGATAAAGAAGATGCATCTTGGATGGAGACCATCACATTTAGTTCTGCTATGATTACATCATGTTTTATGGTGTGGCAATAACTGGGTTATTATAAAGTCATGACATGGAGGAAATAAAATCTGTAACTGCGTATACATAAATTGGCATTATATTATTATTATTATGTGACTGGAGCCTATAGCTTGCAGGACGTGCCGTAATGTCTTGCTGTGACAAACACAGTACATGGTTTACGATTTACATTTTTTAAGAATGGAAATAATGTAGTTTGTTTTCAAATTCGGTTATTATTTGAGGAACAGTGGGGGGGGGACGGTTCTTTTTGCCTCCTTCTGGTGGGTTAAGATGAGGTTGATGGGTGGGAAAAAAAAAATCAGAAGGAAATGATTTATCTCTACAGGATTAGAAAGGTAACCCGGGCAAACTTGCCCTCCTCCCCATCAACACCTCATCACTGGAATCCCAGCAGACCTCTTGTCACAATGAGTTTCTCTCATAATAGACCATGCTGTGACAGCACACAGATAAAGTAACACATGTCAAACAATTCTCTCTCCATAAATATCTCCTCAGTGCAACAGCTGCGTCAAAATTGCCCAATAGTCTGAAATGCTTCTGAAGGCAAGTAGGACAAAATTAGAATAATAAGACATTTGCCTATGAAGAGACTTTATTTAAAATTTTCTCTTCAGTGCTGGGTTTGTTAAGAATAGAAGGACAAAACAGCTACAGGTTTGCCTTGTTTTAAGTTTGCTGGCCTCGTATCAGGTGTGTCTGGGCCTAATCTGCCCCACAATTGCAAAAATGAGCTCCACCACTGGAAACTGGATAGTTCAGACTGACCTGAAAACACGTGATGAATAACTCTGCTCACACACTGTGCACTGTGTTGTTTTAATATTAACTCATTCAGGCTTCAATGTACATGTAGTAATAGTTGTAGCAGCACAGAATAACATCTTGTAACCTTAAATAATTTTGTTCAGTCCAGTACTCAAGATTGTGATTTTGTATATTGTAAACAATTGTTGTCAGGAGTTTTCCTGCTGACTGTTGAATGTCTGCACTTGGGCTCCCGTCATACTTGCATTTGCATGTTTGGGCTCCGTTTGGTGGCGCACTTGTTTTTTTTATTCCTCTTGTTTTCTGTGTTCTCTGACAAATTCCCTTACTTGCCCAGTGAGAATTTGAACCTACAAATTTGTCACTGCCTTAAGATTCTTGTCACTTGATTTTGCTTGGAGATTCATTGATGATAAGCAAATGACAGAAATATCCTTATAGAGGAAATCAGTGCACAATAGCCCATTGTGAAGGCATGCTGTGCTAAATTTCAAAGCAGTTTACAATATTTTCAGACCAGCTTCATTTCCCTCCCATTTTAATAACAAATGGCTACTTTTTTTTAGTTAATATAATATAAAATAAACTAAAATAAGATTAGATAATTCTTATCCTAATTATTAGCAGTAATTGTTTAATAATATGGATGCAGGTAGTGTCTAACAAAAATGTTTTTCTGTGTGGTAAATCGATTTAAATCAAGTGAAATTAAACTTTTTTCCACCGTGAGACCCCCTGATGCGATTAAGGCCTACTGATGAAGTTGTCACGTGAAATTCCTCCGGACATTTCTGTAACTCATTCTACGACTTGTCACTCGCTGCTAAAGCTTGAGGCATGTTTTCGAACATGACTTGAGATTTCTACCTAGAATAACAGTGTGGGAGTAATCCGCTGACTCACTGACTCGCGGTCCTAATCCAGCCAGCCTCGTGTCTTTTCTTCCACTGAATTTAGCCGACGCACGCAGAGGTTAAATACTGGTTAATGCTGTGTGTTTGCGTTTGTATGTGCATGCATGTGTGTCTGCACACACGCTTGGCATTCCTGCAAAGGACCCTATGTGTCCCCCCCACTGCCACAGCGTCGACTGCTGCATGCACACAGCAGCAGGTCTAATCAAAGCACTTTATGATACTGTTAGCTGGGTCATGTGCTGGAAGCCAGGATTAAGGAGTACGAGGGCATAGGTCACTGGATCCAGCTTAGCAGGGAGAGCTCTCTCTCCCTCCCTTTCTGTCGTTTTCTCCCCCTCTGTCTGCATCTCTCTTTCTCTCACTCTGTGCTCACCTTTTAACCTTGTATGTGAGGACACAGCCATCCAAGGTCACCGATGTCCATTACACTCCAGTGACACACAGTAGTGGTCATTTATACCGTTTGTTCAGTTAATTAACATGCCATGTCATGACATCTATCATTATGTAGATATGAAATGTCAGGATTTCTGAGCACATTTCTACATCGGTACAGATATGTTACTGTATGATAATATCTGTATCTGTAGAGTCACGTTTTTATTCTGTTTTAAAGTTCACATAGAATGGTCTTTTTGAGCCAAAAATCGAGATTACTGATCTTGATTTTTAATAATAAATTAAACGATATTTATGGTCAAAAACCTCATAGTCTCTTCAGATTAAGCCAGTTTATTGCTGCTCTCTGCCAGACTCTGAACAGGCACTCTGTTTCTGAGCTAATGCCTGCCCCCTAAAATGCTGAGTCTTGTGATTGGCCAGCTACCAGCTGACTGACTGCTCTGTGGTTCTTCTTCTTCAGGTTGAATGATCACGCTTATGACCGGGAGTAGCTGTTGGGGGAGGGTTTGTTGCACGGCAAATGTGCTAGTTACATAATTAAACATGACTTTTCAAAACCGCTTGCTTGAGCACAGGTAAACAGAGAAGCCTTTCTTTCTCTGAAGTGTTTATTGTGACACTTTAGTGATGTTTAGATACGGGAAGGACACAGGGACACACCAAAAAACATCCGAAATTTCATTTTCCAGTGAATGTTTAACATCACAGATTCTTTATTTGTTAATGATTATCAAAAATATTTATTTTCATTCTGTAAAAGACTATAAAACATGCCCTTTTATTTTAACATTACAAAACCTTTTGCAGATACTGTCTCGAGCAGTAGGTAAGTTTTTCAAGTGTTATTTAAATATGAATGATCACAGAAAGTTCCCCGTTGTGTGAAAATTGTGAAAATTTAGTGAAGATTATGAAGAATTTGTTCATGGTTTAAAGAAACTTCACGTGACTTCAATTCATCAAATGGATCATGTGACATCCAGGTGCTTTAAATCAGTGTTTCCCATACTTTTTATTGGGGTCCCACTTTTTAAAGATGGCAAACCATTGAGACCAAATTCACTATCAATTTATGTAAATTTGATCCAAATATAAATTTCTGACTTTTTTGCTTTTTCTGTTACACTAGATATGTAAACCAGACATTTCCAAAATATCTATATTGATACTTAGTGGCTGTAAAGTCATAAAAAAAAGTATATCAGCATTTGAGTCCAGCATTTTAAGACATTACAATTTTACTTTATCTGCATTTAAGTTCAGATTGACCATTTAAAAAGAGAAGATGTATGTATCCCATTTAGTCCCATCTGTAGCTTAAAACATCATTAATCATGTTGGTACTTTTCCTACAGTCATTTGCTCAGGTTTTTGTGCAGCTTTTTCAAAGCTCACTAATACCAACATCCACTTTGCCCCAGTAACAATTTAACAATTTAATACCTCAGAGCATGCCAACAGCAGATTACCAGTCTCGGAGGAAAAAGGTAGTTAGGTTGGACGTCCTGGCAGCGCTTTTTTTTTTTTTTTTGTTTTACAACTGAGCAAGATCAACTTTACTTTGTTTCTGAAAAGATGGTTTCGGCTGAAGCAAAGCGCTACTTTTCGGCTGGGCAGCAGAGGAAGGACAGGAGCGACTCGTTTTGCCATGAGGTACCCACACTTATTTGTGGAAGAGAACTGGAACTGTCTGGCTGAAGCAGGGTGTGTGGTGGTGGTGGGGGGGGGGGGGGGGGGGGGGGGGGGGGGGGGGGGGGGGGGGGGGGGGCATGTGAGTCAGAGGAAAACAGAGAGAGGGTCAAGGGTAAGATGACTCTCAGCAACATGGTCTCACAGATGGCCCAAAGTTAAGAAAGCTGGACTGTAACCTTAAAAAGCACTTCAAATTCTTGTTGAGCATCAAGCCTTATTGTGTCGGCAGCAGTCATATGATGTGAAGCTCAGCCAGCAGTACAACACCCCCCCACCCTAGTTGGCTTTATATTCATCTTTGAAGCACATTTTGATTGGTCAATTAGGATCCCGGTGTGAGCATGGTTTATTCTCAGTGGTGAGTAAGAGTTTGTGACCTTCTGAAAGCATTATTTTCAGCACAGTATCCTTTGTGGTGTTGCTGCTATTCTGGCCTGGTTGTTTTTCCCCCATCATGTGTGTACAGTGTTGGCTTGTTTGCACTCCTCATCTTTTTAAGAACAACTTCAAATACATTAGTTATTGGCTTTCAATATGGTCAATCATTTTGTTTAGATTGGTGTGTGTATGTCTGTGTGTGTGTGTGTGTGGGGGGGGGTTATTTATTTTTTTTACATTTCTCTCTTATTCTTTCTCTCTTACATTTCTCTCATTGAATTATTGTCTTTTTTTGGACCCAGGAGTGGCCACCACAGTGTAGGTACTCGACTGAATGTCTTCATTTACTTAAAACAGTTGTGCAGACACTCGGGTTGGGAGGAGTCACTTCAGTCACTTGCCATTTCAGGGTGAGAGAGTCAAACCCTTGCACAGTCTCCTCTGAAACCAGAGAGATCTGACCTTAAAAAAGTATTTAAACATAAGGCTTACTCAAGACTGAAAGCCAGAGGGGGGCTCGATTGTTTGCTGTTGTAACTTAGCCTGTTGTAGTGTTGTTAACGGCTCGGATTCTCTGATACTCGTTTACTCTGTGGAGAAGACTGACCCCCTCATTTTTTTTTTATCAATCATTCTGGCCCGAGATTTAAGACGATAGCTTGCAGTATAATTTCTGATGGAAAGGTGAGGAAAGAGTGGGAACATCTTTCAATTTGTAGATGACAAAGGTCTTATCAGAAATAATGAGTAAACTGGCGAGTTGAGCTGTTGTTTTTATGCACAGCACTCGTGGAATGCTACCACACACTGCTTGTGTTGTGGAAAAACGATGTAGCCTTTTCTGACCTCAGAGGAAGTTGTCTTTCATCTGATCCAATTCCTACAACTAATGTCGTTCAAGGTAATATTGTTGGGGCTTAACCCAAAATTGGCAGTAAATCATTGATTATATTTCTGTTCACTATGTAAAAGCCAGGGTTTCCCATTAATTACCTATACTGTGGCAGTCCACCATTTTGTCATTTTTCTGTCACAGTTTCATATTAAACTTAAACATTTACACTTGTCCTTCATTGCATTGATGCATTTTTCACATCCTTGTCTGCTTTTACTATCACACACTTGTGCAAGTGTCCACAAAGTTGGCTGAGCTATTTTAGCTGCATATAGGAAAAAGTAACTTGAGTTTTATGAATGGAGAAACCTTTATTAAATCGGACTTCATAGGGAGACCACAGATCAAATTATTCAGAAACAATCTAAACCAACGATACAGAAAGGTGGCCAACAGATCAAGAGAACTGCTGTTTTCCCATGCAGACCTTTTTGCACATGCCCTGTTGTTGTGCCCTGTGATAAGGGCTGGGCAATAATTCAATAACAATGTATATCATGATACAATTTTTGTTTTATATCAATATAACAAGGGTCAGCTTATACTGACCCAACATAACAGTTCCTAGCAAATGTTATGCTTCAGATTTTCAATGCTTCTATTTAACTTTTTTTTTCTTTCTATAAAAAAGAATAAAAATATGGTAAAACCAAAATTAACTGGTTGCTTTTTTATATAAAAAACGATCTCACATTTTAGCACGCTAAAATGATCTCAAACAACTGATTTTTAAGTTTTTTTTTTTACTGTGATAAAGGGAAGACAATAATCTAATTATGATCTGTGCCACCAGGGTTAATCAGCTGTGATAACTCTTGTATGATTTCTTGATAGATTTCCTGTGTACCTCCCTTTAATGGCCTTCAGAAGCCATCTGAAGGGTTAGTTAAGAGTTAGTCAGTACAACCTGACTTAGTACTGCAGTGCAGACCCACAGTGGTGGAGAGAAAATAGAATGAGTGAGAGGATTTATGGAAGAGAGTGTGTGTATGTGTGTGCGCGCGCACGTGTGTGTGTGTGTGTGTATGAGCCTTCAAAGATGGCACTGAGGGTGACATGCTCTCTGCAGTCATACGTTGTTGTTGTAAATCTTAAACAGGCCACACACACACACACACACCCATGGAGACTGAATGATCTCAACACTGTACGCAGTGTGTGTTTGGGTTCTAGGAGACGGCGCCCCCCTGCTGTGAAGCACAGAGTCAGAGGCAGCAGGTGCAGCTGACGCAGATAGGCTTTTTAGCAGGCAGGACCGGTTGGGGGACAGAAAGGGAGAGAATGAGTGAGAGACACGAATGAATTTATCGGCTCTATTCTAGTCCTTACACAGTGTGTGAGAAAGGATCTGAACTCCCCCCAGATATTGACTCGACTTCGGTTGTGTGCGTGAGTAATGGGTGTTTTTAAGTATATGGTTAAAAAGACGATGATTGTGTGGAATTAAGGCAAGAAAAATACATGAGACACATTGTGTTAGGCAGTTTGTGGTTGAGCCATATCTTGAGGAAAGCTTGAAAAACACGTATAAAACCATGCAAATGATGCCACAGTCATTTAAAAAGAGTCTTGTGGTACAGTCCTAGCTAATTTGCATTATCTCTCATTGTCTTGCAGACTAGGAAGATTTCTTAATGCCTGTGGTAATCTCTGTGTGCAGTTTTCCTTCCCATGCTTCTTGTAGCGTTATTGGTAAATGTTAAGGAACCGCAGAGGAGACGTGGACTCTTGACTTTGCTTTTGTGTTCTGTGCTCTAGTGACGAGTTTCTGCCTTCTGGAGCTGAAAGTCATACAAAGGCACTTTGCTCAATGCGATGATGTTATGTTGACTTACTGCGACAATGGAGAACACAAACAAGCTAAAGTGTCCCCCCTGAGCAGACAATCATGACACCAAAGCGTCTGAGAAACGGCATGTGGAAGTATTTTGGGTTATACGACATAGAAGGCGAAATAACAAACAAATATGCAGACATCTTTTAGCTGAACTCTTGGCAGGGACATCACACACAAGCGTTGTTTTGGGTGTGTGTGTGTGAGAGACTCATTCACTGTCCCTATGAGTTTCAGGAAACTAAAATGTACATGTTATATTTATGTTTAGAGGTTTTTGTGTGTCAAGAGCAGGGGTGAGTGATATGACGATACTGGATTGTGAAGGATTACATTTTGACCATCTACTGAATCAGAGAGATTGTAGTATCGTCTATAGATCTCTGATACCTGACTTCACACAGCCAAAGTGTGAAGTCAGCCAATGCCCTCTGGCAGGATACACTGTTCACTGTTCTGACAGGGTACACTGTTCACCTCAATGGACATACAGTATATACTAGACCAGTGGTTCTCAAATGCTTTATACCAAGTACCACCTGAGAAAAGGTTGAGCTCTTGAAGTAACACCGTTATCACCAGCGTCAAAATACAGTGGTGTAAATAGTCCGAGCAAAGTCCACTACTGACTTTTCACAGGAGGTAGATTTATTCCCAGCATGCTCATTTGCTCTGTCATCATCCTCCTCTTCCTCACATATACTTAAGACACTGGTATAGAGAAATTATATTTAAGGTGGAGCAATAGATAATGTGACTCTATTATTTATTTATTTTTTTTGTTATTTGTTTCATTTTCTCCCCATTCACTCTGATCAAAATATCTTCAGCTCCACTCATATACCCCGGTATATACAGTAAAACATTATTTTGTTTTTTTACTCCAAGTACCACAGACTGATTTAAAATCTGTTCATAAATGTTTTTGGCCTAAATGCTATGTGTGGACACAGAGGGAATAGATAATAAAAAAAATGAATTGTTAGGGATCAGTGTATTTAATAAAAAAAAAAAAAAAAAGATAAAATTCTGATTTTTATTCTGAAATAACTTGTGATTTGATATTTTTTTGCCACATCACCCACTCCGAGTTAAGGGTAGGTTGTCATGCTCCTTAATGCCCTTGACCCACCTGCATGCTTTTCTTTAGCTGTAAAATTCATCCCCAAACAGGTACCACTCATCTGACTCTTTGGCTGTCATCCTCCACACTCAGTGGCTGCTTTCCCTCCGTCCATCCATCCTGTCTGCAAACAACCACCCAATCACAGGCACAGCACTGCCTCCTCAACATTTGTCATTGGCTGCCGTGAATGTGGTCGCTTTCCTTTTAAGAGCCAGTCTGGACTCGGCTTGCTTCGCTGCCTCCCTCTCGCTCTATGTAACTCTTGTATAAGCTTGCTCACTCGTTCCCTGCTGCAACACCACCACAACCTGCTGATTTCTCACCAAGCCTCTTCTGCTCTTCTCCTGTCATTAGCCGTTCCACTCAGTCCTCTTAAATCTTATTCGCCATCAACCACATACTCATCCCCATTTTATTTTCATCAATTTTCTTTTGAAATACTTCTTCAACCCACCATCTCTCTCTCTCTGCTTCTCTCCAGTACAGTCATTTTGTCTTTGACATTCATTAATCTCCACTACTTCTTCCGATATGAGGAGACATGAAGGTGAGTGGAGATGATTTTCAGGCTCTTCTACTTTCTCATCTGTGTCTTATCTTAGTCTTTTCCCCATCCCTCTCTTTTTTAACTGAGTTAAACCATGAGGTAGATAGCAGAATCATGTGTCCTTGCAGGCAAAGATTGCTCTTGCGTATGCTTCAGGTGTAACAATGAGCCAGTAGCCCAGTGCCGGCCGGATGTTGCCGTGACTCATTATCTGATGCTACTTATACTGCATGGTGTAGTTCAGCAGGAACCCAAGGTTAGCTGATGAGAGGGAGGTTGAATCATTGCATGAACATTACAGCTGCATGTCAGTGCAGGCAGTGGCTCGTGACACAGTGTTTTTGCATCAGCTTCAACTGTGCTGCAGTGGCATCTCTGGCAGATTAATGAGCATTCTACTACACTGGTAACAAACAGTCAGAGAGAAGTGAGCGCACATTCACACAGTTTTCTCTTCCATGGCACACAACTCCATGGCACACAAGCCCATTGTGATTTGCTTCTTTTAACAGTCTACTCAACTTGTAATGCACAGTACTGGCAAAGGTGCAGTTCTTTTACTGGTTAATCTTGCTTCACATTTTTTAAATGCACTTCTACTGAAAACATTTTATTCATTTTATTTATTCAACCTTTATTTAACCAGGCAAGACATAAAGAGCCATTTTGTATTTTTGATAGTGGTGGCAAAAGGCAAAGCTTCTTGAGGGAAGGGGATGGAGGGTTAAAAAGATATAACAGTTAAAAGAATCAACAGTACATAAACATTAAAAACACTCACAACTGATATACAATAAGACATATTGAACATGAACAACATACAGCAACAAATATTAACAGCTGACAAACAGGTGTCAGTAAAAATGTCCATAATAGAGTTCCTAAAAGCTGACTTGGGGATACATTTGTCCATTTTGAATGTTTTTTTTTTTTGGGAGATTACTAGAAGGATGTCAGACCGTGAGGTGGTGCACTCAGATCGTAATTTTGTTGTGCAATTTCGGTTCTTCTGCTAATCACTGGGGATAGTGGCGCTTGCCGGTGTATATACTGCAAGAGCAGTTATTGGAAAAACGGGATGCGTTGCAAAAACACTGTTTAGCACCACACATGCTAACAGCTTAGCTGAAGAAGTCACCGTACTAGTACTTGCTGGAATGATCAATTTACTCCATCATGTTAGCAGTTAGCAGTCTGAGAGTAACAAGAATGTATGCAATTTAGTTATCAGACACAAACTCAGGTGCATCACTCCCTCTCTCATCCTCGATCACTCGCGCAGTACAAGCATGCAAACACACACACACTCAACTGTGCTTCTCTCTTGCTGGAGCACTCGCTCATGATCATGCATAAAATTAGAAAAATACCTCGATTGTACTGACCAGCACTACGGGATAAGCATGAAAATTGGATTCTTTATTTGATTAACAAAAGTTGAGAGTTAAATTTGACTTTTAGCTATTATATAATAAAGATACATCTCTAAGAGACTGATGATTCTTTCTCTTTATCTTCTACTTATGTAATGTAGCTTTGCTTTGATTCCCGAGATGAGGGTGCTACAGGACATATTGACTCATTGTTATGGTTTTATTTACTTTTAAATCGGTGGTGTGATCTTGTAGAGTCAGGAGGTGGATTTCCTCTGACAAATCAAACAGGTCGAAGCAAAGTTTACATTAAACCACAGCAGGATGTCCCCACAACAGTGGTGTTTCGGAGCTGTAGCACAGCTCTGTTAATATTATGGCGACTGGCAATGTAATTTAGCCTGATTTTCATGTTGTGTTGTGTTTAACACACAACACAACATCTCTGTGTGTAATCATCGGACAATACTCAGTGAGCGTTGACTGCATTCCTGCTTGAAGTCTTTTAGCTAATTGTAGAAAAAATATGTATTGCAAAATACTCCTTTTGAAAATGTGGAAAATGCCCTTAAGATGTCAGGATTAGACATTCTAGCAGAGTAGACATGGCGACCTAATTATGTTTTGTTTCTATGTGTTGTTTTTTGTGTCACTGTCCTCATTATGTGTACCTTTTGCCACCTGGCACCTACTGGAAGAAAATGTGTCTGCCAGTAATAATCCCTGAGCATGTCACCTCACAGAGTGTCACCTCACCTCCACCTGGTTTTTATTCTCTATTCTGTGAAGCCGATTTTGAAAATCGGTATTACAATGCACTAAATAGAAGACGCTAAATGTTTGGTATTTACATAGGGCTTTTCCACCATAGCATTGCATAGTAGTGTTGGCTTTTACCATACTTTACCGTAATAATAATAATAATGATAATTTTGTGTAAAAAAAAAAAAGTAGTAGTAGTAGTTTCGTTACTTCTGGTTTTGGTACACATTTTGAATTTCACAAGATGACGACACATACCTGTTGATAAAAAATGAATTGAAACTGTTAAAAGTGTCAAGTTTTTTTGGTTATTGTAATCCAAACAACATGTTTGAATCGTAGCTAATATATAGGTATCTACTTGTACAGTGCATTTAACGCTCCTTGTGGTCTCACATTCAGCACCTTGGACAGCGGCCGCTGCAGAATCTCAGAAACGATACACCTGAGCTGAAATGTGAACCAGGAAGTTCACTTCACTAATGTGTTGACAGTCCAGCCTGTGTATCACATATTTTTCATAATGTGGGTTTGATTAGCTTCTTAAACGCTGACCTACAGAGTCAAATTAATGAATCGCTTCAAACCAACTCAAATTAACTAACTAAGTTTTTAGTTCCTCTGTGCTCTTTTGAACCAACTCCGTTTTGTTCTGTGCTAAAATGATAATTAAGTGTGAAATGACTTCTGTAGGGTTGTGGAGGCAGCTGGGCTAAATAATCTGTCTCACTTTGTTCTGCTTTCTATTAGTTTTGGCACTGCTTGTACCTAATCTAACCATCTTTCATTAATTGTTTGACAGAGCAAATATAAGGCTTCTTCTCTGTTTAAATAACCTCCATTTACAGTTTCATATTAAATTCAGCATGTTACTCTTTAATCCACAGTGTTTCCTTTTCTCCTCATTTCTGGCACTATACTATGGTACTTTTTTTTTTTTTTTTTTTTGTGTAGCAGAGAGCAGTTATGATCAAAGCTGGTGTATCTGCATTATGGCACTGATTCCTCTGGTCATTTCCTGGCTCTGCTCTGTGCTGCAGTTGTGTTCCTATTAACAATGTGTTAAATAGGTAAAAGTATATATTCAGATGCCTTTTGTGTAACATTTCTGCAGCTTCCATTTAAACTGACTCATTAAAAGGACTGAATCATTGTCAGTTTCAAGGTCCCAGTGAATCTTTCAATGTGAACAAATAACTTCTGCATGCAGGGTGTGAGATTCCTCTAGTGTATTGAATGTCTTATCTAAGTCTATTAGCAACAATGGCATTTCATGTTATCTCTATAGCTTGCATCACACAACTGTAATCTGAATCATTTTGCAAGTAATGTATTAGGAATGTAAAAATCAATCAACGCCTAAAGAAAGTATGTCAGGTTTGTTAACTAACCAGTCAAGGACATAAGGCCTGCTTGTGTTTATTTTTTGCTGTCTGGTTAATGTCCAGAGGTTTGTGGGGGGGGAAAAAAAGATGAAGAACTTGGCTCTGACTCCGCAGTCGCCATGTTTGGAAGGAGATGTAACTGTGTATCATCAAAGTCTTTAGGTTTGGATGGGTTTCATGAAAGTGCTGTGGTTTTCTCTTATGCCAAAAATGTAGTTCATTCATGTAAAACATTCCTGCCATCTTTCTAGAGTGATGGTCAGTGGAGAAGGCAGCTTAAGTGTTATGAGATGCACCAGTGTTACTTTGCATTAGGACATGCTCATCTCCAGATTAGATGGATGACACGGTAATTAAAATCAATGTTAATTATCTTGTCTTTCATTTTGGTGGATGGTGGGAGGTTCATGAGTTTTGGTACCAGAGTTGCTGAAAGAATTCAAAACGAATTTAAAGGCGAATTGATTGAATGTGGATTGCAATGTCGGTTTTCCCCAAACTACTGTTGTTAGTTTTCATAGACCGTTCGCAAAGAACATCAGCTGTAAAGCTCGTCTCCCCAAAATCCTTTACGTGCTCATGTGTGGTCCTACAATATTTTATCAAGGATTCACACATTTTCTACAGCAGTTGTTCATCTTTTGTACTGAGGACTTAACTGGGGAGAGATGAATGAGTGTTGTTTGTGTTGCATGAGTGCTCGAAATAGCTCCCGTCAAAACAATAAACCCCAAGCTTACACTAAATATTAGGAAAGTGTTTGGTGTACATGCTGCATACAGCATGTCTCCCTGAGTGATCTCAGTGTCCTCTTACACTTGTGTTGGTTTTAGATTGAACTCTGCTAATATTAATGTGGAATTAAAGCAGGACAACAGTGATTTTTTTTTTTTGTGTGTGTCAATATTCCTTTTTTTGTATCAGTGAACTGTTTGATTTTCCTCTGTAGCACAACTGTCAATACAAGGAAGTACCCAGTTTAAAAGTAGACTGCTCTACTGTAAACGTTTTAGCACTGGAGAAAATTGTTTTTATGTGCACAACAAGGTGTGGCTATACATGAACCAGCTTTCATGTGTTTCTGTAGATATATTTAAAAGTACATGTGTGTCAGCTGTCATGATGATTTTCTGTGTTTGGAAAATTTTGGACCTGATTAAAGAGGCCTGACACTTGTGTGTGCACACTCACAGTTGAGTCACTCTTGTTTGTCTTTCAGCCCTTCCTCCCCACACCTATACAGTTATTTGAAGGATGAATGGTCTCTGGTGACCTGTTTGATCATTTGTGGTGGTGTTTTTTCAGGTTAGACATTGGAGTTGCAACATGTCCCGTCACTCCACAGACTACCATAAAGCTCCAGTTGCCTTTATTTAAACTCCTGAATATATGTTAACCTGTTTGAGAATCTTCATTTTATTGTAATATACATATAACTTTAGTTATACTACTGTTGGAAAATTATCACCATATAAATGTCATAGAATAATTTCCCAGCTCTAGTTCTATGTATAATCATGAATTATTAACATGGTTAAACTTTTAGGTCCAATCTTCTTGATCAACACATGGTAATGGCTTGTATTTACTGACAACCAAAGAGTCTCAAACTTCAGTATCTGAGGCTGTGAATCTCAGTGATGGAGGATCAATCCTTTGCTCTGATCCTTTGCTCTTAACTGCCTGTGGTGGAAACTGGTAGAGAGAGAATTTTGCCTCGGAGGCTGTTGCTTCATCTTTTCCAGCTTTGGCAACACCTGACTCCTGAGCTCAGCTTCCCCCTGTATCAAAAGATGTTGAGTTGCTTTAATTGGGGGAATAAACTTGTCAGATTTTGTGTTACTATCACTTGATAATGTTCATCATCTGTTTAAGGTTCAATGTCCAAACCCGGGGAGGTCATTTAAGGGCCTGAACAGGAGACAAATTATATCATTATGTGTGTTGTGGTTTAACAGAGGATAAAGGGATGGCACTTTGTGACCTCAGCTGTTCCAGATGGAGCTCTTGGTTGGGAGGAGGGAGCCATAACTTGGCTGCAGGCTGTTTCAGAGAGGAGGCGCCTGCCCCCACACGATGAGGAGCACAGAGTTGGTTCATGCAGAGAGAATGTACTTGTCTGGCCTTGAAGCTGTTGACAGTCAATGTTCCCCATTAAAACTGGTGTAACCATAGATGGAAATGTGCTCCCATTAACTCCTATGAAGTGACTTTGGTTATGTGGCATAGACAAGAGAAAAAAGGGAAAATAACCTAGATCAAGTCATTTGTGGTGTAGAGGTTTCTCCGGGACCACCAGAGATTTCAGTGTTGGTGGCCTTGCGATCCTTTACTAAAAATTGTTATGGCTGCTTTGTGGAGCTTTACAGCGGCCAAGGAAGCTGTTTTGATGGATTCAACAAGTGCTTCACTATAGACGAACGCTATTATGACAACAACCACTGGATAAAGAAATAACCGCAGTCACAATTGAAATTATTTTTAGTGGGTGAAGTCAATTTTGATTAATGTTTTGGGTGTCAGTGTTGTCTTGTAGTCTGTCTAATGCATAGCTGTTTGGCACATGAGGAATTTCCAGAAAAGACCAAAATAAACATCTAAAACAAAATTAAGGCAGTTCCAGGTGTTTTATTGTTTGGTCATTTCCATAAAGATCCAGCAGTACTACATCACCGTAAGTACATGGGTCCTCAGAGTAGGTGTTGTGTAATACTTTTAAGTTCATTGTTATGGATATTGAAAAACACATATTCTTGTGCTGTAAATTGAGCCGAGGGAATAACATAGTGAAAGAAATATAGATATAGGGGATCAATAAAAATGTGTTTTGTTTTTTTTTTTTGTTTTTTTTTGTTTTTTTTTTTAATGACCATTTCACTGTGGAAGCGCTTTTAATGTGCAAATAATAATTTAAAGTCAAAAAAGCCTTAAATGCTCCTGTTATAATCCCCCGATGGCCTTAAATGCTAAAATAAGGGGATGGTTGGTGCTTAACGTAACAAAACAACCTTACATGCCACGATAACAACTTTGTAAAAGTGAGAATGGCGTTCTTCTTGTAGGATAGATGCAAGATAGTTCAGAGAAGTTGCGTTTTCTCTCCACAACTTTAGTTTACTTGCTCTACCCTCGGAAGTGCAGTTTTCTGCTCGAGCAGCAGTTGCTGCTGCTGTTGTTACTGCATTGCAGTCTGGACTTAAATCCATGTGCTGGCCTTCTTGGTTGCTTTGTGCTGCAGCACAGTCTCTAATTTCGTTTGAACTTGTTCTCCAATGCTTGTTGCAAAACTCGTGTGAACCTTTGACTGTCACCCAGGGAGCAGCATAACATCACGCTGCGGTTGAAAGAGCAAAGCTGAGAAGGGTAACTGCAATGTAATCTGACATGCAAACTATCTCCAGGTTGTCATCACTTAGTCAACATTTAGATTTCGGAATTGTAGATTGGAATGTATTTTCCCTTATTTATGGAAGTGTTTCAGTGGTGTGAAATATAATATCCTTGGTAATTTGGTTAATTTACCTTTTTAGTATGACTGTGATAGTGTTTGTGGCATTGATCTATGTTGAAATTTTAACTCCTGGTGAAGGCTGTCTGGATGTGAGGCAAAGGTAGAAGCTCTGAAATAAAGGCAGGTTTGTTAGAGAAGTCAGCATGAAGGTGTTAATGTGCATACCTCATTCTGCATAGCGTGATCTTTTTTTAGTCTCACTGCTGACAGCAAGCTCTCTGCAGTCTGATTTGATTTCTTTGAAGTGCAAACTGCCATTCTCTTTTGCAACCACGTGAAACATCCCTTAGTTTTCCTCCCTGGAGCACTCTGCCTGTTTCCTCCAAACATCTTTGCATTTTCATCCTTAATCCTGAATGCCTCACTTTAATTTTTTTTGTTTTTTTTACTTTCCCTTGGTCCCTCCCTCTTAGCCCCTCCTTGTTCAGTTTTAGGGTTTTGGAGGAAGGATCAGGGAGGTGTTGTCAGATGGCAGCCATTGTTTAAAAAAAAAAAAGAGTAAACATGGCTTATGACACTAATCTTTTTTTGTCTCTACTCCTTTGTTTCTCTTGCAGGTGAAGGAACGTGCTGACAGTCTGTCTCACACTAAGCTATGGAATGCTCCCTGCTCCCACCATCACTAGTCTCCAATCTTTGGACTGAGCTCCAAACGCTTAGTTAGCAGCTGTGCTTCTCCCCTCGAACTCTTTTACAACCAGGGGACGAAGAAAAGGAGCTTGCTTACCAAGTCCTCCAATAAAAGGCACAGTGCACTTTTTTTTTAAGAAATATTTAAACTTTTTTTTTTCTCTGTACTTGGATTTTTTTTGTGGCGAAATTATATCAAGATGGATATGGAATCATATCTGTGGATGGTGATTATTGGCTTCATCATTGCCTTCATCCTGGCCTTTTCCGTGGGCGCCAATGATGTGGCCAATTCATTCGGCACAGCGGTGGGGTCCGGTGTGGTCACGCTGAGGCAGGCTTGCATCCTGGCGTCCATCTTTGAGACCCTGGGCTCCATGCTACTTGGAGCCAAAGTGGGTGAGACAATTCGGAAGGGCATCATAGACGTCAGCCTGTACAACGACACAGTGCCCGTGCTCATGGCAGGGGAGGTCAGTGCCATGGTTGGTAAGTTGGACTAAAGTTATATTCATGAGGTATCATTGTTATGTCCATCATGTCCACATATCCTTCTATTTAAAAAAAAAAGATAACCTGTTTTGGAAACAGGTCTTGCCTTTTTTTTCCCAGAAAATTTGTTAAACATGTGCTGTTTACAGGTTTTAAAGAGATGTTCTGTATTTTTGTTTTGTAAACCGAATCTGTGTACCTAATCAATTGGCTGGGTCGTGTTAATTTTGGTGCAGCCCTTACAAACAGCCTCAGAGATAATACTGTCTGTGCAGATGTGATCAGAGTCCATGTTGCTGTCACTCTGCATCAGTGTTATGTCTATAGAGAGCTGAGGCCATTATGTCACTGTCCATGTCTGACGCTTCTAACCTGCATACAAGTCCGTCTGTATTTAGTCACTGCCCAGTGACCACAACTAAAATAAACAAATTAACACAAGTAAATGTTGAGGAAACACAAGGTTTTGTTTCTTAATCTTAAGAAGGAATTTGTCAATGAACTTCTGAATTCATTATAATAAGAGCAGGGAAATACTTATTTTATTTTACCACATTTATTTTATTTTGAATTTTGTCCAGTAGTTGCACAAATGACACTGTACAACACAACGTGCACTGATCAGAGTCTAATTCAAATATTAGTTTAACAAACCAGTGGGATTTTTGTTTTGCTAAATGAACCTCTGTTTTTGTTGTTGTTACTACCTTTTTGTCTTTGTGTACACCCGACATCTCAAAATCTAACTATGTTGGAGATGTAAATTTCTTCAATCTAGAACATAATTCCCATATCACAATAAAAAAGTTTAAAACCCTCAGCCCCGCTGAGAGCTCTTCTGTGGTGATTGAGGATGATAGTGTGTGTAGCTTTCAGATTAGACAAGGATATTCAGCAGTCTCTCAATTTCTGTGTTATGGTCTGTAAAATGCTAGAAAATTTGCAAAAACTATTGATCTTTGTTTTCCCGTAACAGTGTCCTGAAATGTCTTCTCTACAGATATGCAGATAGATATGCAAATTACTGTCACAGAGAAGTCAGACAATAGTATACTTATTTAAGAAGCTGAGGTCACAGAACTTGTTTTATTTTAAAAAAGAAAAAGAAGGTTCTTGCAGCCCTGCTCGAGACATAAAATACAGGCTAATTAGTGCCAAGTCTTATGAGGGTGTAAAGTAAAAGTCATAGCTCAGACCCTCTCTTACAGAGTCTTGTGAAGAAAAGCACAAACAGTAGCATCTCACCACTTCTCATAATTGAGCACAAAAATGAGTGAATGATGCATTTGGTATTTTTATTCCAGAACTGCTCCTCTCATGGGAAACAGTGTCCAATTAAATAAGAGAAATGTCTGAGGTTGTTTTATGTCTGTCTTTTGATCATAGGGTCAGCTGTCTGGCAGCTAATAGCCTCTTTCCTAAAACTGCCCATCTCTGGGACTCACTGCATTGTTGGCGCCACTATTGGTTTCTCCATGGTGGCCATCGGCACCAAGGGTGTACAGTGGATGCAGCTTGTGAAGATTGGTAATCATACCATTTTGTGTGTTTTTACATTGTTGATACCCCCATTTCTGCACATTTACATCCACAGCATACACATGCAGTACACATAATATTACATAATATAATGTGTATGGATATGAATCATATTACATATTATTCATATTAATATTCCCATTGATAACTGACTGACTAACAGCACAATGAGGTATTTCCAGTACAGCTGCTGTAGGGTTTGGCTTCATAATATCTTAGATTAGATTAGATTAAACTTTATTGATCCCACAGCGGTGAAAAAATCACTTGTTAAAACAACTCACTAAAACAGTGCCAAGTGCAAACATACAAGTAAAAATGCTTAGACAGGGTTGGCTAGTCATGTCAACTTTTCTGGCCATTATGAAATGACTTTGACTAAATATATAATTGCAATTTTTGCTGTCGGATATTGTGCTTTGATTTGCGATACATTTTATTTGAGTTAAGCTTCAGTTCATTATACAATAACACAATAGATTCAAAACATTTTAGAGCATTACCGTGTGTGATCAATTGTCATTAATTACTGTATTCTAATGCAAAGACTGAGCTTAAAAATATGAAACGCTGTTAAACCATTAACGGCAAAGCCCGGTTAAATATGCTGCATTACATTCTTCATATCCTAAACTCACTCACTGCACATCGGATGCCTGTGCATTGAGTGACTGGTTTGTCACTGATGGGCTGCGTCACACATACACCTCTATTGTTATTGATTTTCTGATGATACTTTCTCCTCCCTCTTCAGTGGCTTCATGGTTCATCTCCCCTCTGCTCTCTGGGCTCATGTCCGGACTCCTCTTCCTGCTCATCAGACACTTCATCCTCAACAAGGTGAACTTAACAGAGACAAGCTTGCCGTCTCCTTATCAAACTCCTAGTTTACTTGAATTTTATGTTTTCCTTGTTCGATAATGTAACCTTTTAAAACACATTTTGTGCTTCAAGTCCAGTTCCTAGAACACTAACTCTCTGCACATATATCAGTGTGGTTAATTTCTTCCCAAGTTTATATAATAGAATTAACACACGCATGCACTTGTGTACACACTAAGATCTTCAGCACCGATAATAATCCTCTGAATGTGTCAGTAACCTCAGATCTGTTGCTTCATAACAGGAAACTGTGACAGACATGAAAGAGAAAAGTATTCTGGATCATCCTGAGGTCACAACTGCGGGTTTATGATTTAATGACTTATAGGATGGCTTCTCGTTCACTCTGTAGTCTCTTTATAGCTAGGTCAAATTCAGTTTATCTTTTGGTGCAAGTCAGTATACCTGATCATTTTATGACATCATATCTGTACTGTGGAGACATTTGTTACATAATTAAAGCTTGCTTACTGGTTTGGTTTGGTTTGGTTTGGAGTCTTGTATTTGGGTTGGTTAGCCAGTCATGTTCCACATCAGGGCCCGCCCATGTAAACTAAACATTGTCTAATTGTCCCTGAGCTAAACTTCGTAATATGTAAATTGAAATGTGAGTAGGAAAGGTTTGATACCTTTTTTTTCCATACTAATTTCACTACTTTCTACTGTCAGCAGACACTGACATCAGTCCTATTGTTTCTTTATATATAAACAACTAAGCTGTTAATAACAAAGTTGTGCCAACGCATTTCCAGATCAGTCATTGGACTGAGACACCGTGTTGTGTGATTTCTCCCCAGGATGACTCTGTCCCTAATGGCCTGCGAGCCCTGCCTCTCTTCTATGCCACCACCATTGGGATCAACACATTTTCTATCATGTACACTGGAGCCCCATGTAAGTTGCACCAACATATGATCAAATTATCATCTTGGTCTCAGTGATGGTGCTAATGACATTTGCTTGTGCAAAATTCCTTCTGAAGGTGTGACAAGAGCATAAGTGGCCCTTAAAGCAACACTGTGTAACTTTTGCTCAGCCTGCCATCTTTGTAGCGAACACGCTAAGATTTTTTTTTTTTTTTATTTCCCCTGAGTCTCTTCACTCAGGAGAGACTATTAAATGGAAAAAACTGAATTCACTACAGATTAAACAAAAGAATAATAGTCTGATAGTATGACACCATGAGAGAGGGAGATATAAAATCTGCTTCTGAGCAGCAACTCAAAAACCCCAGATGGTGATGGTGGTTAGAGTCCTGGTGAGACTGATGGATCAGATGAGACTTGGAAGACTCGGTGTTGGGGAGGTGAAGAGTGAGCATGGCAGCTGTGCTTGAGAGGACAACATATTTAAGAATTTGACAACAAGATGATCTAATGGGCTCAACACGTTTTTTTTTGTACTGTGATGACGATTTGATTTGTGATACAAAATTTTCAATCCACTTGCAGTTTAGGAGTACAACTGAGGATTATTTCTCAGTATCAATGGAACCCTTCAATTTATCCTATTGATTAATCAATTAGCTGCTTGGTCCATAAAATGTGGGAAAATGTCATTGTTTTTCAAACCTCAAAATTACCACACGCCCAAACAAGAAACCAGAATACAGTTGTATTTCCAAAACTGAAATTACAGAAACACTCAAGTTGAATCATCTGTTACCAAAATTGTTGGTGACTGATTTAGTAATTGATAAATTAATCAGTTGATTTACGTCTGAAGCTCTCCTTCAGTTTAATAATCACTGTACAGTGGCTTAAACACATAATGGAGCACTGCAATTGAAAGAGTAAAAATTTTAAACACATATATATTATAACCATGTTGCATCATGTATATCATTAACTGCAGCCTTTGTAATTTGCTAATTGCATTGTTGCAAAGTGCACTTTTAATTTTAAAGCAATGAATTTTTGAGCCTTACAGAATAAGGAGACTTGTGTGTTGCAGCACTTTTGGGACAGATAAGTGCAGCTAATGACCAGTTGAACACACTGTTGGCACAGTGGGAAATGACATTCATTTAGCTGACCCTTAGTGCAGCATTACTGAACAAACTGGGTTTAAATCTGGGAGTTTGACTCTGACTTACACTTCTCACAGTCTTCATACTGGCTCACTCAAGTTGCATAGTCCAAGTACAAAGGGTTCACTTTGCAGAGTGGGAATGAAAGAAGCACTGTTCTCCCTATTTTAAATCAGAAAAGCCATCAAAAGAATTTTAAGATATAAAAAAGTTTGTAGTATTTCTTTAAAATATCAAAAAAACAACTTTTTTTTCAGTTTGATTCTTATACTTTTGTGTAATTTCATTAATTACAGTACTCGGGATAGAGATGCTACCAGTGTGGGCCATCTTTCTCATAACTTTAGCCGGGTCACTGGTCTGTGCAGCTCTGGTCTGGTTATTCGTGTGTCCTTGGATGAGGAGGAAAATAGCAAGTACGTATCTCTCTCTCTCCCTGTGTGTGTGTGTCTGTGTCTTTGTCTCTGAGTGAGCGTGTATGGGTTGCGCTAAGTCTTTCTCACGCCGCCTCAAAGCCCAGCTTTCTGGCTCACAACAACAGAGCTTCAGCCTCTGCTTGCACACTCTGTGCTCTGTCACCAAACATTGGATGCCAACGGATGTGTTTTCGTACTGGCCTCTGCCAGAGCCACTAAAACCAAAAAAAACAAAGACAAAAAACTGTGAAGTCTACATTGCACTCCAGTTACTTTGCAGAGACACTTGGAATTTTGGTCATACTGCTGCTTGACCAGATGTAAGCATTAGGATGATAGTCTGCACTGTGGAAAGCTCTCAGATCAGCGTTGGGAATTGTTTCTGTAATAGGAAAATGACCCAGCAGCAAGGCAGACAACACTATATAGACACATTAAATATATAACAACCCAAAGACAAAGCTTACATATTTATTCTGACATACCTGAGATGCTTTGTGCCAACATGCAAAAAATATCAGGATTTAATTTAGATTTCTTTTTTGTAAGTGCAGTTATTTGTGCAGGAATATCCAACATTGAGGCCTAAAACATTTATTTTCTCCAGCTTTACTTGGTCAACCCTGGCTCAACCCTGCACATGACTTGAGTGAGGCCAACTTGACCTGTTTCATGAGCGCTGAATGCCTGTGATGTTTATGCGTGATAGTGTCTGTCTAAATCTGGATATTAACTGCACCCATTAAAGTTTGTTTGTGTGTTGTACTGATGACATCAAGTCTATCAGCACTGGGTCTGGATCAAGTGATGTTTATATATATTTGTTTTTGTGAAATTTTGCAGCTTAGTATTCTCCTTTTTCCCAAATTGAAATTGACATTAAAGTAACACAGTGTGGGATTTGCTCTTTTTTTGTGGCATAGACCCAAAACAAGAAGTTATATAGTGCCAAAGCAGGTGATGGAGACCTACTCAGGCTTTCATAGAGGTGACATTCACCTTGTTGTAAGTAAAAAATAATCTTGGAGACATTATTTGAAGGATGAAATCCTACATTGTACCACTTTTAAAACAGAGAAACGACTCGAAAAGAAATTAATAAAAAAAAAAAAGATAATTTATCACATTCCTGTTGGAAAATTACTTACTGTTATTCATTTTTCTCTATGCCAGTATATCATATAATAAATTATCTCTCAGATATTTTAGAATATACAAATTATGTACTGCATATGTGCCATATTTACTATTTTCCTCTAAATGGGAACATAATGCATAAAATTTGCATTTTGCTGAATAGCTAAAACGTGATTTTGACCATTAACTCTGTGGGGAAATGTTGACTGACTTTAAAAATTGAGTGACAGGCGGCTTATGTTGCCATAGGCTTCCATTTGATTCTTTTTGCAAACAATGGAGTTGCCCCTCTGTTTGACTACACCGATAAAATTCTAAGACACCTTCCTTTTTTTTTTTAAGCCCTATAATTGGAGTGGGTAAACACAGATTTCATCCCTTGTTTTCCTCCAGGTCGTCTGAAGAAGGAGCAGGCTTTGTCTAGGATCTCTGATGAGAGCCTGGACAAGATACCTGAGGAGGAGGAGGAAAGTCCCGTCTTTAAAGAGCTTCCAGGGGCCAAGGGAACAGATGAGGCTGTTTTGCCGCTAACTGGGGGCAGCGGAACCCGTCAGTCCAGTGGAGAGCTCAACAACCTGGCTAATGGAAGCACCGTCCTGCCAAATAGCCGGGTTTACGGTAAAACTCAAATCAGCATTGATTTCAGCTGTGATAATAGAACCGCCGTGGCTGTTCTTCGTGTATCGACTCTAGGGCTGCAAATAAATATTATTTTCATAATCGATTCTTCTGTCGATTATTTTCTTGATTGATTGAATAATCATTTGGTCCATAAAATGTTGATTAGAGTTTTTCAAACCTGGATGTCTTGTTTTGTCAATAAACAAATGATTCGGTTTTTTTTTATGTGGAGCAAAGTAACCAGAAAATATTCACATTTAAGAAGCTGAAACCTTTTTAATAATGCAAAAACCCTCAAACCGACTAATCAATTGTCAAAATAGTTGGACGACTGATTTAGTAATCAATTATTAATTATTAGTAATTGTTTCAGCCCTAATCGACTCTGTGACTGTACTCAGGATAGACAAAATACATAGATTGAATCTCAATTTCACTGTACTAAATCCACGACTTTTTCAGAACCTTTGCTTTCCCCTATCTTAGAAATTATGGAGAGATTTCACAACATTTACTACAGCTAGATAAATAATCTCTCAATATATTATTTGGAAATATATATTTTTTTCTCCTTTATAACAGGAAATTTAAGTGAACTCAACAGAAATCTCCTCATGCAGCTCTTCTTAAACCTAAAGTGTAATAAATCTTTCTTCTTAGGAAGTAGCTTCTCTAGAAATTTAATTCACATCTGCTTTCCCACCCTCCAGGTCGGACTCACTCAATGACCAACGGTTGCCTCAAGTCACCCATCTCAAATGGCAGTTTTAGCTTCGATGGCCCCATGCGCAGCGACGGCCAGGTGTACCACACAGTACACAAGGACTCAGGTCTCTATAAAGACCTGCTTCACAAAATACACCTTGGCCGCATGGATGACAGTGAGCGCTCGGGTTCCAACGCTGGCCCGGCTGACAACAATTACCGCTTGCTGCGCCGCAACAACAGCTACACCTGCTATACAGCAGCGATATGTGGTATGCCGGTGCAGCCGCTCCTGCGCACAGAGTCACGTGAGGACAGTGAAAAGCTGGTAGGTGAGGGAGGTGGCAGGAGCAACAGTGTGTCCTACTCCAAGAAGAGAATACGCTACGATAGCTACTCATCGTACTGTAATGCTGTAGCCGAGGCGGAAATTGAGGCAGAGGAGGGAGGGGTGGAGATGAAGCTGGCCACAGAGCTGGAGGGAGTGGATGAAGAAGGGGCTTCAGCTCCGGAGCCTCTGGATGACCTGGCAGAGGAGGATCATGAGGAGAAGGACAAGCCTGAGGTCTTCCAGCTTTTCCACTTCCTGCAGATCCTCACTGCCTGCTTTGGGTCCTTTGCCCATGGAGGCAATGACGTCAGGTGCTGCCTCCTGCTGCTCACATCACAGATAGAACATTAATGAACAGTGGTCTGTTAAAAAGCTGTGTATTGCAACAATAATTGCTGAGCCCCCCCCCGTTCGAATACATTCAATTATTTTTTCAGTTGCATAGAATGTATATAAAAATGTGACCGGTGCCACATAAGGTCTCATAGACTCAACCTCTAACCAGGCACCTATTGGATGATACAAGCTGTCAATCACACTGGTGTCCACTCATAATTTATTTTCCACTGTCCTGTAAATGGGAAGATCATTTATAAAATTGACATCATATGCTTTTGAGGAAGAATTTTTTTTTTACAGAAGGTAAAGCTAAATTGCGTGTTCATTTTGTGTTAAGTCTGTGGTCAGTAGCAACAAATCAGCTGAACATACTCTTTAATATCATTTCCTGTGGTATAGATACTAGAGTGGAGCTGAGATCTGTTTTCCTCACCTTTGCAGTAATGCTATCGGGCCTCTGGTGGCGCTGTGGATGATCTATGACCAGGGTGGTGTGATGCAGGATGCCAACACTCCCATTTGGCTGCTCTTTTATGGCGGTGTAGGCATCTGCGCAGGTCTGTGGGTGTGGGGTCGCCGTGTCATTCAGACCATGGGGAAGGACCTGACTCCCATCACTCCCTCAAGGTGAGAAAGTCCCCATGGGGGGGATGGGGGGATGGGGGGATGGGGGGGCTGTGGTTGTGTATGTTAGGGGATACCTTTGCACGGTGTCAAAGGTGAACTCTTCAATATGTTCAGTTTGACTTGTTCCAAAGAGCCACAACTTGCTGACACACACAGGTCCGTCCAGAGCTACAGCTTCCTCGGTAAGTGCTTGTGTGCACTCAGCTGTTTTAGAACACACCCACACTATTCATTTAATATTGCTGTTAAACATTATTGAACAAGTAATTGCCGTTCAATTTGCACTCAGACATTCGTGCTGACAGTGAAGTGCATCTATCTGTGGCAACACAAACGGCTTAAGTGTGTCAGCTCTGCTGTCTCTAGTGCATTGTTTCTGACCAGTCAAGGACATTGGTCTGCCAGAAAAATGTGCTTTAACAACACAAACAACTGGAAAGTTTTAATCCTTAGGTGAATACATTTTACATAAACAAGATGTGATTTTACTATATTTCTATTATTTTACCAAGTCCTTTTACCTTAATTTTACCCACAACCTCAGCTATGAACATCACACATGGTGAACCACTTACTGCTGTTGCCCTGTCTTCAAAATCAATATATTTATCTGCCTCTGTCTGTCTTTGTCTTGCTGTCCTCTCGTCTTCTCACACCACAAGTGTATGTGTGTGTGTGTATATGTGTGTATGTGTGTACCTCAGGGATGTTTGTTGGTATCATATCAGGCCTCTCTGCCTGCAGGTCATCGTGTGGTGAATGTACAGTTAAGGGGTTGGCACGCATGTTCCAGCAGTGTGTGTGTGTCCATGGTCTGTTGCCTGGCAGGAACATCACTCAGGGTTACAGAAAGTAGTTTGGGGTTCTGGTGGGGGAGTTAAGAGCAGGATGGGTGAGGGAGGGAGGGACAAAGCCACAGTGGGAATCCTTGGCCTCTCCTCTCCACCCACAAAGAGAAACACCAGTCTGCACTTTTTTTCCCCATCTATCGCTCTCCTTTTTTATATTCCTTCCTGCTCTCTACTGTAAATCTCTATTTTTTTGTGGTTAACCCTCTTCATTCCTCACCTCTTCTTTTCTTCAGTCTTTCCTGTTTTTCCTCTCCTCATTGCATCTTTTTGTCCTGTTTTGTTTTGTTTTTTTTGTAGGTGTCTCACCTCTAAATCTTTCTCCCACAGTGGTTGTCAGACTCGCCCCAATTCCTTTTCCGCCCTTTTCTTAAATTCTCCTCTTTTTGTGCCCTTTCACTCTCTGTGCACCTTCTTTCTTTTCTTAGTTTCTCTCCCTCTGACACCAGCTTAGTTTTTTTGCCAGGACTTAAAGACAAATTTGCTCTGCTTCACTTTTATAAAGGCTTCGCTTTTCTCCAGTGTCTGGTTCCATAAATCAAACTGCGGGGAAGAAAGGGAGAACTTGTGTTTTCTTGCAGTGTATAACATCAGTAAAAAAGTTTTTAAACTTGAAATATAGATCTTAATTTAGAGCAGCTCTCCTGTTAATCCGCATTAGGGATGTTTATGCCATGAATCCAACTGTCTCTGTTGATTGGACACAATACGTTTAAGTGACGTTAGAAAAACAAAATTATTGGGTTCGTACAACTCAAAATTGTACTAAGTTGAATTTCTCAAAGTCAAACACCAAGACCGTCTGATTGGAAGTCAACTTTACTTCTGCACGTATACAGTCAGTCCAAAAAGAGTTGAACTTTCTCATGAATAGCATCAGCACTTCTCCTAATGTGACGAGTAAATAATTTTTCAGTAAACAAAATAACCCATTAGTAACTCATTATCAATCATTTCTGGCTTGTTATCAAATATTCCATTTCTGTGGTAATTGGACATAAGTAAATGAGGGTTAGATTTGTAGATGTGTCCATATATTTGTGCCCAAACCTGAAAAGACCTGGAAATGTTCTACCCAAATTCAACTAAGACTGTCTATTATTTGAAAGTTAGAAATGCTGGACCCAAACCCTTTGTGGAGATGCAGACCCAGTTGGCACCAGTGAAACATTCATAAGGTGTCACAACCAAACTATTTGTCTTAACTAATGTAACGTTAGTGTCTTCTCTCCAGTTCTGGCATTGATGTCCCTTTATTCAGAACGTTTATAAAATAGCTTCAGGATTTTTGTTGTTGCTTTCTTGCTGATTTAAATGCCAGTTTGGCTTTTTTTAATCCACGCCCAATTTCAGATTAGAATAGAATGGGACCTGTCCTTATTTTGTATGCAATTTCAGTGGAAGCTAATGATTTAGTTTCAAGTCTCTTTCTCATTCATGCAGTTTCTCTGCATGTATCTGTCCTCTGCTGATTTTCTTTTCCACTCTTCCCACTGGTCTGTGTCAAAATTGTGAATAATGTTCTAGAATGAGGACATGGCCTTAGCCAAAGTGTCACCTGATTAGCTCAAGGCAGTGCAGAAACATACTTGCAGAACCCAACTATGCTCTTTACACTGTGTGTGTGTGTGTGTGTGTGTGTTAAGCATCTTTAACCCTGTTTACTGTGGTTAATGTGGTTGGAATATGGTGAAGACCGTGCCATCAGCTGCACGTCCTAGACATAACAATGAAGGGTGTTTCTTTACCACCACCCACCCCCCCCCTCCCCTCCCTCCTCCACAGTGGATTCACTATTGAACTGGCTTCTGCACTCACAGTCGTGTTGGCTTCCAATATCGGAATCCCTGTCAGTACTACACACTGCAAGGTATGGCTGAGTGGACCTCCAGCTGATTTCTCACTTCCCCCTCCAGGCATCTTCAAGGGGAAGGGAAGCTCACACTGCTTCCTAGGGCAGTGGGCTGCACTCACTTGTACTTCAGTACAAAAATGCCGGTTTCCTTCAAATGATGTCCCTGGATTTGTCTGTTAATCCACATGTTTATAATTACCTCTGAATCTGGGTCTTTTAACCACTTGTACCCCTAAAGGCAAAAGTCCCTTTGTGCATCTCCCCTCACTTATAAGGTAATTGCTGGGATCTGGCAACATAGTGGCATTTCTCTGAAAAAGTCAGAAGTCTTAAGAAGAGACAAAATTGGCCCCATGATCCAGCATGTCGTTTAAAAGGGGAGGATGTAAACTCCGTTGGGGATGTGAGGGTTCACTCCCTTTTCAAAATGTGTTTTTTTTTTTTCCCATCTGCTTGTGACAAAACTGACATCTGTCAGTTGAATGTCACTTGAGTAAAATCTCATCTCATCTCACCAAAATCCAAAACCGAAGCAACAAAATAACATGTTAAACTAATCAGAATCTTAAAATTAAAAAAAAAAAATTGATTCAACCATATTTTTTTTTACTGTTTGCTGAGTAGTGAGATTTATAAGCAGTGTTTTCTTTTACTTGGCCTGTAAGTTAAAGTACATCTTGTCATATCTTACTACAGCTTTTATGCAGACAGGGAAAAAAAAAATTAATTGAAAATAAGCCAGTGAAGGACAGTTTTACCTGTAGTTAAGATGGAAAAGGAAGTACAGAGGTGTCTCTTTGTATCTCACAACACATTTAATTTACATTATGCTGTAAGCTTGATTCATGCCTACACTGTCAGCAGTGTGATCTGTGCTTTAGTATACAACAGTTACTTCAGACCAGCCGTGGAACATTTAACTATAGCATTACTCCGCTTCACAGGTGTTTTATTGTAAGCATTACTTACAGTTACACAACTGTTGTTGCTAACTTAACGCTACCTTATGATGAACTACTCTGAAAAGTTGGCCTGTTTTCTGTAAGCAACGTTTGAGTTGAATGGTGAATGGTCATTAGGAGAGGACGACGGGAATGAGCAAGACTGTAAATATAAACATGCACGGGTCATGCGGGTTTATAATGTTCTATGAACGTGCCAAATTGTCTCAACAAAAAAAAGACGTTTGATCGATCTTGGAGGTCTAAAAACTCTAAAATGTTACTTGAGACCATTGAGTGAGAGTGGGGAATGATAGAGCAGTGCAGTGAATTAGACAGACTCATAGAAACCACCGAAGCCAAATTTATACACGAGCCAAAGTAGCAATCTATGACCCGCTGCAAAGTGTGAAGTAAAGTAAAAAAAAAAAAAAAAAGTGTGCAGAAATATGCTTATTGTGTTGCTAGGCAACATGCCAGTGAAGTCAGTCCAGTTGCTTAACTATTTAACTTGCGTTGGCAGAGCCAAATATTTGATTCAGTAAAAATAAAAAATAATAATTTAGTTGCCTCTTACTTTCAGCTTCATTAAACTGAAAGCAATATCACGCTCACTGTCGTGCTATCAGCATGGTTGTGATTTCTTCTGTGCCCACATCAGTTGTACTGATACAGCAGTACAACTGCATGTACGTAAGTGTATTTATTGCATCAGTGATGTAGAGAAGCATTTCGGTGTACAATGCCACCTTTTTTTTCCCCCAGATCCTAGAAATTACTTATTTAGTATATGAACTGTCAAAAGCATGAGAACGAAACCAAAATTGTCACAAACCAGAATAATGATGGCCATGACTCTCACATTGTCAACGTTCTTGCTGCATTGAAAAGGCAAACAGTTTTAAGTCCAGCCCACGACAGACCCTCAGCAGCAGTGTGCGGCCCCTCTCCCCTGTTCTTTACAGGAACATTGGAATCCAAGCTGGAAGACCTGGCGGAACCTCTGGCTCCAGCTCTGCCTTCATCATCAACATCAACATTGATGTCTCATCCTCTGTTTCCTCATTTCACCAACTCTTTCCATTTTGCCCTGTCACTACTGGCATGGTTTGGTATGTGGGTCCTCCACCCTCCTGTGCTTGGCTGCAAGCCGACCCCTACCGCCCCTCCTCCCGCCACAGCCTCTTCCCCTGACCCAACCTTCTCACTTGTTTTCTACTTTTTTTCCCCCCCACCCCTCCATCTTTCTGTGTCTCTCCACTCGTCTATCTTCACAGCGGATTTTGCATTGAAGTAATGAGTGCGCTAACGGTGCTTGTTGCATCAAATGTGGGCATCCCAGTAAGCTCCACCCACTGCAAGGTATTGGAGTCATTGGTAGTGAAGCTGTTCTAGAGGGAGCACGCCA
This sequence comes from Brachirus orientalis, assembly GCA_016785285.1. Taxonomy (NCBI): domain Eukaryota; kingdom Metazoa; phylum Chordata; class Actinopteri; order Pleuronectiformes; family Soleidae; genus Brachirus; species Brachirus orientalis. Next base: position 887,014 of record JAFBJR010000190.1, read on the forward strand.
TGAGCTCCACTCCATCGCTTCACCTGTAGTTGACAATCGCCAATGCCAATCCCAACTCCCGCAGTTGAAGTTTTTGCCTCTTGTGCAGTTTTTCTGTGGCAGTAAAAAAGCATATTAATTTTAAAGGGGTATGTATATATATATATATATATATATAAATAATATGCGTGTGTATAGGTGTGTGTGTGTGTGTGTGTATATATATATATATATACACACACACACACATATATGTACACATATATACACATATATATATACATGTGTGATTTTGAAAATTTATCTTCAAAATCACAATTATCTGAATTTGTGTACCTGCAAAACCAGCAAAAATATTTAACTCTATCAAGATATTGAGCTGTTTCTTTAATCAAGAATGCTCTAATTTTACCCTCAAACTGGGGCCCTATACCATGGGATGGTCTGAGATGTAAGTGAATAATGGCTCAAAAAAAAATTGACATAGCTTCAAGAAAAAAGCTGTTATGCAAAAATGGCCCAAGAGAGGCTGCACAAGACTCAAAACTGGTGTTTAATTGCTGATGATCAATTATCTAATCATCAACATTGCCATCCATACATTTCCTTTCTCGCCTCCACAACCTCTCTCTATTCCCCTAAAACCTTGGATAATCCCCTTCTCTGCCCAAATGCTAAATGTACTAATATTAAAGGTCTGATGTTGTGGTTATTTGATTGATTTAGTGTTTCTGGGGACCAACAGATGTTGTTTGAACCAAAAGTAACCAGGATTTGTGTAGTGGTTAATGAACTTGCAATCAGGAATGGGACAGTATGAAAGGTTCATGTCATGGTTATTGTGACAAAAATGGCATTATTGTCAACAATAATTGTAAAAATTTGCTTGGAACTCTTGAAAAATGTACCCTAACATTGTTTAATAACAATATTTTTTATGAAGAATAGGAAAACCACTTATAAATCAAGAGGTCCAGAAATTTAACAATAAATCACTCAGTCTGTTGGTAAACTAGACAGCGTTTTCAAGTCAGTGTTGAAATATATATATATTTCACATTAATGGACATTCACTGTGAGTGTCAGTGTTTTATACAGTATTATCCCATTCCTACTTGCAAAGGAGAGTTTCAGTTAAAGGATTTCTAAAAGTTTTTAAATGTGTCCAACAACACATCTGTCAACTCCAGCTGTGAATGTGTGTGTGTGTGTTGAGAGTGAGGAGAAAATGGGCATCCATTTTGGTTTTGCCTCTGTGACCATTTATGCATTTCTCTTTTCCCCCCCGTAACTTATTTGGAGGTTAAACCAAATCGATGCCCAGCCCTGCCATGTGCAGTGCAATGGTCTGATTATGTACAGTGACTCATTGTTTCAAAAGCTCTGCAGGCAGTGAGCAGCATAAACACTGAGGTCACACTGCAGTTTCAGCTTTGTTGCTGTGCTGCATACCCAAGTTCCTTCAAGTGGTTGTAAATTCTTTTTACTACCTTACAAAGAAGACTATCAGTGAATAATATTAATATTAATGAAGGTGAATTGAAGGAATTTTCAGAAAACTTGATGAGCTTCATCTATTGACCTTTCATCGCCAAACATGAGTGCATCACCCTGACCTTCTTTCTTGTAGTTGTGAAAACGCAGTTAGATTCCCACCCACCTGCAGAGCTGAAACTAGTCCCTGCACATTCTACTCAACTGCATTCAAGTGTCTGAAATGAACGTGTCCTCCAGAGATAAATGTCATTCAGCTGTACTCTGGTGTATTTTCTTTTGTAAAGGTAAGTGAAGAACACATAAATGGAGGTCTGGTATTTGCAGATGACTTTGCGTTCTCAAAGAAAACTTTTGATAAAGGAAAAAAGCCTTTTGCTTTTGGTACAGTAGATCTGCCAGTTTCGGACTTCCACACCCTCAGATTGAATTTAACATTGGTGACTACTCTAATCTGCTTGCTCAAACTAACAAAGCCATTTCAGACTGAGCTGGTTTTGAAGAGCTGAAGGCTGTGTACAGGATTTTCTGTTCAGATCTTTTCATTCTTTTGATGAAAACATCACGTTCCCCAAGTACCTGAAGCATATGAATACTTGTGCTTTATATTTTTAAGAAAAAAAGCATGTCTGTGCTCATCCAACAGCAGCACATGCTGGTTGATTTGCAGAAAATTACCACGTTAAACGTGGGGTGTTTTTTTTTTTTTTTTTTTTTTTTAAGATGAGGTTTTCAAAACATAACAAAGCTCCTCTGTCAAACATTTTGCTGGCGAAACTATGAATACTTGTGCTTTATATTTTTAAGAAAAAAAACATGTCTGTGCTCATCCAACAGCAGCACATGCTGGTTGATTTGCAGAAAATTACCACGTTAAACGTGGGGTGTTTTTTTTTTTTTTTTTTTTTTTTAAGATGAGGTTTTCAAAACATAACAAAGCTCCTCTGTCAAACATTTTGCTGGCGAAACACATTGATAATACACCCAGTAACAGTGTTTCTCACACTGGGGGATGGATCTCTCCTGTTGGAAGCATAGAGTCAACGAAAAGGAAAAATATAGTGACAAATTACCGGATGTATAATTAATGATTGATGCAGAGAAAGTAATTGAGCTTGCTCTTAATGACTGATCTAAAAAGATCCTTTTGAAGGTGGACTTGACAAAAAAAAAAAAAAAGTGTGATGAACTGCTGCAGTCATCGCAGAAAAACATTGAGTTGACCTTGAAAATCCTCCGTCATAAGGAAAGCCTGGACATACCTGCAGCTCTTCGCTGTCTTTTCCACTTAAAACATTTCCACTGCTGATTGTTTTCCTTTCTTTCCCCGTGGCTGTGGTGTCCAGGTGGGCTCGGTCGTGGCTGTGGGTTGGATCCGCTCCAAGAAAGCAGTGGACTGGCGCCTCTTCCGGAACATCTTCCTGGCGTGGTTCGTCACGGTGCCTGTGGCCGGCCTGTTCAGCGCTGCCATCATGGCCCTGTTTGTATATGGCATCCTGCCCTTCGTCTAAGGACATGTGGCTGGGGGGGGGGGGAGAACGCAGGAGGAATGTCAGACAGAGAGGGAGGCTTGAACAGTAGCCGGAGGGGTGCAGATGAGGAGGAAATGAGGAAACTAAAAAGTGAGAGTGATGGTGAAGAGAGGCAGGGAGGTTTGCAAGTGGACTTGGTTGTACTGTGGATGTGAGGAGGGTTGGTTAACATGCTTCCTGGCTCCTTAGGCCAGAGATAATTTTGTCCCTAATTTAATAAGTTTCCACTTATTTATTCTCCTTTTGGATGCGCAAGGTGTGTAACCATCCTTTTGACTGGACCATTCAATCTGCTGTACATAGGGCAAAAAGACCTACATTTCCAGCAACAGTTCAACAAGAGTTGTTGGAGGAACAGTGGCAGCCATTTTCCACTTTTTTTTTTTTTTTTTAATAAATGATATGGAAATCTAGATTGCACATGACGACAAATGATCACAAAACCAGTTCACACTGCACACCTAACATTATGTCCTCTTGCCTGTCGTCTCAGGTAGCATAGTTGGTCCAGTGCTTATAATTATTCCAATGCCAGAGAAAAAGAAAAACAACTGTACATATCGTTGTATTGGACCGCGCGTGATTTGTCGTACTGCAGCTTGCTTTAAAAAAAGAAAAAAAAAGGAAAAAGATGAGTGTGGTCAACCAACCCATCCAGCATCTCACTTTTAAAATGCTCACCAGGTACAACTGGGGCCAAATGGAAATAATGCCTCAGAGAGGGGTGGTGGGACTGTCAGTCCACTTGGTTATTTTCCACATTACCGTAGAAACCTGATTTGCTCAAGATTTTCTTTCTTTGTCAAAAGCTCCTCTATGTTTTTAGAGATGGATCTCATATTTTTAACGATGTATTATACTGTAATTTGTACTGTAAATACTGTCCTTAAGAGTTTGGGGGTGGAATAGGGGATCATGGAGTGTATTTAATGCTGCGTTTGGGGTGCGTTACAGCTTTTCATGATGTCATATGAATATGGTTTATCCCAGACACTCAAAGAACACCACACACACACACACACACATGACAGGCTGTTTTAACAGCAGTTGGCGGATGTATAGTATTTGCAAGTGTAACTGGAGAAAACTTGTTTCCATTCTTTAAATTTTATCACAAGAGTAAAAACAGTATTGACGGGGTATTTCCGCGTGAAGTCGCTCTGTTGAGAGCAGCACCATGCCAAAGTAAGCTGTAATGTTGCCGTGCCAAGCTGCCAATTTAATCTGGCGTGAGGAAGTTAAGGTGCGGCAGAAGCCAAAACATAGAGACCGATGAGAAGCAAACATTAAATGCTAAAGTGTTCATATACTGTATATGCGTCTGTACGCTTTTATTTTCCCTACATTTCCTCATACCGATGGTTCCCTGCCAGTGACTCTACACTGTCCATGTTGCAACCATTTGCAATTACCTGTCCGGATTGTGTGTCGGATTACGCCTCATCTGTTTCTGTTGCCCTGAACCTCGGTCTCGTGTAATTCATTTTAAGCGTGTCTGTCAAGATGCCTCCAAAAAAAAAAAGTAAAATGGTCATCATGACAGCGGTTGTGTGTCATATCAAACACTACAAAAATCAGCCAGTCATGCACAGGCGATGGGGAAGGGGATTCAACCCCAGCCACACTTGTAGCTCCTCCAAAAAAAATGGTCCGGTGGTGTTTTGAAGTTTAGACGCATTTCTTTCATCGATCATTGATGTTTCAATCTAAGTGCTAACGGTTAGCTTGACATCCTGGGTTCAAGTTAACTCACTAACCCGATCAGGGTTTTTTTAAGGCTGCTCGTGTCACAAAAAATATCACACAACGTCTGAGTTAGGATCATAATGTCTGAATAAGTTGGTATTTTGGTGGGGGGTGGGATTGTACTGATCATCACCAGCTTTTTAACAGGGTCACATGACCTGTAAATGAACAAACTTAATGTTCTTTTTTGCTCTTGTGGTGTGTTTCCTAATTTTTTTTTTTTCTCATGAACAAATCTATGCTTAAGTAACCACTTGCCTTGTAACGTGTTATATTTTTGTGCAGTTACGGTAAATAATAATTGAATACTGTGGTGTTTACATCGTAACCATATTGTAGAGTGTCTGAAGAAGAAAAAAAAAAACAAAACTGTTGCCTAATGATGCCAATGAAAGACAAAACTATTAACCATGAATTTTTAAGTGCAAAAAAAAAAAAAACCCACACATTTAAGTGTTTAGAGAGAGATCAAGTGTGCACACAGTGGCTAGTTTTATTTTATAGCAGTGCTAATCGTGATCGCCGTCACTTTACGCTGCTACTACGATGTGTTAACACTACATGTATGGGTGCAATTCAGTAATGACGAGAGTAACTAGAGAAATTTCATCAAGACTATATATTTTTCTACCATATCTGAGTTTTAACCTGGATGAGCTTCCGGACACTTTGGAGGACACACTGTGGGCTGATGGGGACACTGGGAAATGGAGGACCAGTTGACCGCGATGAGGAGAAATGGCCTTATTACAGGGTGTCCCACCTTGCTGGTGCCATGCCACGCTCCCTTTTAAGCCCGGTGTCGTCTTGTAACCTGTAGATCGAAGTGTCGGGTGGCGAGTAGATCAGATTTAGAAATTTACCATTTTTTTTATTTTTCCAAATTTTAGATGAAAACACTTTGTAATTTTGTTTCCCTAACACTGCTTTGATCGTGAGCTGTGAGCGCGGGACTGCGTCTCGCTAAAACCAGGACAACTGTCCCCTGACGGCAAAATTTATAGACGCTAAATCTTTGTAGCTGATGAAGTAAAAATATTCAACTGTGTGGACATTTGTGTCCTTGTTTTTGGCCGATTATGACTCTTGAAGCTCATATCCTTAAAACTCTGTTGGTTGTGTGTTACATAAGGGGCTTTACAGGACAGGCGTGTTCTCACAGGAAGATGTTTTTATATGTTAACGATTCGGACGAGGTCCGAAACGCAAATGACTCCTAATATCAAATTGACCTACAGGAGCCAGTGTAGCAACTAGGACTGGGTAACACACTCAAGTACTTTTGTAATATGGACCAGTAGAGCGTTTCCTCTCTCACTTAGTATTGAATACAGTACTGTGCATAAGTCTTAGGCCACCATTAGACTTATTGTTTTAGCAATGCTATAATGACCATCCTGTACAATTATTTCTTGATCACTTTATTGGAACACATCCTGAAAATATGGAGAAACACATATGCAGTTTGGAAATAATAAACATAAATGCTTCTATAATATCAAATATTTAGTGTGACCTACATTTCCACTTGGACAATAACACAACCATGGCTCTTTAAAACCTGGAATGGAACCCTAATGTTATTGGTCAAACCTGTGTTTCTCCTACTATTTCATGTCAACAAATAGCTGCTGTGAAAAAGGTCTATTATACCTGGTTTACTCAAGACATGTTGGAGCATCACATACACATGTTGCACAAGTTCAACTCATTGACAGGTTGATCATATAGTATAAGACTGACTTTTAGTCACATCTTTTCTATGTAAACGCCAATGATCACAAAACCGACATAAAAACAACAAACCTGGCGGCGGCCTAAGACTTTTGCACAGTACCGTGTATGTTGGCATTCGCAATCAAATTTCAGTGGCTAATTTCATCAGTGTTGGTGAGCGAGTAAACTCGCAGCATGCTGTCCGAGACGGTGCTGATGATGTGCCGTCTCAACTCATGCAGGTCACATCCAGAGACTGAGCTCATTCTCCAAAGAGGAGGAGGAGGAGGACAGGACTCTTAGTGCATGGCATGTTGAGAAAATCTTAAGTTCGTGGAATAAACAAGAGCACGAATTCCACTTTGCCAGCTAAAACTACATTTTACCATAAAGTGTAATGTAACTTGTTCAACCACATTTGATATAATTGGTGGTGGTGGGGGGGGGGGTTTGCCAATTCAGAGTCGGTGTCAGAGTCCAGAAACTTTTAATTGATACCCAGTCGTAGTTGTAACTCTGAGGTCACAGTAAGTGTGTGCCAAAAAAACGTAGTAATTCAAAGTAAATTTAAACCCGACAGATACATTGTTCGTCTGAGGCTTGAGGAAGTTTCAGTGAGTACAATTCTCCAGGTTTGTGCATCATCTCCTTGTTCTGTGAGGCCCTTTATTTAACTGTCATTTTTCATTTGTTCTGCCATGTATTCTTAGTCCTGAAAGGCCAAAGGGGATGCACTGCTCAAGATGGGAAGGGAAAGTGAACATCGCCCTCTAGCGGCAGCGGCAGGTCTTATATTATTATCATTTCATACATTTAGGCTCACATCTCGGTGATGCCCTCTTGTATTCCGTTGGATATGTGGAAAAATGTGCAATGAAATCAAAATTAAAAGTTTAAATGTTTAGCTTTATCGAAAGAAAGGCGCGGATTTGCAGAGAGAGTGTTTCAGGTTGACAGTCAATGCTTGATCACGGAACTCGATTTTAAAAAAAATTAAATTCATGTTGAATCTAAAAACAAACAAACAAACAAAAAAGCCAGGACCTGAAATTACAATGACCTGCATAAAATTCAAGTATGAACACAGCCACTAGATGGCGTAGTCTGCCACTTTCCCTCCCTGTAGAGAGGGACAGCATTTGAGACCAGTCAGCTTTAACTTATCTGTTTAAATGAATGGGCGGTGTGGTGTGATTGCCATTGAGGGAGTTTCAACGCTTCTTCTTCTTCTTTCTAACTACTGCGTCACCTCTTTGTCAAGAAAAGCCAGATAATTTCAATGAGCCATATGTTTTCTCACCGAATGAGTACCACAAGCTGGTTTTCCCGAAGGTGCAGCCCCAGTACATTGTTCCCAGGCTGTGGTCATGCAGCTCCACCTGCCCCAGTGTTCTAGCGCCCTCTCCTGTGTGTTTGTTAGTAGCCTCAGCTGGGCAGAGGTGCAGGGGCATCGGTTCAGACCTTCACCTGATGCGTGGCGTGCCGTTTTCTGGTCCGTTTTGTAATAGAATGTGCTCCTTGGCTGGCCTGCAGGTTTTACAGCTCTGTGTTGTCTTCTTACTGTTTACTGCTGTTAAGCTGTCTGGTCCTTCAAAAAGAAACAATGATAGATGAATAATAATAATAATAATAATAATAAAAATCATTAGAAACTGTAGCCTGCTTCTACAAAATCTTAACGCTCTTCTGATTTGCATATATCGTACTGTAATGTTTAATTTAAGATTTTAGTGAAGAAAATGTCTGCATTTAAACTAAATTATGGGAATTAAAATTACAAAGACTCCACACGTTCACCCGTGATGTGTCTTCTGTTTGTTGTGGCTCTTTCTGTCCTGTTTTTTTTTCTTCTTCTTCTTTCTTTGAATGTGATAGAGCAGTGGTCCACCAACTTTTTATACCAAGTACCACCTGAGGAAATATTGAGCTCTTGAAGTAACGCCATTTATTTTAATTTATTCCCAGTAAGATAATGTACTCTCTCATCATCCTCCTCTTCCTCACATATACTTCACTGGTCTAGACAAATTAGATAAAGATGGAGTGAGAGATAAGGTGACTCTAATTATTATTTTCTGTTATTTTTTTGTGTATTTTCAGTATTCTATACACATATAGTACATATAGTATTTCTTTACACTGCACTATTTTTAGTATTTCAGACGTACCACAGTTTGAGAACCATGGTGATGGAGGTTTCAGTATGACATACTTATAACAGTCCAGGCGTCTTTACAGTGACTTATCACTGCATTTACTGGGGTCAAAATATCACTTTCCCATACACTTTACTGATGAAAAAGTTTCCAGTTTTGGATTGATTGTAATCAGCTTTTCTCCAATATTTGGAATCTGGGACCCAAGAAATATTTGGGTCACTTTTTTTAACAGGCTTTTCATGCCTCCTCTTTTTGAAGTTAGTGTTTAAGTTAGTGTTTACTCGCTCTATGATCTATTGGATTAAAAAGTCTCTCAAAATGAGGGCAGGTCTCTGATTTGTTTAAAATCTATTAGCAGGCCTTTTGCTTTCAGCTACGTCGGTTTTGTCATGAACTGATTTTAAATTGTCAAGGTTCTTTTCAACACAATATACTGTAGTACATTTTTGGTGGCAGTTCAAAAGAAATTTCATTCAGACTTATTGAAGCGTGAAAGTGTCCACTTTGGTTTAGAGCTCCTAAGTCCTTAGCAGTCATCGGCTCTACTGAAGATTTTATGGCCAATTAGTAGATAAACTTTCCATGTTGTCTGATATAAACTCGTTGCAATATTGTGGTTGTGTCTGCTCATTTCCTCATGCTTCGTATGTATTTGGTTTCCTATGGCAACCGACCTCTTTAAAGCCCTAAAAGGATTTGTCAGATCTTTTCAGGCTGCTGTTATCTAGGGAGTTTAGCTCGGATAATAATTCAGTGACTTGGCACAGATAACACTTAAAGTTCCCAGCACTTTGGCCGACTGAGCTCAGTTTAATGTAAGGAGTGACACAGTTCACAGTGAATTGGATCGATGACTTTCCTTTTACATTAGTTAAGTCACTAACTAAAATGGAATGGGAAGCCGTTATTTCCCTGCAGTGTTTCAGCAACAGAAACATTGCTTATTTTAATTTGTGCTTTTTGAATTAATTTTTTACAGAAAGTGTTTGAGTTCCTATATGCTGAGAGAGATATGCTGATGGTGATGATATATGAAAACTTTTATCAATAATCACTTCATTTTTTTTTTTTACTTTAAATGTTCAATTTAATTTTAAACTATGTAGAAAGTGTAATTACATGAACCACTTATTGTTTTGGCATTCAGACTTAATTACAACAGATTAGTTTTTCTCATGTAATGAGGATTTGAATCATTTGAATCACTCTTTTGGCAGCAATACATGTTAAACAAATTTCTAAGTTATAATGTATTCATCAGATTTTAGGTGTGCCGCTGCACAATCAACGATTAAAGAGATTAATCTGGTATATTTCTGTTCATCAGAAATAGTTTGTAAGTCCAACTAAAATTAAAATGCATAGTTTTCTTTTGCCAAAGAAACATACCTGCTCTGCAAACCACAGGCTCTGTTGATGACTTTGTGAAAAATAAACTAGATTTTGCGGTAAAGCAGTTGTGTTAATAGTTTACTTGGAACAGACTTACAAATGATGTTTAGGTTCAGATCTGGAAAATTGGCATTCATTTTGATATTACGCTGCTAATGCTCATCAGCAAGTTAAATGAAAAACACAAACCAAAGAGCAGAGTTGGGTTAGTTGATTTCCATCCAAAACATTTTTTATTGTCCTCCAAACTGAAAGGTTTACCCTGTCATTTGGCGCCAAAACCATACATCGCATTTCTTCAGGTAGCAGTGGAGGCATACAAAGATCTCGTTGACTGAGAAATCAATGAAAAGAGAAATACAGGTTTCTCTCCTTCAAGTCACATGAGTATTGTTTGCATTCAAGAGTAATGGAGAGAAGATTAATTTCAGAACATGGGAAGCTTGAGAAAGTAGCATCTGGTCTTCCTTAAAAGAGAGAAAGAGAAGGAGGAAAAAAAAAACAAGAGACAACTGTATCAAGACTGAAGACCAGGGTTTGTGTTGCTTCAAGGTTAGAAAGAACCTGAACACGGTCATAGTGAAGAGACTATTTCATCTCTTTTTTTGATTCCGAGTCTGTGTTTCGCTTAATGTAGAGCAACTGTAGTGTACACAAATGGACACTGGATATGCAACTCAAAGCCAAAGTGTCCACAGTCGATATAAAGCAAGGTCAGATGACCCAAAACATGTGATGTCACGGGGGTTGAGGGGCGGGACTTGACATGAATGTAACCAAACTGCGGTCCTCAGTCTGTGTGAGTGTGTGTGTGTGTGTGTGTGTGTGGTACAGAAATACCCATGAAGTGGCACTCAGTACCAATCATTTACAGTTACTTGGGCATTTGAAGAAAAGAGAACGACCTCCTCTTCTGGTGACTGTGCAGTTCAAAATGGGCACATGGTGATTTAAGCTCATGCTTAAGTTGTGGTAAACCATCCAAGCACTTCTTTAATTAATAACTATAAATACACAGCAGCGTTTTTACTGGAGAGGTTTCCGTCTGCCTCCTCTCCCTGGGTGAGTGTGTGACGTGTTTGTCTCCTAACACGGCTAACTACGCTTTGCTCATCTGCTAGAGGAAACGCGGGTTATGTGGACTTGATTATCAACGTTCATATAGATTTTTCTATAATATATTTATATAGTTCTTTTTCTCTCTCTCTCACGCACCCACCGCGTTTGCTTGCTTTCAACATTCTCTCGTCTCACTAATTTTATTCAATGTACACAACTTAACAAACGTGGGGTTGGAGTGGGGAGCGACAGAGCTGACATGACAATCACTGAGAAAAAAATAAAATAAAACAAAGCCAAAAAAAAGGAGAAAAAAAACTGCAGTCTTTCTTGTCATCCATTGGCAGTTGGACTGACTCAAGTCAGCCAGTAACAATGGTGGCTTAAGGAGAGGAGGTGGCCATGTCATCAAAGAGGCGGCGCAGGGGGCTCTTTCTTCGTCGGTGCCGTTTTCGGCGTTGTTTTTGTCGTCTTGGTAGTTGGGGTTGTCTCCTTGAGGTTTAGGTTCTCCAGCGCCACGTCCAAGGTCATGACCTCAACACAGCCCATGGCCTCGAAGTCAGCGAAATTCCGCAACGAGCTGTGACAGTCGTCCTCGTCCTCGGAGGAAGAGGCCGCTGCGTCCTCGTTGGGCAGCAGTGTGGACAGCAGCAGTTCCGTCACAAACAAGCTCCTGTCGGCCCACTGGGCCTCACACAACTGCCGCTCGGCCTCAGACAGCCGCGGTTCGCTCAGCCTGCAGAGGAGAGAGAGAGACAGTGACGGGGAAGAGAGATCAAAGATCCACCTCACACTTTACTTAAGTCCAGTGGAGCAAAGACACCTTAAACTGCTCCAGATCACATTTGGGTTAATGCAGTTGAGCACTTGTTTTAATACAATGGGTGTCAATCAATCAATCACTCACTCATTTTTTACCGCTTTATCCACTGAGGGTCGCAGGGGCGCTGGTGCCTAACTCCAGCTGACATAGAGTGAGAGGCAGACACCCTGGACAGGTCGCCAGTCCATCACAGGGCCACATAGAGACAAACAACCATTCACTCTCACATTCACACCTACGGGCAATTTATAGTGTCCAACTGGCCTAGTCCCCAAATCTGCATGTTTTTGGACTGTGGGAAGAAAGCCGGAGTACACGGTGGGAACCCACGCACCACGGGGAGAACATGCAAACTCCTTGCAGAAGGCCCCTTGTTCTGACCGGATCGTGAACCCGGGACCTCTTGTTGCAAAGGCAAGAGCACTAACCATTATGCCAACCGACGATAAGTAAGAAAAAAAACGAATATTGGCACAGCCTCATTTAAAATATGTGCAGAAAAAAGAAAGAAGTGACTGTCCCACCTGCTGAGTAGAAACTGGGAGCTGTGTGCAGTGTGCTGTGTGTTAGACTCAGGTGGACCCGGGTTGGGAGTAGGGTTGGTATTGTGGTTGCTGCTTGAGTTGGTGGCGGTTGAATTGGTGTTCAGGATCGCGTTGGCTCGGCCCCCGCCTCGGCTGGCGTTTCGGGCCGTCTCCAGCTGCTGACGTGCAGCTTGGGCCTGCTGACGCTCCAGCTGGAGTTGCATCTGAAGCTGTTGGAGCTGAGACGCCGAGGGGCCCGAGCTGAGCTGGCCGCCCGCTGAACGCCGCACCCCCGACAACTGGGAGAGAAGCTCTGCAAGAGCGAAATGGAGACGAGCTTGATACCAAAAAGCCAATAACCCAGTTCACCAAATGACAAAACTCTGATTAAAAAGTTTCACGCTGATTAATATTGCAAGTGATTAAAACATCACAAGAATTTGTTCATAAATTATTTGGACAAATAAATGTGCACTGTGCAACATGCAGTATCACAAAATATTAGGAAACAAATTTAGTTGAGTTACTACTGAACAGAGAGTGAAATCACACTCCTCCTGCAGCAGATTTCTGAGTGAGAAACGGGGCCGGTGGTTTCATTTGAGTTCCGAAGCAAATGTCAGAACCCAGTGTGGAAGGAAGGGATCTTTACTGTCACACAAATGAAAGATGGATGGGTTGATAAAAGCCACTGCAAATGGGTCCACCGCCTAACCTGACCTCATGGACCTAACCTGACCTCATGTGTCGTGACCCCGTGACATCGTTTTATATGTTCCTTTCTTTGAATCATTATAATCAGTTCATTAAAGAGATTAAAAACTTCCTGTATGACACAGTCGCTGAACACGGCAGGTGTGATGCGGCACACGTTAGCTAAATACACTAGACTCCACTGTTTTTAGAGTTTAGAAATGTCCTTGTTGAATCTTGGAGATTAACGCTTGTTTTTGGGACTTTTAAATTGTCCTAACCAGTGGCCGAGACGTCAAATATAGTATCGGCTCAGTTCACTTGGAACCCCGTCAAAGCAGGTACTAAAAAATGTACCGGGAACCAGGTACCATCGCTACTGGTAAAGCAAAACAAAAACCGTGTAGAGTCGCGCCGTGCTGTGCTGCTACTGTGTAGTGGAAAGCGCCATAACATTCATAACATACATGTTTTTATGTATGCTGCATTCAATAGGACAGTCCAATTGAACACTCCCTCCTGTATTGCTATTTTGCGGGGTCCACATGAAAACAATAGACACTGCAAGACTAGCTGCTAAGTAGAGGCAGAAAATTTAAAAAAAGGATTTCATCTGTTCTGTTATTTTCTACTAACTAACAATCAAGGGCTACAATCACAAAGCAAAAGGCTAAATAATGATCAAGAAAGACAGCTGTACAACTTGACACCTACAATGAAACTGTGGCACAGGAAGACAACACGTGCATAATGTTACCAGACCCTGCAGGTTTTTGGGCTAAATCTCCACCAGTAGGATCAGCAGCCTCAGTCAGTATCATTCAGGTCATTTAATAGGAGGCTTGTGGCTTGTTAAGTGTGAATCACTGAACACAAACCCTCATTAAAGCACAGCTGGAGCAGACAAGGTGAATGCCAAGTAATGAATCAGATTAAAATTGAGAACAACAACAACAGCAAAAACACTCAGTAACAACCCAGCCCACACAACAGTGCTGCTTCATTCAGAGGGTGATTAAAATGCACTGAAAATGGACTAAGATTGGACCATATTGTCTTCTACTGCAAAATACAAAGGTCTACGTGTGGCTGCACAGATGGTTTAATGCTCATCTTTGAATTTAGCCTTCATTTTCAACTCAACTACACAACTTTAGTTCTGTGATTACATCTTGTACAGTTGTGGTGCTATCATTGAGACACAATCAGTCAGCAGCCAGGCTGTGCTTCATAACAACAGAGGATGCAGTTTTTTTTTTTGTCCTAACCTACATCACACTCTTGTTCTTTATCTGAGCGAGTCTGTATCATCCACTCCAGCATGGCTTCAATATACAACCATTTCTTCTGCCTGCGTGTGTGTGTGTGACTGACCTGCTATAGGATCCATGGCCTCTCTGCTGAAGTTGGAGCTCTGTGAGGAGCTCTGACTGGTGGAGAGCCCCCCTGTGGTGCTACTGGTGAAGTGCATGTTAGACCTGCGGGCTCGTGGACCACCCAGCCCGCGCCCTGGGTGAAACATCCTCCTCACATGCCGTACACCGCTGGACTCGTCGTGAAGCTTATCATTAAGGTACATATCGAAAGCACAGTACTATCACTTACTTGTGTATGCAGTTTGAAAATAACATCTTTTTTTTCAGATAAAAACAAGCAACAAAATGCTTCTATAATATCAAATATTTAGTGTGACCTACATTTCCACTTGAACAATAACACAACCATGGCTCTTTAAAACCTGGAATGGAACCCTTATGTTATTGGTCAAACCTGTGTTTCTCCTACTATTTCATGCCAACAAATAGCTGCTGTGAAAAAGGTCTATTATACCTGGTTTACTCAAGACATGTTTGAGCATCACATACACATGTTGCACAAGTTCAACTCATTGACAGGTTGATCATATAGTATAAGACTGACTTTTAGTCACATCTTTTCAATGTAAACGCCAATGATCACAAAACTGACATAAAAACAACAAAGCTGGCGGCGGCCTAAGACTTATGCACAGTACTGTACATTTCAATTTTCTGTTTTGCTTTTATGGTCTTTTTAGGGATTTCCACGGGGCACAGTTTGCAGCCTTTACAGTCATTGGCACATTACTACATAATGTGCTCCCCCAACAACTGATGACCAAAACTGAAGAACTAATTATTTATTAATTTATTTATTCTACATTCTCATATTATTTATATACATTTCTACATCTATTTCAACTTAATTTCAGCAGTTTCAACCCTTAGTAATGAAGTTTTAAGACACAAAACTTGAAATATGTGCTTCATTTTAAAAACAAATATTTAGGTTGTTTGTTTTTCAGTCAGGTTATAGTCTTGTCTGAGGAATACTCATTGAAAAGGATATCAGGTCTCTGGGTGCTCTGTGTTCAAGTGTGAGATGAGCAGCAAAGTCATCTGTCACATGATTTGGGTCACCACCTGGCAGCGCTGCACATATGGGGCAGATCTAGAGAACAGGAAGAGAAAACGTACAGGCCATTAACAACACACTTCACTGCACACTGAGCATTTGCTCAAGAGGACCCGACTGGCAAACACCCACATTGGTAAATGTCTACTGTGTAAATGATGTGTTTGCACATGAAGCACTGCAATTTCAGATAAATTCCAGCTCTGCGAGGACTGTGTCTAAGCTCCAGCAGATGTGAGGAAACGCTGAAGGCATAGTTTGATTTTACATGTTAAAGATGTGGGCTGTGAGCTGCCAAGCAGAATGCCATGAGATGTACATTGTACATGACAAAAGCAACACTTTTTTTTTTGATTAGGTTCTTTTTCTTTTGTTTTTAAAAAGCTGAGATTTAACATTAGCTAAGAGTATCTCCAGTGATGGCTCAATCAAAATAGGTAATAGCTAAGTATTTGCCAAAAATCACTTTTTTCTTTCATTCAAATGAGAGCGATTAACTATCATAACATGTCCAACCCATAAAATATCTGCTATTATGGTCTGTTTAGGGATTTCCACGGGGCACTTGCTGCTTGTCTGCTGCAGGAGAAGACAAGTTGTTATCTAAAGGATTCATGTTCATTCATTCATAAAATGACCAGTCTTTTGCTCATCAAATGTCAGACTAAAACCACATTTCCTGCATAATTTATGTCTAACTTATGAGTTATGTCTCACAACCAGCCACAGGGGCAGACATTAAATTGTTTCACCTATAGAAAATTTTATTTTATAGCACTTAAAATTACTTTATATGGATAAGTGGATCTGACACAAGCTTACGTGCGTCTTCTCTAAATCCTCTTTCACACTAAAATTAGTGAGTATACCCAGGAGGTGTGAAGCTGTTAAAAAGGTGATTAACATCATTTCCATTGCTAGAGGGTGGTCTGCCCTGCAGTGTCTTTTTCCACCCCTGCCTGAATTGTGACATCACACATGCACCAGCAATTAAAAAAACAAACAAAAAAAAAGACAGAGAAATAAAGAAAACAATAACAACACTGGATGCACATTTAAATCGAAAACATTTGTGTTTTTAACTGATGGGAAAGGGACATACAATGTTTGTCTCACTTCCAAACAGGATTTGTGATTGTCCATAGAGCTACAAAGTCTACCCAACATAGAAGCCAATCTCACAGAAATGTGCCACAAACTGAACAATTGTTTTTAAAATGAATTGGAAAAGCCAAGTAGAAAAATATGCATCGTCTGCCCACGGAGCTGGGCTGCAAAAAAAAAAGCAATCAAATCAAAACAATAGGTGAAAAAAAAGATTCAAGTAAATGAGCTGGCTCTTGTCTTTGCTTCATTTTTTGATGAGGAGAGGTGGAGAGCCCATAAAAATCAAAGACTGGGTTGTAAATTCTGCCTCTTGCATGATTTGATTGGCAGCCTGTGAGTGTGATGAACACCGCGACTCCAAGCAGGGGGCACAGAGAGACTGCATGGCAGACACTCCATAACATAGAGAAATGGTTTCGCCAGTGATTAATTTGTGCACGAACATCCTCTGTATCACTAAATGCCTAAGCCAGACCTAAGCTTTGACTGTGACATTCTGAAGCTTCAGATTCGATTTACTCAAATGAGAGAAAAATACTTTCTTTTAAGGTGAATCATCACAAAAATAAATGTTTCCAGGTGTGAATTAGTGTATACCAACATATACAACCTTCATAAGTGTCTGTGTGCGTGTGTGTGTGTGAAGCTCCAGCATCCACCTACCACTTCTGTAGAGGTCTCCGTGTGCTCTGCAGCCACATGCTCCTGCAGAGAGATCTCTGTGTAGCCCATCCTGCCACAGTAGGGACAAGTAAAGGCCTGGGGCTGTTCCACTGAGAATGCTTCACCACCGTAGTACAGGTCTGGGAAGAGAGCAGATGGGCATTCGGTCTCAATACATTAGAGTTCTTTTTTTTACCAGCAAGTTCATTTAAAACACTGGAATCACATATCATATCATACCTAGGATGTTCATCAAACTACCACAGAACCATAGCTGTGATCTGTGTAACCAGTGTAAAAAAGGTGACAGTTGTATAAACAAATGTGGTAAGTCGATGCTTCAGTTATTGGACCGTGCAAACTCGGAAAATTAACGATTTTCTTGTTAGCTTGCACCTTCTGTTGTGATTTCTTTAATAACAGTTTTCCCACCAAACTGTAAAACAGTATGTCCACTATGTGAAAGCTTCTCAGAACCATTGCATAAAAATAAAATAATACTATTAGTCATTAAAAAAACACAATATACACACCAAAAATACCATAATATACCATACCCATACCATACTGTCAAGCAAATAGTATATTATAGAACCAAATTTAGAATGAGTGAGTGTGGTCTTATTAGGACTGGGATATTTTCATCATTGCCACTATTTTCATAAACCAAAGCCAGAAAACAATCACAAACTTGCAAAAACTCTTCAGACTGTTGGGAGCAGCCCTTCTGTCAGAGAGCAGAGAACTGTTTTACTTGTTCACACACTGAGGGGAGGCTTCCAAAGACCACACATGCTCAGGGCTTAGTCATGAAATGACAAGAATTGCCATGATATGCATGCGCTTAGTGAGTTCATGTTTAGGTGCCACAGCACCGTGAGCATAGTTTTAAAATACTGTCCATTTGGTTTGTGTTTTCCTTAGTGCTTTAACTGTAGTGACACAACAAATCTTATCAGTTGGTTATGAACATCTGTGTTCTCAAAAAAAAAAACACTGAATGACAACCATCTGATCGTGTTTCTCTTTGTGTTTTTATTCACAACCTGAATAGGCACTGTACTTACCAAAGTCGACACGTGTTAATATACACTGCATGGGATGCTCCGTGGTGTGTCTAGTCGTCGTCGCACCACTCTCGTAACAAGATGCACACAGATCATAGTCGTAGCAAATTAAGCATTTGTATCGTCGCCCTCTGAAGTTGCCTTTCAAACATGCATCACAGCTCACACCTGAGGAACAGAGGTGTGACACAAGAAAGAAGAAATATTAAATGTCGAATATCCTCATCAGCTTTGTACGGTTTGTTTCGACTGAGTTCATTTGACATGTTGTACACACTGCCGTGTTTCACATGTTGCAGGGTATTTTATCAACAAACAAACAAACATACAGATCACATGAACAAATTATTTGCAGCAATGTCTTCTGTAAGTATTACCTCAGACGTTAAAAATGAAGGTTCACTTAATTTATCAGACAAATTTTACAAAGGAAAAATTTATGCAAGAAATGTATTACGTGATTTTCAATGAAAAGAAGATCATGGCTTTAACTCCACAAAACACTTAAGACTAATACATTATGTTACTGAATAAAATGTACATGTAAATGTATGCTTTAAAAATATGTCAAAAAGGTAAGTAAGGTATACATTTCCTTTAGCAATAATTTAATGAAGGATCGATTGCCATACTTTAGAAACAGCATGCTGCCTACTTTCCATTTTCATTAAAATACATTCATAATACCAAGATCTAACATCATGACTGAAGGCATCCTCCTCACTAAAATCACCTCAAGTGTCCCACAGAGTCAACTGTTTTAAAGTCCACGTATTTGTTGATTGACTAGGACAGTCGCGCCGCCTCAGTGTATTGTATGACATCAGACTGTCTTAGCTTCCTCGTATATCCATTCATAGCGAAGAGCTGAAAAGGCTCAAAGCCAAATCAGACCGTGCTGTGCAACGGGTAAAGACGGGCTGCATGGCCACTGATGTTTGGAAAACCTTCCATTCAGCTGTTCCAACTAAAATCAAGGGCACACCTTTTGAGAGCGTGGACCTGGGTACAGTTGTGGACAAGAACCTAAACTCACACTGAACACAACAGCAATCTGCAAGAAGGGCCTGCAGAGACTCTACTTTTTACCAAGACAGATCTTTTAACGTCTACATAACGCTGATGGTTTTATTTTACAGGTCATTTATCGAGTCTATTTGAACCTTCCTCCTTGTCTCTAGGTATGGTAACCTCTTAATACACAACAAAAGGTGTCTGTCCTGGAATACAACAGTTGCAAGTGAAATTAATTAACTTAATCAGCCAGCCAAATCCTCTGTGACACCTTAAGCAATCATATATCATTTTGCTGATTTATTTCTTTATTGTTGCTGATATTTCGGTTGACTTTTTTTGTAAACAAACACTTCCTGTGGCTGATATTTTCTTCAGGTTGCTTGCACAGTTTGGTGTCCTGTCTTGTGTCTTTTTGACCACTACTGCAAACCAATAATAAAAGTCAAATGATGCAGCCGTAACGTTAATGACAGCAGCAACAGGAACGACCTCGCGTCACATTTCAGCGATAACCAGCTCGATCACTACTCACAACAAAGTTGTCAACAACGCAAGCGTGAGAAATAAAGGCCGTCCAGGCCTGACTAACCTTCGCTGTTAGCCAACCAATTGGGAAGGAGTAAACCAGGTACCATCAGCGTTAACCACCAGCTGACAACTTAGTCAGCAGCTGAAGACTAACTCACCCAACTTGGAGCAACCAATGAGCTGAACCTGAACTGTCTTCCACTTGACACGAGCAGCGAACTTCAAGCTCCAACAAGGTTGGCCACAAGGACGAGGTGAATGTTGGTCTTCCAATCGTTAGCCGGACAAAGTCGGACCCATGGGCCAACTATTATCGGGAAACAAGCGAAAACTGGCCGACATTAATACTGACAACATGACAGCGCCGTCCGGGAGCCGCTCCTCTCTCGTGTCTCCCTGTTCTCGGCACTCCCCCCTTACCTTGCTCGTTCGCCGTCACCTATGGAACCTATCCTCTCACGGTAGCTTGCAGGCTAGTTAGCACAGTTAGCTAACGTCAGGTAACTCGAGTCATTTTGTGGAACACGCGCGTCCACTGCGATCCCACGTGTGCCGCGCACACATATATCGCAACAGCAATATGTCCACACACGCGCGCGAAATGAACGTACACTACAATCCAGGTGCTAAAGCCAGCTAGCACAAGCTGCAAAACAAGAAATTCTCTGCTAGCTAACGTTAGCTGGCGGTGCTCTGCCAACGTTTTCAACCCAATGTCGCGCTGCTCACGTCGGCTGCGATCAGCTGTATTCTTACCTTCATGTCGGGACATCCTACGAACACTGACGCAGGACCCTGCTCGGGCTCTGGGGCTGGGGAATATGGGATAATTTGAGTGAAGAGAAGAGAAGCCGGGGCTGGCTGTCTGTCCCTGGCCTCTTCCCTCATGAAGTATCCGGTCTGGCTCTCTGCCCCCCTCCGCCTCCTGCTGTGTCACTGTACGGTGCGATGCTCCTCAGTCCACGCGGTGGCGCTGCTGTCTAATGGTTGAGTTGGACGGTCTTTTCTGTTTTACTGCAAGTAACAATTTGCATGTGAGAGTGAGGTCAGGGGTTGTCTAAACTAGTTTGAGCCCACGGTCACCAGAAGGGCATTCGTGACTGTAAATATTCACCCAGATCCAACTCATGTAGTTTAATTCAGCATTCATGTTATGAGTCCATGTCACATCTGGCACATTCAGTTTGCTTTGAAACAGTGACTGTTTACATCGTCACAAATAAGCCAGCTATTGTTTCTTACTTTATTATGAATAAGAAATTATTCTGATTATGCACAATCTGTTATGCTTTTACATTACATCCACTGCTGAAAAGATGCCAATGGGAGGTTAGAATGTGACTAAAGCTGGAGACACACTACATGACATCCTGCCCAATTTTACCCACAATTCACAGTTGGGCAAAGTCTGCACCAGTCAGCACTAGTTAGGGACAGTCAGCATGGCTAGTTAACACAGAAATCTGTTAGTATGTGAAAGTAACAAGGACCAGAACAAGGTCTCCACAGAGACCATGGTCCGGATCAACCTGATTTTTTATTGTATTTCACTGTATCTCACTGTTGAGTCTTGACAAGCAGATCTTATAGGGTAAAATCAGGACATTTCGGCACAGTGCAGAATCAAACTGGCCCACAGACGGGACACCTAGCTGAGGATTGTGGATGGAAAGAACAACTTAAAGAAATCTTTATAACAGTACCAAGTTATTGCCATATTTTCCATGATATGCAGACAACTGCAATTGTACCTGGGGTATTTTGTCTCATGATAACATTTATTCTTTGCTCTCTTTTCCACCAGTTGTTCACTAACACAATCCACAATTGCTCCACAATTGGAAACTCTCCAAAATGGCAGAGATATCTGATGAATCAACCGACCCTTGACTTTTCCTCTTTTGCCACAGATTTTTTTTCTCTTTTTTTTATCCATTTGGAAAAGCTGTTGTCCTCCATGACCCTGTAAGTCTGTGATGAAATGCATGGCACTGGTAATCTGGTCTGGAACAGATGTTTAGAACATCTGGTATAACACACCATGACATGCCACAATGACAGAGGCCCTGCAGACATCACCGATGTCAATGAACAGTTCATTATCATCTGATCAAATGAACTCCAGTGCCTTCAGGAGATGCAGCACTGTGCATTGCCCAATGCACATCGCCATAAGAGTATGCTTATTTATACATGAATGCTTGACTCTACACTATTTTGGATGCTCTTTTATCAGACTCACTTAAATATTATGCAGGTTTTAGGAAAAATTACTTAAAGGTCCAGTGTGTTGGATTTAGGTGAAATAATTTCCATTTGGCAGAAATTGAATATAAAACATTAATTTGAGTGGTTAGCATTCTTGCCCTTGCAGCAAGAGGCCCTGGGTTCTTGACCTGGTCGGAACAAGGGCCCTTCTGGATGGAGTTTGCATGTTCTCCAAAAATTTTAATGTTCTCCTCCCACAGTCAAAAACATGCAGATTTGGCCAATTGGACACTCTAAATTGCCCGTAGGTGTGAATGTGAGAGTGAATGATTGTCTGTCTGTATGATGATTGTGTGAACGAATGGTTGTCTGTCTCTATGTGGCCCTGTTATAGACTGGCGGCCTGTCCAGGGTGTACCTCGCCTCTCGCCCTATGTCAGCTGGAGTTACACGCTGACATTGCTCGATAGATGGATTGACAGACAGACGGATGGACAGGTGGATGAATAATGGCTAGATAGATAGTACCATGCATGTGCACAGATATTACATATTTGTATTTGTGCCAAACTGATAGAGTAGGCCTATTAAAAATCTACACGAGTGTGCAGTTATTGGAGTAAATAAATACTATGTTTATCCATTTTCATATTTATTTGCTTTTCAAATAATTATCATGAGGGAGTGTCCTTATGTTGAGCATTTGACCCCCCCTGCCCTCTAAAATGTCTGTGAACACCACTGATAGATGGATTGTATATCTCATCATGGAATAGTTATTGGTTTTATGGCAGTGATACCTGGTATAACTCATTGACTCTGTTCCCACAAAGATGCTTACAAGCCTTGTGCATTCAGGAACCTGCTACCTTCCCACTGTATAGACCTTAAAGCCTGATGCTTGTTCCCAACATAGTGGTGTTATTGTTATTGCAGGCAGCCTTGTGTGGGTGCGACTATTCTTCACCTCGTCAATTGAAACTGGTTAGTTTGGCAGCGCGCCAGGCTGAGGGGCCGATGTTTTGGTGGGGGAGGGAGCCTCAGTGTTCCTCCCCCAACAACAGTGCTGCTGCCAGCCATTTAAATGGTTCTATAGACGTGCATAGGGGCGTTGAGGGTTTCCCACTCATTGTAACAGAGTCAGTTTGTTATTAATAATATTTATTGTTATAAAGATAAATCATGCAGCGTGTGCAGGGGCTCTGACAGACCCTCCTCCTGTAATCGCCTCTCATTGGCTCATTGATGATAATTTGACATTGTTTGAATCTATTCAGGCAACAAAGGTGAATGACCTTTCATAAGCTCGTGGATACTCTATAGGTCTGCCTGCGTCAGCCTACACGCCCCACACAAACCACGCGCAACGTAAGAAGCCTACTACGACTTCATTCAGGTCGCCACGCCCTTCAGTGTGTACAAACGGGGGCTTGACCAATAAGATTCGCGAGAGATCAGCCGATGATCAGATGACTGAAAAGGGGAACTATTTAAAACTCTAATGACACTCTTGTGCCAGTTTGTACATCTCTGGAGCGGAGCAACCACAGCGGCCGCTCACTTGCTCTTTGTCACCGCTGAATGAATCTGAACTCATTCACCGTTTCACCACGCCACCATCAGCAGCAGTCGGTTACACAAAGACACTTCAAGTACCAAGGGGCTTTCGATTCCTCCACACACGTCTGGGACTGAGAAATGAATCATAAAACCCTTTTATTGTGGATTTCCCTTCAGTGTGCCGCTGCGCTCCTCTCCACCGCTCTCGGGCAAAACGCCGTACTAAAAGGTAAGACGGAAACCCGCCTTGTTCATTCTTTCCATTCATCACTGCTATAGTCATTTCGTATTCATCTCGCGAGGGACTTACATTTTAACCTTGCACTGCATGTGTAAATGGGTCAAACCTGCGCGCGTAATGTAAAATCATTAAGTAACCTGAAACGCACATCACTGCCTTTGTCGCCTCCTGTGTGGTAAAGCTGACTTTTTAAGCAAGAGCAAGTGTGGCGGGCAGAGTGAGTGGAGCTGAACACGGGGACGGATTTAACAGACGCGACTGCGACGTGTCCTTTTTGGGAGAGGGACGGGAGTCCCGAAGCCGGCCGGTCTTCATTGTGCTGGACGCAGAGCGCCACGTCTGTGACAACTGCTGGAGATGATTCATCACTGGATCCGCGCTTTAATTACCACGCGGCTCTCACCGCCGCTGTCACTGTCGGCAGATGTCTGGGCGACCCATTCATTACTACTAGAGAGAGCTGAGTTTATTTTAATCCAGACCTGACACAGTTCAATTAGGCCAAAAAAAAAACAAAAAACGAGGTCAGCCATTCACTTCCCGCAAGAGTCAGACCAAACGTGCAGCTGCACTTGTTTGACTGTGTAAACCACACCAGCATCCTCCGAGCGTTTTTCCGAAGGTTTCCTGCTTCAGTCAAGCGCTTCAAATGCGTGTGAGTTTGAAGTGAAACGTCTTGTGACATTGCGGCTCTGCGCCTGCGTTAGCCGGCGTTACTGCAGCCGATGTTGATTGGCTGTGCCGCAGTCGCTCCCTCCAAATGTGCAGGACCATTTATTTATAGGACGTGTTTGAAACTGAGTCATTTGGATTGAGCAGAGTTGTTTTTTTTTCTTTTGATAGAATTTTAATCTGGTGATTTTCTCAGTGTATGTCTCACATCCATGGTCATTTTTCCCTCAGGTGAAGACAGTGGACTTGATGAATTATCAACAGAAGGCAAGGCTTTGGATGGCGATATCAAGTACAACATGAGGAAGAGTTTAGATCTGGACCAGGACGGATGCTACCTGCAGGCCGGCAACAAGGATTGTCTCAAGGAGTGCAACTTCAACGCTACAGCCAAGACTATCTTCATTATCCATGGCTGGACGGTACATTTATGAGCCAAAATTATTTTACATAGTCCTACCTTTGTCATAGTTCATCTCCTGCCTTATGTGGGTTACAGCTGGAAAATCATCACATCACAGAGTTTTGAATTAATGCAGCCCGAGTGTTTTGAATGTTGGAATGTAACAAGTGAATGTGAAATAACTGGCAGCAGTGTGTCAGAACGGAGGACCCTCACCCATTTTCCTCTCCCTTTTTTCTTTTAGATAAGTGGGATGTTTGAAAGCTGGATGCACAAGCTGGTCTCTGCAGTGATGAAGCGTGAGAGTGAGGCCAATGTTGTGGTTGTTGATTGGCTGTCAATGGCCCAGCAGCTGTACCCAGATGCAGTCAACCACACCCACAGTGTTGGCCTTGATATCGCTGCCATGTTAAACTGGCTTCAGGTGTGTATTATTCTCCATGTACGCTTGTGTTTCTGCCTTTATGAATCATAGTTTGAGGGTTCTAAAATTCATAACTTCATGCAAACACTGCACTAGGTTTGTAGCTCAGTTTCGAGAAAACTGAAGTATCTGCAGGGACACACAGTGGGACAGTGGCTAGTTCCGTTGCCCCCCCAACAAGGTCACTGTGGGCCTTTCTCTGTGAAGTTTGCATGTTCTGTCCATGTGTGCGAAAGCCCACTTTCCCCCCCCCCACCCCAAAAACATGTAGTTTGTTGATTAAGGTTAATTTTAAAGTCTAAATTGTCTATAGCTGTAAATGTGAGAGTAAATGTTTTGATTGTTTCTGTTAGTTGGCCCTGTGATGGACAGGGGACCCATCCAGGGTGTACCCTGCCGTTTGCCCTACACAGCTGGGTCAGTTTGTGCTCTACAGACAAATATACAATGTAGTGTGCTTGATCTGAGCCATCTTGGCAGATCATTCAATTATGCTGTGTGACAAAAGAGCAGCTCATCAAATGCAAATCCACAAAACCTGTTTACCCTCAGTTTTTGTTTGAGCTGATTCAAATGATCTCACCCTGTGACAGTGCTGCCTAAATGTGTTTGGGAAAATTGAAATTATATGCCAATGATCTATTTTGGGTTTCCGAAAAGCAACACATCAATTCAACGCTTTTCATCAAGGCAGTACTTCCGTTCATTTGAGTTTATTACCAATAAAACTCGGTAATCCTTACTAGATTCTCTACTGTCATTTAGCACCAAGGCAAAAAAAGGAGCAAATCCCATTTAGCACAACCCATTTGGACAAGTTCACAAATGGCTAGTGAGGAAGGATTCGGGCATCCTGCTATGTACTTGAAAACAGTATTTCATGTAGACATACTAAAACAGATGGTGGACAAGCTGTTGCATGGACCGGACTGTCATTGGATTGATTTGGGTTAACAGAACTTGGCTCCACTACAAACACGATTGATCATCACTGGCTGGTTTGGTTTGGCAGCTGCTGATGTGGCTTAAAATTCTCTCCCAAACAGGATGAGCTGCAGCTGCCTTTGGGGAATGTGCACCTTATTGGCTACAGTTTAGGAGCTCATGTAGCCGGCTACGCAGGAACATATGTACGAGGGACGGTCGGCAGAATAACTGGTAAGTTAACCGCGTAAAATGAATCTGCAATGAACCGTACTCAAAAGATGGCCTTGCTTCATTCTCCTGACCTTATGTCTTGTGTGCTTATAATAGGTTTGGACCCAGCAGGACCAATGTTTGAGGGAGTAGATGAAGAGAAGCGCCTTTCTCCAGATGACGCTGACTTTGTGGATGTCCTGCATACTTACACCAGAGAGGCTTTGGGTGTGAGCATTGGTATCCAGCAGCCTATTGGGGACATTGATATCTACCCCAATGGTGGCGATGTGCAGCCTGGCTGTGCATTGGGTGACGTACTGGCAGTAGCTGGAAGTAAGTGTTTAAGATGTGGCAGCCAATTTGTCTCTATGTCTGTAGATCCCTGCTGCCCACAACAAATAGGAGGGACACATACCTTTTAATTGTTGTTCTATATATGATAATGTATAGTAAAGATATCCTGCCATCCTCCTTTTTTTTTGCAGATTTCATGGAGGTGATGAAGTGTGAGCACGAGCGTGCTGTGCACTTGTTTGTGGACTCTCTGATGAACAAGGACCACATGAGCTTTGCTTTCCAGTGCACAGGCCCCGATCGCTTCAAGAAGGGCATCTGCCTCAGCTGCCGCAAAAATCGGTGCAACAACATCGGATATAATGCCAGAAAGATGCGCAAGAGACGCAACAGTAAAATGTACCTGAAGACACGAGCAGACACTCCGTTCGGTGGTGAGTTTACAATACAGGCATGACCTGCAAATGCATACTCAGTTTTATCTTTTACTACCACACTTATTGCAGAGAGTAAAACTGATAAGCAACTGTACTAAGATATGGTGAAAGTCCATATCTAACATGATTTACACTTACAACAGTTCCCTCTGTAAACTACTACTGTACACAAGTGCACAAGGTTGCAGAATAACTGTCTTTGGGTGTCTTTTGAAGGCTACCACTATCAGATGAAGATGCACGTGTTCAACAGGAAACAGTCAGACAACGCAGATCCCACCTTCTATGTCAAGTTGTACGGTGCCCATAATGATACAGCAAACATATTTGTTGATGTGTAAGTACAAAATCTAAATTTCACAACACTTCATGGTGACGGTCTATTAAACTTATAAATTATGAACAGTCTGGTAGCTCCATCCTGCACTGCTGAGGCTCACACATTACCGCAATCAATTATTGTTAAAATTAAACTTTTTTTATATTAACAATACGCAAGACCAGAGACCAGAGCAGGAACAACTGTAACTTTTATTTTTGCTTTCCACACTTGTTGATAATTTTTGTAAAAAAACAGTCATCAAGAAATGTTCAACACATTCCTATCAGTGTCCTGTCAGTTTTATGAACACCAGACTTAACCTGTTTTTTTTATATTTTTATTTTTTTCCCTTCTTCTTCTTCTTCCTTATTTTCCAGCCATGATGGTGCCATTGGCCTTAATCTGACCAACACCTTCCTGGTTTTTACTGAGAATGATATTGGTGATCTGCTGAAGATCCACCTGAGCTGGGAAGGTGAAGCAGAATCCTGGAGCTCTGTCTGGAAAAACATCAGAAAATCATTCTGGGCCTGGAATGCCAAATCTCCCACACCTGTCCTGCAAGTCCGGCGAATTCGTGTGAAAGCAGGAGAAACACAACAGAAGTAAATTTAAAGCTCAGTGTTCATCACAATTATTTACACAGGGTTAGTGATTATTAAAGGGTGGATTATTTCTTATTCTTTTCCAGATTTACATTTTGTGCCGAAGATCCCTCAAAAACTGAAATTTCACCAGGAGAATCCATAACGTTTGTGAAATGTCGTGATGGCTGGGAAGTGAAACCTAGAAAAAGGTAAGAAACATTTAGATGTTGGATAACTTGCCAAAATAATTATGCATTAAATATCTGAATTCTGTATAGTCTGTAGCACGGAGTGTGTAAAATTTGTACCTTTTTTTTTTTCCCCATCTACAGGGTCCCCATGTAACATCTTGGCACTTTCAACAATCAATACACCGTCACCACAGGGGACCCAACAAGGAACAGCTATAAGGCACTGCCTTTTCTTTATTTTAGCACTTTTTGATGGAGGATTGATCAGCACACAATGGGAAGGAGCCTCAGGCTTTAGACTCCGGAAGGTTTGCAGTGGCCCCTGGAAACACAGACTCTTGGCTCTGTCCACCATGTGAGGCTTGCAGGCTAGAATTGGAGGCAATCCTAAAAATACGATTTTCCCTGGGGTTTCAGACTGTTCCTTTTGTGCAGACTTTTGAAGTAGAAGATAAATTTGTGCCAGGGGGAAATGCACCACCAAACCTAGTCACTGTACTGTACATGTTTAAATATTTTCTATTTATGAGAAGACTGGAAGCACTGCAAGACCAATGTTATTTATCCGAGCACATCCCAGATGCAGTATTTGTGTGTGTGTGTGTTTGTATGTGTGTGCATGTTTTTTTTTTTTTTTAAATATATGGGTGATTGTGTTTCTCATGTCTAATAATGTGCCTTTCTGCTGAGAGAGATTACTGATACACTGTATAAATGAAGGAAATACCTCACAATTTTCCTGAGGTTTTGTGCGTAGTGTTGTCTCTGTATGTGGCTTATTTTTGGGTTGTGTTCATGTATATAATGTAAATAACTTTTTGGAAAAATAAATTCACTTATTTGTAGAAACGGCTGCCTTTTTGCCTTTTCCCCCAACTGCCAAATGTATTTTGAAAGACATTCTTTGTTGTGACCTGCCTCATTAAGGATTCAGCTGGAGATTCATGAAATCTGTGATTTTATTGGTAATCATTTTATTTTTCTATTTCTATTTTTATTTCTTTTTTGTACATTTAGATTTTTAGATTTTCAAGATGCCAATGTGCTGCTGATGCATGGGCCTACAAGGGCAATGCTGGACTTGATGGTATCTGCACAATTCAAGTGACAGTCATTTGTAAAAGGTGCCAAAACCACCACTTATTTGTATTCCAAATGTGAAATGTCTGGGTTTTTTTTCTGATTAGACTATATTACTTCATTGATGGTACTTTTAAAGACAGCAGGTCACAAAGTGCTTTGACAGACAAAGCAAGAAAAAGATTTAATGAGCTAAGTTATCCTGCCTATAAATTATAAAAAAACAAACTACAACTTTGAAGTGAGCGTTTATCTGTTGCTACACATGCCGGCACATTCGTAAGTGAACTTCTTTCAACACAATGCAAACTCTCCTTGTAATTCACTGTTTGGATTGTGACCTGTAATAAATCGGGAATGCTACAAACATTCCTAAGCTGCAATGACACAACAGCAGCATGTGCTGGTTCTTGTACCAACCAAGTGGCAGTGGCTTGCAGAAGTTTATTTTTCCCACTCGTGTCCCTTGAACTTCATACCTGTGAAACTAGATCACAGAAACTCAAATATTTTAAACCTCTGACGTCCTCTGTCATGTTTCACTGACGTGCCCGGCAGATGAGTAAAACTTTGACTGTATGCTTCACTCATAGATAGATGTCCAGTCATATTCAGAGCAGCTTTTGTACTTTGCTCTTGAATGAGTCTCATTTCAGTAGTGACCGAGTTTTCCCAGACAAACTCCAGTAACCCCGACATGGAACTGCCGCTAAGCAGGCACTCCAGTGCAGAAGTCCTGCTCCCTGACTGTTTTAAATCAATTTAAACACATTCCCACAAACACTGACTACCTCTTCAATTCTTACACACACATCGTTTTCTATCTGACCTCTTTCTTTATGAAGCTCAGTCTCATTATATTTGGCTTTAAGTTCCCGTGTGCATTTTATTTTAAGCTTAAACTTTTTGTCCATTCCATTGTGCTGATGACTTCAGGCTGATTTTCTTCCTCCTTACGAGCTTGTAGGAATCTGATTTTTTTAAAGTCGGCATGTCTCCGGCTTCTTCTGCCTCCTTTTTTGGGCTCATTATCTTTGTCTTCATATACACCTCTCATGGTTGGTCAATGGGGCATTTGTAGAGCTTTTCTTTAAACACAAGTTTAAGTATTTTAGCACTTAAATCAATGTCTGTTGGTCTTGGGCAGTTAACACACCACACCACCCACTGTTAATTCAGTGACTCACTTGAGTTTCATAGTCATAGGGTATCTTAATCCCCTCAATAGCGTCTACCTCCCACAAACCACCTACATCTTTCGTCACTGTCTGGTCATTCATTTAATTTTCTTTTAAGTCTTTAATTGGAACATCTGTGTGTCTCACATGGTCAGACTGTAAAAAACAAACCATAGGGATTTGAGTGCCAAGCTTGTCGGCACTTCAGTAAGAGCAGAAATTGTATTTAAAAAAAACTTAGCGCCACATACATCAGTGGATGGAGCTTGCACATCTGTCATTGTGATTTAACTGGGGGACTCTCATTAAATGATAAAAAGTCATAAAAGGTGTGTGTGTGTACCTGGTATTCCTTATATTGTGGGAATCTAGATCTGTTTACACAGAAATCAAAATCCCCATTTTTGTAAGTTATTACATTTTAAGGTGAAAACATGTTTTAAAGTTAGGCTGAGGTTAAGGTTGGGGCACAAGTAATTATGGTTAAGGTTAGAATAAGTCTCCAGGAAATGAATGAAAGTCAATGCAATGTCATCTGAAGCCATGGAAACCAGTGTGTGTGTGTGTGTCCTTCTTAATCTTAACACTGTGGTTAAATTTATTTTTTCTCTTCATGAACAGTTGATGCTGTTTTATTTCTTGTCCACTGCCCAGTTACTAGTTTAATGTTCTTCAAATGCTTGATACTAACATTTTTGGTAAATGTGTTCTCTTGGTGAGCCTTAGTTTAGATGTTTATTGATACTCTCTTCTTATGCCAAATTTCAAACTTAACTAACCAACCAGTAAACTTGAAGTTAATATGACCTTCCTTCACCAAGAGGTAGAATAAAGGTCACGAACATTGTTTCTAGTATAACAGGTCTGTATTTCAATTATTTTAAATATGCTGATCCCAGTGGTATAATGCACATTAATTATGCCTAATATCAAACATTCTATTTGCTCCACGCTGACCTCCATCATCGACCTGCATCTATCAACCAGTTCAACAGTACCACTGTTATGACTCACTTCTTAGGTGGTTAGTTTAGGGGAACTTTTGAACCATTGCAGGGAATTGCCATAGTTATAAATAAGGGAACTGATTACTAATTAAGTATTATTGTCAATGCATCAATTCTGAGAAGAGGATGTGAATGCTGCCAGGATGCTGCCACAAACTTCAACAAGATGAATGAGTTAAAAATGCATTTGTGCGGGTCTGTGTTGTTGACATGCTACATGCCTTCCAGATCAAACTGTGGTGACGAACACCAGCATTTCAGCCCTGCAGATCAACAGCAGTGAGTAGTCTGGAGGGGCAGGGGAGGTCACCTCACATTATCCCAGCAGTCCACGCACAAACTGATGCAATTCAGCGTGAGGAGCTACTCGAAAGTGACGAGTCATGACATCGCAGTGGTCAGTGTGAAAACACAGCTGGTTGTTGTCCTCCCCACACCCACTGCATGGACGACACTCACTGGGATGCCAGTTGAGTGGTTGTGGCAGACCAGTCTGCGTCTGGCTGTAGTTGAAAGCACTGAGGTCATATGCTCTCTCTGCATTTTCGTGTAAGACGTCCCCCAAAAAGCAAATGTAACGATGCCATTTCTTATTTTGTAATATTAATTTATATGTAAAATTCCACAAAATGTATTTTTGTGGTCCATTCCTTTGCCTGACAGACATGTTTGATGTTGTGTTTCCCTTTTATAGATGCCCCAGTGAATACGGGTGTGACCCTTACGTCAGGGAACAGGTATGTGAAAAGATTTTTTTAACATCTCGCTCCATCAGTACTGTCAGGAAACTTGTGTCAAAGATGTGCGGTCATCTGAAAGTGGAAAACAGAGGAGAGGTGGGGGGACAGAAAGGGGGGGAGTTTTTAACATCTCGCTCCATCAGTACTGTCAGGAAACTTGTGTCAAAGATGTGCGGTCATCTGAAAGTGGAAAAACAGAGGAGAGGTGGGGGACAGAAAGGGGGGGAGAGAGAAAGAAAGAAAAAGAGGGAGGTGAGGGAGAGACAGAAGTGAGAGACCAGGAGCAAATATGCAACAGTTGTATCAAGTTTAGAATCACTTCTGTCATGTTTATAGAACTAATGTGTCATTTATACAAGCAGCAGCAGAGATTATTGATAAGAAATTATACTGATGAACTTTTAATCAAAGCATAATTAAAATGACAGCAGTATTATTGTTAGTGATAATAATAATAATTATAGTATAGTAAGTAATAATATCATCAAAACTGGATCTGGATCCTGCAGCCTGCAAAATGAGGACAGAGAGAGAGAAAGAATGGAAGTAAGCAGACATAGACTTGGGAGAGAAAAAAAGACAATGACACAGGTTAATGACACATAATTAAGTCACATTCATAGCCTGAGAGTGAGTGTGAGCGCAACACAGGAAATCTCCCAGCATTCTAGGTCTATAGCAGCATAACTAAGATGGTTCAGGTTTCACTGATCCAGCCTTAACTGTAAGCTTTATCAAAAAGGAAGGTTTTAAGTTTAACTTTAAATACAGAGAGAGAGAGTCCGCCTCCAGAACCGACACTGGGAGCTGGTTCCACAGGAGAGGAGCCTGGTAACTGAAGGCTCTGCCTCCCATTCTACTATTATGGACTCTGGGAACTACAAGTAAACCTGTGTTTTGGGACCGAAGTGATCTGTTGGGTTGATAAGGAGAAACTAGATCTTTAAGATATGATGGGGCCTGATCATTAAGCACTTTGTATGTGAGGAGGAGGATTTTAAATTGAATTCCAAACTGTACAGGGAGCCAGTGTAGAGAAGCTAACACTGGAGTGATGCGGTCTCTCTTACTAGTTGCCGTTAGAACTCCTGCTGCAGCATTTTAAATTAACTGAAGAGTTTTAACAGACCTAATAGAACATCCAGATAGTACTGAGTTACAGTACTCTAATCTTGATGTAACAAAAGCATGAACTAGTTTTTCAGCATCCCTTAATGATAAAATGTGTCTAATTTTCATGTTCCACAGGTGGAAATCCCGAAACCTGCGAGACTGTAAACAGCAAAATACACTGATCACTGTGGGCAGGAGGAAACTGTTCAGCATGTTTTAACTTAGTGGCAAAAATATCAAAGAGAAAGAGAAATTATGATCAAAAGGTTAAGAGACATTATATATAATTTCAATTTTATTTTTATTTATTTATTTTTTTATTATTATTACTTTTTTTTCAGTAGAAGAATTGCTAACTTTCACTGGGTACTCCGGTTTCTTCCCACAGTCCGGTTTCTTCACAGAATGTGAGAGTGAATGGTTGTCTGTCTCTATGTGTCTCTGTGATGGACTGGCGACCTGTCCAGGGTGTACCCTGCCTCTTGCCCTATGTCAGCTGGAGTTAGTCACCAGTGCCCCCTGCGACCCTCAGTGGAGGATAAAAGTGGTAGAGAGTGAGTGAGTGAGTGAGTGAGTGAGTGAGTGAGTGAGTGAGTGAGTGAGTGAGTGAGTGAGTGAGTGAGTGAGAATTGCTAACATTTTTATCCACACTCCATACCAGATGGTGGCAGTAATGCACCAACTCATTGTATGCCAACCGCCATCAAACCTCAAAAAAAGAAGAAGACTGTAAACAGGAGAGCACTGGGGTGTGGAAATCGAATGGCCTCCAATGAGCAACATGTACCTTTGCTGGGACTGTCATCAATACAGAGATGATGACGTCAGGTTTCATGCGCACATTTGAGATTCTTTGTCAAGAGCTCACTGTGACTGAAATCTGCACCGGTACCCGTTTGCAGATGTCCACCCTCTTTGGTCAGTATCTGTATTTTACTTAGCACTTCAGCTTTTCATTCACATGTTTGCATGATCAATTCATAACCTTAAATAAACAAAACAATCAATGTGCTGACCTCTGACCTGTGGTAGTTTGACAGACTTTTCACTTTTCTCACGGCCTAAAACTTCTAGATGTTGACATTTTTGAAATGTTATACAGTAGCAGTGAATGTAGACCTGCGAATCAATTATACTCCTAGTCTTGTTTGTCTAGTTGCCCCCTTTATTGTGCCCTCATCACATAGAAACACGCAGCCAGTGAGCACATTTGCTTAGTTTGACTCCTTTTTAAAACATAATTTTCATCTTACGAACAAACAAAGAGTCCTTTCTAATTTTCACATCAGAGCAGAAGACAAATTCGGTCACATTTCAACAATGAGGGATGAATTTGGACTCTGGCACAGTAAACTGGTGGGACGGTAAAATGTAAACTGTGGTTGGCGTGAAGTAATAGGTCATACAATGTGAAATCCAAAGCTGAAACAAAAGACAAAAAAATTGGGTTGTGTGCATTCACATCAACAGGAAGGGAAGTGGGAATAGATTTGACAGATGTGCACAAATATCTGTTTTTTTTAGTAAACATGCATATATCTGTTATATTTTGGATTTTTAATATTACATTCTACACATCTAATTTTCACTTTGTCTCTCTTTGCCTAGGATTGTAATTGTCAACTGCAGAGCTGGAGTCCTTCCACAACCATGTTCTACTGTACGCAGGCTTCTCTCCACCAGTATGTGTAGGGTGGACCACATTGGCTGCTCGCTCTGAAGTACAACTACCATCGCAACGGACGGCCACAAAGAAGATCAGATGACTCACTTCAGCATGTGGTACTACAATTACGTATAATCATGCAGGTTGTTCAATAAAAACAATCCAAGCACTGTGCATTGTGGAGTGCTGTGTAAAAATTCCACCATTGTTACAACCCTTCCCTATTTTTGCCAGATACAATAAGCTGCACCTTAAAAAGTCTGGACAGGGATTTGAGACTCGACGTAGAGAAGGTGGGGAAGGATTACGGCCACATTCCATATCTTCAGAGCACAATCTTGAGGCCAGTGTTGTGTACTGCAGAGAGAGGCCACACAGGACAATACTGAGGCCTAACCATCCCAGGAGACATGGGCTTCTCTCAGGCGACTCTGCCCCTGCAGAGGGTGAGCTAAGTTATTCATTAATGTGAAGTGATGTGTTTGAAGTCTCCAGACTAATTATATTTCATTGAATTATTATTAAGTAACCTGAATGACTACCTACTACATACAACAGAGGCCAACAAGTTGTTCTGTTCAATATGTATTATGAGAAAAATACAATATTTGCTCAACAGGGAAGCCCCTATTGTTGAAATGTGACCGGAATTAGTCTTCTGCTCCCATATGAAAATGAGAAAAGATTTAATGTTTGTTCATGAGATCAAAAGTATGTTTTTAAAAGGATTCAGACTAAACAAATGTGCTCACTGGCTGGGTGTTATGCGCGTGTGTGCGCACAGGTGACAAATAGATGAACAAGACTAGGCATATGATTGAATGACAGGTCTACATCCACTGCTTTCAAAATTTCAACATTTACTAGTGTTAGGCAGTGAGAAATGGCCACACGGTTGGTGTAGTGGTTAGCACTCTTGCCTTTGCCGCAAGATGACCCGGGTTCGTGACCCGGTTGGACCAAAGGCCTTTATGCATGGACATTGTATGTTCTCCCTGTGTGTGTGCGTGGGTTCTCTCTGGGTTTTCCAGCTTCCTCCCACAGTCCAAAACACACAGCTTTGGGAATTAAGCAAATTGGACACTCTGAATTGTTCACAGGAAGTTAACGTGAGAGCGGATGGTTGTTGGTCTCTAATTTTGGCCCTGCGATGGACTGGCGACCTGTCCATCGCAGACATAGGGTGTCTCGCCCTATGTCAGGCACCATGAGAAATGGGAAAGGTCTGTTAAACTACCACAGGTCAGAGGTCAGCTCATTGATTGTGCCAGTGAGTTCAGTTTTGTTTCAGGTTATGAATTGATTGTGCAGCCAAGAGGCAATATATTTGAATGACTGCAGACTGAAATTTGGAATAGAATAAAATTCCAGGATCGTAAATTGTTTGATTGGAATCCAGTTCTTCATTGGGCAGAAAATCATTTTCTTTCAAGTGGGGAATCTTACACAGTCACATAGAAATGTGACAGTGTCTGTATATGGGTGAGTGGTAATCCAGATTAGAAAAATTCTATATAAATACTATTTGTCATGTTTGTTGTTCCTCTTTTCAGGTGTTACATCCTGGTTTGCTTTTAGGTTCTCCCTGTCGTGTCTCTGTCTAGTTTGTCTTCACTCTGTCCTGATGTGTTTCACCTGTGTTCAGTTAGTCTCTGGGCTCACGAGTCTCCTTATCCAACTCCTTTTTTTTTTCACAGAAGGCTAGCACACAAGTCAGATTTTTTTCTAGAAACCATGAATGCCTTCGCTAAAATTAAAAGGCAATCCAGCTTATATTTATAAAAGATTTCCGTGAGGAATGCTGTTGGACAAACTGACCAGCCTACATAGTTTTTCCATGTACCTGCGTCGTTTGTATTTAAATGTGAATCCAGCCGGCGAGCTACAGCAAAGTGTTAAAATATCTGCCTGTCTAATTTACTGTCGCATGCTGCCTGATGATGTCCATTCCATGTGAGCTATGAATACGTCAAAAGGAAAGTATGGAACAGTTCGCACATGACAATAAATACTGTACTTTCTGGGGAAGGTACACAGTCTGCAGTGGTATAGACACTCTAAGGTCATTGTTTATGTTTCGACAGGACACACAATGTTTGTTTACGGGCGGCTATTATTACGCTGTCATCTGGTCTCTGTACTTGAGTATTTGAGTGGGTTTGTGAGGGCAGACAAGTTTCCACCCATTCCCTCAGCCTCTGTTGGTGCACACATCACAACATGACTGCTGCCATGGTGTCACATGGGCTGTCTTTGTTTTGGAGCGTGTGTGTGTGCCGATCACTGCTGTGTTATACAATGTGGTGAGACGTGCGTCATGGCTTCAGCTGTTATTAGAGGCAACGCGTGTGTTTTTGTTTTGCTTTTTTTTTTTCTGTACAACTTCCAAGGAAACATTCCTCAGGGCAAGTTCATAATCAGAGGTCCAAGGTGAAACGTCTTTCACATTGTAGCACAATGAAGGACATAGGGGCCTTTAAATACATGCCTTTAAATACTCTTGCATTTTTGATGTAACTGCACCTTTTTCGGGTCAGGCTTATGTTATAGTGTATCTTGATAAAATGTAATATTATTTAACAGTAATGATGATAATAATGATAATTATTACTCGATCTAAGTTACACTATTACTATGAAAACACATGTATACAATAGTTAGTGGTCTGCCTTGCTTTTCTCCTCTTTCTCCCCCCCTGTACTGGACCAGTGGAGGCAGATGGCTGCCCACCCCTGAGCGTGGTTTTTGCTCAAGGTTCTTTTTGTGAAGAGCGAGTTTCTTTCTTTTTCACAAGTTCTCAAGCTTTTGCTTGCTCCATTATGGGAACTGTTGGATTTCTCTCTGCAACACTGCTCATAGTTAAGTGCCTTAGAATGTACCGTTCTTTGGCACTACACAAATAAAACTGTACCGAAGCTAAATTTAATCTCTTTCTTTACAAGGTAGCTGTTGGAAGGGCCACTTTGTTAGTTAGGGCCGTAAAGAGCCCATAGGAGGTGCAGAAATGTGGTTCTCTCTCAGATCACACAAACTGCATTTTGCCATAAAGTTATGGAATTATTGATCATTATACCTGAGCATTTTGCATACAACACCTTTGATTATTGGTATTTGGCATATTTATGTGGAGCATAATGTTATGTTTCTTCTAGAATTATAAAAAGCAAGTGAACAAAATTGAGCAGTAATTTTTGACAAAACTCAACTTGCAAGCCATATACACTCACTGCGCAGTTCCTAAAGCATTGAATGTACCTAATGAAGTGGCCAGTGTTGTCTTCTGCTGCTGCAACTTGTCTATTTCAAGCACTGGTGTTGTGCATTCAGACATGGTCTTCTGCATACCTTGGTTGTTTCAGTTGCTGTCTCCTTTGAAGCAGACTGTTCATTTTTCTTTATTCTCAACAGGACATTTTCACCCAGAGAACAACTGCTCACCGGATATTCCTCTGTTTTTGGACCATTCTCTGTAAACTCTGATGCCTGGGTGTGAAAATCGAGTAGGTCAACAGTTTCTAAAATACTCAGATTAGCTTGCAGTCCTTTAAATCATATTTCTTCCCCATTTTGGTGCTCAGTCGGAACTCAAACAGGTTGTCGTGGAACATTTTCTCACGCACCAAGTTGCTGCCATGCATTGGCTGATAAGACGTCTGTTAGTTGAACAGGTGTACCTAATGCAGTGGCCATTAAGTGTATCACTTAATAATTGACATTAATGTACATGATTACTTTGTGTGACAGTTGGATATGAACGAGTCAAGGTTTTAGCTTCGAGGTTCTCACGATTCCATTAAAGGAGCTTTTTTTTTTTTTTTGCCTTGAATTCAAAGCTCATTTCTCAAACAAAAAGGGTTAGAGGTCAAGTGAGGCTGGGGGCTGTTGTCCTGTCGTAAAGTTTCAGCTGGACCTTTGCCTGGCTGAGCCACCCACTCTTTGTTGTTCTCTGTCTCCCTTCACCCCTCGACAGAAAGTCACTGTATCACACCATAGTGAACAATGATCACACTCCTACCAGAGTGCCAATAAATGCACAACTGGAGTGACAATTAAGCCAGTGATGGTGGAGCTAGCCATATAAACCCAGATGACCCGATCAGCTGTTAGCCAGAATCAGTTTCTCTCAGGGATTTTTTCTTTCATGGAAAGGGAAAATTATTAGCAGAGAGTCTCTGATACGTGATAGTGTTCATGTGCAAAGCTCCGTTGAGGACCTCCAACTGATGTGCTTTTCAACCATGTGTTTCCTCTTTCACATAGGCAACATTGCCATTACCAGACAGAAAGATTACTTGATTACTTTTTCTTTTATCCAGTTGAAGTGACTTGAATCTAATTTTTTTTTTTTTCAGGGCTGAGAGGACACAAATCTGATCGCCAGTCCCGGTTTTTCTAATCACATCTGTTGTCTCTCACTTCAGTATGTGGTTCTAGTTCAAATGTACAGTATTTCTGATATGTGCTCAGGCGAGCTGAATGAGAAAAGTAAAAGTATGCGACACATACAAACTAGAGACGAGTAAATATTCACCGTGTACTGAATCATTAGAATCAATGGATTAAAAAGATTTGTTTACTGAATTGTTCACTACTTCTTGGACGACCCGAATGCAAGTGACTAAAATACAGCTGAAAGGGTTGCGATTTGGCTCATGCCAGACTCCTCTGTTACATATTTTAGAAATTTTCTTGCTAAATGTTGGAAAATAATGCATGTTTCAGGATTTCCAAAGTCTTTCTAACTGATCTACAGTTCGGCATTGTTCAGATGTTGGATGGTTGTGCTCATGACTCTTCCAGGGACGACACTCTCTGACCAATCAGTGGATGACACATTTTATTATCGGCTCAGTTCGCTTGGCACTTGGAACCTCACCAGAGCAGGTCCTAAAAAAAAATAGTACCAGGTACCATCCCTAATGGAAAAGCAAATCAAACAAGTCAAGCCATACCAAGCTGGGTCGTGTTGAAGTGTATAGCAAAAAAGCCTGTTACAGAGTTCAAAAATATGCTTACTGGCATTTATAAAAAAGCTAAATAACTAAAGGAGTGACAGTGAATCTATGAAGCATGGTTTGTTGGGCACCATATACAAATTGTCATGTTACATTTCTTTGTGTACATCAGAAAAAAATGCTATTTTGTCATATTTAGATACGTTTATAATCATGTTTGTGAACTCTGGGGAGAACCGTTTGGTGCGAATGAGACCGATGTTTCAGATTAGATTAGAACGTTATAACGTTGAATTATTAATGAACTAATAAATCTGGTTTATTTTACCTTAACCCGAACCCTCAGCTAATTTTTCATGATAATTTCAAGCATTTGTGTCTGACAGTTAAAGTGTAGGCAGACAAGCGGGCTTTGAATTCAAACACCATAGTTGTAAAGATAGCTGACCCGACAATGGCATGCTTCACTGTTGCGAAATCAATATTAGTAAACAAAACATCCACATGGCGTCAGACTGAGTCGCGGCCTGTTCTAGATATAAAGGTAAATATGGCACAAGACAACATGTTCTCTGATGTTTGTCTGATGTTGC
This sequence comes from Brachirus orientalis, assembly GCA_016785285.1. Classification (NCBI taxonomy): domain Eukaryota; kingdom Metazoa; phylum Chordata; class Actinopteri; order Pleuronectiformes; family Soleidae; genus Brachirus; species Brachirus orientalis. The sequence continues at coordinate 927,757 of JAFBJR010000190.1, forward strand.
CTGTACCTTTTTATAGTGCTCAGAAGAGAGAAATGTCTGTTCCATAATCTCTAACTCAATTGCTTATATATAATTATGCAGTTCATTTGAATAAAAAGTTCGGTGTCTAACATTTAGAAATCGAACGCTTGTTTAAGTGTGTAATAGCTTGTTTTTGTAGCCTTAGAATAATCATGTTTAATGTGTACTTTAGACAAGGCTTTATGGAGGCTACTATCTTGTGCCACCATGTGTCCACAGCAGCCCAAATGGACAAGTGTTTCATGTTGAACGGCTCCTCCCAATAATAATAATAACGCTCTGTTTAAAAAAAAAAAAGTCTGTAATTGATCTTCATTATGGAACAAAAACCTAAAAACTAAAGCTTTCTCACAGGGCCACAGAGAATTTCACTCTTCGTTGGACAGTACTGGACTGAACCCTACTGTGCTACAGCCCAGACCCACACAGACAAACAGTCTTTGACGCTGTTCGTCAGAGCGTTGTCAGTTCTTCTGTGGCTGTTTCATGGTTTCAGAAATGTAGGCTGAGACTTTCTCATGGGAACAAGCCAGACAAGAATGAGAAATGCAAAAAAAAGGCCCTTCTAAAAAAAAGAAAGTGGGGGAAAAAAAAAAAAACGTAATCTGCTGAGAATGGGATTTATGTAATTGTCACATGTTACAAAAGAATACATGCTGGTCTTTGTCTATGCTGGTGAGTTTCTAACTATTCACATTGATTTCTCACATGAAATCAGCTTATAGTTTTTAGTCACAAGCACAGTCTGGGCATGGAAATTAAAAAAATTATCACATATTGTTAAGTGCCAAATTATGTTTTTAAAGCTTCTGTGTTGCAGGTTATATGTACTACATATATATATTTATGTTGGCAGGTTTGCATAATTTTAATGCTGTTTTGTATTTATTATTTTCACTTAATTAACAGTGTTTTCATTCATGGATGCTCAGCCTTTAAGATAAATTTTAGTTCACATTTTTTCATTGGCATTACAGGAAGTGGGCGAAACTCCAACTGATAAGACTTTGACTTGCTTCTGTGGGTGTGGATTTATGTTTTATCATTATCAGCCCCTAACAGTTGATTTCTCCACACTCAAATTACGATACCAGGGATTACCAAGGAACTCATGGGTCACTTCTATGATTATCTGCTTAGCAGTTGGTCAGTGTACTGCTTACATGAGGTTGTTTTGGTTGCAATCGCAACAATGTAATCGGCTTTATGACAAAGACATACTCCAACACACTAAATGTTTCTATTTCAGTCTAATCTGCATGTTTCTTGAGTGAGTTAGTTTAAATAACCGATGTGTGTTATGAGTACAAACATCAGCCTGCAAATGGACGTTGGTCTTTTATGCCATGGATTCAGGTCATTTGCTTAGATTGTAATTCTCGAAATGCATTTGTCTTTGAAGTCGTACTGTTTTATTCATATGATTTTTTTACAGTGGATCAAACACAGTAGATTGTCCATGGAGAGCAGCAGCAGCAGGCAGATCCCTCAAAGGGAACTTCACTTTTCATCAGGGCAACAGTAGCATGGAAGGAGGATTTAGTGTTAATCTCTTAATACCCACAGCCTCTTTCAAAGACACATTTTTTTCTGTGGGGAAGACAGTGAGCAGGGGCACGGAGTTGCACATTTATAGTTGCACAGAGGTCATAAACTCATCACACATTCAAATCATCTAAACGTGATGACTTGCAGCGAGAATTTAATAACACTTTGTTTTAAGTGTTCACACTTCCCTTAAAACATTTTCTGGAGATCCTAACCAAAGTGTCAGTATTTGCATTGTACAGTAATTTCAACAAATCAAAGTCAAAAGGTACATTTTCTGTTTACTCTGTTTCATTCCACACACACAGTTAACCATTTTTAGGAATGGGGAGAGAAAATCGTTTCGTATATAAAGTATGAGATTTACACACACTATACACTGATGAGACAAAAAAAGATCAGTATGAACCTATGACAAAAGTTTTATATTTCTCACATAAACATCATAAATATAATGAACCAATAAACATCTTTTACATACACATTTCCATAATTTGTGTGCTTGTATGCCCTCTTCCTGTTTGGGATATTCTAATGGTACCCATACTTCCACTGGCTGTTGAAGAACGTCTTTATAGAGAATAAAAATGATTTTGGACTTTCAGTTTGAATGGAAAGAAAATTGGCAATTTCACCCATTTTTGACTTAGTTAATGTCAGTTAATCGCCACATAATAGAAAGTTTTGGAGAGTATTTACCGGCAGCAGTATTTGATGAAGCTGAAAACCTGATGTGTGCAACTGTGAGCTATTAAAATGCATTTGACATAATAGTTAAGGTTAATTGCCACATGGTCACTATGTCTGGGTGTAGCTTTCTGAATGCTCATGTTAAACTCTACTGGTGTCCATAAAAAAAAGATGTTCCACCCTGTGTTGGAGCCTTTTACAATGAGTCATCAGTGTAAGCACGAGGCACACCCTCGTCAGGTACATAGAGTTTGGCATACTGTGTAACCATCTTTAAGCAGTTTACAAAAATAATTTCTGAAGATGCAGACAAAGTTTATTTTACTCTTGGTTTTAGAGCCACATTAATCAATATTCATAATTTGATGAAAATGTCTACAATGTTTTGGCACCATATGTACATGTCACTCAATGTGCAGTTTTGGTTCAGTCTTGCTGGTCTCATCAACTTTGTCCCTGTGTTAATTTCACAGCAGACAGAGGAAGCTGCCAAGTAGCTCTCAAACTTAGTGGGATATTTGTCATCCACTGGTGGAGACCAAAAACGGGGTTAAAAGTTTGACTAGTCAATAAACTGCTGTTGATGTGAATCAGTCACACCCATTGCAGTGGCTCAAGCGCCATGTGACAATACAAACTACAGTGTGCACATGAAATGCTTAAAATTTCATAACCACTAATTGCATAACCCATTTTCATTTAACTCAGAAGTGAATATTTTGGACATTGTGCAAATACGTAGGAGGAGTTTAATTTCAGCTGAAATTTTGCAACCTCACACTACATTAAAAAAAAACAAAATAAAAAAACAGTTATATGATAAAGTCTACCAAAAATTAAAAGTTAACCAACAGGTTTTGTTTTCAAGATTATTAATTTGTTTTGGTGACAACTGCGCACGCACAGTATATGTCATAAAATCCTTCTATTTCTCCAACTTGTAATTTTACTGTAGTTGTCTCTGTCAGCTCTTAATATGCAACATCTTTTTTGGCCTTTTTAAGCAAACCTATGGTATGAGCTTGATTCGGCTCAGTGTTTTCGTTCTTTCTCCCGTCACTAACCTTTCCCTGAAAGTCAGGTTAAAGGAATAAAAGCAGGCGTGTGTTACTTTCCTGCAAGAATTTCCTCAAAACAAAACACAGACTTGTTATGAAGAGCTCACCTCTCAACCTTCCCATGCTCCTGATGTATGCAACGTGACCCCCCAGCTCTACTGTATGTAATGGTATTCTGTGGGAATCAGTTGAGTAAGAGATAGAAACAGTCCTTGTCCTGACTTGATAGAGATGAAGCAACCCCTGAAGGCAGATGATGGTGTTCCCACCTCAAATTACACTCATAACAGAACATCTGTGCAAATACCTAAGTACACTTACACAAACAAACACAATCACACGCGTCTCTGAACCTGACTACAAACTCTATAGAGTAGAAGGTTAAGGGTCATTATGAGTGGGAAGCAATTCGGTTTAGTACAAACATGCTCATGAGCAGAATGGGTTTGGGGGTTGAGGGATTTCCCTTGGGATTTTGTATTTTGTGAATGAATGGCGTGGCGGACAAGTGATACAAGGCCCAGACTTTAGGAGAAAAAAACTGACTAGTGCACACGAACAAATGGTAACCACTTTGTCCTGCGGCAGTTGGGTGTTAGTCATGACATAGTATTTAAGAAAGAATAAAAAGGAGCCAGGGAAATGGAAAGTAAGAGAAGGGAAGGAGGAAAAAAAAAAAAAAAAAAAAAGCACAAACGTGTTGATTGGCTCAGGCAGTGTGCCTGATTCTAGGTCTATTGTGATTGGCTGGGAGGTATGGCCTCACCTTAAAAGAGGGTTACTCCAGTTCAGTGACATTGAGCTCTCTATACATGTGTGCATGTGTTGGTGTGGCTGGAAACTGACATTCACCACAAAGACATGCCATTCAAATTAGCTGCATGTGTGGGCAAATTTCTAATTATGACAAATCCAGAAGGAACAATGAAACATTTGTTCTAGCCATTGTCAGACCAGCGCATTCTTGACAGGAAGCCATATTTGTTCGCAAATGTTTTAAATTGAGGATCAAAGACACAATCAAAAAAATGAAGCACCTTGATGTGTCACATTACCACGGTTTTAAATAGCTCCCTTCTCCATCACACCATTCAGGCACATAAATGTAGTGTCATTGTAATTGTAATTCATGTAATTGTGTAGAATCGCTAGGGACCGTGAAAATCTGAATTTAAACAAAATTCAGATTTTATTTGTAACCATGAAAGGAGCTAACCCCAGTGCCAAAACTAACCCTTATCCTGACCCCTTTCTCACTCTCTTCCACCAAACCTTTAAACTGACCCTAATCCATAGACCGTGACCCTATGGTTTCTTTGAATGTTAACCATTGAAGGCCTGACACTGGTCCAAACAAAGGGACTTTGTATCAAATCCAACTCGAGCACTTGGTGAGAATGAGAGCTATCGTCAGTTATTTGCCCACCAAACCAGGCAGAGCGAGAGATAGAGAGAGAGAAGATTGATGACCCACTTAAAGAATCCTGAATAGAAAACTCCAAGAATGGTGGTTGTATATGCATAGTATAGGTATGACCTGTAAAAATGTTCTAAAGTGATCTTTCTGTTTTTTTTTTTTTTTTGTGCGGAAGTGCGGCTGCTAACCTCACTGCCCTCTCTGAAAATAAAAATTGGGGTCTCTTTGTCAGTGAAACAAAATGGCAACCAGCAGTGATGCAAGGAAAAACTCCTTTTTGCAACTTAACTAAAGGTTCACCTGATGAAATATACAATAGACAGCCTTTATTGTTGGAACACCCCACTAATGTACCCTACTAATGTATTTGCGTTGCACACAGAAGTATGGTGCTACTGAATTTAAAATACTTTTTAAGTACGTTTTCAGTGAAATTATTGGCCCACAGTCATGCGCTCAGCCATCACTGTGATTTCTAAAATATCAAAACCGAACATGCTCATGTGGGAGGAATGAATCATTGCAAATCTTACTTAGACCAACCTGACCGTGTTCCCTCATTAATTCCTCAGAAATGATTCAATCATGGGTATTTCTTTGGTATTCTGTTTAACATGCATACAGGCACACGCCTGGTGACTCACCCATCAAATATGTCCATGTTTGAAGACGTGAAGGGAAGAGGAGGGTAAGGCGAATTTGTCAGCTGAAGGAAGCGCAGGCTGAGCTGCCAGGCTTTTGCGAGACAGCTGGACAACATGTGAACCTGCAGCTGTCCTCATCTGTACACACACACAGAGAGGACACAGCTCAGTGGAAGATAATAAAATAAATATAAAAAAAGGTAACAAATTGTTCACTGTGACTCTTTAGGTGCTCATCCTGTAATGTCTCCATGTACAAAATGTCAAATATTTAAACTGGAACCTTTTATGGTGAGACACCAAACTCCACTGTAGACCTTAAAACCACCACCTCTCAAAACGTGAACAGTTTATCATTGATTAGATATTAACATGCAATACATGCAATAGAAACCTAATTTTTCCCCCTAATTAAGAGAGACAAGTAAATAATTATTTCCTACAGACTGTACAAACTAAATGTGATTCTAAAATCTTCATAGGGTCTCAGAGGGCTTGAGATCGAAGGCATGGGGCCAGAGCAGCAACTTCATACCATGTTGATGTTCATGGTTGATCATTTGGAAGATGAAGACGGACAAAGCTGACGATAGTGTAAACACTAAGCGGGGATGAAGAGGTAGAACATCAGAGGGTTATGAATAGACTAAAGCAGGAAGCTAACATTTACATTTACAAGACATCAGCGAGATGACAGGTTTAGCAGTGACGGTGTGCTGCAGTGCTATTGGACAGAAGAGATCAGTGGATGAACAGCTGATCTCACAGGCGACAGCCCCAGGAAATGACAACATGCGTGAGAGGAAAGAAAAACAGGATGAAACGCAACTAAACCACAGGGAAGGTGTTGAAAAGAGTAGCTTTGAGACTTTTAACTCCTACTGACATCCGTGTTCTGCATTAAGTTACATGTGTTACAGTGTTAAATTTATTGCCAAGGACATAATTAGCTTAGTGCACACTGAATCACTTTTTGTGATATGTAAAGGTACACTATGATAATGAAAACAACCTAAGGCTTAACTAGAATAAACATACAGCAGGCAGTTCCAGATGAGTGTTACAGGATTAACATGCTTTATATTTACATAATTTACAATGCACTTACTCAGTACCAACTTTCCTTTAATTAGTTTTTGTTTACTTTGACAAACAGCAAATAATCTTCAAACATTCACAACCGATCTCACTGAGACAGGCCGAGTCAAACACAAATGTAGGTGCAACTTAATATATAAAGTTCTTTAAATCCTCTTAACTGTAAATTAGAGGGTGTCGAGTGTTTAGTTCCTGCTTGTTGCTCCATGTACTATTTTGTGCAACGACATTACCATGATGCTGGAGTACAAAGACACACTAATATTTATACTTTAAGCATCTGGGATTCAATGCTATAAGAGCAGGAGAGACAACAATAATTACATGGTGAACCCAACTTGTCCATGCCTGGTTTAAAGGAATGGCTTGACACATTTGAAGGCTATTGCAACGACCGGAAACAGTGCAGTTTCTTCGGTTTTACATGAGCCATCCATCCGAGTCCTGCATTGCCAAAGCACAGCAGAGTGGCTCAGACATCCTTTTCCCCTTACAACTTCCTCGTGACTTCCAGGGAGACAAACAATGGAGGGAGAAAAAGGGACCGGAAGTCTAGGATAAGGCCATGAGGTCAAGGGAGTTATGTTGAAGTAATATGATATTTCAAAATAAACATCCGTTTAGGGACAGTATGAACAGGGACTTCTGTTGTATATCATTACTCAACAGTCATATGTCTACAGTTGGCTCAGCAGCAAGGCATCATACCAACAACACAACTGTGGAAGAGTACCAAGACATGCTGACCTTAATTATGTGATATGACACAGCAGACATTTGTGATATAATGTCCTTGTTTTTTTTTTTTAGATACTATCTGAGTGGAAAGTAATGAACTCAGCAGTTTCTTTCAGAGAAAGTTTAGAGGGCTGAGCACCATTGTTTTAAACTGCACAAACACTTTGGCTGCAGACTAGAGTTGCCCGGAGACTGAGGTTGTCATAGTGAGCATGGTCAGTCATCTGAAAGACCGACTGAAATCTATCACTCTATCTGTTCTCCCCTTTGTTAAACTGTAAAAACAAGACTGCAGGATTTTTTTTTTTTTAATTATATTGAGATTTTTATTTATCATTCTTTCTTTGTAATCTTGTCTCCAGTTGCTAAATGGAAATGGTTGCTATGAAAACCGTATTGTTTTGTTGAAGTGGGATATGCCTGTCACCACATTGACAGACAACAATATCTCCATTGTATAAGTTGCCTGCAGACAACATGTAACAGTCTGAGTGGACAGAAAAGATTCCTACAACACTGTAACATTATTACAAACATTGATCCAGTGCTCTACATTCACATATTATTATCTGTTGGTGAATTATGCTTCTCAAAACTTGGGGCCTTCAGAAATAAAACAATGAGGGGAAGGTCTCTGGTTAGACTCCCTAATGTTAACCAATCAGAATTTCATTAGAGAAGATTAGATTTCATTTTTCTCATGCCAACCAGTATCTTGGGGGAAGTTATGAAAGGGAATCCTTGAAAGGAAATAACTGCAAAATAAGCAGGGGAAAAAAGAAAGTGGATACACCAACAATAAATGTGGGGTCTAAGTCATAAAAACTGTTAGACTGCAAGAAACCTGTGACAACTATACTTTTCTAACTTTTATGATATGATGACTACAATAGCAGTAAAATAATTTTTCCTTTAAAAAAAAAAAAAAAGATCATGTTAATAATGTACTTTTGTGGCTGTCAATACATCTACTGTAATATACCACAACAGATAATGTTATTTGTATATGGTCACTGTCACATTGTCTTATCTGTGTAACAGGTCAGGTTACAGGATTGAGGATGCAATATCATATGTGGAAATGGGTCAAACGCAAACAGACATGGTCAACCAATCAAGCAAATGGGAGCTTAAAAGTGACTCGTGATACACTAGGGAGGAATAAGTGACAGGTGGTGCCTCACGAGAGAAGGAGAGAATATACACTAGGTGTGTGTAGAGGGAGGGGCAGGATCAGGTGATGAACTAAGGTGGGATTGCCTGAGGACACTAGTATTAAGAGGAAATACAATCTATGCATGTGACCTGATGTCACTGTGTGACTTTGAACTGTCTACCAAAAGATTTAATATTTTCACTGTGTTTGTTTTTCCATAAAAACAAAATCCAAGAGCTGGTTTATCAGTTAAATATCTTAAAATGGGATTTAGGTTAAAAGGGATTTGTAAATCATTATATTCTGTTTTTATTCATGTTTTACACAATGTCTGAGCTTCATTGCAGTTGGGGTTTGTAGAATGGAATAGGATGGGGAATCGGGTACCCATGTGTGAAATGCCAGACCTACATGGACCCACTTTTTTACTATAAATGGAACTATGATCATCTATGCATGAGTGAAATTTGTAAGCAATTCTAAGCAGGCACGTACAAGTTGTTTTTACAGGTTGATTGGTCACATGCATGTATCTTAAGCGACACGTTTCCTGTCAAACGCTGCTTACACTTTCTGCGGGTGCCACCTCCACTGACATTTTCATCCGTTACATATTAGGATTTGTCATCGTACGAAAGGGATGTGGAAAGCTAACTGAATATTTTTGTCCTCTCTTTATTTTGTAAAGTACCAAAATAAACCCCGAAGCCTCCAAAGAGGAACCTTATTTATATAAGTAATCTTTTTTTTTTTCTTTATATAAAACACCATGAGACCTACAGTATACACTTTCCATGTCTAATCTGACACAGCTTTATGCTTGGTTGTGTTGTTTCTAATGGGTCAGTTCTAGTTTGTTCATTACAGCCGGACTGATTTTAAGAACTTAATTGCAACCTTTTGGAATTTGTAGGAAAAACATCCCATCAGCATGAGTGCACCACCTCAGTTTTAACATTGCACAAGGAGATGTAACTTCACCAGATGAAACTGGACTTTTTTTTTTCTTCTGCTTTTGTTAGCTTAGATTGAACCTGTTAGGTGCCGGTTTTCTTCCATATATGCTCATGTACCACATTTTCGCAGTAGCCCAGAATGGAAACACCATCCACTTTAGAACGTGAATTCTTTGTTTAGGGGAGGGAAGGGGTAGTGGGAAGTAGAAGCAATTCACCACTAGATGCTGCATAAACTTTCAAACAACACCTTTAATTGACTGTGTGTGAAGACAGCTATTTTCTGTAATTAAGGTTATTTGCACATAAGGGGTTTTAGTTGTGGATGTTTCTGCTGATTGGGTTGAATGAGAAAGAGAGAGAGGAGTGGAAATCTTTTTTGATGAAGGAGCTTGAGTAGGGGCTGTTCTGCCTGCAGTTTATCTTGTTTTGTCAATAAATAATCTGTATTTACTTTTCTTGTCCAGATGTGCACACCACGCTGCTTTGCACTACAGTTTTGCTATTCACCCATTCACTCACAAGCTCATGGAGTGCTATCTATCGTCCATAAATGTCTATCACACGTCTATCATACCCATTCAACTTGGGATAAAGCGACAAAGTGACCAGGGACACATTGGCATACAGCCAGCAAGTAGGAATTGAACCCTCAACCTTCTGGTGGAAAGATAACTCGCTCTACCACTAAACCACCACTGTAAAAAAGTGGGCGGGGTTATATCCTCTGTGTCCACCCTGTGAGCATTGAGACGCTATTAATGGAATCTTACAGTACATCTCATTTTACATTTACTTTTTTTGGCCAATAGCTGCCGCACATCAAGAGCAACTTCAAATGAGTGGGCAGGAAACGGGTTAGTGTGTCACAAAAGGAAACAGTTTGATCGCACGTAAGTAAAACAACAAAAAAGAAAATAAATGATTATTCTCGAATTGGTACAAAACATTATGTCTTTTATCCATGGCTGGCTAATTTAACCTGTCCAGCGTCATTCAAATTACAAAGACTGAACAATAACACACAATAAAACCAACTTGCGCTGATCTTTTTTCCTCTGTGTTAGTCAGGGTAGACAATAAACCTTTACACTGACAGATGCATGTAGCATTCCATCAACTGATTAGGATCATTCTAGATGTAGATGACTGCAAATCCTGCAAGAATGGTAATGATGATACAGTAACCTACAATTTTGGCATCTAAACATAATTTACAACCCATCGGCAATCTTGGGACGGGTTAGGGTTAGGAAAAAGACAAAACAGCATAAAAACATTTTCAATGTTGACACAGACATCGAAGAAAAAATAATCAGCTACGGTTCTTAGGTGGTGAGAGATCACATGAGTTTCTGTAGCTCTGGCAGATACAGTAAACCAAGACAGCGAGACAACATGTGGCACCTTGAAGGGCAGATGTTTCTGTATCAGTGACCTTGATGCTCTCACTTAGGTAGCAGGAAAGTTCTGCTATCACATCAGCCCCGGGTTGATAAAGTAACTATCAAGGGGGGAGTAGAGTGAGTTCTACAAAGCAGTGAAGTGTTCACAACCCTGTCTGACTTTTTGGAATGTTTAGTTTGCATTTCGCATTTCCACCAGCACATTTCAGCACTCTCGCCTGCTTACTGCTGCTTGAACAGTATGTAGGATTTCAAAAACCTGATTTAGGGATTTACATTACTCCTCCTTTGAATAACCTACTCATTTGCATACGGTGAAAATCAACATCACTAATACCACAATCTGTGGGAAATTTTGTTCATCTGGATCTCGTATCTCTAAACACTGAACTGAAGTAAATGTTTTTATTGTTTGGTGTTATATAAACCTCACTCTAAATCCCTAAGTAGTTTTAAAGAATCACTATGCAAGTATTCAAAGTACTTGAGGAGGAACACTGAGTTCAGTATCAGGTGCAACGTGGCCAAAGATTAGGGAAATGCACAAAGATAGTCAGTGTGTGGACTTCTGCAAATGGGAAATTCCAAAGCTCTGACAAACCTCTGGAAGACGCTTCACAATGAGTTTTCTCTCCAGATTATTTGAAGGTTTTGCAAGGTTCTTATGAGAGACTGGGTTGCGTGTTAATCTCTATCCTCGTGCAAAAATCCAGAAGTTTCTTTTATAAACGCGCATGTTGCTTTTCTTGTCTTAACAACCACTCCGGCCACATTCACTTATTGATTTATACAATTCATTCAGACAGTGAAAGCACATCACGCCCGCCCATTTGGGCTTCAGCGCTGTGGTCCAAGGACACTTTGACATAAAGGGAAGTCGTGATTAAACCACAGAACTGTCCTGTGATGTTGGGGCATGCGCTCGACCTCCCGAGCCACGTCCACCTACAGAGAGACTTTGTGTCTCTGTCCTGTTGGATAATATTTGTGGATTAGGTCAGACCTTGGCTCAACTACTGCTCACATAATCTTGGACAGTGTAATGTTTTATTAAGGCACTCCTGCATGTGACTGACCTGTGAATAATAAAATAATACAATTGTACTTTAATCATTTAATTTTTCCCAGCTGGAAAAGCCTTAATTTATCTCATCACTTGTATCTGGCCTCGGTCAGTTCTTGCTCTCAGATGAGTGTAATAAGGATACATCTCTCCTGTCTTTGTTGACCAGTGTCCCCTGATTTCTTGTTTGCCATTTTTTTTTTTTGACCTGCTCTTTTTGTGGCCTCCCTGACTTCCCTGACCCGACGTGTCATTATCTCATGAGACATGTTTAATGATCCCTATGCAACATGGTTTTAGGGATGTACAGTAAGTGTCGGTCAGGATGGAATGAATTTCACAGCACTTTCTTTTTTTTTTTTTCATCCCATTTTCTACACACTGTATCTTGTATGTTGAGACGGAGTGAGTCTCTCTTTAATTTGCCCTGGAGGAATTTCACGCACCTAAATGTCAACATTCCTGAAGTAGAGTTCAGTCTCTCATCGTTAGCCTTTACAGTGAGTGCTCCATGACGATGAAGATCAAAGAATACAGTGAGTTTGTCTTCCCTTGTGCACTCCAGTGGCTCTTTCTTATCCATGGAGTTTTGTAAGGAATCTAGCTGGGCAAACAAAGAGTCATGTCAAGTTTGAAATAGTTCTGTGCTCTTGGTAGTTTCTAAGCCAAGGCAGAATGGTTTGGTGAGAGTAAAACCAGTATTTATGCTGGAATTATACACTGACTTTTTTTTTGTGTAAAACTATATAAAATACATTGGCTTGCTTCAATTTAAAAAGGAATGTTTATGTATGCTGGTTCCCAAGTACTTGATACTCGTGCAGGCCGTGGAAAGAAAATCTTAAATCGTAGCTGTGAACACTGCACGCAAAGCGCTGGAAAGCAAACAAAAGGTGCTGAATTAAAACATAACACGCTGTCTCTCGTATTACTGTTGTGTGGGTGAGTGTGAGCAAGCAAGGGAAAAAAAAACACTCTCAAGCAATGGTAATGTTTCCTGGAGGGATGATGTAGGATTCCCAGTTTCCATATTGAAAAAAGTGGATCAATGGATACACCTATCTTTCATATCAAGATGGGTGTATATTTCCACTGATACACTTTTCCTGGAGATGGATTGCTGAAGGCAACTAGGGTAACACATAGGTGATGAGAATATTTTCGACAGAGGAAGTCCTCAACCAGTTAGCAGACCTAAGCCAGATCCTTCTTGATGCAAGTATGACTGGATTAACCTGCTGTAAGCGTAGACAGATTAAAAAAAAAAAAAAAAGCTGCAGTGATTCAATTTAACCTTCATACCTCCCACTTTATGTAAGATTTTTTTTTGCACGGTTAAATGCCCACCATTTTGCTTTATGGTAAGTTTGATGCACATACTTCTTCAAAAACTGGCAACCTTAAGCTACATTTTGTGAGTCTTTAAGAGTGGCCCACAAGAGATAAAGCCTAAAGCTGCAGTGGACATGATTGCTAGGAAAAAGCAGATTTTTAAAATACATTTTGGGGTTGCAGCTTTCTGTCCCTTCCAGCAGACGAGCAGGAACAGACACGCGTCTTATATGTGACAGATGACCGCAGACAATTTCTTATTGCTGAAGCACTTTGCATGTTTAATTGCAATGAAACTCTCTTTTTTCAGACAATTTCCTTTACGTGGGTAGTAAAGGCAGCCACTACCAATGTTGAAAAGCATCTTTCCATTGAAGTTACCTGTAAAGGATACCATTCACCAGGCTGCAGTGCATCATCTGCCCTACTCAGAAGGTGATTGGTTGCAGTCTGCCACCCCTCCAGGACCTGCACGTCTCAGTGTCCTGGAGCCATAAGATTGCAGCTGACCCCTTTCACCCTGGACACAATCTGTTTGTGACGCTCCCGGCTGGCAAGAGGTTGCGGTCCATCAGGACCAAAACAACGCAAACCAGTCTGCAGCTGATCTCTTCGGATGAAGGTGATCGACTGCAGTCAAACATCTCTGTTTCTCACCTCTGACCCTATAAACTGCTGTTTAAGCCTTCTTACTTCTGTTTTGACGGCTCGCACAGCTCCATATTGCGTTTTTTTTTTTTTTTTTTATTCTCTGTCTGACAGATTGACTTGAGCTGCATTTTCATATGCATAAGACACGCCTCTAATACACTCCCTCTCAATCTGGCGGGGGAATTTGAGCTGCAAAATTTCTCATCCCTTCCTCTGCCTGCCAATGCTACCACTACCCTGCACTGGTGTTGGTGCTCGTGCTTTAGGACACACCTCCACTCCAGCACTCCAGCAGCCTCCAACTGGGGGATGTTTGGTAGCATATTATAGCATCTTATTGTAGTTGGAGTTGTCTGACTGAGCGTGTGTTATTTTCTTTCTGACAATTTGCACTGACTTTGGTTTTAAATTAGATTCACTCTGTTGGAAATAACTTTCTCTAACTCTTGTCCTTAAATTATTTATCCGAACGTGTACACGGCCATCTTTACTCTATGTTTGATTTAATGCTGGCGTTCCCAAACTAAATCACCACAGAAAAATGCACTTTCATGCTGGGTGAGTGGTTCACCCGGTCACACAGACATTTTCATGTGATGACAACTTACACACAGCTTTGGTACAGTACCGTACAGTACAGTAGATGTTAGGTAACACATTCCTACAAGCATGTACATATTTATTTTTTAGTCTCACTGCTCTGTAAGGTGATCAGTCACGTGGGGTTTTTGACAGCTCCACGATGGAGGGAAGCTCTAATCTTCTGTTGAGTCAGTCGGTATTGGAATGAGACATGATGCACGGAAACTTGATCCCTTGCTCTCTGAAAAGAGTGCGGACTATATAAAGATGAAACTGTTGCAGGGAGGTACCAATGCACCCCCTTAACCTGCACATGCACATATATATAAAGTACAGGCTGTATACTTTTAGTACTTTTACTACTTTTAGCTTCACAGCCATCTACTTTGTTTTGCCAAACCTCTTCAGCCTTTTCCTTAAGAATGCACTTGGAGCATCTTCACAAGCCTCTTAGCATTCGTCCCTGCATCTGACAAGAAAGGCCACACTGTTTCCCTCCAATCAGTCAGAGGGCCCCCCCCTGAAAAACGCACCGCCCTCTGAACGCCAACACCTCTGTCTTTTTCTGCTCTTCTGGCGACTGCAGGCCTGTGGGTGTGATTCTGGGCACTGGGATACCTAGAAACTGGGCCCTGTGGTCAGTGCCAGTTTCCATGGTTTCCCCCTGTCAAAAGGAGGTTCTTTCTGGACCGGGTGCATTTCAAAAGGCTCCGTAAAGAGATGGCTCTGTGTCCTGAGGTCCCAAGCTCACTGAGAGCAGAATTCCACTGTGACTCTCATTGAGTCGGGGTCGTGCAGCACAGTGGATGGAAGGGAACGACGGGGGGAGAGAACGCAGAAAGCGGCGTGTTTGTGTGCTGGCTCTGTGCCATGCACCAGTTAGGAACACTGGGGAGTGGGTCACAGTGGGGGTTTACAGGAGAGAAGGCCACTATGCATACATTTACACCAGCAAACCCACTGCAGAGATAAATAGAAACAAAAAAAGGTCCAAGCACTTAAACACTCACATGCTGTATGTTATTCCTCTTATCCTTCATTTGGAACATAATTTCGACACAACTGAACTGAATGACTTTACTATTTTAGAATTTTTTGCAGTGTAGTTTACATATTTGGGAACGCCCTCTCACACAAACCCGTACACACGACAGCAAACACAGTGACGGACTATGAATACATAAAGCATGAACCTTTGACCACAGTGACTCACCGGAAGGAGAGTCAAGCCTCTTGATAAATAAGACTTTACAGCTCCAGACCGGTTCTCCCTTTAGCTTGTGAAAACAGTTTACCTGAAAACAAAGAGGCTGCTAAATGAGGTGTCTCCTCCGAACAACGGCAAAACCAGTTTGAAGAATTTAACACTTTGTTTCATTCAGAAGAGTATTCTCTGTGGTAGAAAATGGAATCTGCTGCACAGTAGTCGTTGACATTAATCGTATGTAACCAGGAAATGAGGATCAGGAGAATAAAAAAACGAGGATGAATCTGAATAAGAGAATGAACAGTCTGAATTCAAAGACACAACCAGTATTACCTGCGTCTCCAGTTGACTGTGCTGGTTTGGTGCCACATGTCATATTAATGGGCGGCTCACATCTTGTAATTTCACAAGAACAAGTGTGTTCTTGATTCTCTCTGCATTCATCTTTTTTTTCATGGACTTCACGTCAACAAGTGCTTAAATATCGGTCAAATATCACTTGTTATTAATGTTTGTGCACTTTTACTCTTGAAAAACAGTCTAAATCTAAATAATCTTAAGCTGAAGAGGGACACTTGAATACTAAATGTCCTGAAACCTCAGACCCAAGCAATGGTTGTGAAGCCTGTACAAAGCTGATACTATGTTGGTTGATCATAACAATTATATCTCTGCAGTTTGAAACATCTTCTGTCTAATGCGATGTTAGTATTTTTTTTTTTTTTGAAACCGCATGCTTTGCTACCATGCTTGGTCAAGTCCGTCGCTCTCTATCAAATGAAACTAATCCATATTACCATGTGTAAGTATTCATACAGAATGAGCTCTGTGTGTGTAAATCACCTGAACCTGATATTTTTGAATTTATCTTTAGGCTGTTGGAATGTTTGATAGAGAATTCAGAGTGATGCCGTGTGTGTGGCATCACTACAGCTGCAGTGATTCACCATCAAGCTCCTGGACATGTCAGTGGGACATGCGCCGCTGGAGATGTGTGACGCATGTATGAACCTGTGTCTTGTGTCCACCGTTCTTCCTTTTCAACTGACGTGAAAGACAAAGAGAAGAAAAGATTACACAGGTTTTGTACTTGTAAACTGTTATTACCTTAATACCACTATGCGCACAGTATTTCCCTCAAGGACGGTATAATTCTTAAACAAACACTGGAAAATGCTGTGAATTGTTAGCACAGTGTTGAAAATGGGCTGACTCTGCTCATAATGCCATCTGAAGGCCTGAGTTTGCACTCAGTGAATGGCCGTGTTTCCACTGTGGCTTCAGAAACACACCTGGGACTCCCCACAACATGGCAGATGGAGGAACAACCACACACGCAGGCTCCGATCTGTGGGGCCAAACATAACAATAACCCATCGGGTTGGTCAGCAGTCGTACGCTGCTCCGCTTTCCATGAATTGACAAAGTTGAATCCAAGGTTTTCTGTGGTCATGGTCAATAAAGCCTCTGTCCACAACTGAACACTCTAGTATGAGGTGAAGGTGTATAATAAGTGGGCATCTGTGTGGGGCTACTAGAGAAACCAATATGTCTGTGCAATTACACTGTTTATATATTGCCATTGTTTTTGGTATACATGTGTTTTAGCCAATTTTCTACACATTACACACTGATAATTGGTCTGAGCCTTTTTTAAGAAGCATATTGTGCATGTTAATATTCTGATTTTCAGACACATGAACATTTCCTCCGCAAACACCAAAGAACACACACAGAAAATGAGATGAAACACCCATTCTAAGACAAAGAAGGGAAGACTATACTACTTAGAGGCAGGGGAACTACAAAAAAATGCCTTAATGGTCATTGTCAAAGCAACAAATGTGAATCTACCTCAAGATCTTAGACCATACCTGACCATAAAAATGCTTCTTAATAAGAGGACCTCATTATCCCTAAGATAGACCAGAAAGAGGTTATTTTAAAAGGCGGGAACCACGAGCTGTGATCATTTTAAAAAAATATGTAATTTAACAACCTTGAGAATGACATTTCCAAGCCTGGAGGAATATAAATGACAGATAAATGACAATAATAATTACATTAATTAACAAATCAACATTTTCCTACTTTTAATGTGATGGATGGATCTACAGGCAGGATGTTCCTACAGTAAATCATCCACCATAATAGTTGGACTGAAACAGTTGTGGCTCCCCCTGCTGGATATAAATCAGCAGTGCTGCTTTCTGTGATAATTATCTCTTTTGCTTATACTGAATAAAGTAATTGAGTGAATTATTCAAACACCAATTACATTAGATTATTTGGGGATTATAAACAGCTATAACTGTGGTTTGGCACAGTTTAAAAAACATCTGCAGATTATCAGCAGAATTGCATTCCCCTCCTCTCTTCAGTCATCATTAACATTAACAAATACATTATGTGGTTGGAAAAAATGTGATTAAGAAAAACAAATAAATGTTAATTATTAGAAACCAGTTAAACAGAATGCAGTTACTCAACCACAGTTACAAGGAAATGGGATTCGTCATTTTAAATAACATGGATTAAACAGCATGAATACATTTGCTGTTTATTGTCAGCTGACGTCACCTGCAGCCACCCTATTGACCCTAATATTGACCCTATTAGTCTCATGAGTCAGTAAACTTTAGCCTGTGTCTACTAATAAACTATGAAACAGCCAGAGAATGAGTGTCACTTTTGGGTGGATAAAGTTGTCAAGTTGCTATTGCATTATGAGGTTAAGTTATTTGACTCAGTTACAGTAAATGTGGGAGTGGATTTTTATGTCTCATCTTTATTTACTTCATCATGACTAATTCTGTTTAGAAGATACAACAGCATAAGGTGTTTCTGAGGTTTCAAATAAATCACCATTCAAATTAGTTAATACAGACAATAATCTCAGTTGATAATCTGCCACTTCCTGTCATCCTTTACACTATTGTCCCTCAATAACTCTACCACTATTCAATTTAACTGATACAGACAAGTCCACATCTGATATGAATAAGATGTATTCATGTATAAGATTCATTTATAACTATCAAAGCACATTCTGGAATTGCCCCAGATATAACACTGATTTCCCCCAAACATATGAGCCTTCAATATTATACATATGCTTTTATAAATTTACAATAATTTATTTTGATGATTTTTTATATTTATCTTACATTGTTATTTCAACGTTGTAAAATCTGTTTAATCTTAAAACCGTGTTACTCTGCATTTTTCATTATTTTGTGATGAGGTATCCATTATGCTATTATAAATGCACGAAGCTATGCTTTCGTGCTCCAACTGAATTAGATATCTCACTAGTTTTCTGCTTGCCACTTCTTTTTGGTGGGGTTTACTATACTTCTGGCTAAAACCGGAAGGTTGTTATTTTTCATAGCCAAACCGGAAATCAGAAGGGATATCACTCTCGTTAAGTCATTTTAATCTTTGTATATTTGTGAGTACAACACCGGTTTCCTGGAAGACAGGCAGATTATTCACCTAACACCTGTTATAATTCACGGCACCGTTCGTTCATCCAATTCTGTGAGTTTAACAATAATTAACCACGGAAGTTGACAGCATAAAGTGCTAGATTACGTTTTGGTACGTTTGCGTTAGCTTCCGGTGTTTTGCGACTTCCTCTCCGAAGCAGATAAGCTAACTAACAAAACATTTATTGACGTTAATAATAAAACGCTGCAGAGTGCAGGATTACTTTAAGCGGTTTTCAAATGTTAGGGGAACAAGTTAACAATAACACTGTGAAAAGTTGTCGCTACAATTATATCTGTAATATTATGTGATGTAGCAGGATAATCTCTTTCAAACTCTTTAGCACAAAGTCCTAACGACGTGTACTACTCTGGACTATAATTTATTTTTTAAAGGACAGCAGTACATTGTAAATTCACACAGCAGATGACTGAGGTCAGAGGTGAAAATTGTATTCCTTATGACGATTCTCAATCTATGTTTTATTTTCTGCAGAAATCTTGTGTATGTTGGTAGTAGCCTTCACTTGTGTTACTTTTAGCAAAGCATTAGCTCCACTGATAAATGTTTAAAAACCGATAAACAAATCACTTCATAACACTGCCAAATAACAAGTGTTTTTTTTTAACATATAGTAATCCCTACTGTAACAAACCATTAACTGCATTTTACTTGTTACCAGGCTGGTATGTACACCCCAGGGTAGTGTTAATACCGATTATTGAAATCTTACATTTTTAATATTAATAGCTTCATTATGGTGGTAATTATAAGATTGAAGCTATAACTACAATGTATCAACTCAAATTTTGCATCTTTAAAACTTAAGTAATACATTTGCTCAATTAATTAAGTAAATTAAGTTAATTTTATTCTGATAAAAATAATCAAAAAGTGCTTTGCAATTAAAAAAACACATTTAATGATGAAAGAGACATAAAAATACAATGAGTAAAAACATAGACACACAGAAAACATAGATCTAAAGCCATAGACCTAGATCTAAAAACATAGATCTTCCAAATAAAAGCCGGCTTGAATAAAAGAGTTTTCTTTTTAAAATAATTAACAGAATTTAAGCAATGTAACGAAAGGGGCAGCAAGCTCAGGACCTCAGGGTGCAGGCAGGTGTGTGAGGTA
This sequence comes from Brachirus orientalis, assembly GCA_016785285.1. Classification (NCBI taxonomy): domain Eukaryota; kingdom Metazoa; phylum Chordata; class Actinopteri; order Pleuronectiformes; family Soleidae; genus Brachirus; species Brachirus orientalis. The sequence goes on from JAFBJR010000190.1 coordinate 947,953, forward strand.
GGATCAGGACAGAGATGTACCTGATCCTACCTCACACACTTTAAAAGTAAGGACCCAGGATTTTAAAATGTACTCTAAAATGAACAGATAACCATCGAAGCGATGCTGGTTAAACTGGTTTTATGTGATTTCTCTTGCGTGTGTGAAGGATGGGGCTGTCAATTTTTTTAAAATTTGAAAATATTCTGTGGCCCACCAAAATAGCTCACAACTCAGCACACAAGAATAAGTATTCCAATAATTTTATATTACAATATATATATATATATATATAAGAATCATAAATGTACACACTCAACAGCATATTAAACGATTGTGTGTTTTATTTTTATTTATGTTTTCTGTGGTCTGGATCATTGTAGGTGACACAGACAGACGGAAACCACATCATGTAAGAGCCTCTCAAATACATCACTCTGAGGAGTGTGCAGTGGTTTTACTTTTGATGTGAGATTTGTTGATGTTTCCCTTTTTTTTTTATATTTTAAAGGTCAGGATTAAAATATCACATGTCCCTGCCTGTGGCTGTGGGTGTCCTGGTGGTGGGCCTCCCATACTCCATCTCTCTTGTTGCCCAGTGGTTTTATGGATGGCCCAATAAGCCTGGATACAAGAAGTACATAGAAGCTCTAAAACCAAGGTAAAAAAAAAAAAAAAGTTTGGCTCAGTGTTTTTACTCATTAAGATGAGTTTTTAATTCTTTTTTCCCACTTTTGTTGTCTCTGTCAGGCGAGTATACTGTTTGACCAGAGCTGTGCTGGAAAGTCTCAAATATCTACAGTATGGGAGACTTTTCTTTCAGTTTAAATCTTGGTACAGGAATGACAAAAACCACATGCATTATGAAAAAGTGAGTTTTTTATTAGTATCTACTTTTGTTATTTGATTCATTGTGGTTTACTGAAAATCTACTATGCAATACCAAAAACAAAGCTTTTTCTGTCTGAATGCTTTGAAGGCCATTGTCTTTGGTCGTCGAGGCAACAAGCTGGACTTATACCACCCACCGAACAAGCCTGAAGACGTTCCTGCACCGCTGGTGGTTTTCATCTATGGAGGTGCATGGGGATCAGGAGAAAGAGCCATATACTGTCTGCTGGCTAGACAAATGGCTGAAGAACTGAGTGCAGCAGTTGTTTGTCCCGATTACTGCATCTATCCAAAGGTCAGGAAACAACACGGAAACACTAATGTCATTCCAATTATTTGATTTGTAGAGTATGAATGAAAAATACTGTGTTAATTCCACAGTGAATAAAACCACAGATAACAATTAAATTATAAAATTTGCCATGGTATCTGAAGTGATTTTGGGTTTAATCTCATTTACAGGGGAATGTTTTAGGGATGGTCCAAGATATTGCTGACTGCTTGGTCTGGGCCCAAGAGAGTGGCCAGAAGTTCAACTTTGACAAAGTAAGAACTATTTTGAGGTGTTCTGTGGAAATTAAGGAAAGCTATCAGAGTATAATGTCAAAATGTACTATTTATTAGAAACCCCCAAAATATGACAACTTTTGTTGAGCATTCAGTTATATAAATCTAGCAGGATGTGCCTTTACTAAAACCCCTTTTTGATGTGGTAAGTGCAGTTATGTTTTAACTGGACCTTAAAGCATAGTTACATTTCTAATGTTGGACTATTTCTTTAATGTTGTGCTGGTACATGATGTATGGGGTAAGATTTGTTTAAATGAAATGGTTTTTGCAAATAGTTTCCTACATTTCTTGTCAGTATTTGGGAAGTTCTCAACTACATGAAGAGTCTAAGACCAAATGTTGCATTCTTTTTGGTGTGGTTTTATACATTTTATGGTTTAATGGGGACACACTGGTTTGTAAGGACATGTTAGTGTGTGTTTTTTAATCCTGTGGTGTCTTATGGAAAGGATGTTGATGCAATGATGGGGAAAAAACACATTTTACCTTGTGCTAACCAGGTGCTTTATGTGTCTAAACCTAATAATCACTGTGCATTCCCATAACCATCGTCAAAACTATTACACCATGATACACATCTGCAGACATGTAAACAACATACATACTTTTGCTTCCGAAATATAAGCGCACACATATTGGTGGTTTGCAGAAATGTACAAGTGATACATATAATCCTTTGTCTTCCACATGAGGGTCACAGAGAGCTGGAACCAATCCCAGCTGACACACTTGAGGTCAATTTAGAGTGTTCAGTTTACCTCTGCATGTTTTTTGTCTCTGGAAAAAACCCATGCACAAACAGGAGGAACATGCAAACTCCACACAGAAGGCCCTCAGTCAGACTGGGTCGTAAACCTGGACATTCTTGCTTTGAGGCAACTGCCGTGTGACCCCTTTACCATTCGTATTGATCTTTTCCCACTTCTGTTAGCCATCTTTACCTTAGGCACATATAGTTCATGGTAGAAAACATGTCTTTAATCATGTTGTCTTATTATTTTTTTTTTTTATAGGACAAGGTTGTGTTAATTGGCCATTCAGCAGGTGCACATCTGTGTGCTTTGACCACACTGTTTCTCACTGACACAAGAGAGGAGCTTTTCATTGAGGCCAATAAACAACGGGATATCACAATGGCGATCAAAGGAGTTGTTGGTAAAGATGACTAAAAATCAGCGCATATCACAGTTGCAACTATGTGTTATCATAAAGAAAACCCAGCTGAAATACATATAGTGCATATGTTCCATAATGTGTTTTATTTAAGTAGTGAAATCGCTCATATTTCCGGGACAGGTTTGAGTGGCGTGTACAACATCATGGACCACTATGAGCATGAGCAGAAGCGAGCAGTTGAATACATTTCCACTATGCACAAAGCCATGAATGGAGAGGAAAACTTTCCATACTACTCACCCACACACTCACTGAAAAAACTCAGTCAGGACAAACTAAACAGGTGAGACTTAAAGACAAATGGTACTATGATTTATTTACTAATATTGGCATTAACAACAATAATATTTAAATCTGTTCCATCAATGTTTTATTTCTTAATTCTAAGTACTAATATATGAACACTTTTGATTAATGGTCCTCTGTTTTTGTTTTTTTTTTTCCTGATAGGTTGCCTCCATTTGCTCTGCTCCATGGAAGCAATGACAATATTGTACCTGTTGAATCATCCACAAAGTTCTCTGAACTTCTCACCTCGCTGTCAGTGAAGGTTTCACTTTACCTGCTGCCAAAAGTCGATCACCTCGAGATTGCGACTGACCTCATGGCATCAGACAGGCGCTTCTACCATGTCATCTACAGCTGCATCAAGCAGGAGTACAGAAAGTTTATAGGAACCTGCTGACATCAGTCACCATTAACGACAATGTTTACTGCTCGTTTTGTGCCACTTAACAGCATCTACTCTAATACGTCACAATGATTCATATGTAGCCTGGAAGTTTATTTATCATTATTATTATTTTTGTTGTTGTTGTTGTTGTGATTCCATTAAATTGTAACTGAAGAGACTGGACTGAAGTGCAGATGTCTTGGAGAGGTTTCCTCCACACTACAGTTAACAGAAACAAGTAAACTTGAAGTTAATTCATCTAATGTTAACCCTAAACATGAAACCAAGACTAAACAAAACAACCACCCTAAAATTAAAGGACCTGTTAGAATACAACGGTGGTTGTATTCTTCAATGAACGCTGGCGCTTCATTCATAGTGAGGACCCTCGTAGCCATAATACATTCCTTAGCTCCTTACCCTAACCATAACCCAATTCTAACCCTAGTTTTAACCCTGAAAAAGCCCTCTAAAGATGTGAGGACCAGCCAAATGTCCTCACTTTAACAAATGCCTTCACTCTGTTCTGGTTTATCCTCACACACACACACACACACACACGAGGCGGAGTCAAACGCAGGTCCACTTCACTGCGTCGCTTCACTTCACTGGGGTTTTGCTGCTGAACTGACCTCCGCTCGTCCCTTCACTAGTTTGTGGGATTAACAGAATTTAGCCGCGGTGTTTTGACGAGAAGAAGCGGCAGCAGGAGTGAAAATATGTAGGTGTCTGTCTGTCTGTCAGTCACAGTCCGCTGACACCAGCGTTTGCACCGGGACAAGAAGATGGACTCTGCTGTGGAGACAAACACCCGGAGGAAGTTGTGGCTCGGCGGTCTACTCTGGTGGTCGCTCGTGGTCGAGCTGGCGTCGGCAGGTAACACTTAAAATTCCCCACGTTTTCTCAGTGAAACCAAATAAAATTGTGAACTTTAAACGCTGCTTTCAGTGACGACTTTGTTCGTGCTCCGACCGCCGGCTCGCATTGTTTCTTTGTGGCTGGTTTCCTCCTGTGTTCGTAGTTTAGTGGGGTAACACCGTGTATGTCCTGAAGGCAACTCAGACTTCCAGGTTATAACAACTCCGACATGATCATTAACATTTTCACTGACTCACACATCCTTCATATGTGAGCCTCTTAATTTAGGTTTAGTGGATTATTTAATGATTTCTCTTCGTGCCGTTGCATTGCTGTGACTCTTGAGCTGTAAGCCTGCAGTGCAACACGGTTAAATGTGGACAGGTTGGCTGCAATGTCACAATTTATGTCAGCAACAGCAGTCATTTATTTATTATCCCTTTTCTTTTTTTTTAAACATAAATAGTATAGTAACTTTTGTATGGAGATGTTTGTGTCTTTTACACATGAACAAATCCCCCCAAACATTCTCATGGAAAATTGCTAAACATTAAAGCCCCCGTTAAAAGAAACATCACTCTTTGAATGGTGTATTTATTAATTTGTGGAATGGGTGTGCCTCAAGGATCAAAATTGGGGCCTGTTTTATTTCTCATTTTGTCTTTTGTTCACTGATGACAAATAATTTTATCTGGTAGTTGAATTAAATCCAACACATATTAAAACTTATATCTGGTCTCAGGGAAACAATTACTGAACACGAAGAGGTGTAGCGTTCATATGTCCGTAAATCCGTTATTCACGGACAGTCTAAACGCATCGCATATTACAAAGATGCTGTGTAAAAGCTTTAGATCAGAGGTCTCAAACCCACTCAAGTTATAATGAGAACTGACCTATGACCTCCTCCACCTGTAGCTAGATTATAGAAAGAATATATTTGTAAAAATATGATTAGCTATGGTCATAAACAGTGAGCATTATTTTATAATAATACCTGTTATGTGCATTATACTTTTAAATGTATTTATTTATTTATTTTTACATATATGAGCATGTTTATTGTTTTTATTATAGTCCATGTTATTCATCTTTCATCTTTGATCTCACTTAGTTTTTTATTGTGAACTGTGTATTGTTCCATAGCATGACAAATACATTTACCCTTAAATCCTATGAAATAGCATCATGACTATTGTTATTTGTTTTCTCTTGATGGAATAATGTGATATGATTTTAAGATAATTTCCCACATAGGTGAACTTTTTTTTCCACATGCTCCTCATGACCAGATTGGACACATACTGGTCCCCAGGTTGAGTTTGACGCCCCTGCTTTAGATTATACACTCATATCCTCATATTATTTTCAGTGTATCAGGCATTTGGTTTCTCAAGAGTTAAACACTGAGAATCTTTCAGACACAAATTCAATAGGTTCATCTAGGTTTCTCAAAATAAATAAATAAATAAATAAATAAATAAATAAAGATATTTTTACACTCCCTTGAAGAAGAGATAAAAAAAACACTTTTATGTCTCGGGCAACATGCCAGGATTACGTAATTTTTAACATTCGGCTAATTTTAGAGACATTATGACAACAATGAACTGATTTTGTTTCTTTTGAAATGCACAATTAACTGTATAGTTATGGCTTTGATTTGCATGAGGCTTTTGTTATTTTGTGAATACAGGGTGCCCACACACACAGAATATGCGATGCACTGAAAGCACCCACAGCTCTCACCTTATCAGAGGCAGCAGCAGAGATGGGTCTGTGATGCCCACTGCACTGGAAGAACTATCTGACTGTGACAATAGCACACTCAAATGAATTCAAGCAAATGGACAGTCGCTGCTGTGCTGCAGGACCTAAGGGAAAAATGGTTGTGTTTTTTTTTTTTTTTTTCTTTCTTCAGCTTCAGATGTAAATTATTTACATCTGTGTGGGCTTTCATTAGCCTGTCTGGTTGATTTGATTCTGGGTATGTGTCATCCATAGTCAGTCTTCCTCTGGACTTTCCCCTTGAGGATAATCTGGAATTATTTCTTTGTGACTCATCGTTCTTTAAATATAACTACAGTATAGACAGTTGCTTTACCTCGGTGCATCACATCTTTGAATGTGTACATCCTGTGTGAAACTAGTCTTTGTTAAATGATCCACGTCCCAGCCAGGCTTTTCCTAACAGCAACAGAGTGCTATACAGCCTGCAAAAAATAACAACGCACAAGGAGGCAATTCAGTCAAGTTGCATCTCTGGTTAGTTGTATAAACCAAGCACACAGGCAGTGACAAGTGCTGGTTTTGCCCCTCAAATTAACTGTAAGGTGTTCATTAAAAGGTCACTGCCACTTTGTTGTTGAAGGAGCAATTTGTAAAGTCTCCCAAAAGCAATGTCGCAGCTGTGCGGAAAGTGTCCCTGCAGACACAAAGATTACAGAACAACCTTCACACAGCCTGTTTGTGCCTCTGAAGGACCACTCTTCAGTGTTCACTGGTATGTTTATGTGTGGGCATTGCTTTCTTGAGGCCTACTGTGCTCTTTCATCTACACACCTCAAAACATCTCAAAGTCTGCTGATGAAACAGCACCAACTGCATCTTTCTACAGCTTTCTAAGAATCTAGTAGACCTCTTTTTTTTTTTTGTTCAAACCAAACATGGCACTCAGTCACGACATGAGCATCATGTTTGGTGACACCACCGAAATACAATTGAGCATACTTGTCCATCCTCGTTATTTTATGAGAAAATGTTATTGCTTTCCTCGTGGCTAGTTTTGGAAAGGCTTCCTTCCTTTTACGTTCACAGAGCCAGTCAGATGGATCAGCATGATGTATAAATAAATGAGAAGGGACAACAAATTTAGTCTATCTGAGCCGAGGTCAGAGTAAGGATAAAAAAAAATGTATGTCTCTATGGACCAGTTTTTTTTTTTCGTTTTTTTCCCAGCAGAACATAAATTAGGCTACGCACACATTACACCCGACAAAGAATTATACATATGAACTAGAAGGATGATGATAATTAGATGCAAAACATTAATTTGACTGCCTTTGTTATGACACATAAATATTAATATACAGTATCTGTCCATCAGCAGGTTGAGCCCTGAGATGAATGTTTAGTAAAATAAGCACCTAGAATATGTATATGTTTAAAAATACATTTATTAAAATCCTTTATAATGAGGGGTAAGTGAGGTTCTCTGGAAAATCTTTTGTTGATTTAGGAAAGTGTTTATTAGAATTTAACAAATAATAAATACATTTTGGTTCAAAGATGGACACATTTTAATAATAGAATTAAAGGGGGACTACTGAGCTTCAGTCAAAAGTTTAGAGAAAATTGATGGGCTACTAATTTAATAATTAGTATATTAATTGTACTTAAAGCAAAAATGCAGCATGTTCCCTTTTTTCGGTTATTAAGTATTAGAATATGCTGTTTTTTATACAGCAAAAAGAAACAAGACATTCGAGGAAGTCACATTGTAATTGCAGAACAGTAATCATAATTGTGAGACTCTTTTTTGGCCTTTTATAGACTGAATGATATAATAATCACAAAACGTTAAGTAGAATAATATATGATATAATTGTCAGTCTCATGAAAACAACTTGGCAGTTTTAGTTATAGTGTGTTTGCTGAGAGTAAAGGTCTGAGGTCTACAGTAGTCCTGGGTACTGCTACTGATTTACTGAATTTAATTCCAATTCACATGGTCCTGATTTTTTTCAATGTCTGATTTGATTCAATATATTCATTTAGAGATTTTTTTTGTAGTTTCCATATCAGTTTTGCTCGGTTATGAAAAATATTTTCACTGAACTACAGGAAATGGGTTATGTTAGACTGATCCAAGCATTGCAAGAATCACTATTAAAGAAAGGCAGCCATTACAATGTACAGACATATGAAGCAGACATTTTTAAATTAAACCTTTAAATTATTAATTTTTGAGTATTGTGCTCTATGTAATTTATAAACAAATAAATGCAAATACTTTCTGAGTTGAGATCTGATATTTTCAGTGTCATAACTGAATATTTTAATCTAACGTATCTTTCTTTTTCTTTTGTGACCTAAAACAAAATTCAACTCCAAGAACAGAACATGCGTTTAAATACATACAAGTTTTTTCTCTCTGTTGTCAGCCTCTGATTGACAACTGCATTCTGATATAACTGAAGTACTAATTTACATGCCTTACTTCTTCAACTGTTAGTTACACATAGTCCATGCAGATTGTGTTTGATCAAGCAATTTAGTCACTAATGCATTAACCTTTTTGATGTAGTCTAACAAATACATCAGCTGGATAACTCTGTGGCTTCACCACTTCAGTGACTGTGGCTGATTAGCATTGAGCTGCTCTTGCCCTCAGGTCATATACTCCAAATAAATCAAACATGGAATGGACATGTCTGAGAAAAAGATGTTCATTAACCTTTGATCATACTCTGGGATTCTGGCACTCATAAAGAACTGAACTAGTTGTGCCTGGGCACAGAGGCTCAGTTGAGGAAGCTTCAGAGCATGTTATTCCAGATTACAGGGTGATTTAAAATGGCAGGGAGTTGAGGTAGAAGAAACAGCTGGGTCCGTCTGCCAAGCTGTTTCTGGAACATGGGGCCGTAGACAATGTGGGAACGTCAGAGCCTTTCATGTTCAGGTTGAAGGTTCCTGTCAGGGCAGGACAGGCCCAAACCTGTCTGGCTTCCTCAGCCACCTCCACTCCACATCCACTACCTTAGTTTTATCGTATTTTTGAACAGTATATGAGCAACTTTCTGTTAAAGCCACAAGCAACCCGAGTCACAAACCTGCAATTCTGGTGCAGTGCACAAGCTGGAGTTTAGTTTCATCCTCATTGTGGTTGTTATAGTTTAGGTAATGATTTAACTGTTATAATTTTATTTGTACTGTTCTTCAAATCATGTAAATCATTGAAGTTGAGTGGAAAAGTACAAACAAAACTGGCCCACCAGGAAGGCTAAGCTGTGCACATAAAGGAGGGAGAGAGAGAGAGAGAGAGAGAGAGAGAGGGAGAGAGAGAGAGAGAGAGAGAGAGAGAGACTCCACTTGACAAGAACAACCTGGATGATAATTAGCCTGGCTTTTTTATCTGTATGTCATATGTTGGCTTTATTAAGATCACAATGCTTGACTTGACTTGCTCTGTGTTTGCTGTTGTCACTACTGCTGAAGTTTATAGTTTGTGCTCCAATGCTTCCTCATTCTTAACTTGGTTTGAATGACTATGATGCAAAAAGACAATTCACCAGCCGCAAAAAGGCTGTGAACGCAACATTAGACCATATAAGTTTCCCAGTAGTTCTCTTTCTGTTATAAAAACACATCTCTCTCTAATGTCTCTTTTTGCAGCTTCCTTCTACGGGGATGGCTTTGTTCACCTCAAGGCATCTGAGTCGTCCAACCATAACACGCTGCGCATTCGCTTCCGAACCTCCAGCACCAATGGCCTGTTGTTTCTTGCTGCCAGCCAGACCCACCACCTCCTACTAGAGCTCCATGCCGGTTGCCTCCAGGTGGGTACATCCATTGCCCCAGCATATAAGCATATGCGTTTCAGCGACAGCGTACATTAATGTACATGCGCACACACATGCAAGAACTGCACATGAACATGCATGCAGTACATGCAGATCTAGCTGGTTGATCTGATACACGCTCACAGTAGAGACACAAACCTGGACCACCTTGAGCTATTGTTCTGTCGCATCTGACAGTGTCAGTCTCTCAGCACAGTAACACAAGCAGACAAGCCTGCATAGTGTAAGCTGTGGTGACAATATGAATTAAATCATTATTTGAGTGTTTACATATTACTTTTCTTTTGACAGAGTTCTCACTTAAGTCAACCTTTCACTCTTAGTTCAGGCACATTTAGAATGGACTGAAATGAATTCTCACTATCTGTCTGTGAAGTATTTGGCAATAAGATACATACCCCATATTACCACAATGTCCATAGCTGTAAATGCAGAAATGAAAAATACATGCAATTTAAATTTTTGTTTCGTTTAAAATGCACAGTTTGATTTTTTTTTTTTTAAATTGAAATTTGCTTCTGATTCAATTTAAAAATGTGTTTTACTCTGAAAGCACTAGAATTTAATATAGGTTTGTGGCAATTTTTAGCCCACAACACTTTTTTTTAATTATGCAGAACAGTTCACAACTGAAAGTGTGAATGTGTACATTGTAATGCAGCTTTTGGTCAAGAGACTCAGGAAATCCTTTTTCTGTTTGTATTAGTAAACAAGGTTATAATCAAACTGACAACTATGTTGCATTGTCATATTTACTGAATGCAAGGACAGAAACGTTTGCCCCTGTTATTTGAACTGCTACAGGTCACCAAACATTTTTTTCTTTTTGTTCACCCACACAAGTGTTCCTCGGGCTTGGGGTCTCATTCTGTGTGAGTCAGACATTTCTCCATGAAAAGCTTTGAATGAATAGCAAGGACTCAGCAGCAAGCCACAACAAGCATGTCATTTATATACAGCATTGGTTTGAGACATGATGCTCTGTGGACATAACTGAAGGCTCATAGATAATAGTTTTCTTCCTGTTGTTAATTACCAACAAGGCTCACTGTTGTAACAATAGATGACTTAATGGAGTGCATAAGTACTGTCTTTTCTATACATGTGTCACTGATGTCTACTGTTTTTTTTCTTATATTTTTGACAATAATTTTACCTGAAATCTTTGTAGACCCTGCATTCTATATTGTCACACTGTTATTAAATATTTTCTAAAATATAGCCTTTTGTAAACATACTTCCAAACATTAAAAAAATTAATAACTATATAAAAACAAGTTTAGTCACAGTAGTAGTTATTAGTAGTTCTGTACCAGTGATTTTAACCCAACTTCTAATGAATGTGTACTGTAATCACCTAGGATTTATCATCTGTGCAAAGAAAAATAGGCACTAAATTTGTCTGCAATCTGCAATTGTTAATTGAGACATTTTTGTAAAATATCAATTGCATATATCCAGTGTTTTTTTTATGACTTTAGTTTAAAATAATGTGGTCTGATCAGCAGACCAACACTACAGCTTCCTAGAGCCATGTGTGGCAAACAAAAATACAGTAACAATCACATGGTTCCAAGTGAGCTGAGCTGATACAGAATGTGATGTCTCAGCCACTGATTGGCAGTGAGTGTTGTCACTGGAAGAGTTATGAGCATGACGACCAACGAAGAATGCCGAACTGAAGATTGGTTATAAAGATGTAAAAATCTTGAAAACATTCATTATTTTTCAACATTAAACAAGGAAATTTCTAAAATCTCAATATTTAAACATGCTCCCCTTAAACTTACAGTGATAATAGAGTGAGTAGTGGTATAATGACTACCTTTATTTGTGGGAGCATTATTTGGTAGGTGTTATTGATCTATCAGAATATGCTACATGTTATTGTGAGCCGCGATCATGAGCCACATCACTAACCCTTCTGCCATATTTTAGTTGAATGACCGTGTCAGATGGAGTTTGTGCTCCAGTCATGCAGGAAGTATTTAACTAATCTTTTTAATCAACAAATTCTAATGATTCAGTACACCAAAAAGAACTGCTTTGCTCCTCACTAGTTTGTGTCGCGTATAAAATTACGTCACGGCCGTGGTATGACAACCCTGTCCATTTTGAGGAGGTAGTATAATAATGGAATAATAGTATATCTTTTTGTATTTGAACTGTTCTGTTTCTAATTTTAGCTGAAACTGGACCTTGGATCTGGCGAGCAAGTGTTACAGTCTGACCAAGGAACCCAGCTGAACGATCTGGCCTGGCACTCTGTGGAGGTCCGCCATGTGCAGCACAACATCACTCTGACTGTGGACAAGAACTCTCACATGAGAGTAAAGATGCCAGGCTCCCAACATAATCTCAACATCTTGGATGGTCTCTATGTTGGAGGTTCAGGGGGCCTCGACAGACCTTATCTTTCCAGAGACCTGATTGGCTTCCGAGGCTGCATGGAGGATGTGGTCTTCAATGACCACGACTTGCTGTCATCACTGAGGCCATATGCTGGATTCAAAAATGTCCATGAGGTGTCTTTAGGTTGCAGTCCCCAGTTCTTTGCCACTGAAGAGGACCCTATCAGCTTCTTCAGCTCTAGGGCTTACATTTCTCTTCCATCCTGGAATACCCAACAGGAAGCAGTATTTGAGTGTGTCGTGCACACATCAGCCAAAGAAGGGATTATGTTGTACAGTTCAGTCAGAGAGGGGGACTTTGTGGCTTTGGAGATTCAGGAAGGTTTGCCAGTGGCCATTGTTGGGAAAACTAGAACCAAAACTGAACTTCGTTCTCTCACGTTCATCAATGACAAAAAATGGCATTCTGTCAAATTGCGTTTAAGTTCCAAAAGCCTTGAGCTAATTGTTGATGGAGAGATGGTAAAAAGTAGCATCAGCTTTCGCTCAAAAGTGATTCAGTTTAAAGGTTATCTTTTTATTGGAGGTATAGATGACAGCACCAGATCAGAAGCCAGAAAGGTTGGACTTGTCTCTGTGTCTGGAAAGCGTGTCAGAGGAGGTTCCTTCAAAGGTTGTTTGAAGAACATTGAGGTTAATAGAATGAAGATGGGTCTTTCAAATGCTTTGGTCACCAAGGATATTTCGGTAGGTTGTGAGCCAGAGAAAGAACCAGAACCATCAACCACAGTGGGTCCGACAGGTCCTCCGGGATCCCCTTTTCACTTGGTGACACAAACACCATCATTTCACATGTCTACTCTCGCAAGGGGCTTGGACAACAGGTATGGCTCCAATTTTGTGCAGGTCAAGAACCTTGTGGTGCAGGAAGGTAGTCGGGCGTCTCTTGATGCCAAACACATCAAGATTCTCCTGGACTTCAGGAAGCTTGGCATTCGACAGTCTCAGATTATGTTTCGAATCAGAGAACAACCAATTCGTGGACAGATAAGACTTGATGTGGATCAAGACCAGGAGGAAAATATCTTCAGCATGTTGGACCTTTGGCATGGGCGAGTGATGTATGTCCATGGAGGCTCCGAGGAACCTGATGATTATTTTATGTTTTCCATTTATTCTAGTAGTAGAAAGCAAGTTCCTGATTATCTGAATGGCAACAAATTGTATCGGTATAATATTACTGTGACACCAACCAATGATGCACCTGAATTGAGTCTCCCTGAAGGAAACCTCTTTGTCCTCTTGGAGAACTCAAAGAAACACCTCACCACAGATGTTCTGAAGGCAACAGACATTGACAGCAGCTATAATGAGCTAGTCTTCTCTGTACTTGGGAACCTGAATGCTGATGCAGGTTATTTGGAAATGGAAAACAACCCTGGCAAAGCAGTGACCTCATTCTCATATTCAGACTTGGAGGAACTGAGGGTGAACTATGTTCACACAGGCGTTAGAAACTCAAGGATAGTTCTCAGAGTTGGGGATGGAGAAAAGGTCAGCAACACTGTGGTTCTAAGAGTCATGGCCGTAGCACTGGAGTATAAGATTGCTAACAACACAGGTCTTGAGGTCATACAAGGAGAGGCAGCTATAATTGGTTCAAAGCATCTAGGAGTACAAACCAATGCAGTGAAACAAATGGTTGACATCAGATATGATGTAATTGAATCCCCTCAGTATGGAGAACTTCAAAGGCTTCACTCAAGTGGTGAATGGAGGCCTACTGACTCATTTTCCCAAAGGCTGTTAGAAAAAGAACGCCTGAGGTATGTTAGCACTTTTCAAGAGATCCAGACATCCAATGCCACTGATTACTTTAAGTGCAAAGTTAATGTGGCTGCAAGGGCGACCACTGAAATACTCTTCTCAATAACTGTGAAATGGATAAAGTACCATCTCGTGAAAAATATTATGATAGACTTGGATAAAGTTCGGAAAGTAACACTGGACTCTGAGCATATTTTTGCCACAGCTGAAGGTGTGGACCTCTCAGAGGATGAACTTTATTTTCGGGTTCTCACCACACCAAAGAAAGGGAAGCTCCTGCTCGACACCACAGTGTTGAGTAAGACCTCAACTTTTAGCCAAAGGGACGTTACAGATCTAAAAGTACATTACGAGCTAGTTGATAGGCCTTACGAAGATACAAGTGACAGGTTTAAATTTCAGCTGGTCTCTAAGCATGCTCAGTCTCAAAACTATGATTTCCAGTTTTCTATTAAAGCTGATGTCAACAGTGTGTTTATGAGAAATGGTGGACTCTCACTTCTGGAGGGAGAAAGTAAACTTATCACGAAAGATGATTTGTTTGCAGAAACTCTGAGTACAAAAGTTTTGTACTACACAGTCATAAGCAGTCCCAGTCATGGAAAGCTAGCCCGAATTAGCCAGTCAAATTCCAATGTGAGCTATGACAACATCTTAACTTTTAGTAATCAGGATATATTAGAGGAACGGATAATGTATGTACATGATGATAGTGAAACGACTCAAGATGACTTCACTTTCATAGCCTCCATAAGCCAAGGATTTAAATCTTCCATTGCAGAGGATGAAATTGGTTCTATAGAAGGAACATTTAACATATCTATTCATCTAGTCAATGATCAAAAGCCTGTACGTGTTATTGATAAAGTTTTCCATGTAGTACGAGATGGACAGAAGTTACTCACTGCAGAGGATTTGCTTTATCATGATGCAGACTCTGATTTTGATGATAATCAGTTGATTTACACTCGCCGTGGAATCCCAATGGGAGACCTAGTTCTGGTTAATGATACAACTCATCGCTTGTTCCAGTTTCAACAGCAGGACCTGGAAGAAAAGCGAGTGCTGTTCATTCATAAAGGTGTGAGCACTGGCAGATTTGTTCTTTTTGTTTCAGATGGAAAACATTTTGTATCAAGCCTTTTAGATATCAGCGCACATGACCCTTTCTTAAAGGTTGAAAACAACACTGGTTTACTGGTTCAGAAAGGCCAGTCTGTTACCTTGTCCACCTATAATTTTAGTGTCATATCAAATCTGGACATTAGAGATTACCAAGAGGTAATTTTCCACTTGGATGAAGCTCCAAAGTATGGAGGACTTTATCGCAGTGACAAAAAAGTGAAGTTTTTCACACAGTCTGACTTAAAGAATGGACTAATCTCCTATCGACACAATGACAGCGGGCATCTAGCAGACTATTTCAACTTAACAGTGAAGGCTAAAGGTTTTCAACTTGGCGTAATGATCAACGTGAAGGTTTACCTGGAAAGTCATCAGAGGCCACCCATTGTGTTGCATCACAACCCCTTACTGGTGGAAGAGGGAAAACCAGTGAAGATTGATGAAAGTAAACTCGAGGTGAGTTTCAAGAGTGTTGTTGCGAGAGGAATGTTAATGCAATTTCAGTTTTAGTTAAGACATCTTTTTATTAATTTTACAAGATCAATTCACTGTCAAGTTTGTGTAAATTTTTACTTAGCACCACATTTAACAACTCATTTTAAACCAGTATAATGATGTAATAAGAGTTATAATTATGATGCAGTGCAACTACTAATTACAGTATATGCTTAATTTTAGCACCACGTTTCATTAGAAATCTTTCAGGTTATGGACATCGTCTCCTTTACTGTTTTGGTAACAGGAGGCAAACACTAACAACATAAAATATGTTTTAAGGCTGCTGAAAAGGTAAAATCTGAGTGTCAACCAGCTTTTTTTTTCATTTTGCAATGATGCCTTGTTGTATTTAGAGTAAAATGAAAATTTAACTTTGGTGACACGGGGAATATTCCAAATTTAACCACTGTCAATGTTTTTGTTTATGTAGGTCATTCATGAGGACAACCTGCCATCTGAGATTGTATTCACAGTCAAGGTAGCTCCCTCCTATGGTTTTCTCCGGCAGTTTGTTGAAGCGGAGAATCGCTACATTGGAACGAAATATTCTCCTGTCAAGACATTTAACCAAGAAGACATTAACAGTGGGAACATTCAATACATGCAGCTGGAGCCCAACAAAGTCGATGACACCTTTATCCTTGATGCCACCAACGGGGTCACCGATGTCGGCAACATTAAGATGTCTGTTGACATCATTCCACGTCTCATACCACTTCAGGTCTCAAATTTCACACTGAATGAGGGCGCCTCCAAGGCACTGACAGAGGATGTACTCCGAGTCACCAACCAACACTTTTCAGGAATCAACTTCCTGTATACTTTGTCCAAGTCCCCACAGCATGGTCACATTGAACACTCGAGACATCCTGGTGTGTCTATAACCTCTTTTACCAGGAGGCAGGTGAGATGTCCTAACCCTTAGACACTCTTAAGGCTGCTTTGAAAAAATATTAACGCACCAACAGTTTTACTGATGAATAAATAATTTGGTTAAGTGAAGCAATAAAAAATGTAATTGCTGTAACTAACACAAGACCATATTCTTTATATGTTTTATGATGTGCTGCTGACACACAACGGTACACGATGGCAAACTCTGTAAAGCAAGACCTTAAAGTACATAAAAAAGTCTTATTCAAAGTTAAGGAAAAGAGTAGGATTTTTTAATGTGTTAAATTCATACACAAACACATACACAACTTACCCTGGTTTATTAGTGTATTGAATTTCTGCCTACAAATCCTCCCTAAATGTTACACACTCTATTTTCCGTTTTACCCTAAATCATACTGAATCTCATGACCTTGATTGTTATGCTATTCCAATGCCCACTTGAATTTTAAAAATTTGACAAAGCAAGAATGTATTTTGTTTTTACCTCTATGTATTTCACATCTTGGACTTGTACAGCATATGGTCTCAACTCTCCAGTGTTTTGGAATGCAGTGACTGAAGTCTGACATGTGTTTTGTTTTGCTGTATTTTTTTAAATAAATCTTTCAATGATCTCCCACCAGGTGGAACATGAATTCATTTACTACGTACATGACAGCAGTGAAACCTTAGCTGACAACTTCACTGTGGTGGCCAATGACTCAGGCCTGAGGAAGCAGAGTGCAGCACAGACGGTGTACATCCAGGTTACAGCTGTCAATGACGAGCCTCCTGTTATTACAGCCAACAGGGTCCTCAGGGTGAGTCTGCACTGCTCTATATTTAAACTCTTGACTTTTTTGTACTAGCTGGTGTGGCATCATAGCATACTGTCAGATGATTTTCATGTGGACATTCTTGCAAGTTGCTATGGCTGGCTGGCTGGATGAGGGAAACTATGTTTGCTATGTGGAGGAGGGTCCAGGACCACACATCTATTGAAATACAGTATGTCTTGGAGGTGCCTGGAACACTTGAAATGTTCCCTTGTCAAATGTCAAACTTATTATTGTGCCAATAAAATACAGTATATTGCTGCTTTTTAATGAGTTAGTTGCAAACAGTGCTGCTGTAGTGAGAGTCAAATTGAATATGAATTAACCCTCAGGCATTACACAAACCCTAAGGTCTTGTTGCTGGGAATGTGGAGCTTGTAATTAATCCATTCCAGAGCATCATAGTGTTGAATGAAACGATGGCATAGTCTGTAAATAGAAAATAAAAAAAAAAATAGAAATGGAAATCACTGTGACTATATGACCTTAATTTAATCCTGATTGCACTTCATCACAGCTTAACCCACTATCTTTGACTAACCCAATTTTCAGAGGCATTTTGCTTTTAAACATAGTTAAATGTAAAATGTATGTTAACAGTAAAGTAGACCAACGTTATCATGTGTATTATGTGCAGTCAGCAGTGCTGACTTGCAGTCTATCAGTGTTAGTGGCTGAAGTTGGGAGAAGTCCAGGTAGAAATAGGGGCTGAAATGTGGGCCTCTATTGTGTGTGTTGCTTTGCCCCAAATGCTTCAAATTCCTTTTTGAATCCTGCAGATTTGAGGAGAAACTTTTACAATTCACTACGATGAAGCATGAACAACTACAAAACAAAAACACAGACAATATTTATGAAAGGGATTTAGTTTTTGTAATTTTATTTTCTGACTGTCCCTGACAATTTGGTCTGCACATTGAGATGTTCTGTTTCCATATTTCATTATTATTATATAATGTTTCATGTTTGGAGGAAGGTCGGAATTCTGAATTCTCAGTGTCCACAAGGTGGCTCTGTACTACTGCACATCATGTTGGTGCATAGTGTGTGGAGTATTTTCTTGCAAGGAAGGAAGTTCTTACAATGACAGTTTTGTTTCTGTTTTTTCTTACAAGTAACAGTTGTGAGTTAATCGTTTTAAAGTACTCATCAGGTTGTAATTGTCAGTGTGTGATAGAGATTATGGTTACATGTTATATAAGCTTAGCAAAGGCTGAAGAATCCATATAATTACCCTAAGAATATGTTTGTTTTAACTATGTTAAGTATACATCTTTATCAAAATGCAGCAAAACAAAAGACACGCACAAGAAGCACAATAAATTCATAATTAAAAAAATCTTAACCTATAACGGTTTTAGAATTACAGTAGAATTAACTGAGGTTTCTCATAATGCTGTGAGTAATGTGTCCCTCCTTTGAGTCTGGGGAAATCACGCTGATGCTGATTGTCAGACTGATCCTGCTGTGACTTCCTGTCTGTTCTTGGAAGTGTAGTCATTTACCCACTCACATGGGTGGCAAGTGTTCATGTGGGCAGAGAGGGTGTGGGACTGATGTAGAATGTTTTAGAGGTGATAATTGAAAAGGTGACCCATGAGATTGTACCAGTTACTCTTGAGGCTAGAGTCCATACCGTTTGTTACTCACTCACTCACTCACTCACTCACTCACTCACTCACTCACTCACTCACTCACCATCCAACCATCCACTCTCACGTTCACACCAATGGCCAATTATCCAATTGGCCTAATCCCCAAATCTGCATGTTTTTGGACTGTGGGAGGAAGCTGGAGAACCTAGCGAAAACCCACGCACACATGGGAAGAACATGCAAACTCCATGCAGAAAGGCCCTTGTTTTGAACAAGTTGCACCTTTTCATGTTTAAGTATGTCCAAATGGCTCCTGTGACAAAAGGTCGGTTGTTGTCTTTTTTTTTGGACTTACAGGTTTACCTGCTCTGGAATGTGGCCTCATGCGTCCATGAATTTGGATTTTGGGATTGAATCTTAGGGCTCATTCAGGACAGAGAAGGAATGTGCAGACCTCAGGATCTTGACATGAGACCAACTCATGGACAGTTGTGATAATAATATAATGTGATAATAAATGTACTGTTGTATCTTCCAGACATCCTAAATTGATATGTTCTTGATTTATGTGTGAACAAGTTGTTACCGTCTTTGG
This sequence comes from Brachirus orientalis, assembly GCA_016785285.1. Taxonomy (NCBI): domain Eukaryota; kingdom Metazoa; phylum Chordata; class Actinopteri; order Pleuronectiformes; family Soleidae; genus Brachirus; species Brachirus orientalis. The sequence goes on from JAFBJR010000190.1 coordinate 967,385, forward strand.
TGTTTCATTCCATTCATCACTTCTTGATGAGAGCCTTCATCATGAGTCACAGCAAACGAAACATCTCCTGGAGATGTCCCTATCATAACACACTGATTATGCTTATTAATCAGATTATGATTATGTTTCCCATGTCCATCTGTCCAGGTTTGGGTGTCCTCGGTAACGGAGATCAGACCAGAGGATCTGGAAGTGCAGGACCTGGACAGTCCACCAGAGGAGGTCCACTTCATGGTGACCCCACCAAGCAATGGACACCTGGCACTGAAGAGTGCTCCCATGAAGGCAGTGCTCAACTTCACCCAGGCACACATCGACCAAGGACAACTGCTGTTTGTGCACAAAGGTATACAGTGTTTCTCCTCTCAACAACAGCCCTGTAAAATAAGGTGGTGACATTTTGTTTTAGATATAATTTCATTTAATACATTCAATTAGACTTTTAAATGGGTAAAAGTAATGTTAAAATTGAGCATTTCTCTGCTACTTTACAGATTGATATTTAAAAAAAAAACATGTAATATAAATTATGCTGGGCTACAATTCAACAGTTATATGATTCATTTTGTTATGCATATTAAGCAGCTGCTATACCATAATATGTATTAATAACTAGGCTCCTGACATTGATCCAAGCCATATTTTCAGAACTTAAAAATAAACATGCATGATATAAATTTATTGCCAAATGTAATTTAGCTGTGTTTTTTTAAGTAAACATATTATTGTTGTTCCTTTTTTATCCACAAGAAGTTGCTGTTGACAATTCCTTTGATTTGCCCTCACTGTGTCTCCAGCAAAACAGACAGAGTTCTGTATAAAATCTTAATTGAACATTTAATTTCAAATGGCTTGAAACATTTATACTGCATATTTAAAGGACCAGTGTGTAATATGTAGTTGCATCTTATAGAGGCATTGCAAATAATCCTTGTTTCACCCTCCTCCTCTCATTTGTGGAGGGTGACCCGGAGTCTGGAAAAAAAAAGCCAGTTTTTATTTTGACCTGTATGAGCCTTTAAATGAAGTGTTGAGACATGGAGGATTTTGCGTTGGAGCAGTAAATGTAAAATAAAAATGTATGATGTAAAAGGTACTGAAAACACAGTGATTTTGTGTTTCAGGTGTGTTCAGGTTTCAGATCAGACCTTTTTTCCCACTATGGTACAGAAGGCTCTTTTATGAACATGTGTCTTTTGCATTTTCTCCCTGAGTTTGTGTAGCTTTTCCCCAGTTTTCTTCAGTCCAGACACAGGCAGATTGGGCTTTAGGTTAACTGCAGACACTGAATTGCCCTCAAGAGCCACATGCATGCCATGCACATGTCCACAGTTCCATTCATACTAAAATGAGGATTCACATCAGTCGAGCATTGAATGCACACTTACTAATGCTCACATTCCATTTTAATGGTAGTGATCTCTCACCAGGATTTGGTTCTCTCTTATTTTTTCTTCCTTATTTTTTCTTCCTCATCTTCTTCTTATGTGATTTGACCAAAACAAGAGTGTGGTGCTAACTGGAAGGTGTTGGGCTCAGTCAGCACGTATGGTCTGCGCAGACTCAAATTGGAGGTGCGCTTGTGGCCATTTGCATAAAAAATGGGCAGATGATGTAACTTAACTTACACAGACCCTAGCAAACATTTGGGTACATGCAAACTTGAAAATGTTTGACCCGTCCTTCAGTGTGAATGTTGTTTTTTGTATCTGTATGTTAGCCCTGTGATAGTCTAGTGACCTAATATCTAAGTTGTACCCTGCCTCCCTCCTAACACTGGCTGTTATTGGCTCCAACTCCCTCTGTGACACACAGGTTAAGCAGTGTAGATAATGGGTGAATTGGCTTTTGACCAGCTTTTCACTGACTTAATAGTTCATCTGCCTTTACACTGTGTCTAGTGCCAATGTAGGAGCAGCTTCCACCATGATTTTCCTTTTCATGCAAATGTGTTATCGAGTACAATACTCTAAAATACTTATCTTAAAAGGTCAATCTTGTGTTTTTTAAATTAATATCAGAATGTGTAGATAAAGTTCAATTTGAACCTCATTTTTTTCTTTTAAATCCAGTCTTGGTAAAGACAGACTGGAGTCCTGGGAGCCTGGTTGGGAGTGATATAACCTGAAACTCTATAGAATAGATAAGATCTGTCAGCACTTGGTGGTTTCAGTCTCAGATCATGTTTCTACTGATTACTCCAATTCATATCTGTTCTCATCGGCTGCACTTGCACAACTGAAATTGTTGTAATAATGGTATGAAAGGTTTACACCCAAGCCTTTATGCTGAAGAGTGGTGATTTTAAATGAGTAGGTACTTATTGACTTGGAATAACAATTTTGAGCTTGCATTGCAGTTTTTCTTGGAATTATTGTCAGGACTGCTGATCACTTACTTTTATTCTGTAGAAACATATACAGCTGACTTTAATCAGTGCAAAATACAGTAGGTAGCAACTGACCTCGTGTCAGTTTTGTGTTTTAATTTTCTTTTCTGTTTCATGTGTTTTTTTCAGGTGCCATGTCTGGAGGATTCAACTTTCAAGTCAATGATGGTGTGAATTTCACCCCCAGGCAGATCTTCAGCATCATGGCCAGAGCTTTAGTACTCAGTCTAGAGAAAAACCGTCCACTCAAGGTGTTTCCAGGTAAATCATACATTTGAGGTCATTTACGTCTTAAAATAACAACTTACACTAAAAAGAAATATCCAACCACATTACCCTGATCATTATTTTAGTCTTCTATTCTCCCTGTCCAGCTCCAGAACAAAAAACTTGATTTTTTTTTTGTTTTGAGTTCAAACTGGTCTAAGTAGTGTATGGGTCCTTTAGGAAGTATTTTATTCACGGCAGTAGGATGGTGAGTTTAGGACTGAGTCAGTTTGTCTTACACTATATAAGGCTGCCACAATAACACTAAATGAAGAAACTATAAACTGCCTCCTCAAAGGGAAATGACAGATTTTTGTGTAACTCACTCATTAACTGACAGAAACTCTTGTTAAACTGATCTATTATTAACCTGAAACAAAGAATGCATTTCCTCTTTTTGTTAGTTTCTTTTTAATGTATAAAGGCTCGGTTAAAGAGTGTTAATGTGTGGATGTGTTGGGGGTGTGTGTGTGTGTCCAACATGCCTTTTATGTATTGAATATTCAAGCCCTAATCCTCAAATAATTTTGAACTTTTCAACTTTTTACATTACCTGAATACCAGGCTGGTGATGGCTGGATTTATACAGCATGTTACTTTTAACACCAAGGAGTTTAAGAATAGTCTGGCTGTGGTCTGTGGCTACGAACACATCTGAGATGTTTTCTTCCAGTTGTCAGGTTTGTGACTTAGTGGGAAAGGATATTGCGTGGACAGCAAAACTGCCAACTGGCATGCTCTGCTGAGCTTCCCAGCCACAGGGTGAGAGTGGACTTGAAAAGCTGTGCCACTGTCTGTCTGAGGCAGTGCTGCTTGTGTTTTGTGCCAGGCAGGGCAGGGAGAGGGGGGTGGGATGGGAGCTTTATCTGACAATGAGGGGATCCGATGGGGTGATGGGTGGAATGAAAACCTTTCACACAGAGGTGAATGTTTTTCTGCTTCCTTGCAAAACCCTCAAACATACACTCCTCATTAAATGGTTGCATATGCCACACTGAGGAAACCAGTGTCCATTCAGGCTCTTCTTAAAGCGACACTGCGTAAATTTTCATGTTTTAGTTGTTATTGGTGTTATTGTCCTGCCGCTGTTTGGTTTTTATGAATAGAAATGATTATATGTATGCTGCATCCTTCATCTGAAACAGAGCTCTGTCAAGCAGCACTATCAGACCTGACTGAGGGCAAATTTGTATATGTGTATGGGCAAGAACCACTTATATTGTCAATCTCAGACTATTTTCAAGCAACTGAATTCACTTCTGAAGATTTGCGGCCTGTTTTAGTGTCATTATTCATACTCTAACATGCCGTTTGCAGCTGTTTTGCTTTACTCGCACAATTTTGTTGTTACCTCCATCTGTCTTGACACTGTCACCAGACGACACAAGATCTAAACACCACTTTACTTAGAAATGCAGAGAGAGTTGTGTTGATCAACAGTAATAGCATTGTGTGAACTCATTTGACAATGTTTTTTTTTCTGTTAAAACTGAAGCACTGCAGTTTTAAATACACCTAATTTAATTGTATATTTTTACTTTTCTATGGCCGCAATGTGAGTATACGGAAAGTGTAATGTCACACAATGAGTTGAACAGAGTCCCAGCTTTTGTTTTTGCTGTTTGTTACAGACCATTTTGTAAGGTGAATGTAGATCCAATGGGAAAACAGTGAGTGCAGTGGTGTGTGGTACCGTGTGCCCAGCAGCTATATGTCTTACTTTTAGTAATTTGAAATGTAAAGAAGCAGTTCATGAATCAGATGCACATATTCATGTAGGCCCAGGGTGTGCATACACGCACAGTTTTCTCAAACTCTAAAACCTATGTTGACTGATACCACAGTGTGAAACCTGCTTCCGCTCTAAAAAGTGTGTATACACAGAGGAGTCCTGTCCGTACTGATGGCCCTCTATGTACATTCACTTCACACATTTTACAGAGTGGATGCAAATAACTGAGGGAAACCTGCATTAACTGTGTTAATGCAGGTTTTAACGTTTATTACCTTTATTTAGAGGGGGATGCCTTTAGTCACCCAGGGATGTTGGTTCACCGTTCATGGGTCACAAATTGCACTTAAGCAAGTTTGATGTTTACAAATGACTGTAATGTTAAGGTGATGTTCATCTTTCTCTAATCTGTCGTGTCTCACACTGCACAGTTCATCCTGGTCCTAGTAGATGCACATAAATGTATAGCAAATGGTAATAATCCATCACTAATGTCTTTTACTTACTACTGATAACTAATTCACAATCAAAAGCAATGGATTTGCCATATTATGTACGTTCTGAATGTAAAATAAAATAAATCATATTTAAAATGTTATGTCAAATGTTGTGTATAAATTATATGAGGTATAATGTAATCAGACAGTTCTACATTTCTAAAGTCAGTGTGAAAATTCATTCATCAGATGGAGCATACTGTGTTAAAGAAATTGTATTGGGAACATAGGGTGTGACTGTGCCTTGAATCATGAAGTGCTTAATGAATTTCATTGTGCTTTGCTCTTTCAATCTGCTTTCCATCTTTTTTTAAACACACTAGTTGTTATCATGCACAGAAAATGCTTATGTTTTTCCTTATTGGACGATTAATGTGTCTGCTGATCCACTTTTAATTTCTTGTTTTACAGCAAATTTGGACCATGCTGTAAAAGTGTATGATGCTGCAGTGCATCTTAAATTTAAAGCATCAAAGTACACTCACGTATGTTTTGTCTATTTCTGAGTCAAGCGACGTGAAACTTATTTTTCAGGTTTTATTTCTTGACAGATGCAGTTTCACAATCAATAAGCAATGAAATTGTTCAGGATTTTATCTATATAAATTTTATGTCTTTCCCACAGGCTCTTCTACATTTTTCACAAATGAAAATTTACAAGCAGTGACCAATGACATCAGCAACACCTCCAGTCGCACCATTACATTCAGTGTGATTCAGCATCCTAAACTGGGGCGGCTGGTGATGAAGCAGCCTGATAATTCAACAGTCGACATCTCCACTTTCACACAAGATATGGTGAGTGACCAGCTGGAGGTATCGCACTGTAGTATCAGTATGTTTTATAATAAAAAAAACAACACGGGATGAGAGGAACCAACACAAGTTTAAATATCAGGCTTTTAAAATATTTATTATTGAATAATAAATATTTTGCTTCCTCATTTGAGATATTGACCGAGATACAGAATGTCTGCCAAGTAGTACATGTAAGGCTTTTATGTAAGTAGGTGTTTCTAATGGTCATCTGACATCTGTGATCTGTTATGCCCTTGATTTAATGCTGAGCAATGCAGATTTAAATTAAAAATAAACATTTTATACATACTGTAGTTCTGTCTTTTAGAGGGATGAATGTCTGATCTGTTCATACATTTGAATGAAGTATGAGTGCACTTAAAGGTAGGGTGGGAGATTCTGGAAAAACTGTTTGAGTCAGCTATATTTTGAATTCAAAAGTCCAAGCCCTTTTCCACAGAGTTCCCTCTGAAGCCATGCCTCCAGAGCATGGGTACGCACAGGGCCACTATGGCATCACTTGTCACCTCCATTCAAACACAGCACCGATGTTGACTCTGGTTTTGGATCGCTCTGCATCAGTAGCTTTTTTTTAAAAACATGAAGTGGGCCGATATAACCAAGGGCAAAGGTTTGCGTATGGACAGTGAGGGACATGTCCTCACCCATATTTGGAGGGTGCCGGAGTGTCCCCACCAGTATTAGAGACAGTACAAGTGTATATGTGTGTGCAATGCTGTGAGAAGAGAATACGTTAAAACATGGTCACAAGCACGGCCCATCATGACCCAAAGAATGTGTCTGATGTTGTCTTTTCCCTATCTGCGCATGCGCAATTAGTGCACAAAGAGGGGGACACACATAGCAGGAAGGAGGAGTAGATGGCAGTTTGATTAATGCCTCTTGATCCAATTATTTTGTTTAGTCTGTTCATTATGACTGGATGGTGTTTTTACAGGCCTGTCCGCTCCACGGGTGACTGACAAATTTCATTTCTGTTACAGTGCATTAATTGATTAGTTATGATCTGGGTGTGAAGAGGATTTTAAGCAATTCAGTAAAAAAAACTCCAGAAAATAATCTTCCATCCCACCTTTAAGAAATTGACAATCTGTTGCTGCACAGATGTGTTCACTCATTGTTCCTCATGAATTGTTGATGTTTCTGTATCTCAGGTGGATAGGAAAGAGGTTGTGTACATTCAAACACCCATTGAGTCAGTGGGCTGGGAAGCCATGGACATCATGGCATTTTCTGTAGCATCACCACCTGCTTCTCTCGACAGCCAGAACTTTAAAATAGACATTTCCTATGAGAATACTGGACCTGAACACAACACAGTCCTGCTTGCAAACACAGGTATGAACATGAATTCATTATGCTTCTCTGCAGTTTTTAAGCTGTATGTTATCAGTGTTGTAATGTAATATTTTCACAACAACAATAATTACGTTGGTTGCTCTTCTTACAACCACACTGATGCATATGTGAGAAGATTGGTTTATATTGATTTGTTACTAAGGACTGGGTCATACTTTCTGTGTCCACATGTCCACAGAGGTCTGCTAGGGTAGGTGTGACATACATTTCATCAAACACCCATTTCCAGTAGGTGACACAGTGTTGTCTCAAAAGAGACAACAATGTAGAGGGTAACCATGGAAACTTGCTCCATGCTATATGAGGAAAGTCTGCTTGTGCCCTCAATCTTCACTTAAAGAATACAGGAAATTAAAAGGAAGGCAAACTCCTGGTGCGAAATTAGCACTTCTAAAATGGTATGTGCGATTGCAACTGCAGGCATGTACGCACATATTGAAATGCAAGGCGGCTCACTGCAGATGTAGAACACAGTCAGTATGACCTGGCCCCATGATATCAAACAGTATCACAACTACTTTGTATTTTTTTGGGAATAGGTGTGACGGTAACAGAAGGAGACAGCGTCATCATTAATAAGTCTAACCTTGACGCTACGAACCTGATGTCCAAGCTGCCGATGCCTGAGAGAAGCTCCTATGAGGTCTGGTTTCAGGTAACATCTCTGCCTCAGCACGGTGTCATTGTGGTGGGTGAACGGAACCTCACAATGGAAAAACCAAACTTTTCCCAGTTCATTATTAACAAATATGGAATCACCTACAAGCATGACAACTCAGAGACAACGCATGATTCGTTTGTCTTGAGTGCATGGCTAAATCCAAAGGGCAAAACAGCGCAGCGCCCTCAAGATGACAATGATTTTGTTGAGGAGCGTTTTAACATTACAGTCACACCTGTGAATGATCAGCCACCTTTGCTAAAAACCAAAGCCCCAAGACTGATGGTGGTGCAGGGAGATACAGTAGCTCTTGGGCCTGAAAATCTCAAAGTTGATGACTTAGACAATCCTCCTGATGATATTAAGTTTTCTGTGATTAGCAAACCAAACAATGGTTACCTAGCTCTGGAAGGAAGTTTGAACGTGTCAATAGTGGCTTTCACCCAAGCCCAAATTAATAACGGAAGCATCTATTTCATCCATGATGGAAGCTCTGCCTCTGGAGTTTTCTATTTTAGCGTCACAGATGGCCATCATAAGCCAATATATAAACTCTTCAACCTAGACGTGACAGAAATTACTATTTCTCTTGTCAACAACACTGGATTGACACTAGGGCAAGGAAAGACCTCAGTGTTACTGACCCAGGACAATCTTGCTGCTGTTACTAATGGGAAAAACATCTCAATTTATTACCAGATTACAAGGCCTCCAAACTTTGGAAAAATTCTGATGGAAAACAAAGAGGTTACACAGTTCAAACAGGAAGATCTACAGGTCGGTAGATTATCCTACCATATGATCTCCCTTTCCTCTGCAGAAGACAGCTTTGAGTTCACTGCCTTTACTTCAGAAGCAAATCTGACTGACCAAGTGTGTAACATAACCGTGACGCCTTTAGTCCAGGTGGGCAAGGGTTTGAGGATTCCCAATGGAATTGCTGTCAAACTCAGCACTAGTTCACTTAATGCTTCTGAACTAGCTATTATCAGCAATAGTGACCCTGTATTTGAAATTATTGCCCCTCCTAAGTATGGAAAGGTGGTCCGGATGAAGCATAAAATGTCCACAAAAGCAGTACAGGCTGAATCTTTCACCTTTCAGGAGGTGATACAAGAGAATATAGCCTTGGAGCTGAATGCCAACATGAGCGGAGTTCAAGAGCTAAATGACTCGCTGGTGTTTCTTCTGAAAGCTGATAACATTCAACCTGCTAAAGGGGAGTTCCACTTCACAGTTTTACCATATGATCCAGTACTTTTTCCAACCACAAAAATTCCTGTCCCGACCACATCGTATGTCCCTCATACACCAATCTTGACTTCCAGAAACGGTAGTACATCTCCAGTCCTGTCTACAGCCCTTCTGTCCACCCAACAGCCAAGCAAAAACCAGCAAAAGTTCAAGGGACGCAACCGCTGGGGGAACTCCAATAGAACAAGCATTTACAGTACAACTGTTGGCAAACCAACACGTGGAACAGAGGATTTCCCTTTAAGGAACACCCCAGTCCGTGTAGAGTCCTACCCTCAAAAAACCTCAAATCCGCTTTTAGTGATCCTGCCACTGCTGGCCCTGCTGCTACTTGTTATCATCTTTGTAGTCCTGGTCATCTTTCTACGGCATCACAGGCAAAGGAAGATGAGCACTGCTGCACCAAAGGAGCCACCTTACACCGGTCCTCCAGAGAGTGACTCCTACCAAGGCCAAACCCAGAGGAGCACAACAGTTCCCATGGTGACTATTACTCCACTAAACCCCAGCTGCCCAGGCAGTCCTGTTCTTGATCGATTACTGATTACAAATCACGGCTCTGGGTATAACACCACTGATTCAAACATGTTCATAAGTTCTTGGAGCAATGGCTCCCCTGCAGCATCTTCCCAAATTATTAAGACCGCCACGCCAACTCTTCAGAAGAATCAGTACTGGGTATGATCTTTCACAAAGCAAGCTATATGTTTTGGAGGTAACTGTTACGGCTTTAATTACACAACATTAAAAACAAATATGGTTGTGTACTTAAAGTGGTCCATGATGAATTAGTATCAGTTTAGTTGTTTTAAATTAAGGCTGCATCATTCATAGTCTCTTTATTAATTTTGAATGAAAATTACATCTTAAACTTATTGAGACAAATGATCACCCAAGTCAAAGTGCAGAAAAGTTTCCAAGTAGCTAAGGAAGATGACCTTTGTCGTGAGGTATAACTGTTACACAACGTTTAATTTGTTTGAGTACAATTCATCAGAGTCAAGAGACTTTTGAGTTCTCTTTAAGGTTATGCAATTTATTAAAGCACTGGATAACAATGCAACACCAGCCACCGGCTTGTGCGACAGACCTCAGTCACTTGTTGTGTTATGTTAAAAATTCTAATCTATGTTTGGTGCCTAATTTAATCACTCGCATTGTCTGGTCCTCATGCTTGTTGAAGTCATCAGAGCAGGAGCGAATGCTTGAGACTGTGAATTATTTAGACTGACACTGGTACAGAGATGTATTGTTTTTAGCACAACAGGTGATTGTGCCAATTTTTTTTATTGTTCTCATGTATCACATATTATAGAAGAGCAACTTTTCTGTAAACTCAGGTTTTTCTTTAATGTTCATTTACTTCATGTTACCTTTATTGCAGGGTTGCATGTATTGTCAATAACAGGTCTTTGTTTAATGTTGACAGTTTTGTCACCAGTTCCTCCCACCACAGTTTTTTGAAAAAAGTTTTTTACTTGTATTAAAGCAGTATTATGTTCAGTCGTGTCAAATCACACTGATGGAAACAAAATGTTTTATGCAGTGTTTTTCTATATTCACAAGACGATGTGGTGGAAAATCAAGGCACTGATTAAAGATTACACAAATGAACCCTCTTTCACCTTTGTGATGAAAGATAATAAAATAGGTTTACTCTGTCAAATGTACTGACAGATTGTACCACAATTGAACAAATTGCGACTTCACATAATTTAAGCAGGCTGAGCTGCTGCCTCTAAAACTGTTACTGGGACTTGTACAGACTCTCTAGGGTAATAAATTTTACAGTATGTGAACAGTTAAGAGGAGCGTTTATGTGCAAGCACAGGAGCACCTTGTCTTTTAAGATACTCACACGATTTACCCAGTTAAAATACAGGAATGGAAGATTTATTGACTTAAATATGTGTTTTTACAAACGATTTAACACTCACAATCCCGTTTAATCTGTGTCCTAAGGTATCTACTGTACTCACTGGTTGTTTGACACTGTAAATTAAAGGTACTGTTCTGAAATATTATGCTATGAGCGTTATTACATTGCTGTAACAGAAAACCACTGTAAACTTGTATGAAGAGAAGTGTCTATCCAGCATATCCCCTGAGTCTATGTAACTGGAGTGTCATATTTATTTATATCTTATTTTTAATAAACCACTTCAAAAAGAATAAGTTTCTCCGATATTATATGCGTACCGTGTGCTTTGCAGGGCGCCCATTTTGCGCTCTCTTTGGCATCTCTACATGAACAAAGTTTCCAAATGAGCTCCTGGCAGTTATCTCTACCGCTATAATTTTAACCCTCATCTGAATGGTCCTCGTTGCAGCAAAGCACATGTTGTGCCAGAAGTCATCTCAGAAAAAGATCATTTCTCATTATCACGCCTCGGACTTTCCTATAATCACTTTAACTGTGGTTTTTGCACGTCCAAAAACAGTAAAACCCGCAGGACTCTGTCGTGCGCTCTGCGTGTTTTCCGTCTGTGTAGGACATGTTTGTTACCACAGCAAATGTCCAATCAAACGGCTCACTGTCAACATGTGATGTGATTTAGAAAAGCTGCCACTGAAGCTTCGCTGCTGTGAGTCAGCCCACATGACTGACGGTATCATGCAATGAAATCCACCAGCTGTTTCCCTGATGCCAATCACAGTGAAGACGGGGGGGGGCATTAAGGATGTCTGTCAGAGCTGCACAGGTGTTGATGAAAGATTTTGCTTTGCTCATTGACAATCTGTTTGTTTCATACACACCAGGACTTTAATATGCTTGTTATCAATGGGCTGAATTTTTTTTTTTTTTTTTTTTTTTTTTAACAGCAAAGGTTTGGTGAACAATGGCATCACATGCTGGCTGCAGACTTAGCACAATGATGTCATGCTATAGAGTCGACAAACAGGAACTCTGTTGGGATCCTTTTGTAAACCACAATATTGGGGGGAAAAAAAAGGGAAATTCCAACTCGACGTAGGATGATTCCAACTCGACGATAGCATCATTATGCTCTGATGGTAAAATGAGAGAATCTCAAATCACCTCACATGGACGAACATGTTAAAACACTGAAAGATTCAAAGAACTAATAATAATATGCCATTTAATGCCACTACCAATCAGTCACTTATAAAGAAACAGGTAAACCACAGGTCCTTGAAATAGTTTGTAAATTTGGAAAAATAAAATTCAAGGCCCTAAATGCTAAATGCTTGCCCTAAATAGACAAGGGTCATTAAAAAATGCTTGAATGTTGTGCAAGAAAGAAGTTGCTATTTAACTAAACGTCTCCCTTGTTTGTTACGACGCCACCTGCAGTACTGTTTCATACACCCTGCGTTGGCGTAGACTTAGGACAAACTTTGAGTCGTCATTACTAGTGGTGTTGCGGACACTGTCCACTGTCTCCACTGCAAGAGAGAGCAAATCATGTGACGCCTGGGAAATGCGCATTCCAGGATGTGAGAAAATGGCAAAGTCTGGCTTGTCCAAGATGCCAAGGACAATCACAGATGCAGAGCGTGCTGCAAATCAATAAAAGTGGACACCGTGGGCGAAGCGGCTCTTACATGTTGCCCTTCCATCTTAAGCTGTGTCGGCACATTCAGCCCTTGAATTCGAGGAAATCGGTCCTGGAAAGTCCTTGAAATGTCGCCGTATTTGATGTCAACCAAGGTGTGGGAACCCTAGTATTCATTTGACTGAGGCCAGAAAGAAGTTCTAATCCTAATGTTTTAATTTGTTAACTTCCTGTGAGTTAACAAAGGCATTTTTTTCCCATTGACTAATGAAATATAAACCACAAACTTGGGCAGCAACTGTATTTATGTTATACTTAGAACATGGATTGTGTAAGAAACCATCGGAAAATAATGAAATGGGAAACGAGCAGACACGCACACGGGTGAAAAGGAGAAGATTACAGCTGTACATACAGTAAAATATGGGTCATTTTAAGTTATTTTCAGTCAACCATTAAATATTTTACTGAAAGACAAAATCACAAAATTGTCAACCAGGAGAACCACAAATAAAATAAAAAAAAGTAGCTACAGCTAAACGGTAACAGACAGGAAGCAGCAGAGAATGTGCATGTGACACACGGCCAATAAAAGGCTCAAACTCACAGTCTGGTGATTCAGAGGATGATTTAATAGACACAAGGGAGAGGGATTTTCTCAGGATTTAAGAGGTTTTGACCACGCGGTCCCTCCCTTTTCATATACAGTTACACCAAAATGGAACAAATACAAACAATTTTATGCAGACAGTCACATTATTGTTGTTTCCAGTACTTTCCCAGTTTGGATCCAAACTATCCTCAGTCCCAAACTGTCAAACCAACATTGTTTTAAGAGTCACAGACGGAGCTTTCATCGTGACAAGAGTAGAAATAAACTCATGCGCACACGTCTACGTCCAGACACGCAGACGTGCATTTTTGGCGAGACCACCCACAACTGTTGTACACAGACAGCTTGCCTGTTAGTGTTTAGGGATGTTGAGTATATGAAAGAATAAACTGAGATTACAGAGACAACAACAACAACAAGCCGGCTCGTGCTGTTTATTGCCTTAAATCATTCGCAGTGATAAATCACTTGTTTTACATCTGTCTACTGGAACACAACAAGCTAATAAAATAGATACAAAACACCATAACTTTCCATATTAATACTGGCTTTAATAGTGGCTTTAGTCTTCCTCTTGTTAGCAGCTGTAGATTGCATAAATTCTGTGTCTTAAACTTGTGTTTATAATAAAAATAATAAAAAATGCATTTTAGTTATAGGCGCTTTCAGCACTTACGGACGATGAATGAAGAAAAGTACAAGCAAACAATAAAAACGGGTTAAACAGGTTACAGTGCAGCTGAGGTCAAAGACAAAGAGCCATCTTTAATGAGTGTGGATTTAAAGACTGGCAGTGAATTGATGTTTCTTGGCTCGGGTGGTGGTGGGTTCGAGAGTCGTGGTGGTGAGGCAGGCGGAGGGGACAGTTAAGTGGTGGACGAGGAGGACGATCTGAGGGTACGGGAGGGAGCGGCACCATGGAGGAGGAGGAGGAGGAGGTCAGACAGACATGGAGGCTGTGAACGGCCTCGAATGTTAACAGAAGGATTTTGAATTCAATGCCAGTGGAGCTTCTGCGGGCTGGATGGACCCGGGTTCCAGTGATGATGAGAGCAGCAGAATTCTGAACCAGATGAAGATTATGGAGGGATTTGTGAGTGAGAGCAAAGAGGAGGGAGTTGCAGTGACATTAGTATGGGGGGGGGTGAGGTAGGCGGAGGCACTTAATGGTATGTCGATGAAAGAATGCGGACTGGGTGACGTTACTGATGCGGGATTGGAGAGATAAAGTACTGTCGAGGATGACAGCCACAAGAGATAGAGTGAAACTCTCGATTTTGGAGGGTGTTGATTTGGCACCAATGAGGAGAACTTCTGTTTTGGCGTGGAACAGTTTTGCAATGACTTGCTGCGCATTCAAATGTCAAAGTCGGTCAACACTCTTGCTTAAGTCAAGCCAATGCAGTGCTAACATGCAGTTAATGTAAATATAATGCAAGGAATGTAGACTGAAGAAAAACTGAACGTTGAGAAACTCTTCCTCAGTCATATACAATTCTGATTTCAAATTACTCCCTCCCCCCCTCCCCCCCCAAAAAAAATGTAGACAAAAAAGTCAACTGAGCCGCGCTGAAACTGTGATTATGACGTGATTACAGTATGAGTTGTTGCATTCAAATGGATTCATCTCGCATTAAACGTCACCTAATTTGAATTAGAATTACCATTAGAATTGGTATTATTCCTTTTTTTTCCAAAGCAATATTAAGAGATTGTATTGTCAGATGATGCGAATATTTATCATCAGTGTCACATGCTGAAATAATTCCTGGACTAGTGCCAGCGATTGATGGTAACTGCTTGGGTCAACACCTTACGGACGGTTTCAAGAAATCTAATGTGCAAGTTCATTTTGCAAATGAAAGAACAAAAAGAGCCATTTCGATACTAAAAAAGCATGACGCACATTGACGCATATTGCCGGCCTCAGCTTTCGAAACGCTGGTATCACTGCCTTCTGAGAACATACGGGTCTTTTCTGTTATGTGTTTGCTTTTCATTTTTGTGTTGTCTGTCTATTTGTATATTATGGACCTAAGCCTGCCATAAAATCTTTTAATCATCTATTGATTACATTGATAACTGAGACAACAGTAGAGCAATGCTCATCCGAACTGCACCGGAGTGGCCCCCCCCCCCGACCCATGTGATGCGTCTACACAGACGGATTCTAGTCACAAAAAGAGGAAACAAGTGTTGAGAAAATGCTGACATCATGGCTACATGTAAAGGCGTACAGAGTGTGGACGTCTGGCAGGAAACGGTCAGAGCAGTCAGGCCTTAAACTGCTGCTACTTCAGCCAACGAGCAAGATATCCACCATTTAATTACACGGATCCCGGTCATAATAGAGATAAGATATTGTCCCATTGTCGGTGAGACCAAACTGAGACACACTCATCGGGCAGAGTCAGAGACGAGATGGAGGCAGATAATTGGACACGCTCAGTTCCTGCCCTCAGATATTAGATGTCCGATTGATCGCTCGTTAATCTGAGGGCTGGTAATTATGGGGCAGAGTGTGAAAGAACAATAGTTCCCTGCAAGACAAGGCTAAGAGAGACAAAGCAGTCCATGCTCACTGGGTTTAACCGTGTTCCGCGCACACCAACCCAGATGGCTAATTGAATCACTGCTACCACCGGTTGGGCTGTGCAGACAAAGACGACGCTTCGCGTCTCTCTCTCGTGCGCGTTTGAAAACTATAGCTGCTGCAATAATATCCATTGTGTCCTCTGCTGAACACACGAACACCTCATCCACAAGGCGTTGTCAAGTTAAATTCTAAAGCTTCATCGAGGCGCGTAAAATACTGCACTGGGTTTCAGAATCTGACGCGTTGGTGTTGAAAACCCTGGTGGTTGAAGGAGAAAACACTGTTGCACAAATGACAAAAGAAAAAGCTGCTCTGTAGATTTCTCTCTGTTTTCTCTCTCTCTCTCTTTCCAAAGCTCTTTGTTCATTTAGCAGCAGACTCTGTTTTATTTGAAGCCGAACTTGGTCTCATGAATTTCTCATCTGGGGGGGGGGGGAAGGATTTGCTGCTTGATTCACTTGACACTGGCATTTTGGTATGCGAGTGTTTTTTTTTGGCTGCGCGCAGAGCTTCCTCTCTGTTGTTGATCTCAAACAGCACCAGGAACCAGAAACTCTCTGTACACACATCATAAAACATGTGGAAACATGGGGGGGGAAGAAGAAATAGACGTAAACATCTAATTTTACTGTCACTTTGGATAATTTGTTTGGAAATGTTCCTTATTTTTACTACATTGTAGCTTTCTTTCATTCTTTTTTTTTAAACTGAATGTTTTATAATACTTTCTTGCCCTTTTATTTTGATGTTTTAGAACCACTGTCCTTTTTTTCCCCCTTTGCATGATTACAGTACATAAGCCAAATGAAACACTTTTATATATAGTCTTATTTATTTATTTGATTTTATTATCTTTTTAAAATTTTCTACTGCTAATCAAGCTGCATGTGCTACTATATATATTTTCACTGCAAAATGAAGGCGTTTTACCGACTAAATGACACCAGGACCATTACAACACATTTGCACATTAATAAACAGCTCTGTACAGTTAGCCCAGAGGAAATATTTCATCCGGAAGGTTGTAAATTTAATCCTGTGTGTGTGTGGTTCTGTGGTCGCCCGTGTTCTGTCGGTGTCGGTGGACAAAAAGGGCCATTAGCCCGTCAGGAAAGAGTGAAAGTGTGTGCTTGACTCCATGATGTATGGGATGAGAGAAAATAAGGAAGCTCCTCTGAAATCACACGTTTGTTGAAAATGTGTCAAACTCCACGTGTGAATAAAGAAATGCTTTCACCGTATTCACAGTGTTTGTGAAGCATCTTTGCCTTGCCTTTAAAAATCCAGTTTACAAATGTAGTTTCCTGGCCCAGTAAAAGAAGCCATCCTGGAAGTGTCCAAATCCTGCATTCTACTCAACAGCCATGAGGTGGCAACTTCCCCTGATCACAACTTCTGGTTGCATGTATTACTCAGTTTCCACGACGAGGTACAGTTTGGTGAAGTTTGATACATCATGCAATTATTGCATTTCCATAGTCAAACATTGAGAAATGGTCCACAATAACGGATCTGTGTCGTCCAAGATTTGGCTTCCATTTGGGAATTAAGCACAGTGGCACATATGACATTACGCTGTTTACATCGCTGCTGCATCCTACATACATACTGTAGCTCCTGAATGTACGTATGTATCTGTCTCGCTGTGGTGGTAATGCAAGTCAGATAGAGAGTGTACTGTTCCAAACCGCACCGTGGTGAGCTGAACTGCACTGTACCATTTAATGCAAGTCTATAAGAAAATGATATATTATCCATATTTCTAACTTCAAGTTCTCTGTTACACAGCATGACTTTGTAAATTATGGTCCAATTCAAAGTCATACAGGTGATAAAGCAAGGCCTGTATTGAGGTACAGGCTCCACGTGATTGACAGCTGATGTCGCCCGACAGTTGCATGAGTGATGTCACAGTAGGTTACATGTGGGAGAAACATGAAAATGAATTTAATCGTTATTGTTATTATCTTGTGAAAGTCCCCTCGGTAATTCATCTTGTCACCTTGAGATCGAGCAGTCTTGTTTTCCCTCGAGCGAATGCAGCTCGACAGCAAACATGTTCCCAGCAGGAATCATGGTGGTTTCAGGACTGACAGGCCGGACTGCTGATACTGTAGCTTCACTAAAATAATGAAACACTCGTGGATGCACATAACTCAGTGCATGATTGACAGAGATCGGACGGGTTGTATTCATGAGAGAGGCATGTGAGCAGGGGAAGTTTGTGTCTTCCCTACTTGTTCTCGGTTGTTTATTGCAATTAGAGCTATAAATGAAACTCTGATGGGACTGGGGGAGGAGGGAATGCGTATCAGCCCACAAAGGCAAACATGTGTGTGTGTGTGTGTGTGTGTGTGTGTGTGTGTGTGTGTGTGTGTGTGTGTGTGTGTGTGTGTGTGTGTGTGTGTGTGTGTGTGTGCGCGCGCCTTGGAAAGCAGCCAGAGAAGTAGGGGGTGGGAGGGCAGTCAGCGTTTTTCAGACAACATGAATGAGGCCCCATCACAGTGAGCTTCCTGTGTGAGGACTATAAAAACAAAACTGGGTCTAAAGGCTGCAGAATGCTCCCATACCCCTGAACATTCTGCCAGGTACAGGACAACGCAGCATGTCCCTTGCTCGTTCCTTGCATTAATACAAAATTAGAATACCCACGATGCCTGGGTATACGCTGAAAACATGAAGACAAAACAATCGCACGCAATTGGTTTTCATTAATGTACGTCTTTTCATGGAGTGTGGAAACAGGCTCATCCACTGAAGACCACGAATGAACACAGTATAGTTCTGGTGGTTTAGTGGGTTTCACTGGTGCCTTAAATGGAGCTTTTGTGTGTGGAGTTCATATGCTCTGCCCATGTTTGCATGTTTTCTTTCCATGTTCTCCAGCTTCCTCCCCAAGTCCAAAGAAATGTGTGACTGGAGGTTTGTCTTTGCGTGTTGGCTCTGCTATAGGCAGGCGACCTGTGCAGGGTCTGTGCTGCCTCTGAGGCTCAGAGGACGAGCTGGATCGATGGGCGGATCGATGGATGAACATTTCTTGTCATTAGAGGTTTTGGTGACGGGTGTAAAGTTCTTGTTTTACTCAATTAGTGGACCAAGGGGACAGAGCATTGATTGTCTAAAATGGAACATGCCTTTGTGGGTTGTCATTCATCCAGGTTATAATTCTCCAAAAGTCACTGAATCAGTAGCAACTGGATGGCAGTTTTGTGAACACATATCACCTCTTATTCATCCTCTTGAACGAGAGACAAACATCCTCAAGAAACATCCGAGGAGGGTGGACACACTCAGAAATTCCCTTTGCCTATTAAATCACAGATTTGCACAAAGATCCAAAATGACATTTGGACTGATGGTGGCACAAACTGTAGGTCAGGACAGATTCATCATCTGAGGATACTCCAACAAATAGAACAATTCAGAATGGAATAAAGGTTTTGAGAAAGGCCGGTTCAGCCTTCATAAAATAAGTTAAAAACAATTTATGACAGAGAGTGATAAGAAAATTGCTACTTCTATTCTTCTCTAGTATTCTAGTAAAATGGTGACAGATGTTGCATGATGTTAAGACAACATCTTCTGTTGTGTTATGTTCTCTCTGCTATTTCAAACCATACCCACCTACCAAATCTGTCATGTCCCGTTTGAGAGCAAAGTCAAAGGTTTTGGCCACAGGAAATGTTGTTCCTTGCAACAAAAAAAATTGTTCTTTTTTGTTGTTTTTTTTTCTACCCAAACATGCTGTTTTATAAGCAGGGTGTAGCATGTCCAACAGTTGGGCCTCGCCCCCAGGGTGGGCAGGGCGCTGCTGTTCTGAGGTCAGGGGATAATCTCATGGGAGCTGCTCACACAGCCCACATGTCTGTCTCATAAAGAAATGGTTGTAATGTCACCGAGGGAAAGCAGGCAATTATTCATGTAAATGCACGCTCAGTTCTGCTGCTTTACGGGAGGAAGTGCCTCGTTTTTATTGCAGAGAAATAAATGGCTCTTTTGGTTTGACCGATAACAAAAGAAAAAGTTTAAGTTCAGTTCAGCGGTGAGCAGTCGCACTGCAGCCTAGCAGTCTGAAACTATGGGAGGGAGAGCAATGCTTGTGAGATGGATTACGTTGCAGCATGACACACTCGTATTGCCACACATTGCCTCTCCCCAGCTGCGCAGTCAGGTGATGCCATTGTCTCTAACGTCATGTGAAATATTTCAAGCATGCCTCGGTGAGGATGCCACACTGATGTAATCGTTGTTTTCAAAAAAAACAAAGACCTTTGACCGCACAGCATGAACTACACCATCAAATCATTCTCAGCAGATCCACGGTAAATGAATCCAGCGCGAGTCCCATGTGAACTGCTTGGTTTAAATGAGCGAAATGGTGTTTTGTTGTCAGCACCTATTTAAAGAAGTTAGAGTTCCGTCAGTTCGGTAATATTAAGTTGAACCAAACCTAAAACTGTGATGAAAAAACATCCAACGTGATCTGAACACATACACTTCCTCACACCTAAACACACACAATGGGACTGTAACATGAAGCCGGTGTTGGAGGGAGTGGTTCTGTGATTGCGATTTATCCCCAGTTCAGTGAGAATCTCTTCAGTCCAGACTAGCTCAGTGTCCCGACTGCTGTGTCAGGCCAGGGCTTCTCTGCTGCTTCATTCAGACCAGACTTAAACGACCAGAGCAGACACAGCTGTAACTGAAAACAGATCCCCCCTCCAGCAGGAATATGCTGAGTGTAGGCAAACGCCTCACATTCCAAAAGTATGAACTCTGCAAAAAAAAGGTTGAAGTTTGCTTTTGACTTGCACGTGGAAACTAAAGAGAGACTGAAGCTGCATTTGCACTGCACGATTTCACAGATCACAGCAGCTGCAGACAGGAACCAACCAGTGATCCAAAAGAAAAAAAAGTGAAGAAAGGAGAGTCAAAATTTTCCACGAAGGATGCAGCTTACAGTAATGTCTCTTCACAAAGTATTACCAAAATATTACCACCAATAAGACCCCCCCCCAAAAGTTACTGAAGCTAAAGCTGAAATAGATATCCTTTTGTCATATTTGTCATTTTGATGTTAAAACTGAGTTCATGATGAGAGAAAATGACATTACCCCCTATAAGCCTCACTTTCATGAGATTATTTTCTACAGTTTTGCAGATTCTTGTGATTTAGGGCACCAAGGAACTGCTTTGTTCTGTATCCACAACAATGAAGAGAATATTCTTCCCTTGATATATCATGTTTTGCACACAGGCTAATTAAGACACAGCACTGGCTTTGAGAAAATGTACTTACTGACGTCTTGCTCCCACTAGATCTTTATAGCAGTGGCCAAACAGGAAGTGCAAGGGACACAAAGATTGCTTCTTCAAGGTGCTGTCTATCATCATATAGTATCTTTTGAAGAGACCGTGGGCAGTACCGACATATCCCATAAGATTTAAATAGCAGATGAACTAATTTGACTGTGATGTATCCCCAGTTCCAAAAAAAAAGTTGGAACACTGTGTAAAATGTGAATAAAAACAGAATGCAATGATCTCAATTTTATTCCCAATAGAATGTCAACAAAAAGGTCAGATGTTGAAACTCAGACATTTTCCATTTCATGAAAAATATGCGCTCATTTTGAATTTGATGGCAGCAACACATCCAGATGGAACAGTGTGATGTTTACCACTGTGTACCATCCCCCCTTCTGTTATCTGGGAAGTGAGGAGGCCAGTTGCAGTGTTTCTGTTCACATAAAGCTTCTTCTTTGCATGATACAGCTTTACCTTGTATTTGTGGATGTTCCTGAGCCCATGCAGTGATTTCCAGTAGAGAACCATGGCTGTTTTTAATGTAGTGCTGCCTCAGGGCCTGAAGGTCACAAGCATTTTTTTCAGCCTTTTGTTGCCTCTGTTCCAACTTTTCTGCGATGTGTTGTTGCCATCAAAATCAAAATGAGCTAATATTTTGAATCCAATGGTAAAACATCTCTGTTTCAATATCTGATATGTTGTTTATGTTCTACTGGGAATAAAATATGGGTTTATGAGGTTCGGAAATCATTGCATTCTGTTTTTATTATATATATATATATATATATATATATATATATACAGTTTCCCAAGTTTTTTTTGGAATTTGGGTTGTATATTTGATTTGCATTATGAAGGTGTGCATAACTATTGTACACCTTCACACCCTCACCACATGAACAGGGTAAGATTACAGGATATCTGCATTTCATCTGCCATATTCAGGATGCCATATCAAGATGTGCAACGTTATCGCATTCATTGTAATCTAAAAAACCATATCCTCTCAGAGAAATCCTGTGTGTGGTTTGCACTTCCCTTTTCAGTGTTGTAATGTTAAAAGACTAAATATGAGAGTCTGAAAAATGTGTGGTTTTCCTCAAGGCATTTCCTGGCTTTATAACGTTACAGGCCAAAGCAATGGGTGGAAGTCAGGGTCAAACTGACTGTGACGTGATGAGGAGAGGTGTTGGGCAAGTAACTCAGGAAGTGTGATAAGTTGCTTATTACACAATAAAATATTACACAAATTGCTCCTTGGCATGAAAAACCAGTCTGACAAAGCAAAAGCTCCCAACGTGTGCTGATTTTTTTCTTTCAGCGTGAGCTGCCATGACCTGCCACACGTACACATCATCATCATCAGAAAGTCTCTAAAAGCAAAAAAAAAAAAAAAAAAAGGTGATCTAGTAATTCCACTTTGCTTGTAATTATTATTTTATTATATTATTATTATTGCTAAATTGTCTCTATGTGTGGGCCTGCAATGGACTGGCGACCTGTCCAGGGTGTGCCGCCTTTTTGCCCTTTGTAAGCTGGGATTAAGCACCATACCACCGGCAACCCTCATGTGGAGGATAAAGCAGTAGAAGATGAGTGAGTGAGTGAGTGCGTGAGTGAGTGAGTGAGTGAGTGAGTGAGTGAGTGAGTGAGTGAGTGAGTGCGTGAGTGCGTGCGTGTGTGCGTGCGTGCCCAACACTGATAAGGACTGTCAGAATCCAAAAAGTGACTTAGTCCTTAGGTGAGGGTGTCCTAATGGAGGTTTGGAGGATAGTTATTTTGTCTTGGAGTTTAAACCCAGCTTAGTTTTAGAGGTTTGTGTGCCTGTGTCGTTCTAGTATTCAGCAAATGTGGCATCAGTGCCAGGTCATTAGACTGGGAAAACCCTGTTCTCTCAGCTACTGTACGTGGCTTCTCAGCACCAGCCAATAAAACAGATGGAAAATGTAAATAAACGCTAAATAGAAGCCATTCCTGGATTGTATCGTGTCTAGTGAAAACAGGGTAGAGGTAATAATCCGCTATTGCAGCTGAGGTAGAGTTGTAAATAATGAACAGCTGGGAAAAGGTTCATGCCTGATTTCCTTATTTCTGGGTCGTCACCGGCGCTGACAGCAAAGGCACAGAATCTTTCTGTGTTATATCCAGTCAATGCCACAGAGCTGCTGTGAGGCCAAAACGGAAAAGAGGCGAGTGATGACAACTTGTTTGGGATTTTTCCTCTCAAGAACTGAAATGCTTTGGCTGCCTCAATTACAAACTGCCCATGAGCAAACACTCGCTCCGTTGCTTGTGTCCTTCATATTTTCAAGGCTCAGTGATTATACTTATGTCATGCTCTGTTATCAAGCACCCCAGCAACATCTGGAAGGGTATTTCCAGCACCGCAGTCCTCACACACTCGCTGTGTGTGTGGAATGTGGTCAGCTGCTGACACTGTCAAGTTCAAATCTGAATTGAGAATTGTTGTTTCCTGTGTGTTAGACTGTGGTGAGTTAGAGTCATCCCCTCCACCGCGCTGACGTTGATGAAGTGACTCTTGCTTTCTCCATATTTCTGCACCACGTGTGGATTTAATATTGAGTTTATTCCAAACTTGTACGTGTAGACTGTACCTATATGCACAAGGTAACATGTATTATTTCAACCTATTTAAAAAGAAAACATAAGGCTGGAAAGAGCAGGAATGTAAAACAGGAGCACCCATTTCTCCTGGCATTGGCAGTACTGACATTAAGCCTGAGGGAAGAGATTGCCCAGGGCCATGTGACTGCTATTTTGTTTTTATGTAAAGCACATTAAGTTGCCCCGTGTATGAAGTTTGCTGTACAAATAATGCTGCCTTACCTCACATCTTGTTGAGTTTATGCAGAAAAAAAAGAGAAAAACCATAGAATGTAGTCAAAAAGTAGAGCACAGGAATGGGAAATGGTGTTGATAGAATGAATTTGTGCCTTCCAAGTGTAAAAGCTGCTACATAGTAAGGTTTAACTCTCTCTACTGTTGGATGGACTATCATGAAATGTTTCAGACATTCTTGGCCTGACTTTTCATCCTGCACCAGAACCAAACATTTTTAATTACCCAGTAAATTATCTTGATACCCATGTGATAAAGTGGCCTAAACATTTGCGCAGTTATTTCCTGTTTCCCACATAATTGATTCTAATGACTGTGGGTTTTCCTCTGGCCTTTGCTTCGGTGGCACAATGGGTGTTTGACAACAGTCATCTATTTATTTTCTTTCTCAAAAAAGCGTTCTTGTTCATTGTAGAGCAAAGGATTGTTAGGGGTGGTCGGTGGGAGGGCAACAACGGAAGAGATGGAGAGGAAAGGATGGGAGATAGATTGTAATTATGGCCTTTTTCTTTGTTGTAATTGCATGCAATCCAATAAAACGGCGCGTGGCAAATATTAAATTGTGCCATGTTTTATGACCAAATGCCTGCAAAACTAAATTTAGTATCGACTTAACAATTAGCCCAAAGAATTTTTCATTTGTCAAAATGCCGCTCAGAGCTGCTGGCATAGCTATACTACATAGACTTTTAATGTTGATGGAATTAAAGAGCATCTGCTCACCCCTCAGGAAATTATTGCATGAACTACATAAAAAAAGATGCTGTTTGAGAGAATATGCTGTGTATTTTAGAACAGCATTGAAATTTGTTTGAAATGTTCCTCTGACTAGTTATCTAGGCAGGAGTATAAATTCTGTGAACGTGTCTGCAAATATTCTGGATTTGAGCGGTGGCATAAGAGGACAGAACCATGCCAGAGGTCTAAATTTAATTTAATGAGAACATATTAACATAAACATGTTTACAGAGCTGTGTTTGGATGAAAGCTGCTGGTTTCTGTTAGTCTCTTCATCGTATGTCAAACTGGTTTTCAGCGTAGGAACTGCACTGCTCCTGAAACTGAAAACTGATCTGCATTTTATTTGCCTCAGCTTTACCTGAAAATGAAAAAAACAAACTAAACACACAACTCTGTCGGCTGTTTTTGACCTTTCCCTGTTCACTGCGTGTTCACTGGCTGTTTGCCGTCGTCTGCCCCAGCACGTTTACCAGTGGCCAGATGTCCCAGATGGCTGGCTGAGCTCTGCGCTGTCAGCAGATCTGCGAGCTGAGCATGAGCTTAGTATGAAACAGTGCCACAGCACAGCATCCCTCCAGGGAGGCAGCCGAGTAAACCTGCAGATCCACGCAATTTACACTCTTTGTCTTTCTGCACTTATTAAGTGACAATTTAGCGTTACATTGAATGTGGGTCACACACATTCTGTGGTGAGGGTCTGAGGCACTTTGAAGGACATTTAAAAAGGGCATATTATCCTGACAGCACATTCAAAATGAACATTTTTGTTTGTTCATACATTTCATTGCATATTTGAGGAGAATGCACAGGACCCACAAGCATCTTTCTGTGAGGGAGGAATTTATTTTTGCATCTCTGCTTCTACATTAATCTCTTTACAATGCAACTGGCATCATAAACAGCAGAACAACCGAACCTTCCAGAACCGTGCTATTCGAACAACAGCATCCGTAAAAGAGTTGAGGAAAAACCTCTACCACCCAACAGCCTGTCTCTGAGCAACATCCTCAAACTAAACCTTAAACAGCCCCAATTTGTCACGACAAAGTCACATGCGTATAACCTGCGGCGTGAGTGTCCATCATACTCCAATAAAAGCAGCAAGCATAAATCAGCATCAGTGCTGGCCGTGCTGTGTGTAAGGCATGTGTTTCTATATTTTCAAAGCGGGCAACCTTATTTAGATCCCACAATTCTCTCTTCCACTAAAGAAACTGCCCTTATTCAAATATTGTTTTTTTCTATCTTTAAGTACAATTTGGTGCTGTGTAAAAAACAAATATAATATATTTCAACACATACAGTATAAAAGAGTTCGTTAAAGGCACAGCGAGACAGTGGCGACAGCGGCTGCTCAGTGAGGAGACTGTAAACATTAAGTTTGTTTAAAGAGAGCGAGCGATACCAGGAAGGGCATGGGTGCTTTTTTTTCCCAGAAGGCAGAGTGTTAGCCATTGAAGCATCGCTGCTCCAGAAGTCTTTAAAAAAAAAAAAACATTTACTTAAAAACAGTGATGTAAGGCTTAAAACACTTCATTCAGTATTCAGCAGTGGATACAAGGCTCTCTGGCTGGGACTCACTCTGTAAGTCATTACATCGATTAGATTTAATTTACCCACCTACTAGACCAAGAGGTGAACCATTGCTTTTATTCATTCCCATGAAATCAAAAGGCATAACACGATTGTAGAACAAGCTGGCCTAAAGTCATTCAATTACATGTCCTCACCCAGTCCTCAAACACTGGAGCATAATCCCCTCGAATGCCCCGCCCTGCTGGATGAACAGCATTCAGCAGTACAGTGTATGATTCTGCTGTTGTTTGCCAAAACTCCACTGCTTGACTTAGAGACAGATGCATGGCTGTTGGTCACCAGGGTCTGGACCGACCACTTGTGATGTGCTACAGTGTCCTTTACATGTTGTCATATTTCTGCAGCGCCTCCTCTAGCTTCCCTGTGATTTTTTGAAAGAAGGAAATCTGCTGCTGGAGGAAGTGCTGCATCTGTGCCTTGAAGTCGCGCACGCGGATCCGGTGGAAGTGCTGGATCTCAGCCAGCGTAGCACAGGAAATGATGTTGCAGCGCTCGTTGATGCCCTCGGCCTGTGCCAGGTCCGTCTTGCCCTCCTCAACATGCTTCTGGCTCTCCTTCACCTTGGTCAGGGCTCCTGTTTGGAGGTGAAACACGGGCAGGAATTTAGATCAGATTTCCATAATGAGAGTTTAATTTCTGCAAATAATGACACACCCGTAACATTTATTTAACAAATTTTACATGTTGTTTTAACCAAAATAAGAAAATAGCCCACAGTCATATTCCTGTCATTGCTCCTTCCTTTGCATGCAAACTTTTTTTTTTTTCTTTTAATTTGTAAGGTAAAAGTGTTTAAGATTTTTCTGAAAAGTGAATTAATAATCTGTGGACATAGGACTAAAGGCAAATGACCATATAAGACATAAGGACTTAAATAGATTGTTCTAAACTCCCTTAACATCTGGGCCACGTCAGTGTCTATAGTTAGAAAATGTGAGTGGGTCTGACTCTAAAATATCTACTACATTGTGTCACTTCAAAAACTTTTTAAAAACAACCATTTATGGGGTTTTCCTGGCAGTTTGATCCCATCTATTAAAAAGTTCTAAGGAAATCATATTAACAAAGGGAACAGCTCAGTAAACATGAACAAGTCTGTTTTACAAGACTTCACTAAAGCAGCAACAATTACCCAGAACTAAACAATAACAGCCCCAACTTTGCAATTTTCACCAACTAGCTCTGCACTTGAATATGTGGAAAATGATGTTTCTTTTAATATCCACACTGTCTTTAATGAGACTGGTTCATCAACTGTTAAGAGGAGAGTCGTTAAGCTTTACCCTCAATCTTTTCTGCTCAGTAACAAGCAGTTTTAATGCCACATTCCAGACAACTCTACATTTAAACATTTCCAGCATCCAATTGAAAAGCCCTAGACTAAATGGGGGTTCTGGGAAGGTAGACTTGCTCTGATTTTGTGTAGCAGCAGCTGTCTGCTGTTACATTACAGATACAGCACCCAAGAAGGAGCATTATGTAAACGGACAGCATCTGTAAAAATTCCATATTATCCCTATGTTTGTATTTAAAGTGTAATTAAACGCCTGCACCACTGAGGGTCACTCTGGTCAAACACCAGCTACTACATTCAAACTTTGCTCCATGCTTTCATCACTGCTACACTCTTTCACCTCTGGGTTCACTCTTTCATCACTCTCTCATTCAATAAGCACAAGGCTCGTTGTCCCAGACTCCTCCCCGTTTTAAGCGCAGGAGTCGTTGCTCTGTCTCCCTGAAAATGGTGTGAGCAGCACCGTGTTAGATGGCTGCAACTTAAGTGTCAGATTCTACAACCAGACCACATCCCATCTGCACTCTCCCTCCTACAGGTCTCAGCCCACTTCTTTGGCATTATTCAAAATCAGGAGTAGGGTAGAGTTAGCTGGAGAAGAGGGGATTTAGTTACACTTTAATGAAAATAATACAAAAGAAAAAAAAAAAAAACATTGTGCATGTAAATTTTTAGAATATATATTTTATATATTTGGCTTTCAGGTTCACTGGAATGTTTGATAAACACCCCATTCACAGTTTTTCACTCAACTCATCTGTGACTTACTACAGTATTTCTAGTAAAATCTTCCTTTCTAGCCAAGGAGGCCTGCTCATGTCAGAATCGGGGACTGGGTATCGATGCGTGTGACAAGGGCAGCTGCATAAGTATAAACCACTACAGGACCAGCTCATACCTCTACCACACATCTGACAGGAGGTTACACCTCATAAAAATCAAGCTGGGCACATAGCTCTCATACTGAGAGCAAAACCACAGTCACGTCTGAGTTCCCACACTGCCAGCGAGAGGTTCTAGCTGTCGACGCAAACATTTTGGTGCTCAGACAAGAAATTAAGCCCACAACTTTCCACAGAGATGGTGGTGTGGGAGCAGAAGGGAGGCCCACCGATGCAGGAGCTTATGACAAAGGACTGAGATGAGAGAGGACCGGACAGGATGTGGTCTTCTGCGTCACCTTTCTACTTAAAAAATGTTTCGCATCATATCATGGCTGTGAGCAACGCAACATTCACGCTCAGACTCATTGGTTAAGGTGGTAACATGAACGGGCTTAAGTAAATTTAAGTATTTCTAGAAGGAAAAAAAAATATTGACTTGTAGGGCATTAAGAGAAGGACATAAGCATGTCCACAGTGCAACATTTCCTTGTTATGGCTATTCAAATAGGAGAACTTGTGGTCACTTTACTCATTATTCAGCCCTGGTACTAATATTAACATCAGACTTATTGTTGGAACCAATATTTGTGGGATTTTGAATGCAGCATGGGTAGGATGCATGTCTCAGGGCAGATCAGTTTTGGTGTGTGACACACTTTCTGTAACATTTTATAAACCAAACCATGAAGTGAAAAGGAAAAATCTTAGTTGTAGCTCTGAGATGTTTTCGGTGAAACTTGTTCTAGGTCGTTATAATTCTTGCTTGCGTGCGGCAAAAGCGTTGGTCAACTCGACACTGTGAAACAGGAAACCACCACTGGCACACTGTACGTAGCTGTGATATTCTCACACTTAAAATGATGTGTTTTAACTGGTCAAACTGACAGACTGTGTGCAGCTTGGTACGAATGTGACAACGAGCATGGCAAAACCAACTGACAAAAAAATGTAATCATTCAAGCACTGGCTTTGAGTTTAGGTGTAAAGAGGTGATTTTTATTACCCCCCTAAAATGACAACAAACCTCCCTGATTGACTTTTCACAGGATTTTGTCATTAATTTAGCTTAGTCAACCTGCTTGTTTCCTGAAATGTGAGACCACAGAAAGTATTTACAACTACCCTGTGCATTACCATTGGAACACTTAACATGTCGGTTATAAATTAAAACTCACAGAAGTAGGGGAAGAAAAAAGGGATATGTTCACACAATGACCCCCCCAAACGACTCCCTCTCCATCCTTCCTCTCAAATCTGTGCACTTTGCCTTCTGGCTGAAGCTCCCTCAGCTATATTTTAACCCAGATCTTTGAAATTCCTCTCATGCACAATAAAGTGAACATGACAGAAAGAAAGGTGAAGATAACAGAGGAACACGGGTGTGTAAGAGAGAAACAGGAGCAAAAGCAGCTGTACAGTCCCAAAGGTGTTTATTGTATCGTAAAGGAGTCCTGAAAAAAAAGGCATTTAATTGCTTTATATAAGAAAAATAATTCATAAACTAATTTAAAATCTTTTGGTCAGTCTCCAGTAACATTTAAATTTATACCAAACGTAAAAAAAAAAAAACAGACAAAGCCCTCAGAGACGCTGCTGAGAATACTTATAGACAAACAAACTTTAGTAACCTGAAAACAAGCAACCAACAATGTATGGTACGAGTGTTCTTTAAGATCCAATAACAGTATCCGTACCACCTGCTGGCAAGCATGAACTTCATAGTAAGATGCAGGATTCGAGAAAATGTATTTGTCACATGCTAGACTGTACAACGGCTTTAAAATGGCATTGTGACTATTCCCTTTGGTGCAAGGGGAAATAATAAAAATAGAGAATATTTAACAAAAAGTGTTATTCATGGAAATAAGTGTAAGCTCCTAATCATCAGTAATATATAATGAAAAACCTGAAGTGTTATATGTGTGTTATATGTGTTTAAATGGTAATGTTATATGATGAAGTCATATTGCATCCTACGTCTTGTGCAAGCGCCTCACATTGGTTTACTGCTGCATGAGTAACTGAGCGACAAATAAAAGGACTTTATCTGTGATATATAATACTTTGTTTTGATATACATTTATGGACACCAGGCTGTCAGTACTGAGGATGAGGAAACCCTCCCTGGGTGTATGTAGGTGACAGCGAGTCCTCTTGGGCTCACTGGAGGCAGACACGTTAGCACTTATGTAATCTCTGGTTACACAACCCCGGGCTCATTAGAGCGCGTGACCTGAACAGCGGCAATATCTGGTGTGGCTCATCACTGCCGATGAGCCAGTCCTTCATTTGTGCAGGACATTTAGAAAAGCCTGCAACACAAACTCTGCGTGTGACAGAGCCACAGGCTTTGCAGCGCAGTGTAAGCTGAAGGACTAAGTCAGCAACAAGACCTGACATCCGTCCATTGTTTCATCACTTCACAGTGACACCAATGTGACACGACCTGGCCAGTACAGTAATGTGCTGAATGGATGAATTTACAAGGAGAGAGAACTCATAAACAAAGTCGAAATAAGTTGTTAAAACTTAGCCCAGCCAAAGTGCATTTCATCTAACTTACTGTAATTATTAATTAACTTAAGCCTCTGTGTAATGTGTTATGCTATATTTTGAAATGTTCACAGTTTCTATGTCTTCCGTTTTTTTTTTTTTTTTTTTTTTAAGAGCCTGAAAGATCAGATAAGGACAAAAATAAAAAGGTACAAAAAATAATAAAGGACACGAAGTTCAATAACTTTTTAAAAGCAAAGCCAATAATAACACGTGTCACGTGTGCTAGTGTTGACCCTGCCAAGCAGCACACTAATGGCTGATGGGATCTCTGCAGAGGTGGAGATCAATAGTGTTCAGTGCTCTGCTGTGTAAAAGCTCACATTTCCCCTGGTCTCTTCCATGGGGACAAATAAAACCCTGTCTGCACTCTGAGGTCCTAATGTGACAGATAAATTAGCCAAAAATGGAATTTAGCTGTTGTTAAGACCGATGAGCAAAGCTTTGTCGACTGATATGATGCCCAGAGACAGACTCATATTCATGGGGGGTAATGACCGAGATAGTTCCCATCAACATGTACTTAAAAAGCTGTCAAGGTAACCATTGCTGTCTTGGTGTAAAATCTGTATTACTGCTCCACAAGTGCACTGATTCCTGATTATTCCACTCAGCCGACCCACGTGACCCTCTGAATTTTCGGTGCAACCACTTTTAAAATGTGGTACTTTGGTTTATGACATAGCAGAAGTAATCAATATATAGGCCTCACGTCGTAACAGAAGAATAGGGCACGTTCATCAGGAGAATTAAAACCAAACTACAGACAGGAATAAGTAAAGAGGGATAGGAAAGATTCTTTTGTTTAAAACTGTATATGAGAGTCTATGAGGAAAAGCAAAGCGCCTGACAAACCCAGGAAATTAACATGACCAGTGCAAGTTTGCAGTTGCACCGTTTTGTCCTCACACAATTATTTTGTTCACATGGACAGCAATAACCCTATAATAAACCAACTACAACAACAGTTTGAATGAGACATGGTCACGTAAACTGCTTTTTTATTTACCTCGGAATAACCAATAATCCCACTAATACAGTACAGTTATATTGTTTAGAAATGTCGGACTATGAAGTCATACTTCAGGTTTTCAGTGAACATTATAATGACACTTTTCTGTAACATGTAAGCAGGGATATGAATTATATATTCATTTAGCAATTCATGTAAACACCATTATCTGTGCTGTCTACAGTCAGAGTATTGGTGCCCATGTTAAATATGACCTTAATCAGTAAGGTTTAAGTTTAATAGTGTTTGTGGCATCATTTAAAACCATCTATTCTTTACCTCAGTACCTTGTGCCTTAGTGTGGCACACACGCCTAGTGCATTTGCAGTGGATAATAACATTTAATACTCCCTGCAAACATATGGCCATTTTGAGTGACTGGCACTCAGTGGTCATGAAAAGTAACATTTAAGATACTAAGTGTAACACAGGCACATTAACAGTTCCCTAACTACCGTGCAGCGTAATAAAGGTTTATAACCTTTTACAGATACTACTGCATGATGGATACAACAGGCCCCGCAGTATGAGTGAATAAACAAATGTACTGCTTTCACATACTGTACATATAATGAAGGAGGATACACTGGGGTGTATCTGTTTCTGTCTTTTACTTTTCATATAAAGGGAAATAAATAAAAATAACTGATGGATTGCTTAATGATTAATGAGTAAAACATTTGTTGCAAACTGGCTCAGCTGCACTAATCATATCCAGAGGAACTAAAAGTCATCCCTTCATTAAAAACAAGATGAGATCCAAAGAATGTTGGACTCAATATGCTGCCCGTGTCTCTTCCTTTATCTGCTGCATGCAGTGGCTTTCCCATCGGCTTTGTTTCCAGTGTCCCACTGTGCTGAAATCCCGTTTCACGGCACACAGAACTGTCAGAACTGTGTCTGATGCCACAGCAAGGTTTCCATGTGTGTTCACATAACCAGGGCTTCTTATCAGCGTAATTAGGCTGGGCTTATCACTCCAGACTTGGTAAATGGCTGCGTCACCTTATTTTGCACTTGTTTGCAGCCGACGTGGCAAACTTGATTTGAGCTGAGTGGGATGTTTGTGTCCCATCGCAGCCTAAACACTGTCTGTCCTGTTTCCCCAGTGTCTCCTATTGTGGACTGAATTATTCCATTGTCTGCCGGGGGAACCCAAATCATAAACCAAAATGTCCATATGCAAGGTGATGAGTAAACACAGGTCACCAACAAAATTGTGCAGTGCTAAGTGACTTTGACATTCCTGATAAGTGAAGTCATTTTGGCTCCATCCATACTATGACAATCTGTGGCTATTGGGGAGCTGAAAATGAAAACAAATGTTTTACCAATGGCTGCATTTATAAAAGCAAATCTTTCTCCTCCAATGACAAGGTGACAAGGTGGCACCTTTGACCCAGAAGCAAAAATCAGTGTTTATTTTTTTATTTTTTTACCTTTATCACAATTCACAATATCAACTGATTTAAAAATGTTAACTTTATTATATTTTTGGCCATCTTGCCCAGCACCGTCTTTCATAATTATAATGCCGTTATTTATAATTACATTGCCTGTGATATAAAGGGAGACTAACTATGAGAGTACAGTATAAAGCCACACTTATTGGCACACACAGATCAGTCAGTCAGGTAAAACTAACACTGGGGTGGAGCAGCTTAATGTCCTTACCTCATCTTTGTGCCACATTCTCAAACACAGCGTGGTGAACAGCAGTGGGAGCCTCTCTGTATACACTACTGCAACAATGCTCTTCCTCTTATATAACAGTTGCCTCTCATGAGTGGGACATTTTGCCACACATTGACAACAATCCTTGATAAGGTCATGCAGAAAGCGGATGGTTCGGCTGACTTTGTGTCACCCACGGACATTCATTTATGACCAAATTTGTGAGGGATCTAGTTATATAAGTCAGGACAGTGTGGCAGTGAACCAGCAACTTATAGCGTTGTTTTAGAATTGTACTTAAATGTAATTCTGGCAGGTTTGTATGTCGACTGTTAATCCTGAAACGCTCTTGTCTTGGTTTAAATTTTTATTAATGGTAGTTTTTTTTTTTTTTTTATCATTAATACTTTATTTGCCTTAATAATAAAAGTAAAAAAATCAGCATCCAAATGTCATGAATAAAAATACAAAATATATATATATAGAGAGAGAGTTTAGCAACAGCTAAATCTGTCCAGAATTATAAATAAAACAGAGACAGATGTGTTGAGTGTATTTGTGTTATGACTTTACCTTTCTGGACATGGATGATATCTGGGTAGTTTGCCAAGTGTCCTTGATAGAGAGCAATCAAATCCATGATAGGGTCCAGATCCTTGCTGGGCTGCTCAGAGAAATACTCTCCGATGGCTTCATAAGCATCGCCAGTGAAGGAGATCGCCTGATTGAGTCCTGCAGAATACACCTGCTGGTCCATTTCAAAGGCCTGGCTGAGGACCTTGAATGAAATCCCAACTTTCTGATACTCCTTCTTAAAACCGCTGATCTGCTTGCGAGCAAACTCGTTCAGAGTGGCGTTGAGCTGCAAGTTGCTCTCATCCATCCTCTTGGTGAAAGTCTTAAATCCATCTATTTTGCTCTCAACCTCCTGAAAGTCTAGCGGAGATGCTGGGGTGCTGATGGTGAGGAAGAAATTAGCACCGACCATCTCGTCCTTCTCCGCCTTCCTCTTCCCCTGCTTCCATGCCTTCTCATCTGTGCAGGTGAGGAAGTGCTGGAAAACATCACACTTGGCCAGAACTGGGTGACTGGTCATGTGGTTCATCCACCAAATGAGGCCTTTTCTCCTCTTGGAGATAAAGTCCTCTTCAAAGCGACCCGTGGCCTGCTTCTCAGGGATGTGTGGAACTGAGATGACGGGAAACTTCTCCACCAGCCGGGCGTAAAGCCAGTCAAAGTGCTTGTACCTCCTGTTCACTTGGTTTTGTGTGTGTGTAGGTGTCAGCTTGTAGGAGATGTAGCTTTTCATACCTTTGAACTTGGTCTGTTTGGTGGGGTCGTCAATGGTACAGGTGAACGGATATGGGTTCTCCTGCCACTCTGGGCCAAACTGACCCAGCACCACACAGATCTTGTCCCCATCCTTCACGAAGCCCGACGCCTCTCCCAGCACAAACGCCTCTCCTCCTGACTTCACAAAGGTTGAAAACCTGTTCAGGTTTCTACTGACTGTGGCTGAACTCTTTGCCTGCTGTGCGTTGCCTCTTGACATTGAGGATGTTGACACTCTGTAGGTGGACGGCCCGTTGCCTTCAAAGTCATGATATCGTCCCCCCGCAGTCCCTGGCTCATCCGCAACAGTGGAGTTGTCATCCCAGTCGTCATCCCAGTCATCATCACTCACTTGGCCGACTGACTGGTAAGTATGCGGCTGCTGCTGCGGCTGCTGCTGCTCCTGGAGCGGTGGAGCCGTGAATGTGGAGAAAGCAGGAGGAGACGCCCGATTAAAGTTCTCAGTTTTATTCGGAGGATTACAGGAGGCATCAGAACCTCCCGGTGGGACGTTGGAGTATCTGGGGTTCACAGATGCGTTGCTGCTGCTGCAGCTGGAGGCGGCGTCGGTCCTCAGGATCTCAACGTAGGAAGCAGGGAACAGTCCCCTCTCTCCTTTGCTGTTCACCCCTTCAAACCAGCCCTCTATGTCCTGC
The DNA here is from genome assembly GCA_016785285.1 of Brachirus orientalis. Taxonomy (NCBI): domain Eukaryota; kingdom Metazoa; phylum Chordata; class Actinopteri; order Pleuronectiformes; family Soleidae; genus Brachirus; species Brachirus orientalis. The sequence goes on from JAFBJR010000190.1 coordinate 1,002,998, forward strand.
TCGCTGTACAAAGTTAGAATCTCACTCTCCTTGACGGACACCTCCCCGGGGTTTTCAGAGTTGAAGTCGTACAGCGCTCTGGCTCTGAGCGCCATGATTTCAGCACAGCTGGAGGACGAGCAGGACAGCGGGCTAACGTACTGCAGTCTGGCCGGGGAAGGAAGAAGGGAAGGTGGGGAGAGCGGAGGGCAGGGCGACTGGCCGTCAGCTCACCCGAAACTACTCCTGAAACTCCGCGTACAAACTTCTCGCGGTGTGGAAAACGAACCCCCCTTTTGTGTCCACTCTCTGTGGACTCCTTCCTTCGCCCTGATGGACGCTGAGGGTTTTGTGTGCGCTCAGCTGGAGCAAAAGTATATTTTGTTGCACTAACGCTCACCCAGGATCCCGCAGCGGTGGCTTCGCTCGGGTAGAGGTGGACGCTTCTGATCTCACTCGGCAACACTCGGCATCAAGACGACAAGGCTGGCCAATCGAAGGCGGAGCCACTACATGGTGCAACCCGTTCAGACATCACAAATCGAACGTGAGTGCAGGCTGCGACCAAGCCTTGTTTCAAAAACTTATTGTACACCCAAATCGGCTCGACCTAATCAAGAAGAATTGTTATGTAGGTCACAAATGTTATCACCACCATCTCTGTAATTCACTCTTTAAATCCAGACTCAAAACTCACCTGCTCTCCTGTTTACCTGTTTATTGTGTTGTCCTCCTTTGTTGATTTATTGTACTGTTTTTCTCTGTTAAGTGTCCTCTATATGACCCCCACCATGCTCAAACAAGCAAAAACAAAACAAAATAAAATGAGGTAAAACAGAATAATCCATCCATAGTCTATTACTTTATCCTCCACGTGAGGATCCGCTGGTGCCAGTCCCATAGGGTGAAAGTAAAACAAACAAGCAAAATATTAAATAAAGGGAAGTGAATCCTCAAATTTCAGGAGCTGGGATCAGCAAAAACCTACCAAATCTAATTAATTTCAAACATTGAAAAACTATGATATGAAAACCGATAGGGTAAGTGTACAAAATACTAATAAATAAACATGTAAATAAAACTAGAAAGAAGTAAAATAATCATTGAAACAGGAAAGTAAATGATGACAAAAATATAAACAATAAAAAGTGGAAAAAGCCCTGAGTTGTGCAGCATCCTTGCTGACTCTTATTCCATTGAGGAGATACACAGTCAACAGATCCTCTCAAATATATATAGCAAATCCTGTCAAAATGTAGCATATCATTAGATTTTTTTTTTTTTTTTACTCAGGCTTTGAGGCGTTGCACAGCTTTCTTTTTTGCAGAACAGTAGAATGAGCTTATTTGCACAAAGGAAACAATAGGGCCACTTGAAGTTCACAATACAACTGACGTATTCGGATGTTATGTGTCAACTTGAGGTGTTGTCAGATCATATATAAAACAGCGTAGATGTTCTTGATAATGGACTAATTGTGCAGTAAGGACAATAGCTCCATTGCTTAAAATGCAATATTATCCAACCCTATGGGAGTGCTACTACTACTAACCATCAATTAAATGTATAGTTTCAGTGTCTCATAGTCTCAGTCTTTCGTGGACTTTACCTGTTCCTCTTTTCCAAAGGGGGAACTAAAAATCCTTTCACATGTTTTAAAACATTTACTTGTAAAATTCCATGAGAATTACACATCATTTCTGGCTTCTAGCAACAGTCGTCTTCTTACTTTGTGGAACTTTCTACATTTCTTTGACTGTAATTCAACACCAGAAAAACAAAATTAGATTTTTTTTTCTTTTAACACAAACTAATAAAACTCACAGCTGAACTGACTGAGTTTCGACATTAGTTTGCATTTAGTTGAATTTGTACATTACAATTCTATGTAATTATTTGTTTAAATTCCACTAAGATATAAACATAAACCGTATTTCCTTTCCTTAGGTGAAGATGCCTACACAATAAATCACTAAGTTGTCCTTACGCTGGTAGATACTGCCTCCTTGTGGCTATTTTTTATCCTTATAAATTACTTACACTGGGCATACTACTATATTTACAGTTACAAAGTGCTTTATGAGGTTGAAATTATAAAAGTGGGTAATCTTAATACAAATAACATCATTTAAGACAAGCTGCTAGTAAGACCATGTGCCAAGTTATTCGAATGATGTCACTAATTTAGCAAGCTTCGAGTCCTTAAATACACAACACATGGAAATATAACCATCATATTACTGCATGTCACCAGAGGTCTCTCCTCTCTAGTTTGACTGCAGCTACCCGGATTGAAGACAAACATCCATTGCGTAATTTACACATCATTAAAATACTCAGCAAATGAAATTAAATTCAGTTGTGTCTTTCTGAAATCTTTTCAGGAGTCTCTCTAGACCTGCACAGAGGACATGCACTTCACTTGACTTTTAAATGCTTTCCTGGAATTTTTTTTTATAGCACATCACATGAAATATTGAGCAGGAGTGTGGTGTCCAGGGACGAGGAGTTACTTCTGTATGCATCTTGCACTTAAGCTGTCTGATATGGTTCCTCTAATCAGGATGACGTACATAATTACTTTGGATTCAGTGTTTCTTCTCAGCTAGATAAAACATCCTCTATTTTATCTGGAGAATGGCTTGACACGCCTCTGGAGGTGCTAGTAAAAGTCAGATTTGTATTGTTCTGAAGTACAGTATGTTATAGTTAGCAGAGCCACTGCAACGCTTTGATTAAAATTGAATTTATTTTGCTTAATATTATGCAATACAAATTTCCTGTAGACTCTTCTAGGTTTAACAGACTGTAAACCATGTATGTGTGGACTAAATTTATGACGAAACAAACTGCGCTAATCTAATGTATGATAGAGATTAACACACGCCAGAGGTTTTTGAAATGTTTACAAATGTACATGCTGTTTTTTTATGCACCTCCTGGACTATTCAAGGCCAACCCCTTATTGCTTCAGAGGAGGTGGTCTTGGACCTTTAACTGTGTTTATACTAAGTGTTACATCCCCTTTCATTCATTATGTATTGTGTCAGATGAGGTCAGTTTTCTGCTGCTGCAACACTGTGGAATTCTGTAACTGTGTGAATGTAAAGTGAACTTGTTCAAAGTAGTACACCAACATTACCTGTTGGGACAACCAGCCAAATTATGGAAATCCAAGTTTTTCTTTTTAAATATTATATGTATTTATTGAATAATCCTCTTATCATTTTAATTCTTATTTTGATTTTACATTCTTTCCTATTATTTAAATCTGTTTATGTTTGTTTTAATATTAATGTTTACATTTAATGTAAAGCAGCCATTTAATGTATGGCACATGTAAGTTAAAACACAGTATAAACAGAAAGCACCAAAAGTTATTTTGTGTATTTTATATTAGAACCCTGATGATATTTCAGCAAAAACATTTTCTCTTGAACCTCACTCTGTTTCAGCTGAGTCATTTCTACAGTATTTTATTATGAAACCATATATACAGTATCTGTATATTAGTATTACATCATAGATAAGGGAATGTGACAAAGTCTTCTTAGCCACAAGGTGTACATTATCCACTTTAATAACAAGGCCTAACCTTACTACCACGTTTAATATACAATATCACATTTATTGGCATTTTAAGTTCCAACCCCATCCCTATTATTGTACTATTTCTGCAGTTATCTTAGATTTTATTGACTTTTTTATATGCATTCTACATTACATTTCTATTCTTTTAAATTTAAAATTTCAATAGTTTTCATTTTCATGTATATAGATGCAAATACAGTTGTGCTTAAGATTGAAAATTGCAATATAAAATACTATATACGTTTTATCAACAATAAAATGTTAATTGTGATAAAATACAGGTTTATTTATGTGTTTGCAGTAAAACTGGGCAGTTATAATTCAAATAGTCGTTGCTAATTTTGCAATGAAAACACAGAATTTTAAAAAAAATCCAGAAAACGACCTAAGATGGAGAAAACATGATTTCAAAATAAAGGTGGTTCCCCTCGCTTACATGTGTTTGGTCACGTGACCACGCTACGTTCGAAACTCGACGTGCGTGACGTAGCGATGTAGGCTTCGCTAGTTTCCTCAACCAAACAGTCAAGTGGTACTGTGTGAGAAAAAGCTAGTCTACCGGCAGACAGAAGGGCTTTGTACCCAGAATAAGAGACACTCACGCCGAGCTGCTCTCGTCGTCTCTGTCTCTGCCCTCCGCTGCTCTGAAATCTGTCTTACTGGCGAAGAAGACGGCGATAAGTGAACTCCTCGTTAACGCACCAAAGGCTGGTATTTATTTTTGCAGTGGCTGTCGAAAGGCGGGGAATACAAAGCGACGTGTGGTCAAAGCCAGTACTTTTTGGACTCGTCCAAGCAAAAACACGGGGTCTCAGTGAAAACAGTTCGTGCTGCTGTGACTGGTCAGCGATAGTACATGGATTATCTGGTGAGTAAACGAGTGTTAATACGGTGCTGTTGCTTTTGTTCAGTCACACGTTGTCTTTGGACAGTTGGTGTCAGCTGCCAGCTGCGGGGCTCCTAATCAGACAGCGATGTCACTCAGGTGTGTGGCTATCTTTGACCGGGTGTTGTAGCGGTGCTACTGTTATGCTAATGTTTCAGCTGCAGCCTGTAGCTTGAGAGCCATAGGTCTAACCGGTTGATCCAAACCCTGATGTGTTTACATGTGAAACGTTATAGTCAACCACTTACACCCTTGTGGGTCAGTTTGCTTAGTGACATTTAGCTGTTATTTTGATGAAAACACACTGTTGCTGCCAGAGACTGTGTGATGTGGCTGGCGAGAGGCTACTACTGTACGTGCCTTCAGTGAGTCCCTTACTTCAGTGTAGGAAATAGTCAATATGTGATATAATTGCTCAACGCCAAAGAAAAGCATCAAAAATAGTTGTTTTTTTTGTTTGTTTTTTTTTGTTTTGTGGTAAATTTTATTGGGATGATTGTGAATAAACTCAAATATGTCATGTAAGTGAATTGAAAATGCCATCTAGCTCACCAACAGAGACTACGGCTATGCTATGATTATTACCTCTGCCAAGGAGGTTATGTTTTCCTCAGTGTTGGTTTGTCTGTTTGTCATTATTAGCAAATATAACTCAAAAATTATGGACAAATTTTGAATGAACTTTCAGAAAAGGTGTGTCATGGGACAAGGAACAGATCAGATTTTGGTGCGGATCCTAAAGGCCATCTAGATACAGGAATGTTTTTATGATTATATGTCAAAGCACTTGCTGCAAAGCCTGATCACGTGACACACGTAGCACTATATTCATTTATGTGCATGCCACCTTGGGCAATTTGATGGTACTGCAGTTCCTTACCTCCACCAAGGAGGTTGTTTTTGCCAGAGTTTGTGTTGGTCTGTCTGTCTGTCTGTTAGCAAAATAACTCAAAAAGTTATGGACGGATTTTGATGACATTTTCAGAAAAGATGAGACAAGGAACAGATTTTGATGGTGACCCGGATCGCTGGCTGGATCCAGAAAATTTTTTGAAGGACCCTTTATCATTATGGCAGAGGTCTGCACTCTGTACTTCTAGTTTTCATAATTGATTAATCTGTGGATCATTTTCTTGAAAAGTTGAGTAGTTTTTTGGTAATGGTCTGTATTCATAGTGTATTTCTCGCAGCGGCTTTACACTACAGTTTTTCCATTCACACCCATTCACTCACACTTTCATACAGCGCATCTATGAATGTCTTTGCCCAAGGACACATCAGCATGTAGACTAGGGGAGCTGGGAATCAATCCCACAGCCTTCGATTTTAAAAAAAGATTCACTTTATAATTGAACTACTGAATGTTACAAAATATTAAAAAATGTTGATCAGTGTTTACCAAACCTCAAAATTCTATTCCAATTTAAGAAGCTGAAAAATCATTGAGTTTGAATGAACTAACTATTGCCACAAAATTGGAAGCATAGCATTTTCCAAATATCTTGGTATGCTGAAGCATTAAGATTGCTCTTCATTGGAGTGGCCACACCAATGAAGACCAATCTTAATGATATAGGGCCATGTTCTGAAGTGACTTGCATTTTATTTGCAAATCAGCACTGACAATCTGATTTCTATGTCAACACAGCCCTGGGGGAAAACCATCTGACTGGAGTCATTTCAAATGTGTAATTTAAACGCAGCCCAAGTTCACATAACCAAGGTAATGTGTGAAGTGACTATTAAGTGATTTTAGAACAAGAAGGTGATCCAGGCTCTCCAAAGTAGCCAAATGAGGAAGTAAGTACTTAAAGGTCTTTTATTCTAATGTCTGAATTATCTTAATAAGAAGCCAACATGCTTTCATTAGAGGTCTTTGTTGGGACAATGTTCAAATCACAATTTAACAGTCTAAATTGATTCATTTGATGTGATTTAGGTCTGGAATCTAATGGTCAAAGTTAATCATAGTTAGTCATACTTTTAATAACTGATTAAAAATATTTAATAACCCACACTGCTCCAGCTTTAGCCTAGCAGATTATAGGTTTTGGGCCTTTGCCCACACTGTAGGGATGGAATGGTTGCTGCTAAAACTGTGCAACAATAGAAAGGAAGCTGTAAATTAAGGCTTTCCCTGGGAGTTTATGAAGCCAGAAGAGGGGAAAGAAGTACACAGAATTGTGCTGTCATATTATGTGTAGGTGGGTGGGGGTGTAATAGTGACTGTGTGAAATGCAGAGGAACTTGCCCACCCAGTGTTATCAGTTTGTTTATAATATTGGCCAGCCAACACGTGAGACCTAAAAGGAACTTTGAACCTCTGCTTCACTTGGACATAAGTCATGAGTCACACCTACAAAGTCTGATTCTGCAACTGGCACCAGAACAACTGTGCTGTAGTTGACACAAACCAATGAATGTGGCTTCTTGCCTTGGTGTGACACAAAAGTGGCACATTCATAGTCTACATGAGCTATTTTGTTGACTTGTGCTGTTAGAGGTAAAGCTGTTTCTACCAATGATATGCACATGAGTTTTTTTTTTTTTTTTTTTTTTAAAGTAACCCTATGACATGGACTGAATAAGTTTTCTTCTGCTTCATAAGCTGCAGGAACAGGACAACCTTTATTCACTTGCATATAGGGTGAGACAATGAAATGAGAGCAATAATTATGGCAGTATAATTCACTAGCAGTATAAGAAAGGTCCATTTTATGTATATATCAATATAATGTGCATGCATTGTATAAACATGCTTTAAAATATAACTATGAACTTTAAACTTTATATGAACTTTTATTATGTTAAAATATAACTATTTTGTTTGCTGTTTTTAAGCTCAAAATAAGTTTTAAAAAAACACAATTAACTGGTACTTTCACTCATGAGGTGCAGTATCTGACATTCAATGTGCTAGTTCTTGAAATTGCTATAAGCTTTCTGGTCCCCCATCCCCCAGCTCTATTTGCATTCATGTTACATCATTTGAGACCACTTGTTGCAGTACAAGAAGTGCAAGTGCAGTAAGCCACAACCTCTAATCATTTTTTTGTGAAATTTGAAATAGGAACATACCTACATTTTGCTCGTTTATTGAGGAGAAAATAAACTTTTTATGCATAATTAAAAGATGCAAGATTTTTCCTTGTCAAACTGTTTTCTGTTGAAAGCACAGCTGTAACTATATGGAGTGTTAGAGCCGAGACCTTGGCTGTCCTTAGAGGTCAGGCACTCGATGAGCGCATGGCCTCCTTTCCTGCTGTGCAACACTGGAGACTGGGCATGAAACCAAGCCCAAAATCTATGTCTCTTACTCTTCCCTATAAATCAGTGGGAATGTGAAAAGATCTCGCCAGTGTTATGGCTGTAGTACACAGAAAAATCTGGGCTGTGTTGCATTCTGTTCCATCATGGAGCTGGAGGATGAAGGACTGAACTGCCTGGTTAGTGGAGCATTCGAAAAGACCACACAATGTGGGAGCACAACTGATCAATTTGGTGCTAGCTGTTGCCATGATACAGCCTGGCCAAATTAAAAGTGTAATAAGTGACCAACTCTTGGATATGGGAAGAATTCTGTGCTACAAGGAACTGAAATTTAATTCTTCATATCTGAATGTGATTAACTCAATTTGAACCTGAAGATTTTAATAATTGCTTTTAAAATTTGAATTGAAAATGTCATTTGAATTTGAATGTTTTTTTTTAATTGTCTTGTCATAAAATTGAAACTGCCTTTTATTTGGTTGAAAACATCAGCATTGGTTCTCACAGTTCAGTTTCACTTCCCTCAATTCAAATTCCGTTTTTCAAATAAAATTTTTGTGCTATACATCTGTTACCCGACATTAAGGTAAAACCAGTCTAAACCAAACAAATGCATGAAATGGGACACATATATAAAGAATTCAATTTCAGTTCGTAGTGGCACAGGATTCTTCCCATACTTTGCCCCCAACTTATTGCAGACTTCACCAGACATCAAATAGAGAACAAAACACACTATTCATGCATAGATACTTTAAAAAATTCATACCAGAGAACTATTATTTTGAGTTTTAACAATAGCCCACACCACTGTTGAAATCCCACTGATGTGGTGGATTTTTATATTGGTATCTGCCTTATGCTTGATTACCATGATGTCAAAGACAAGGACATGTTTAGGATTTTTCTACTCTTGTAAATCAATAACATTTTAACTCTAACTATGCTGCCTGACGGCTAAACCTTTGCTATCATGTATAACCTACCTACGTAATGCCTAAACCACAACCTTCTATTGCACTATGCAAAAAAACCTAATCTGTTGTGCTCAAGGCTAAACCAGTAATTCAATGTTTTTTTAAGGGAGCATTAACTCTTCCTGAAGTTTAGGCAGCAGGTATACAGGTAGCACCAGTTAACAAATAAGTCATTAAACTACCATTGGTATTAATATTTTGGTCAAGCCAAAAATGATAGGCCAAATGGCCATTTCAGTGAAATGGTTACCCATGCTGTCTGTCACATGTTTATCTCTTATACCTTTTGTGTTGGTTGTATTTAAATTGAAACATATAATGTGTAATGGATTGGTTTTGGCTGATTAAATGTTTAAAGTATCAGGATTCTATATTTATGCTGTATTTAGAATATATGTTTCTTGTTTGAAAAAAAATAGGCTTGTTAACTTCTATCCATCTCATGTGAAATAAGTACTATATTTGAATCTGAACAATATTTTAATTAAAATAATTATTGACCTCTGCTCTTTGCAAGCTCTTTTGACAGTTTTGACTTTTTTGTTGGATTAATATGTCTAGTCTAAATGAAATTGGTTAATGGTACCCAGACAGGCTTTAAAAATGTGTGCAGATTGTGAAGAAGATAAGTAGGAAAACTAAAAATGATGATGATAATCATGCTTTATTTAAAAACAGAGGAGAGCTATTGAGATCAAGCACTTTTTTTGATAAATCTCCCTGAGGAATCATATGGGAAACCATTTGTGTTTTGCTTGTTGGCCTATTAGAAGATACAAAGCCAGTCATACTTATTTGCTTCTTTTTCTCAGATGTCTGGTTGCACTAATTTAGCATAATATGTCACCAATAACTTCACGATTCACTAATTACTGAACCACTACTAAAGCCTTAGGAATTACTAGCACATTCCTGATTTTGATTGTTTGGTCACGTTGAAGTGGAATAAATATCTGTGTCTTTCTACTCATCTGAATGGTGGATTCTGTCTCTCAGGACCCTTTTGTGGATGACCAGTTCCTCCTCTTTTAGTACCATCATTCCCTCTTTGCATTTCATTCTACTGACATCTAGCTATGTTATGCTACACCTACACCACCTATGGAGTTGGTGTAAATTACTAAGATCTATGCAACTGCTACAAAAAAAGTGGTGCTGTGTTCTAAGGCTAGTAAACATTCAGTGCGTGATCACTAACACCATCAAAATCACACTGCGTATTTTTACAAATACGAGTCTAATCATTTACTCGTCTTACTGGAATGAGTCCTTAGCTTACTGAATGGAGTGGTCAGTCAAGTTAGCCAGGGATTTTAAACCCTGCCCTATTATTTGGATTGCATAGCCTCCAGCTGGAAGGTCAAATATCTTTCTGAGCACAGCTGCATTCCAGAATGTGTTTCCCTTCTTTTTAAACTGCCAGCAGCACATCAGCTAGCTGTTTGTGTGCAGTTACAGGCTTTCAAGTTCTCTGTCGTTACAACATATTTCCGTCAATGGTAAAAAAAAAAACGAGAAAAGAGGAAAAACAGCTGAATGTGTTTTTGTTGTAGTTGCGTTTTGGCCATTCAGTTTGATCGTCTTCCAGGCATTGAACTTAACCAAAAGCCAAGTTAGCCAGAGCCAATCAGAAGTAATACAGGGCGGGTCCGTCCTACCAGCGGTGGACCCATGTGACTGCAAGGCTTGTGTAGCTATGTTTTCTAATCTCCGTGTTAGCTGATCAGATGTCAACTCGTAATCTATGTTTATTCTCTGAGCTTCTGTAACGCAACTGAGATGCTTGTGTTACCTCCACCAGTTCCAGATTTTGGATCATAGTTCTGTCATATGGCTGTCAAAGAGTCTGCACCAACTCTTGTCTTAAAGGAGGCACTTTATTTTCATACAGCAGAGAAAAAATGTACCACACAGTCCATCTGAGTTACTATTCCTAATGTTATGAGTTTCATACAGACTGTGGCTGCCAACTGTGCACATCACATGTACACTGTGTCTCCTCCTCCTCACATACACAGTACCCACAAGGCCACACCCTCTCTTAAAGGGCCAGACTCAGCCCGAAACACTTGTGTATGTGTAACAGGTGTATACGTGTACAATACAAAGTCAAGCCTAGTTTTATTGAAAAGATTGAAAACACTGAAATTACATAAGGACAAACTGACAATACGAAAGCAAAATCACCAACCTTTTAAAATGCTATCAGTCTTGAATGCTGTATTGGAGAGCAGAAGGTCTGTTGGGCAAAGTGCATCTACACACTATACTTTTTTACATGAAAATTTTTGGGAAGCAACTGCACAGTAGAAAATTATAATGCCTTTGGTTTGCTCTTTGCTGTGATTCCCTTTCTTCTGTGGAGCGTGCTTGTGAGTCAGAGTCATGGGCTGGTGCAACATCATTATTGCAGTGGTAGATAAAGGAATATTTATAGGCTTTCATAATGTGATGATCATGATCAAGCACAAGCACTTTTAGATCCTTTTTTATATTGACATTAAGTTGATGGACCGTTGCTCTAAACATGCATTAGTGAACTGTTTTTTAAATGTTTTTTTCACATTTTATTTCCTGACAGCAGAAGATGCATCACAGATTTCAGCCTCACCTGACCAACAGTAATAGTAATATAAATAATATTGGCAGTTGTGTGTGTGTGAGTGAAGATTCCTGAATCTTTGAAAGAATAGTGTGTCACGTAATACGATCAAACTTGATTTTTGGAAAAAGTGACAGTCCTCTAAACTATACAATAAATTTATATGGATAATGGTTAAGGCTGCTATAGATGAGATCACAATAGGTTATCCTATTCACATTTAGCTTAAAGGTTATAATGGATTTTTATAATTTACTTTCATGATCCACCTGCCCACTGCTGTGGTGGGATTTGTTAAATTATCACCTGTGTTTGAGTGAGCGAGCCAGTGTGTAGTATTGGTTTTGGATATAATCATTCAAATAATATATCCTAAATGGTTGTTAAGGAGCCTTATTGCATTACAGTGGAGCACTCTGCACATTGTAATAGCTACTGCCAAAAGCTGATGACAAAGTCAACTGAGTTGACCAAAACAAGTTATTTGAACATGACTCAAAGCTCTCCCTGAAAACAAAGACAGACAAAGTGTCCCACAGCAGTTAGAAATCCCTGTGACCGCTGTAAGCTCAAGTAGTGAATCCCTTCATCCTCCTCCATGCATAGGAAGCATTGGTTTAATACTTTATGAAGCTTTGCGTACTGTATGGGAGTAGTGTGTGGGTGTGTAATGGTGACTAATCCAATTTGCAGTCTTATGCTGAATCCTTAGTTGTCACTAAGTCTCCATCTCTGTGGAGAGGGAGGTTTTCACAAACTAATCTCTAGCTGGTGTCTGTCCACTGATCCTTTTAAATAGTTTTTTATATTTCTTTGACTGGATACAGAGCATAAATGCAAGGAAAGCAGGTTTGATCCCTGACAGTCTTTCATACCTCCTCTCTATTTAGCTCAGACTTGAACCTAAATAGCTTTTGGATAAGCCCTATACTGACTCTGAGACGGTGAAGTACTGGACTTGTGGTCTTGACCTTACCCTGTGCATGGACACTACTGATCCTCCTCCACCCATTCACTTACTCCAGAGGCTTGGCTTGTGTGTTGCCGTGGGTTACGCTTGTTGCTGTGCACAATGTCGGAGCACATGCAGCTCTCCCTTGCTTTATGCAGGATTGGGCTTTACACGGTAAGAACATGTAAACATGCTGCTATCTGTTTGTCAGAGACTGCAGGGTTGTCCTGTGCTTCGTATGTGAACGTGCTGGATTGAGTGCTCTTACTTTTACCATGGTTTGATCTTTTATTTTTATGTTTTGAAACAGATACTGACTAAGCAACAGTGGCTGCTGCTTCCCTGTTGCTTAGTCATGAATAGAGTGTGCTTTGTTTGATTCTAGTGGCTGTCAACATAATATTAAGGTAGAGCAGGTGGTCATCATCAATGAAACCTACAGAGAACAAGTGTTTGAGTAAAGGCTAGTGCTAAAAATAGCAACAAAGATGGATAATGGCGCCTTATTACTCAGCTCTATGCAAGTGGCCTGGTAAGTGGTTTAATTTTACAGTCCTAAGCACTAAGGTGCTAGTTATATTTGTCTCGATGTCACCTGACTGTTAATATTAATGATAATTTACTGTATGAAATGTACCTGTTGATAAGCATCTAAATTGCACGCCTACCCTGACCACTGTTTGTGTTAGGCACTGTAATAGTTTTGAGTAGGAACATCAAATTAAGGCAAACTGTTCATAGCGATATTTCATTGTTTCAAGTAGTGATGTGTGGCATAAGTAAATTTGCTATATTTTTAGGGAATTTTATGCTACATGATACAGTATATAAACATGAAATCCCTCTCCCCGTTTAAAGCTGTTGTATTTTAACCAACGCTGATGACTCAGGTTACATATTGTCAGGTTTGACATTATGTTCCGACTAGCTGGTTAAATTTTCTTCAATGAATCAACAGATTGGGTTGGTTTTAAGGATGAACACTCAAATAACACTAAGCTTTTGATTGATATGCATGGTATATATTTTATTATTGAAGTATTTATACTGTATCTCTTCCATGGTTCATATTTACAGCTATACATTCAAATGAGTGGAAATGTAGCAGAAGGGTATGAATTCAAAGTGAAACAGTATAGGTGTCAGAAACAGTTTTTTTCCCTTGAACTCATGTGGTCATTTGTGAATAATGGTGACAGATGTATTTGACACTTTCCATGAGTGTAAAACGCTACAACACATGGTGAGCACAGCACAGAGCAGTATTGGCCATGAGCTGCATACCAGTCGCAACCATTGTTCTGTCTGCCACCCAAAACTTAGTAACTACCCCCCCATGTTTGGCTATCAAGATATTCAGGGCAGGCTCATCAGTCAGAAGGCTGCATCCTCTGGAATCATGGATCATACGTAAAATACAAAAAAAAAATTCCAATGCTAAGAGCCAAGCCTTATTTAATTCAGGGTAATAATAAAAATGAATGCAGTTTTTTTAGCCTGAATTGTTGTGGAATATATATATTTTTTTTATTTAATTTATGTTGTATTATGAGTTAACCAGTTTTAAGTATGATCAACATGCAAGAACAAGTTGGGCACAGCATGTCATGACATGTACCAAGGATACTCCCATGAAATGACAGCAGTTAAAAGCTGTAAGACTTTGAAAATTGTTAATAGTTTAATTTCCAGGTTATATGCAAACTCATGTTTTGGGATTGCACCTCTTTGTCATAAGCTCCTCCTATCAGATGAGCTCAGACCGACACACTCATTTCATATACTAAAGATGACATGAGGTAATCTTCCCATATCTGAAACTTTGCCAATATGACACGTGTTTGTTTGTTTTTATTGTTTTTAAAGGATGCTTTGTAGCATTAAATGAAGGATTATCTTTGTGACTGCTCTGTATAGAAAGACTCACACTTCTTGTTACGACTTCAGTTGTTGATTCTCCCATGTTCCTGTTGGTTGTTCTTTAAGTCACTCATTCACACTGTGTACACCAAAAAATAGCAGAGGAGCCAGCATATCAAACCACTGCTGTGTAAACCTTTATCAGCCTCTTAAGTTGTGTCAGTAATGCCTATTTAAAAGCCTAGTAGTTAGTTTTTAGTCAATGTTCCTTCCAATCCACTTTATTTATAGAGTACATTTAAAAAAACAACATAGTTGTGCAAAATGCTGTACAGTAATATTTAAAATACCATAAAACACAAGTTAAATAAATAAAACAAATACTAAGTAAAAAGTATAATACATAAAAAACTAAAAGCAGACACAAAACAGCAGTTCTGCAAGTAGCCATCAGCCCATGCTGTGTCAAAGGCCAAGAAGAGGTGTGTCTTAAGACAAGCTTGAAAAACAGGAAGTGAAGGGGTCTGTCTAATGTTGATTGGCAGGTCATTCCAGAGTTTGGGAGCTATGGCTGCGAAACCCCGGGCCCCTCTGAGCTTCAGTCTAGTTTTAGGTACACTCAGAAGAAGCTGATCAGCAGATCTGAGAGACTGCAATGGAGCATAGCAAGTCAGAAGCAAGTCAGAGAGGTATGGTGGAGCAAGGCCATGCAGACATTTAAAAGCAAATAAAATAACATAATTTGAACTTTGCCAACGTTCCTTTATCTTCTGGTTCAATCGCTTAATGGTGCCAAATTGTAACACATGCCATCTTTCTCAGCCTTTTTGTGTTTGGCATTTTTAAGATTATGACCTTAGAAGCAGAGATTATGCAAATGATTAAAGACAATTAGTTTGTACATTCTTGATATTCCATTATACTGTCTTAAACTGCATGCAGCCATTATCCTTGTTGTCCCAGCGTGTTTTCTCTACATTTTTATAGTCCTTTTTGTCAAAAGAATAGTATAAGAATGATTTTTTTCTTTTTACCCGAGTAATAATGAGATGAAAGATACACAGATTCAGCTGGTATTCGGTTGATTAATTGATCACACACTGGCTTAACTATTACTGATTAGCACATCATAATGGCATGAAAAAGCTTACCAAAACAACCTCAAAAAAGTAACAGCTATTGCGCACTTAAGTTTAAAACTGCCACTGATGTATTAGCTTAAAAAAATGGTTATATTTACATACTACGGCTACAGAGATGTGGAGAGACCTCAATGACTGTGAACAGCTGCTTGAAGAGCCAGTATTATCTACTTCTAGTTTCTGACACTGATTGTTGAGATTAACTGCAAAAATTAATGCTTGCCACCAACCATCACAATGAATAAAACAAGGCAAATCATGACTCACTGTCCCTAAGTGAAATATGGTGGGCAATGTTGTTTGTTTCATAATGTAAATAAATTAAAATCCAGAAGCTGTGGGGAATCTAATATATTGCGGCCAATGTTTCAACAGTATTCACTGGCAATCATTAGTTTATCCGTGTGGAAAATCTGACAAGTATAAATGCAAACCCAAGCCCATGAAGTAAACAGTCTCTCACAAGAGTAGTCAGTAGTACAAGGATGACAGTTTGTGCTATGTCTGTGTAGGGAGAGCGGACTTTATGTACATTTTTATTCGTAACACAAGGTGCGGCTTAAATAATGCTGTGTAATTTCAATGCAAACTTTCACCTACAAGTGCAGCAAGTGCCACAGGACATTAGTATAATGGACCGTGTGCCATGGGCATTGGGCACCATAGCTACTGCTCTTAAGACCATGTCTTTGTGTGTTACCTTAACCGTTAAGGGTCTAAGTGATCGTATTAGGCACTTTGTGGTCCTCTCATTATGTAATTAATGGGGTGGAAAAATGGCTCCTCCACTGGTTTGGTTGCTCTACGCCCCAGGTCCAGGACTACTAATTTGGAACAAAGGTCTCAAGGCTGTTTCATGCTTAATTTGGAAACCCAGCAGAGTATGTGTGACAGTGGCCTTATTGTAATTAAAATGCACACTGCATTACTGAATCTACACTGATGCTGCTACAGTACCACCACGCACGCATGGCTTAAAAATAAAATAATAATGGCTGGAAAAATAAAGATTTGTGTGTCTTGAAGCTGCCACCACAGTATCTTCTTTACTTTAGAAAAATACAGTGAATAAGCTTCATGCTAAACAAGTAAATGTCTCTCATCACTGTTGGAGTTTGAATATTTTCAGTGGGTTAATTTTATTAACTAATTACAGCATATAATAATTTCAGTAAAATTACATCAGCCAAAAAGTATTTCGAATCAAAACATTACTGTACAAAATACAATAATTGCTGCACTGTGGTATGCACATGCAATGTAAAGTCCAAAGTATAGCTAAGGACTTAGCTAAGTAGCACAGAATATCATCTCCTTCTGTTACCATTGGTAGCATGTTTGTCTTCACTTATCAGCTGTGATGTGCAATGTTTAAAATTAAAACAGAAAAAAACTGTTTTTCTAATTTATTATTTAAATATTTATAAAAAATTATTTCAATTAGCTCATTTAACTAACCAAGGAAAATCCATAGCTTAGTGTTTTTATCATACACATGTAAGAATGTGTAATAAAATAACACTTTAAAATGTATTTTATGGGGTCTTTAGAGACCATCTTTTTGAATTTAGTTTCAAAACTTAATACCAACTGGTGTTGGTCTGACTAAGAAATTCTACTAACAGTTTTCAGAGGAAAGCCCAACACCTACAGACAAAAAGGTATTCCGTTTTCAGGAAGAGGTATTTTTAGCTCTCTCATCTTGAGATACTTCAGGCTTTGACTGTAATCCACTCATCCTGTTAGGACTTTATGTATATGATCTTAACATGAACTTGTAAAATCTAGAGTTGTAGAAATGCTCCACATGACGTTTCTGTCACAACAATTTGCTGTGCATGAAGTACAGTGTACAGCACAACAGTTCTACTTAAGTACATGGTATATGAGTTCTTTTTCTGTTTGTTTCAAATTATCTCCTAAGGCCTCTTTGAGCCAGAGGTAGAACTTTAACGCCTTTAATACACATTAACCTGGAAAAGGTATTTTTTTGTAATTCAAGTTGTGTCAGTGACACAGCACAAATTCACAAATTGCAGTACAAATGTCCCTTTTTTCTCACATTCTCTAAACAACGAACATTTCTAACGTGCTTCCGTTTTTTTGAAAAGCAGGATGGGAGCAGCCATTGCCCCATCCTGGGCCACAAATATCCCACATTTCCAAATAACCACATGGCCTGTTGTGATGATGATTGAGAAAACACCAAAGGTCACTCATTCAATGAAGTACTGTTTCCTAAAATCCGGCTGCCATTCCTCAGTGGTTTGTTTTTTACGTCAAGGACAATTTGGGAAGGAATTTGGGAACAACAAAGGATAGCTTCCTGTTTGAGATGTATAGGCTGATAAAGCAGGGTAACACCACCTCTGGGTTTTGTGTACCATGTATACAAGGAATGTAGACCTGAGTCGGTTTAGCAGTACATCCTTTACAATTGCATATATCCATAGTCACACCAATTATGTTACAGATCCTTTTGTGAATTTTTGTATGCAGTTGTTTTTATTTATTGAGTACAACTGAAGCCACATCTCAGTTGTACATTTGTTGGACTGATGCATGATGAATGCTTAGTTTTTCCAAGTTGTTAAATGTTATTAAATTAAATGACGTTGTAAAAACTGCAACAAAGAAAACTAAACTGAAAACCAGAGGAAAAATATAAATGGCCAGCCATGTGGCAACCCACCGTGGCATCAGTCATAATTTTAAATTCTTGAATTTATTACTTTGGCAAGCATCATGTTGGCTTTTGCAAACCAGAAGAAGCCACATTTAGAAAAGTTGGAATGGGCCTGACAGAGAGGTTTTCTAATGCATGTCCAGCTACACCTGCAACCAGGCATCTATTGGAGGGATGGTTGGATAGACTGGTTTACTGATTCCAAAACAGCGAAATAGCTGATAGCTGTCAATTACGGTGCACTAATACATTATATGATTTATGTTCTATTTGACTAAAAAAATGGCCCATAATTTATTAAATGGACATCATGTTGTATTTACCCTAGCAGACTAAAATGTAATAGCCATATACCAGCTTCACTTAAGGAGATGTTATTTAGGAGTGAATGCCTAATTTAATCGAACACAGGAAATTACACACAATGTTTGGCCATAGGATGTGGTTTATTATGTAAGGGTGCCAAAGTTGAGGAAATTACCAGATTTAAAATTTGTTCTTTTTTTAATTGTTTTAATACAGGCACCAAAACTTAATAGCACCAAAAAATGAATAATTTGAAAACTCATAACAATAAGTCCAGTTCACTTTTTTTCTAAAATGTTACTAGGTATAAAAACCACAGCAATGAATTGTCAAAATACTGTTTATTGAATATCTTGATGTAACTGATTATTCCATGCCTATGAAATAGTGTTTTGCTTTCTTAAACCAAACAGACTGAAAAACTGAAAAGAAAAAGGAACTTTGTCTTTGTATTGCTGCTTCGTGGAAGCAGCTTACCTGTAGCCTTCAAACAGTTAATGACATGTAGTTGCTATGCTTTGAATAAGCATGTGGTGCAATCTGGGCCTCTATTATTACATATATTTACTTAATGGTTTTTAAACGGTTTTAAGTGGTTTTATAAATACATCTGCCATTGACATTGAGAGATATGTACATAAATATCCAAATCCATTTCAAATGTTTAATTGCATAAGAAATGCAAGAGATATAGGTAAGAAATGCGACAGCTGTATCACTCATTGCCGAATGAAATTATTTTAACCTGTCAATATTTTTCATTATTATAACGTCATTATTTCAATATCTGTATTTATATTTAATGTTAAAAATTAAATGAACTGAACTTTTGTTGTGCAATAGTAACACTGACCATTAAAATACACCAAAAACATACACATAACAGTAACAAACCCCACAAAAACATTTATTCACAATCTGCTCTGAAATCCTACTGTATATTCTGAAACCTCTCCCTGTAGGCTTGACGTGATAAAGTGTATTTCTGTTAATACAATAGTCTTTAACAGATAGTAACAATAGTCTTTGTCCCTATGAGCTGACAAAGACCCATCTTCTCACTAAACCTAGGCCTGCCTGAAGCATGTATTGTAATATGCTTTGTTATAAAGCATATTACAATACAAGCCATTGTTATAATTGAGTGGGCTGCAAATTACTTAAATAACCTAAACAGGAGGGCCTCTTTCTTTTTACTAGCTGTCTTTATGGCCATCAGTCATTGGTACTGGACTAAGTAAGTTAAGATCTTCAGATTTCCAAGTACAGACTTTGACTACATCTACACAAGAGACTTCTTCTTTTAGACTCTTTTCATAATAATTCTTCTATACTGAGGTCATTTCAAATTTAGAAAAAAAATTATATAAATAAGGATTATTATGAAATTGGGATGTATGATATTTAATATGGTCTAATGAATGTAAATTGCTGAATCGGTTTGTTGGTTTATTCAGAATTGGTAAGTTTTAGAGAAGGCTCTTATTGACAGCTTCAACTTTGTTCTTTTCCCCCTCTTTACTTTTCCTTGTAAAAATCTTGACCTTGAGTTCCACAACAACATAATATGTATTGGTAATCGTTTTTAAGAAATCACAATCACAGTCATTTTTTTATTCCTCTAAACACTATGACCTGCCATTGTAAATAATTTTTTTGTGTTAGTAACTGGTGGCATCTTATCAAAATTTCACTTCTGTTGTTCAAATTCTCTCTAGGATGCAAGAAGGAAATGAAGTAATAAAGAATTTAAATAGTAGTGATGTTAAACGACACTGTAAAAAGGCAAACTGTCAGTCTGTTGGTCATCCTTTCAAAATAAAATCATATAAAGAATTTGGTTGTTAAATGGAACATGATACAATCCCATTCATCTGTTTTAATCATTATTAAGGATTAATATTTGATGAACACTAAATGCTTTTTTTGATTACTTTCTACCACTTGACTTAGTGTAACACCTGGACGACTGAAAAGTATGTATACGCATATTTTAAGGTTGTTTAGCAATCTCGCAACACAAGAACAGAAACTTGTCATGCCATCTCATTGTCATTGCTCAAACACATTCAGATGGAGACTTCAGACAAACATTTCAAGGCACAAAAGTCCTTATGTGTACCACTACCTATTTGTAGCACAGACTCACACTCTCCCAGGGACTCCTAATAATGATGTGGAGCTGATGGAAATGTTGGTCCAGTTACCATTTCTGACAGCTCTATTTTGCAGCAGAATAAAATAAGTGTCCCTTTTCGTTCAGCACACAATTAGACAAGGCACTGCTGTGCCACAGGAACAAAATCAGGTCAAAGGGACTTTTGAAATGATGGTGAACGCGTTAACTGTCGGCTAAATGAAAACAAGATACAGTGCTATGTTGTCACCCTAAATGGTGACAACCATGGCCTTATTTTGCTGCAGATGAAATCCTCTTTGATAACAGGGATCAGAGACATACCTAATCACTGATAAAGAGGTTTTCTCTTCAGTTTGGGGGAAGTGTGACAAATGTGATGTGGGCAGCATCGCTTTAGATATGCAGTATATATTGTATGCATTTATTTGAAAATTCTTATTTTCTGTTGGTGTTTGATTCAGTTTTAAAATAATCTCTGCATTTATGTCAAGATATTTTTACTCCTCCTTTCCTGCAAACTCAATCACATGTTCTTTATCTGTGTCTGTAAGGATGCTGCCAAAGTGTCTTTATCACTGGCCTTCTTCACTTGCAGAGACACTTATTACATGAAATTTTCAGTGGAAAGCCACCAAACACAAATCCACCACTTGAATCAGCTGCAAACCTTTATCTGCTTGGCTTGACAGGGAATATCGTAACATGCCACACCTGGACATGAAACTGCTTTATAGCCAATTGTACAGTTATTTAAAAGCACCTGAAAATGACAATAATGTCTAAAAGTGCCTATAATTTGGTTAATGTGATTCACTTTTTCAATCCCTCAAATTAAAGCTGAAGTTCATGCTTGTTCTGAGTGCAAAGGATTCTCTCAGTGGCCGAGTTAGGTTGTGGACTCTACCTTTGTTACTTCATGGTTGTTGTTTTAGCCTGACCTAGTACATTGAGTTTTTTATCAATTAAAGAGTCATGGTGATTCCTGCCTGTAATCTTCCTGCAATGGCCCACACTCATGTGAGGACCTGTTAGGCTGATGGACATTGTAGTGCTGCTTTTATTCACAATATAATATTCATTTTCACAAATATATTTTGCATGGTTGGTGTAGTGTAGTTGGTTAGCACCCTTGCCTTTGTTTTCTCGCTTCCTCCCACAGTCAAAAACATGCAGATTTGGGGATTAGGCCAACTGGACACTCTAACTTGCCCATAGGTATGAATATGAGAGTGAATGGTTGTTTGTCTCTATGTGGCCCTGTGATGGACTGGTAACCTGTCCAGGGTGTACTCTGCCTCTTGCCCTATGTCAGCTGGAGTTACCAGCACCCCCAGCAACCCTGATGTGGAGGATAAAGTGGTTGAAAATGAGTGTGAGAGAGAGAATTTTCATGGCTTAATTTTATGAACAAATTAAGAATATTCTACCCATTATCTTTGTTTTCTTACAGTTAGGTGTGCCCAAAAAAGAGGAATTGTCGTTCAAGAAAGGAGAAAAATTTCTTGTGAAGCCATAAAAGTCTATCATAAGGAATCAGCTGAGCTCAGATCATCTCTGTTTGCATTGTGGCTTCTGCCTTTAATAAAGCATTGCTGCTTTACAAATGAGTGAACCTCTGATTTAAAGACAGTGTTATGGCACCCTCTGTTGTCATTTAACAGACACTTGTCACTGAAAGACAATCACAAGAACTGCTGAAATTTATTAGGTTTTCATATTTTACTTCAGATGCCTCTGGACAAAAGACATTGCTTACTATAACTTCAAGTTTAGCTGCCCCTTACAGTAAATTCACTACAAGGTAAAGGTAGATATTGGCACCAGCACATAACCATAGGGAAGCTGGATGATATGGCCTCTCATGATAAACATGACAAACTTAATAAAGTTATCACGATAAATACTTTTTCAAATCAATAATGATAACTATCATGTTAAATGGAAAATGATTTAAGATGGATGCTTTTAAGTGAAAGTTGAATAAACCTGTAAATTGTTGTTTTAGCCTTTTTATGAGCAGAAAACAACCCAACTATAAAAACAGAAATATATAAAAACAAAGTCAAATGACCACAAGGTATTTCAGGTACTTTTTAAAAGTGCATCTTTGACTAATATAAAAGGGATGCTACACCTTTCCTGTTGTAATAATTCACTGTAATCTGCCTGTCCACAAAGAAAGAGTGGTTGTTCCTCATCTCACTGGAATTTGATTTCAAATACAATATGGAATTTAAGTTGAAAAGACACAAATGAACGCAGGAAAGTGAGAATGTTTTGTTTGACTATGAAACTTATGTAGACAAACGCCGGTAAAGTGATCATTGTCAAACACTACATCTGTTGAAACAGAGATTCATGAGTTGTTTTCATGAAATAAAGGTCCCTTACTGTTTTATTTTAATTTATTTATTTTATTTTTAATTTATTTTAGAATTTCACTGAAATGTATTGTCCATATTTTGGTCCATTTACATTTTTTTTTGTAGTTTAAACTACAAATTTTTTTGGGGAAAAATAAGTCAGTGCAGTCGTGGTTTCTGCAGGTTACTGAGAAAAAACAGGAAATGTTCACATTTGAGAAGCTGTAATAAATATTTTTATAAAATAATTTAAATCTGAACCCAGGGCTAGTGTGAAACCTAAGTTGTGCATTTTGTTCTATATAATTTCCACAACAAACTGATGCAAATGGAACCAAATGTGCTTTTCTGTGACAAAAATTTAAGTCTACAAAATTCTCTTCTGTGTCCTCTAGGTGGAGCCATATTGTTACAGATCAACTCATCGGCTCAGCTGCAAATGTTTTACAGAAAGAAGGTTGTGGTAAAGCCGTTCCCTCAAACGTATTTCTGTGAGAGATGCGTCATAAATGAAATTAATATTTATTACTTTGTATTCTTCTAATTTAACAATACACAAATAATGTGTCAGTGGCTTATACAGCTATATAAGCCATTGACTTGTAGGAATTTGCTCTCTCTCTTTGTGTTTTGATGCCCCCTCTAAAATTACTTAAAATGAGGATAATAACCACTGTTGGATAAGTCTTTTCTACAGACAATATTGTCAAGGCGGCATGGGATTTAGAAATAATTTATGTATGAAATCAATTCCGACACTTTTCAATGAAAGAAAGAAAGACATACCTTATCTAAAAAACGTTCTCAGTTTAACTTAAGGTTTTCTTTCAAGTTCTACCTTGTGGCACTTTCTCACATGCAGATAATTTCCTGTCCTATACAGTCATCCACTATAGGTAGGCTAGATGCTCCCTGTGGGGAGGCAGGCCTCAGGAAGGGCTTAGGCTGTCTCTGAATCAGGTTGTGCTGTATAGTGTCGTACACAGGCCTGTGATGGATCATGACACAGTTGGCCTTTGTCTGTTCTTTCCTGTCTTCAACTAAGTAAATGTTTCCCTCTGCGCTCAGTCGTTTATGAAAGTTCCTTTGCGCAATACTGGCATACACACAACATCTGTCCATCAGCCTTGGCTTTTACTTTGTGTGTGTGTGTGTGTTTGCGTGCATGTGTATGCGCATGTTCTCCTATTTGTCTGGTGTCCATCTCTTTGTCTGGCAAGAGTAACATTAGGTCTTGTTTCAGGACTGTCTGTCTTTAAGTAATTATTTATTTTGTCATTTACAAGGGGTAGTTGCACAATAACTGTTTGCATAATTATGGTATAATGAGCAACATTCACAGTCATCAACTATGTCTGCACTTGCATATTGTTTATTTGCCACTCTGTTAGGCCTGTGTGGTCCGCAGCTCAGCAAAATATCTGTGGTTGGTACTGGCAGTGTTGTTTTAAAATACTGTGATAAGAAATATTTTAATGAGGCTTTAAGAATGTTTAGTCATACAGAAGCGGTCAGGATAATGCAGAGAAAATTGAAAAATTAATAAAAAAAAACGTACTCCGAGTAGCCTTATCTTATACCTCTGATACCTTACAGTTCATTGTTTTTATGTGTTTGTTATTGGAGAAATAAGATTATCTTTTGTGATGTTGTCAGTTACATTTATTTCTAAGTTGTATTAATATCATATATTGAGTTATATGATTTTCCCTGTAAAAATGATGATTGTTTTTTCAATGTGATATGATTTTGTCCCCGTTTGAAGTAGGAAAAAACATGTGGAGTCCATTGGCTTTAGTCAAAACTCCCTGTGTGGGATTTAGTTTGTGCAGTTTGTATTGTGGTAGACTACACGCTCATTTTCCTGATTCAGTCCACAGCCTTTTCTATCTTCACCATCTTTTGCACACATGTTCAGTGCAGTCAGAAAGTATTAGGACAGTGAGTGGCACATGCTTTATGGTACTGGCTTTGTACAAGTGAAACAGACTTAATGGTTAAAGTAGTGACTTTCAACTACAATTTAAAGGACTTTTTCTGGTAACTTCGTGTATGAGACATAGCCCTGTTCAAATTCTAAAATAGACAAAATTATTTGTTAACAGAATGTAAAATCATCAGAGTCAACATTTGTGGTAATGGATCCTTTGCTTTCCTCCCTGGTGATGATCTAGAGCGCCTGTTTTGCAGCCCTCTTCACTTTTTACAAGAGCTTTTTACCATATGATCACTTTTTTTTTTTTTTTTTTTTTTAGCACGTCAGGGATTAAGGACAGGCAAAGACTTGGCCAATCAAGTGTGCTCCACTTTGTTCACAAACAAATAAATACTCACATTGTGGATGCCTTTTTTGATGTTTATGATCACTGTCCATTAATATTGGATTGTGCATCAAAATCTGCTCACCACTCACATCATAAACTAATAATTACTGTTTTATTTGTAAACCAACGTGCTGGATTCCTCAGCCAAAAAAATGAGCAGCATTTCTTTGTCCTGATGCTTACGACTGCTCTGCATACACACATCACAGGTCAGTTAGGAGCAGCTGAACCACACTGACCCTTTCTGTCTCCTGGCCAGAGCACAGTCCTCAGCGCATGCCTGTAGCATGTGAATATGCCATATACTGTATATCACCTGGATAATAAGACAAAGCACATATTTGCATTTATTTGAAATGGCTTTGTAAGCATGTCACTGGAAGATGTAGGCATCATCTTCACTAATTTTGATAACTTAGGTGGGCTTGGACTCATGGAGACCACAATCTGGTTCTAATTTACTGTTACATAAGCACTTTGACTGTTGTTTTTGTGAAGCTTGTAGCAGGAAAAATAGCGAAGAAAAATTAAATTGACAAACAAGAAAGCAGACTCAAAGCTAATGCGATGTGTAAACAGTTCTTAGGGTGGTGTTTGATTGGTTTTCACTGTGTCTACCATCCACTAAAGCTCCAGCAACTCTGTCTCTCCTTAGCTCATTGGAGGTGAATAGATTTAGGAGGGTTGAGTGGGTACAGCTGAAAGTGAAGGATAAGGCATGGACCTGATCTAAACATCAGATGACAACGAAGGCAATTATTAGGGAACAGGATGAAAAGTAGTGCATATGGGCGAGAATCAGTGGTAGGTGAAAGTGTGTTTGGGGTTCTGTGGCTGGCCCCACAAAGAATCCGCCAGTCACAACGAAGGGGCCCAAAGCGCATGATTATTAATTACCAATGGCTTTGCAGCCTTTGGAAATCAGGGGGCCGCACGTATCTGATGTGTGGAATAGGAAGAGCAGCGAAAAGCCTGTCATTATAATCGCAGAAACAATGCTCGAATTTGGCTGTCATGCATTTTTGCCTAATTGACTGTTTTGATGCTGAGTGGTTTTTTTTTTTCCATTTTGTTTTTGAGGGGGCACCAATGCCTCCCTTTCTCTGGTCTTGATGAGGAGAACTTGGTGGGCTTTCAACTTCACGCAGCAAGAACCTTCCGGAGGTTCTTTGATGGCAAGAAAAGCCCCTGGAGACCTCAGGGGCCTCATTTGCCTCCATTTATGTTTTGGCACCATAACACTTCAAGTTTGATTCCTGACAGGAAATGAGTGAAGAGAAGATATGTTTGTAAGGCATAGAATCTGTTCACATGAATGTATATGATGTGTGTGTGAGCTGTAGAGTGGTACTTTTTTGTGTATGGGATATTGCAATAAAAGCGGGAGGCCAGGGACCCACAAAACACATGAGGGGTCTTCTAATTTACATAATTAACTGTTGACACTAACTGTGCTTAATGAAGGCCTATTGAAGTCATTGACCCTTTTACACAGCCAGCCCCTGGGAATGAGACAGAAGCTCCTCCAGCAAAGGTTAAAACAATGTGTCTGGTTAACTTCCGACAAACGCGCCGAAACGCTCCCAAAGTTTCAAAGATTCATGCTGAATGGAAGAGGTTATGGCACAGAACGACCTGTGATTTCCCAGAGCTGAAATGCCACCAGATATTTGGCTTTGGTGTGTAATCCCTCATTATTTGCCCAGTCACTTGGTTTTCTCTGCGGTACACACATTTGATAGCGGAGTTGTGTAACAGTATCAGATATTTATGCTCTGGATTAGTGCAATAAATGCATTGGTTACAATGTGGATCTAGTTTTCAAAATATTCAGAGCATTTATTTCCATCACAGGCTATAATTTAATTACACATTAAATCATTACATTATCGAAGTTCCAAATCAATGTGTAACAGAAATATCAATATCAAGCAAGAAAAAAAAAAAGCAGTCAATTCTACACAAACTGCTTTTAAATGAGGACAGTCTGCTCTGGACCATTTTAAAGACATTTTAGTGCCAGGCATGAAGTGGAATCTGGCTCAGCATGGACACAGTTCATCTGGATCCAAGACCTTTACAAGGTCTTCCTGACCTGGAGGGAAACGCTAGCAGTTGCACACATGTAACTTTTATATTTAAATGTCACTGTATCTCACACGAATTAGCAGTAAAATATTATGGAAAATTATATAGAAAAAAAGACTCGCCAATATGTCATTTCCAGTATGTTTAGTCACTCGAGCACTTTGGATTGCAGTGAGGAGACAAACACCATCTGTTGTTCAAAGCTGTCAAACATCACAACAATTTTTTTTGTGATATCTTCAGAAGCCAGACATCTTTAACCTGTTATGACTAATTGCTTATGATGCATGTGAGACCACTTGGCACTCTCTTAATGTCTATCAATACTCAAAAGTCATGACACTTCTCTTCCTGAAAATGCCGCTGTTCTCCTTTTGGCGTCACTGTTAGTTGCTAATGGCTTTTCCATTTTGTTGGGCTTAACAGCCTCCAGAGTCATATCTACCAGTGTGACGTTAAGGGGGATTCACTCTCTCCATGTAGTTTGTCATAGACATCGAAAAAAAGCTTGTTTTTATCCTTTCCTCTTATTTCACACTCTTTACCGTGTTCAACAAGGTCACTGGGGATGTTATGAATGATCATTGTGAATCTGTTTTTATTGAAAAGGCTTTTCCAATCTTCCCACCCTCTACCCACACTCATCAACCTAATTCTCGGCTACCGCACAATGTGTAAAAACAGATTTATTGTTCATTTGGTCCCCATCAGGATTTTTTGTCTAAAGGGGCCTAGAGGTGGTTGATGGGAATGGGTCTTTCACATTTAAGGACAATGTCCTAAAGCTTGAAACTTTCCCACACTTGTTTAAGGAAGAATAGAGGCCCAAAGACTCTTTTTAATCAAAAATGGAGTTTGTCATCGATAGAATGATGCTGTATGATTATATACTATAACTGATGTAAGTGGGGCAAGTACCCTCCCTATCAACCCTTTTTATGTCTAAGATGGGGCGCCCCCCACCCCCCTTGGTTCTTACACACTGGTTTGAGGGCCTTCAAAAGGGGGCCCCTCAAGCTTTGATCCTCTATATGGGTGCGGAAAAACATCTTTTTGCCCTACACTTTGCCCAGGAAACCAAAGTTTTTGCCGCCACAGTATGCTAATGCAGCCAGCTAATCACCCTTCCCAATTACAAGATTTATATACCATAATGGCACCCAGTGGTACCCCTTTAACCCCTCAATTCCATGGCCCCTTATCTACCCTCCGGATATCCCATGGAGCAAAGGTGTCTTCTGTCTATGAATGCAGCTGCCTTGCCACCACCTCAGCCTCTTGCTTTCTTTGACAAAAGGGGGTAACATGAAAACACTTCTGTGGGTGGGCCACTTAATACGGTCCCCCTCTTTCTCTATCTAATGTACTTTTCCAGTAAATGTTGTGAAACACAGTAGCTCCTAGGTGAGTTCCAGACAGATTAATGTGTGTGAACTCTGGGGAATGTGTCCTCTCAGCTGCCTCAGCATGTTGAGAGTACATGCAGTTTGGATTCTGGTTTGCTTTTTCTATCAATCATACCCATCAAATACATCATACCTTGTCCATCATATCAGGACAAGGTATGTCCTGATATGTGCCCTCTTACTATAATTAATTCCATAATATGAAAATTCATCTTTTTCTTATTTTGCATAGTTACGTGGGCATCTCCTGTGCAATCATAGCAGCAAACAGGAGACAGGAACTATATTTATATAAAAAAAGAGGGTTACATTTATTTCAACTTCAAAAGAGAAAATAAAATAAAATAAAGAAAATCCAATTTACCACATTAGACTAAGTGTGCCAAGGCCCAGGTCTTTGAGAAAAGGTTATAGGAGTAATAGGAGCAATCAGAATAGCATTGGAAAGATCTTACAGTTATTTGCACTCATATGTCTTTGTCCAAAGTCCACATGGAATTAGGGGGACATCCTATCTTGATGATGCCAGAGGTAAATACAAAGATCCGAAGGGAAATAGGACGACGTACGATCTTGATGATGCCGGAGGTAAATCCAAGGCCAGAGATCTGAACAGTGAATTGAAGTCTCGGTGGGACTTAACTGTGAATGTGAACCGTGTGAAGTGTCTCCCCCCCACATCAAGTTGAGCAATGTGGTGGTACCTTAGCTCTGGACAATTTCTTCCTATCATGATCAAACTCAGCTGAGTTAGATGTCAGATGTCATTGACAGAATAGAGTATGCAATCACATGAAAGTAAAAGTTAGAATCATACGAAGATGAACAAAATGAAATACAAAATAAATAAGAAAATAAGAAAAATGTCCATCACGTCATCTTTTTTCTGCTTTTTTAGGTCATTGTAAATACTGAAAGTTATTTTTGAGGGTGGTGTAGTGTAAGGAGCACAATTTGGATATGAAATTTGATGACAGGACATTTGTACATTTCTAAGAAATGTACTTGACAAAATCTAGGGAATGATTGTTCAACTCCAGAATGAACTACAGCACATTTGAGGTCCCTTTGAATGGGACAAACATGGAGCTTGTGAAGTGCTAGCTGAAACCACCAGAGCTCTTGGATCTGTCCCAGGGTCTCCTCAGGTGAACTTTTGTTCTGCTTATTGAGAAAGGGAACATGTTCATTCTCTAACTCAAAAGATGAGTTGTACTTAACATGAGACATACGTCTTAATTGGTTTTTCAAACTTCAATAATAGACAGCGTGAAAGACAAAGGGAAGCTCTCTCTTAGGAATCAGATTAAATAAATCATTGCTTAAAATCTTTTGGGTTTGAGCAGTCATAATTGTTGGTAATTAAACCTTTTAGATGGAGAATGTTATGAACAATTCCAAAGAACATTTCCTGATAATTCCATTTTTTAAAAGGTGTGTGAATTTTGAACTTCTACTTGAGTGAGTCTCAATGGTAATCAGTATGAATCCATATGCAGCCTCCTAAATGTTGATTTGCCTTGACATGACACATAGTATTGTTTTTTACAAAATTGATTATATTGAATTGGGCATCTCATATACAGTATATGTAAATCTCATACATATATAGCAGCAAGATTTTTTGTTTTTTGTGTGGATATAAAAAATTGGGATTTATGCTGGAGGCAGTTTCAGAAAAAAATCATACAACTGGATATAATGCTCATTTGCACATTTTTGTCTATATGCTCACATTAGGGCTGCACTCCATTTTATTTCATTATCACATAACATTTAATGAAGACTGTACTGTCATTCCATTACAACTAGAGCCATTATATTCTTTTCTTTAAATGTAAGAGCCTTTTGTATGTGGTTAAGGAACATGTACTTTTTGTTGTGCACACATGCTTTTTGTACTTGCGTGTGTATGTGAACCGTATCAGCGGGCACTTACTGCCACTTCCAGATGGTGCTGAAAACAAACACGGCTACACTGTAGGACCCCTCAATAGGACTGTCTAGACTGGCCCCTGACCAGACAGATACAGCCTCCCATCAAATTAGCGTTTGTCAGCTTTATGGTAATGGTCTGCAACAGTCTTCCTGTCAGTGACATCAAGATTTACAGCACTGACACCCACCCACATCCCCCTGCTTCACACTACACATATATTCCATCCCAACTACTCCCTTTATCCTACAAATGCACCCACCCCAGCCTCAGTCGCTTTCTCTCAACTTGCTTCTTTCTTAGTTGCTGCTCATTGCTGCTGAACAACTCTTGCCTGCCACTCAGCTTTATCTATGCAACTGGGAGGAGAAGTTGTGGAAATGGTTGTTTGTCAGGGAAGTTAGTACAAATGCTGAGACCATCAAACTCCTCCTGTCGTCCTTGCTGAAAGTATCACAACTGCAGTGGCAAAACCACCCAAGCCCCCTCTGCCTCCTTTACAATGGGTTGTGTCAGAGTTTCCTATTAATCCCCAGTGATGAGGCTGGAGTGTTTTGGGGTGAAGGGTTGCAGAGATGGTAGGAGGCTAAGGTGGTGGTGCATTGAAGTTTGGGGGTGATGTAATGATATTGAGTGGTTGAGAGTTTAGGGGGTGAGGAGCGAGGGGATGAGGGAATACATTATTTAGAATGGTGGTGGAGTGTGAGTAGAGGACAGACAGAGAGCCCCATGTATGCGGATTAGCGTCACCCCCTCTTTCATGTCGAAATTTTTTTGGGAGGTAACCCGATCCGTGGGCCCTAGCACTAGTGAACCCAGTGGGAAAGGCTTCCTGACATATATCCCGTCCATTCTCAGCCCAAATGTTTTTCCAAGGCTACACCACTGCCTTTGATCTGGCCTCCTCCAAAAACCAAGTAGGGTCACAAGCTACCATGTCAGGCCAGATAGGAGCAGGACAATGGACAAAGAATGAAAAGGGAGAAAGTAGAGAGAGGGTTACTTGTTATTCAGAAATCTTGCCTCATAGTATTTGAAAGATAACCAAGACAGATAGACAAGGTGGACTTTTCATTTAGTTGATGATTTAGTTGAGTTCATTAGTTGATTACCTCATTTAATCAGATGAAACACCACCTCACACCTCTGCTCCTCAATCGGATGTTTTTCTCATTCATTATGGTTCCTGTGGGCAATTTTTTGGTCTTTCGGTCAAATGTCCCTCCAAGTAGAAGTCTGTTACTTAATTGCAGCTGTGTGACTTACTGTATTTTGTAATTAGATGATGATAATTGACTTACAGTAACCAGTTACAGTAACCAGTTATGATAATAATGCACTGTTTCTCCCTCTGCAGTATATGCAGTGTGTTCCAACAGAAAGCTGGGGGCGCTCTAACTTCAATCTTAAGATTTCTGTGTGTGTGTTCCAGCTTGTCTGCTTGTCCAGACACCTTAGCATCAGGGCAATAGTGTTGTTCAAACTCTGAATCAAGGGCCAGACAGACAGAAGTGGGATAAATGAATTTGGTAAGGGGTGGAGGGAGAGGAGAGAGAGAGAGAGACAGAGAGACAGAGAGAGAGACAGACAGAGAGAGAGACAGTGAGAGAAGGGGATAATATGCCTGCAAAACAGTGACAAGCAAATCGGCTTTAAAAAACAGGGCCTCCCTTACACTCACAGACACGCAGGCATAATGGGTTATGGGTTGTTTTGCCAACTTAAGTAAGACATGGTCTACTTCACCAGATGGGATATTGAGCTGGTGCAGACAGGGTCATCTTATTATTGCGGTATGTCTGTCATTTTTCGTCCAGTAGGTCTCTGTGATGTTGTGTTAAAGGTGTTGAAGTCAACAGTAAACATATTCATTCTGCTGCATCAGAAAATTCCACATTAGATGGGCACTGTTGAGACACGGAATGGTAGCGATGCATATCCCTCAAATGTTTCAGTGTACCCTTTAGTGTGTGTGTTTGTACAGGGATCTATTTCGGATGCGGGAGTAATGAATGGCACCTGTTTAGTGTCCTTAGTTGGCTATTATTTTTGAAGTGCAGTAAATCTTGCATTTCATCACCTGTGGCTACAGCTGAAAATGTATCACAGTGCTCATTGCCAAATTCACATTTCATGTGTTATATCTTGCAATTAAAGTTTTAAGAAACCAGTCAATCATGCATGTAGCAACAAGTTTCATGCCTCCAGGATAATCTTGCCTGCATCCTTTAGGAAGAAAATGTGCTGTCATGAGACGAAAGGCGAGTGGTGACGGTGGTGGTTGTCACACGGTTGGTAGAAGAGTTTTCTTAACACATCAGGAGGACATACTGTAAGTAAGCAGATGTCTTTGCCTGAAGGAAACATGCGTTAGTGTTATGAAACTAAAGAAGGTGTGGTGGTGGGTGGTTTATACTGGGCGACCTACAGTAGGCTGATGCTGTCTGTGATTGGTGCAGTAACTGCTAAGCATGGAAAGGGTCCAGTGAACAGCCTTGTGTGTCTAGCATATTGGCTCTTAAACAGAATGGCATGCACTACGCCCCACACACCCCCTTCCCTCACTGTACTAAACCACAGTGTGTCCCACAGTGCACCCCCCATCCTGCTTCAAAGCGGCAAATAACAACAACAACTGAAGGGGAGAAGATGAATGAGGATGAATGAATGTGCCCCCTCCACCCCCCTTGTGTGCACACCCCCTCCACTGCCCTTTCTCCCCTCTATCCTTCCTTCTATCCTGGACGCCTTCCTGCAAGCCCCCCTCTGCTCCCGCCCTCTGCTTAGCCCTGATTTTGCAAGCCTGTGTTATGACTGTGACTGGTGTGTATTACACACATATCTGTTAGTGCCACTCCTCCGTCGGGACGCCCATATAAAGGACTGTCATTTCCAAAGGTCAGGCGTGAGCCCTACACACAAGTGTTGTCCCGACACTTGGTCTGGAAAAAAAAAAACGGCTTGCTTGACCATTCGTGTCCTGTGTCTGTCTACGGCGGCTATGACTCTCAGACACCAGTGTCTCGGATGTCCTTTCCCTTTTTTCCCTTCCTTCCACCTCCTCTTTCCTTTACTAGCATTTTACTGTTGGTGGAAAATTAAGATACCAGCTTGTGTAATTTGTCAGCCAAAGAGGAAGTCATTTATACCCTTTTCCTGGAACTGGAATTAAATGTGATACTGCAGTTTTTATGAGGCATTATTAATCTCATTAGCACCATCACTGGACCCAGTGCAAACTGTTTAAGCATATCGCTTGATTTCTAAACTACCATGATAGGAACTTTGGTACACCACTGGTGTATTGATCAAGGATGTGACCATTTGAGGGTGTTTTAATTTTAAACACATAATTTGTAATCTGAGGCTGATAAAAAACATGTACTAATGACTTAGTTTGACAGTGACACATCTGCATCCTAGCTATAGGATGTTCATAATTTTGAGACAGAGAGAAAATAATTGACAAACACCTGGATAAACACTGTTTTATGTAATGATTCTGAAAGACTGCAGACATTTTGTGGGCAAAGCAATGGATCAAACACTGCAAGTGTTTTATTACTATTTGTATTTAGGAACTGTCAGTTCCTATGCAGAAAATCAAATCATTGCAAATGTGGCAGAGAATATCACCCAGCAGAAGCATGTATGGGCCATGCACTGCTTGTATCATTTGGCAACCCCAAAGTTTAGTCCTTAATATACAACATAAGACCAGTCCAAAGAAACTGGAAACTTGTTGGGGTGCCTCATTTTGGATCATGCTGTCATGCCACTGCCCATCTTCCTGCCCTGTGGTCTCATGATGGCAGCCACAGAGTACGAGAGTGAAATATGAACTAGTCTTCTGCAGTGAAAGTGGCTGCCTCCAACTCACATTTATTACCTCTAAAAATATGAAGTGGTTTTCTAAAACAAGCCTAGCTCCTGTTCTGTCCAACCACATCAGGTGAATTTGCAGCAACATGGGTTATGACTCACTGACGAAACAGATTTATCTGAATTGTTCAACTTGACTTTATTGTGGTTACTGTGTGAACCCAATGTCTTGATATTTTTTCATACATACTATCCAAATATGAATAGATACTGTATGTATCTGTGACCGGAATGCACATTAACTGAGGTCATGTAAGGTCAGCATTTTCCATGACGGTGCTTGATTGAGTGTGTAGAAATGTTTTAGAAGCCAGTATTATCCAGTGTATGATTGAAAATGTTTGATACAATACCTTACCAATACCATACCTGGAATCGGATACCAATTCCTTCTTTATTATCTAAGCATGGGGGCATTTTATTATTTATTAAACTTCAACTCATCATAACATCCTCATAGAACTTAGCCTAGGAACTGCAACACCAGTGATAGGCTACATGAAACTGTAAAACTAAATTGAAAAGTATTTCATTTAATCAAATAAAAAATATTAACAACCAAATAGGCACAGAGCAAACTTAAACACTTGAGAAAGAAACATCTCTGCAAATTAATAGTGAATAAATAAGCACACCTACAGTGAAGCACAGCTGCTTTTTCTGAGTCTGAAACAATGTAGAGACAAATATAAATTATACAAACAAATGATCAGAAACGAAGGTAATTTCAGAAGTTTTTGTATCAAGGTTGGCTGTGTGGATGAAGTTTAGGCTGCTGACTGCACCATGGCATCTCTGCAACACAGTGGGTGTGCCTATAAAGAAATGTATTTGGTTCAACTTTCATTGAATTAAGTTGAACCAATTAAGCTTCCCAAGTGCCCTCTAACAAGTGAATGTGCCTGACAGTGTTAAATAAAAATATATTTATTTAATACAGTTTTTTATGTTACATTGGCTATGCTGTGTGTGGCATGGGCTTGCATGTTTCAAATAGGTCTTGTTGGAATCAAAGAGTTGTAGATAAATGTCTGCCTGCATAGTCTGCAGATGACCTTCTGGTGATCTGGGTCGTTGAGTGAGTGGATTGACCTGGATAGTTTAGCATGACGACACAGCAACATAACTTTACTAAACAACCGTGAAAGGTAACACTACAAGCTAGAAGAATTTCAACATTTGCTAAAATGTCGGCACCAATTCTGTCTTCGGTAGTTTTGTTACGAAGGATTCTGGTGGCGACATTGAAGGAGGCTTCATCGGTCTGGTCGTTTACTTACAATTGCACATGGAACAGCTTTATGCTCACACATTTATTTCATGCACATTACATGTTCTTGTTTAATTACCAAATACCAGCCTGTCATAACACAACACAGATATTCATTCCAACTCATTTCTTAGGAGAATATGCTACATCTCTGGTCATAACTTCCTACAAGTTTTAAGACAACCGATCATGAGCACTGTTAGATCGCAATCAAACATGCTGCATGCTTATTGGCTCACTGACTCTAATGACATTAACTAATCAGGTTAGGACATTTGTTATCAAATGGCAAGTAACCTTTTTAATATTAGGTGATACAGAGGAATTTTGATCTATACCACAAATGTGTTGGAGTTCAATACCAACCCCATCAGAGATGCATATGAAAATCTTATTTTGAGTATCTTTACAATTAAAAATCAAGAGCTGTCAGATGTGAATGTGGCCTGTTTCTGTATTTAATAGCAGCATGATATATAGTATTTTGCAAGTTGTATGTGTATATGTAAAATTGTCCATTTGAGACGTAGTTCTTCTTTATGATGATCTGACTTGCCTGGACATGTCCTTAACTTGCATGGAATTGGCCAAAAGAAATGATAAGAATTAGCCACCAACAGCAATGGAGATGAGAGAACTTCAGAAACAGTTTAGATAAGAGGAATGTCAGTCAAAACGTCAACTAAATTAAATTTTGCTGATGTAAAATGTAAAACATTACAATTTCAGCAACTGGAGAAAAAGGAACTGCTGCAAAATTGTCATTTTGTAACATTGATGTCTCTGAACATGGGCTTCAATGTAGACCTTTCATGCTTTCCTTACCTTTCTTTATGCAACCTCGGGTTGATCAGCAGTGATGTTTCAATTTCTGTTCTTGTCTACTTGAGCTTTTGTCTGTCTGGAGGCTCAGTTATGTCACCTTTTAAATGTATTGACATCTTTTTTAAATTTGAGGGTTTGTTTGTGTATACAGTATATGTGTGTAACTTATATTTGTCATGCATCTTTTGAGCAGACATTTAATTTAGAAAACTACTGCCTGGCTATGTCTTCACTGATATTTATAGTCAGCAGTGTTTCTCATTTACATAAAGCCGAGCTAATCAGCTTTCAAAACAACAGTGAGGTAATGTCTTGGCTGGTCTCTTTGTGTAGCACAATTAAAACATGTCCAATCCTATAAGAAGCACCCAATCGATTGAGTCTAGGAATTGCAGACTTTTTATGGAGAGTGTAATGGCAAGGAGTGACAAGTTGTTTTTTTCCCAATCTTGCCTTTTTTAATGCATACATGGCCTCATAGTAGTTATAGCACAGCCTTAATATAAAATGAATTAAAGCTGATAAGCCTCCATAGGCACAGTTCTGTATGGTCCTTCATCATACCTGGTATTAACATCCATCCTGAGTTATCTGATCACAAGTTCACAGCTCTAAATCGAGGTATGAGTGCATACAAATGCATCCTAAATGCTTTAACAGATCTGATCACTCAAACCACATTTGGACTTGGTCTAGGATACATGTGGCAACATGAATTTACATGTTTGAACACAAAAACTTCCTTAGGATTTTTTTCAGACCTCCTACTCAGCTGATGACCTCTGACCTGCTGCACTTTCAAAGTGAATGCAAAGTGTTTTTATTTTTAATTTATTATTATTACTGATTACCACATAATTTCTTAAGCCATTGTAGCACTCATCATTGTTGTGAAGGAGGACACAAGGAGAGTTGGTCTAGTATAAGAGGACACAAGGGATAGGGCAAGATGGAGGCTGATGATTTACTGGTGACCCCTAAATGGAGAATCCAAAAGATGGTAGCACTCGCAGTGCATTGTTACAGTCAGCACCACTTGACTTTTGTCCCTCTCTCTTTTTGTCACTCACACAGACACATACACAAGCATATTGACAACACATGTAAGTATTTATGTATTTATTTGACAGGAAAGGCATCCCTCGAGGTAAGCAAAAGCCTTTGCACATATTTATTTTGTCCTCTGCCTTTTGACCAAACTCTCCTCGTCAATCTTGTGCTGTCAAAGAAGGCCGGAAGTGGGACTGCCGTCTTTCTTTTTCACAGGGTTCACTATGGGAACATGGGAACCAAAGGGTCAGGCCCTGGAAGCCCCTTTGGACGTCCTGTGAAAACTGAAATGGCTGGTGGAAGCAACATTATTATTCTACACATGTTTACTGTGTATAATAATGGGTAAAAAAATAAGTCACAAATGGACTGCAACTTCATTGCTACTAGTTGCTCTCATCTCCTCACCATCAGCCTGTGCTTCCTGACTGACAGATTTTACCTTCTACAGGAATCTGAACATGTAGCTTCAGGGAAGGCAGACTGGTGGTAGAGGCAGCAAAGAGAGAAAGAAAGAAAACAGAATGACCTCATCAAACCAAGTTTTTACATGTGTTCCCCCATCTGACACAAATGTGTTTCAGATCTTTCCATTTTTCTGGAGAGGGGAATGTTTCCTGTTTGAGTAGACTGCTGGGTTCACCAAGGAGTCGGGGGGGTCAGGTTGCTCAGCCGACGTCTGGTTCTGTTGAAGAAGATTCGCCCACATTTCCATCAAACAGCAGCTCTGTTTTGGCATGGCTCTGAAAATTGACCTGGTGGTCACTTGTGTCTGGGGGTCTTTGGAAGAATTGAGGCCAACTCTTGTAATGCTCTTGTAATGCTCTAATTTGAAAGAAGCAATGGTTGCATGTCATAGCTATTTTGTTTTGTTAGCTTAATCCATCTCAAGACAAGATTTGAGCTGCACTTGAAATCAAATTAAGTTTTTAATTTGCATATGCTTGAATTAAACCTAAACCATGGACAATGGCCAAACAATTTTGATTTATACTAAGGAAAACTGGTTTATTTTCTTAATTACTTGTCTCTTTCTCTCATGCATGGCCAAGCATACCTGGAGTATGTGCACACAGATGTGCAGCAGTTCATGTACACATGTTGGTGTGTTTTCTTTCCTGTCAGAGTTCTTGATTGAATAGAGTAGCAGTGCACTGCACAGGTTTGTCTGCTGACATGAGCAGTAAGCATTCTTATGTTGGTGTTCTTCCAGCTGAAATGTGATAGCATATAAGAATGTGTAGGACTATGTGCGTGGATGTGTGCCTGCCAAACTCCCATGCATATGTTGGTGTGTTGCTCTGCTCCACCTTGTCCAGACTGGTTCCTGTCTTCCTAATAAAAAGAGATTTCTCTTTAGTTTTGGATACTGATCCCTCCACACTAGTTTAAAGATCTCATTCACGGTTCACACTGCATTTGCCCCTTAATGTCTCACAGCAGGCCCTCAGTCCCAGGCTGTGATTCATGGAGTGACAGGTCTGCCTTTGACTGCCATAAGGGCCCAGTCAGACAGGGTCCACCCAAACACACATGCAGACCAAAACATGCTACACCAGTGTTGACATGCATGCATTTAACACTCATATTTCCTTCTACAGCTTTCCTCATGTAGACGTTTACTCTGTATGACATAATTACATTAAATCATACAAGTCATCTTGTGGTTTCACTCTTAGCCAAGCTCATTGCTTTTTTTATTTTGACTTTCCGGTGGAGCACAGTTAATCATTTTGTTCCTCTTGCATCAACTGACAGTGTTTCAGAGTCAGTAACTGTTTTTGACATGTAATGTGAGTTACTGCTCATTACATTAAGACAGACAGCTGTAATGCTGATTCCTACAGAGTTGGAGAGATACGAGAGCTGTCATTTTAAAGGTTACACAACTTGTTGCGACTCCATTTGCAGAACCTAAATCTGTACTAAATCTTCTTCAGTTTTATTCTGCTTCAGCTTTCAATTTTATTTGTTTGCAAATGCATTCATGCCAATGCATCGTTTATTTTGTTTTAGTGTTTCCGGGCACTGTGCTGTAAAGGACCCCCGCCACCAAGACCTGAGTATGACGTGGTATGCATTGGCCTGACAGGTGCTGGAAAGACCAGCCTGCTCTCACACCTCTGTAGTGAGGGCAGTGACCACATTGTTCCTACAACAGGTAGGTGTACATAACATATGGATCAGTGCGGGATAAAAATGCATTTAAAAAAATATTTCCTTAAATAGAATCCTCCACCAACATGCACGTCTTTCTTCATTCATGTTTGGTCTGGCAAGCTTTCCAATCTTCTGACATACTTTCATGAAGTAGTTTGAAGAAGTAGTTGTCATCTGGATTAGAACAGATGGATAGTTTATCCAGGTATTACTGCTCACCAATAGGGGGAAGCAAAGTCTAAGTGCACATGCCAAAAACCTCTGCTGTATGTCACTTGCCAAAACACAGCTTCTTTCTTCTAGTCAAGTGGGAGGCTGGTGTTAAGTATGTCCAGAAGAGGAGGCTTTAGAGTTAGTACATCATCCTCCTGGTAGTCAACGCTATGTTTTCAACATACAAAGCAATTCCTCAAGGACACTGACATTCCTCTTTCCTCCCCTGGCTTTGTCAGCAGTCAGCTTTGAGCTGTGGCAGAAATCCCGTTGTAAGCTTTAGTCACTGTGCACTTTCACGAGTATAAATTAATTCCCAAAGGGGCTGCCTGTGACTATCAGGCAGTGGTTTTTAGGGAGTGAACACCTGTCGGCACCTGCCATTAAGTAGGCCTTAATTGATAAAGCATGTCGATTATTTACAGAGATTTCTTTTAGTGAACGTCTGTAAAATATGATTAAGTTGTCAGCCCAGTCTGCATCCGCCAACATCAACAGAGGGAAGATCTTGTAGAACAATGAGGGGGAAATCTCCTGTGGCTCCACCCACTTCTTACTTCATGATTTATCACAGTTGTAATGTGCACAAATCCCACATTTAACAGTTAATTCAGATGTTAAAAAGATTATAATCACACGTGTTCCTCCCCTCTCCTACTTTTTCAGTTACTGGAATTAGATTTCCCATCAAGTCAATTTTGCATAATTTGACCAACTATTTTTTTTTTTTTTTTTTTACTATTTTCCCTTGTATACAACCACATAAACAAACAACATAATACATGGTAGCACTTTAGACATCAGTTTCATCCTGCTCTACCTCCAACATAGAACAAAATGCTTTTCTTTTTAGCTCTTTGTTTTTCTGTTTT
Source organism: Brachirus orientalis (assembly GCA_016785285.1). Taxonomy (NCBI): domain Eukaryota; kingdom Metazoa; phylum Chordata; class Actinopteri; order Pleuronectiformes; family Soleidae; genus Brachirus; species Brachirus orientalis. The sequence continues at coordinate 1,043,778 of JAFBJR010000190.1, forward strand.
GCTTACCAAGACCTCACAAAGTGTCATATTCTTTTGATTTGATGACAGTCCTCTTTATGTTCCCCAGCTGGTTTTGGAAAAGGTACATCCTCTCCTACAGAGTCTAAATGATAGTGTTTTTTTTATTATTACAAAGCACTTCAGCCAGCATTCTTAAAAGCTGACTGTCATTCTAATACGTTTCACACAGACACACACACATATACACATACACAAGTTTATGTCTTTACAATGATCTCTGGATATACCATTTCTACGTGAATAGAAAGTATTTTTACATGTCTCAGTGCCCATATGTTAATTTATTTATTGATCACAACATAATTTCTTAATTCATGGTAGCACTCATCACTGTTGCGAAGGCGTTCATGAGTACAGTTGGTCTAGCAGAAGAGGACTTGGATTACCCAGACCTCACAGTGTCATATTCTTTTGATTTTACAAGGCAATAGTTTGGAATAGGTACACCCTCTCCTAACGATTCTAAATGATAGTGTTTTTATTTATTTATTATAAAGTACTTCAGCCAGTATTCTTAAAAGATAACTCTCTTTTTAATATGTGTCTCTGACACACACAAAATCTCATGTCATTTCAATGATGGACTTTTATTTTATTTTTTTTCCTCTCAGGTTTCAGCATCAAAGCAGTGCCATTTCCAAATGCCATCTTGAATGTAAAAGAACTAGGAGGTAAGAAATTCATTCTCAGCCCTTAAAAAAAGCATTTATTTACTTAAAACAATTTCTTTTCACACCTGAAGTAAGTATCGTTTACATGAAATAAAATTTACCAGCAAATTATTTTTTGTATGCCCCAAAATATGTCTACAGGTTCATTTTCCCCACAATATGAATAATCATCATACATTGCAAATGCCTCTCTGACATTCCCACCAGGTGATCTAGCTCCACCCCCACCCCTCTGCTACCCATTTACAAGTAGTAATACTCGGTGAATTTGCTGAACATCTAGAGATTTATTAGAAGTAGAATACACTTCTTTTTGTGGGTGCTTCTTGCCATGTTCTACCATATTCCAGTCTTTTGCAGCTGTCTATGTGCTATGTTGCTGTGGAGCTTCCTTCTTTCCTCTCAGTCTTGACATAAAACAAACACTTCTCTGTTACTGCGCTAGAATGTCTAAAATTTGTTCGGCGCTGGTATTGCCTTGTGTTAACTCATATTAAAATGGCTCGATCTAAATGACTTTATGATAAAATGATTTATTAAGACAAAAAAGAAAGCAAAAACAACCACCACTGTGAAGAGGAAAATTATTTTGCAATCAGGTAACACTAATTTGCTGTTTCTTTGCAGCTAAACATATATGTATAATCTTTTTTTTAATGCATTGGTAATTATTTTTAATGTAATGTGCAATTGTCACCACTTCATGACAACCACCAAATCATGACAATTTTTTCCAAAATTGTGGTTTGATCCTTTATAACAAAGCAGCTTTGTTTGGGGGGAAAAAAAATCCATCTTGAGGCTTTTTGATGTTAAAACTTGTTCTGGTACCATTTCATCCCATCACTGACTCTTTATACACATGATTGTGTATGCTAAGGATGGAATAGGTTTGTTTTTTACACCCAGTAGCATCACACCTTTCGTTCACACGCAGGCATTTGTGTACAGACGTCAGAACTGTTAGTGTATTTTGAAGTAGTTCTACAATCTGCTCACTGTTATTCCTGGAAATGTCCAGCACTCGAGGAAGCTGTTTAATAAGCACAGATGAGGGATCTTGAGGTGGAGATACGTAAACAGAGCAAATGTACTGGGAGGCATCCAGTTCTCGAAGGGAGCCATGAGAAAGAGATCAGTGCTGTCCTTTCTGCAAGCAGCTTAGTGACACAAATAATGTATTGTATTGTTCAGGTTTAAAATAATTTATATTGTTTTCTGTACACTATGGGCACATGACAGGTGCAGTGTGTATTTTCAAGGCTCACCCAATCTAGCCTTCTGAAAACATGAAGCACACACACACAAAAGAGGCACCGGGGACCACCAACGAGGGTGCTACCAAATTTGGACAGAGGAGTTTTTCAAAAGAGATTTTCTGGATTGGGTCAAAGCCAGTCTGATGGGACATTATTGTGGTTGGAAAAACACTGGTCCCATGGATGACACGTTTGATTTAGGGAAGTTAGTATTGGCTGCCACCACAGGATGATGAAATCTGTTCTCTTCTTCTCTTTGCCCCCCTGCCTGAACCCTCACTATGCTGCTGCTTTTCTTGTAAATGCACAGAGCGCAAGAATTTGAGTAATTTATGGTGCCATCCGTTATGGATGAGTTGGAGAGAGCGAAAACATGCACATGATGTTTTGACGCCTTTAGTGACTACTTTTTTATGTGGAGCACAGTATTGAATTTAGGTTCCTGTCTGAGGTGATTTGTTGGCATGCAGCCCCTTTGTTTGTCTGCGTGAAGACATACTTATTGTTCCAAATGTTGATTATATAAATGTGGAGTCAGGACAGTTGGTAGACTTTTTTGGTACAGAGATTTAATACACAAATGTTTTCTGCGTAAACAACCCCTTACTGCACTTTTTGTACCTTAAAATAAACAAAACATGCCTGGTTTAGTGTTATTTTGCACAGCATCAGTGAAGCAGAAAAGTGATCCAAGATGTGATGCACACACGGTGGTATTCATGACCCTAAAACTTTACCATACCTTTGTTGCATTAGAAAGCCTGGACTTAGGCAAGCAAAGAAGCATATTGAGGAGCATGACAAAGTGACACACTTAATATGTATTTCCTTCCTTTCCCACTGAATGTCAATTTGGAATAATGGAAATCAATGGAAACCAAGTATGCATGGGACCTTAGGTGCTGGAGCTTTGACAGAAAGTTCAAGTCACTAACACCAATAAAGTTCCAATGTGTAAGACTGCAGATTGTAACAAATGTAGGACACCTCTGCGAACCTAGAGAACTACCATGGCCTTTGCATACCATTGTTTGGGCTATTGTGAAAATATAAAGACACAAGATGATATAAGCATAACCATAGAGCAAGGCCCTAGCCACTAAAAGGCATATTCTAATACTAAATCCAAACAGTTTTTTAGTGATTACACACTTCCAAAATACCTGATTGATAGTATATTTAATATTTAACAATTAATGCTTCTAAATGTTACATACTAGGCCTTCAACTCTCTGCTGCTTCTGATGAAGTGAGTGAGTTAAAATTAAAATCATTCATCTGTATCTCTTAATAATGTATCTATATAATATCATCAATGATTGTGTTCAACCAAACAAATAATTAAATATACATGCTCATCCCTACTTAAAACCAGAAGAGCAAAGTGCAGGCAACCCTGATATAAAATGCAAGAATTCTGTCTGCACTATAAATTTGTGTCTCATGCATTTTCCATGTAGATCCCTGCTATCTTGTTTCCATTTGTGCCCGTACTCATCTTCAGCTCTGGGTTCTGTTTACCGGTGTGAAATAATCAAATCCAAAGTGTGACTGAAACCTTGACTTCAATAACTATGTCTGTGCTCTGCCATTTTCATTCATTTAAATACCTATACACTAACTAAATCATCATTCATTTTATAACTGTAATCAGGAATTTAGCAAATACCAAGACAGAATTAGATATGTTCATTTAAAGAAGAGATTAATTTATGATTTAATCAGTGAGCAGAAACAGTGTTAGAAACGATTTTCATTTGATTGAGATTGCAAATTTTGCATCTGGGGATCTGAACTCTGGCAAGCATTTGCTGCCTATCTAGTGCCAGGTATCAGGATTGAGTGGGAAGGGCACCTCTGCGGATGCAGAGAGGAATATATTAAGAGTGTGCATGAGTGTATGAATGTGTGCATATGTCTGGACAGCGACATGACGTCAAGTCTAGACGGACCATTTCACAGTGTGCATTCATGCCACGCAATGATAGCTGAAGAAGAAGTGGCCCTAATAAGCACTACTCGTTGCTGTGGTTATTTAGTGTTAAGGCTTTTTATTTGAAGTAGACTGATTGCTGCATGCTGGTTTTTGTCACAAGAATTTTGAATACATTTCTATATACAGTAGATGTGCTGTATGGTGGATATTATACAATACTTAAAAGGTGTTTTTTTCAGTATGCCCATTCAGTGGAATTCAAATGAACATATGGACATACAGTACATTTGGTACCTTTAATAAAAATATGATGAGTTTGGGTAAATTTGAACATGTGACTTCAGATATATATAGAGTTCATCTTATCCATTATACACTGATTGGCCACAACATTCATACTGGTATCTGTTTTTACTTTTGTTGCTGATCTGTCAAGCCACAAAACCACGGAACTGAAACAACAATATAAAGTCTCTTTTACACTAGTCCCACTAACATCCTCTAACATCTGGCCTTTGTCTTCGTTGGTAATGGATACCATCGGCATTCACTCATGGGTGAAATGACTGTGCAGTGGACATTCATCTTTGAGCACAAGTGATGTAAATGTGACACCTGGGTGAACAATATAATTTTATCCTCTACTACTTATTTTCTTTCAGTGTCTGTCTACGGGTGGTTGTGATCTAAAGTCGTTTAGTTGCTTGTCAGTTTTACATAGGCACTGCAGTAAAAGACAGACAGACACACACACCCTAATTTCCTTGCAAAAGGAACACTTAGTCTTCTGCAGCCTTATATTAAAAATTACTAGTTCTAATGTTGCCCTGATGCTTCTAAGTCAACAAATTGCTCATACAGAGAACACAAGGCAAGGCGAGAAAGATGCAAGAACATCACAGAGCATTTACCAATTGTCAGTGGCCACCAACAGGCAAAGTATGCATGTGAGCACATCTCAGAACAAAACCGCTACATTTAAGTCATTACAGACCAATGTGGTTCTTATTTCTATCAAATAGGACCACAGTGTGTGCTACTTTGCCCATCAGGAACGTTTTTTCCTTTGCACATGAAAAGATGTGACGAAAAGTGAATTTGTAAATCGTCACTGGGGTTAAAAGCATATGGATGCACTAACAGACTGGTCTGATTTTTTGCGTTTAGAGGATGGCAGTGTAACTGCTCCCTGTTTTAGGCCTCAGTCAAAAAATATTACCCCACTGATGTGGAGTGATTTGGGGTTTTTGTCTGCTGGTGCACAGACATTATAAGACAGTGTTTCCCAAACCTTTTGTATTGGAAACCCACTTTTTTTAAAAGTGACACATTTTTACCCGATTTGCAATATGCAATATAAATTACGAGAGCAAATTTGTATGCGCTGTGCTTCTGACTTTTTTAAGTGCTGCATTAATAACAACTTTTATTTTGAATTGGTAAATAGCCCATGTGTGTTTAATAAAACTTGACCAAAAGGCTGGAAACAAATTGGCAAATATATTTGTCTGTAAAGTTGGGTCTCTGAGAGTGACTAATTTAAGGGACAGTCTGTTGATATCTTGAAAGTTTTAAATGAACTCCAGCCAACATTCTGTTTTAATTGTTATAACAGGTTTGGTTTAGTGTGTTTGCTAGTATAATATAAATAGCGAGAGTGTGGTGATTAATAATTATTATACTTTAACCCAGCGACATTACTTGTTCATAACAATAAGCAGCTGTGCCATGGTGGTACATGATGAAAATGGTTCACCAAATTCATTGGTAAGGCACAAATGCAGTACACAACTATGCTGTTTCATAAAATAATTCAACCTATATGTCAGATATTGAAAGGGGGTCACTTTTCTGTAAACTAGCTTTGTCGGCTGCATAATTGAGGGACTGATGTGTGTTTTGTGCCAGGCCGCACACAGGAACTGTTTGCTCAAAAACAGACACTGCTGAGACTACAAGTTGATGGGTGTATCAACAGCTGAAGTGTTTTTCACCTCACTCCAGCTTCAGCCCCAGCTCATTCCTCAATGAAGTAAGCAAACTTTATTACTAGAGGCCTCCCTCACTAGTCCCAGCAGTCCCTCCCATCACTGTGTTATAGCTATGTTGTTCAGGTAAAAAAAAAAAAAGAAAGAAAAATCTGTCTGCTTTTTGTTAGAGAGACTTGAAGGATTTTTGCTTTCAGTGTTTCTATTTTCAAGAGTGAAAAAACATGCTTATAATTTGATCAATGTAAGAGCCGGCAAACTTGTTAACAACAGTAGACAGGAAAGAGTTGAATATGAAACCATACCTGCAGTTTTACCCAGGAATAAGGAGAACAACCTTTTAACACTTGTTTCATTTAACTAAACCAAATGGAAATGTAGGGTAATATACTGTGATTTAGCAAATTTTTTTTTCAATGATTTTACTGTTTTTCTGTCTATATTCACAAATTATGTATGCAATCCAAGTTTCAAAAAGGGTTGCAAAGTAAAAAGAAGGAATAAAAATGAAGCTATGCGGTCTTGCTCATTGTGCATGTATTGGATTAATAATATGTTGTAGGGCTGCCAGTATGGCCCCACCACACTTTGAGAATCATGACGTCATGTTTGAAAGACCTCCTGTGAGACCCATAGATGGCAGAAGTTGCCGACAAGATCTAATGAGACAGGCAGGACATTCCTCCATTTCCAGGCAAAGATGAGAGAAACTTCCTCGTCAATCTCTCTTGTGCCACTTTGTCTGAGAGCCTTCTACTCCAGTAAGAGGTGTGAGTAGAAAGAGTGGGGGAGGAAATGAGAAAGGGAGGGAGAGCATGAGGGAAAGGAGGTAAATGTCACTGAAAGCACTTCGTGATGTTAAAACATTTGCCAGCCTCACAGTTTGTCACTTCCTGGCAATTAGTTTGCATGAGCCACAACAACAAAACAACAGTAAGATTGTCAAAAGGAAGTAACCTTACCAGACAGAGAAGGATCATTTTAACTGAGGAATGATCATCCTTTAAAGGCCGATTCATGCACCCTTGTATGTTGTATATGCTGTATGTAAGACAGTAGATCTGTCATTGTGTCTGTGATGTCAACAAATTTAGTTAGCATGTCCAAAAAAAAAAAAAAAACACCTAAAACAAATGAATGGAAAACATGAAAAGCATAGCATGCAGCTGAGTCAGTGAAACTCAAAGTGTAAGAGAAGAGGAATATAGTAATGTGCAAAGGTCTCAGTGTACCATCAGCTTTGTTGTTTATGTCTGTCAAATTCTAAAATAATTGGCAATAAACTTGGCTTGAAAGACCTTTTCACAACAGATATTTTTCAACATGAAATAATAGAACAATCACCGGTGTAATCCATAAGATGAATTATTCCATTCCAGGTTTAAGAGTCAGGGTCATGCTGCTCAAGTGTAAGGTTAGGGCACACTGAATGACACTTGACACTTGTAGGAGATGTCGTGTCCTCCCCCGAATGGTGGCCTAAGACTTTTAAACTGTACTATATGTTTTTTTATATATGTAATTACATGTTAATTAGAAATGGCAAAGGTCTTTACTGTAAGACACGTACAATCACCTCAAACATTTTAATTTGTGTTGTGTCCTCCTTTTGATACTGAAAGTGACAGACAGAAAAAAAGTTTTAGTATTTTGTTTTTCTTATTTAGGCTCAAAAGTCTGTAGTTTAAGAGAAGTCAGATCAACTTGTATTCAGTCATTTGCAATGGATGGTTTTCACGAATCACGAGATGTCCCTGTGCCAAAAGGAGCATGTTAGGTTTGTGATTTTAAATGAGGCTGTCAGCATTGTTGTATAGATGAGAGCTGAAGCTGCCGTCATGCATTTCTAATTTGAAGAAGCACAGATTTTTTTTTCTTTTTTTCTATATCTATGTATGATTTTTGCAATTTGAAAAGCAAAGCAGTAAACATTTTGATGCACCCTCACTAATTATATTAAGCACAATGAAATTAAGAGCATATGTAAAAGGAAAAAAACATGTTTCCAAAATTATTTTAATGGTACCTCAGCATGAATGGCACCCCTGTCAAAGCCTGAGCAGGTTTGCATCACTCGAATTGGTACTGTAAATTCTGGTTTCGGGTCCACCACGGGGTGACTCCACTGGTTGTAAAAAAAATTGTTTGGATGGAAGTCTATGAGGGGGGAAAAAAGCCCACCTATTTGTCATTTAATTTATAACTTCAATAAACATTTTTCTGAGAAGTTAATAATCTTAATTACCAGTTTTATGTCTTCTTCAATAGAACCAGATGTCAGTTTGGCAAATTATGTTCCCATTCAGATGAACATGCGCGACAAATGAGTCGACATCAGTGTGATTTACTCATCCAGCTGGTAGTTGGTTCCAGATGACGTCTGTGAACTTCCTGTTGCAAATTTTCAATCTGAATAAATACTGAATATTAATGCATCAAAGCAGGTGTTTGTATTCTTATGGGTGACATCACAACAATTTCTAACTTAAATTTGAATGTCACATTGTCAAAAAAAACCACACTCTGATTGGCCGATGGTTGCTCAGATGCTTCCTAAATTAGGTGAGCATTTCTCAGTCCTGTGTATTATTGGTGTGCAATCTGCAGACAAGAAAAGCCTGAGTTTGTTTATTCAGCTACAATACAATACCTGTCAAGGTCTGTTGTGGTAAACATGTGCTAATGACTTAAATCTGGGACTAGTTTAGGTTTCCAAACATTTTTAAACATTGTAGAATTTTTTTTCTTGTTCTTCAAAAGTATCGCTTACATGTCAAAGTGAGAGAGTTTTGAGCGAGGTGGTGGTAAAAACAACACATCTGACTCATTTTGTGAGTAAGTAGGTCTCTTCTTTTGATTTGCTTACATAACAAATGAAGTTGAGCTAAAACATTGTGAGTGAACATTATTGATCCAAATTCTGACATCGAAAAAGAACCATATGTTGTTCCCAATGAACCCATAGTCAGGGCAGCCTTGAAGAAAGCCCAGACTCAGTGAGGAATCCAGGCAGTGAGTGTGTGTTTTTACTTTAGACTCTGGGGATCACTCCCGTGTTTTAACAATGACTTGGGGAGCTGCAGGGAAATTTGGCATGCAAAGAGTATAAACTTCATACAACAAAAATGTGTTGTTTTGGTTGTACATAAAGTGATACTGTAGACGTCTAGCTAAACTCTGTAACAAGATTTTTTCTGTCAATTTTTTAAGGTCACAGAAGCAGTGAAGAAAACTGTTACAATATCTAAATTAAGTTATATTGGTGATAATCATGCTTTTGCTTTTTTTTTTTTCCTTTTTTTAAAGCACTAGTGTGGAACCAACCTTCAATTTTGTAAATTTCTGTTTTATTCCCATAAATTCCTGTTAATTCCCATAAATTCCTGTTAATTCCCATAAATTCCCGTTAATTCCCATGGAAAGGTTCCAACTTTGAAAATTCCCAGAATTTTGCAACCCTAATCATTATAATATTTTATAAATCCTCATATTCACTTGCACTATTTCTCTCTCTCCCACATACATACACACTTCGTCTTGTGCTGTGCAAGAGATTTTTGTTTGACAGTCTGTGTTATGCCTGTCTTATTGTAACATGTTTGAAATAAAGTTCAATCTAACAATAATGTTGTCCATACTGCATCTAGGATACTTTGAGCTGCGTAGTGCAAGAACAGCAGCAGCTGTGATTGGCATGTGCAGGCACATAGACAGGCAATTGTTTTAGGACCGCTTGATTTGCTTTGCATTCTATTGATGGAGAGTGTATGTAGCCGTCTTCTATTAGTAGCACCATGTAGCTATCCATCAGTCAGGACGTAAATGTCGCCGGCGACACAAACCACTGCTATTCTGAGAAATACAGGGATCATCATTGTGTGAACACATTTGGCTGTGGTTTGAATGTAACCAACTTTGTTTATGTTTAAAAGTTATGCGCTATAGCTATAATGACTTGATGTGCTTTACCTATAAGAGTCCAAAATGGAACTTCATCTCTGCAGCTTCAAATTTAGTATATTATATCATATTCTTAAGTAGTTATGTAAGAAAATTGTTTTATTTGGGGAAAAGTCTGTTTACAGATTTTAAAATTATGGAATTGTTATTTTTTTGTTTATTTTTTGGAATTGTTATTTTCAGAATTCTTGTACAGGAGCATTAGTTGTTATGGTTTTCACAGTAACATCACTTACTGAATGGCACCTTTAATGGTCTAACATCTGTCTACAGGAGCTGACAACATCAAGAAATACTGGAGTCGTTACTACCAGGGGTCACAAGGTGTAATCTTTGTATTGGACAGTGCGTCATCAGATGAAGACCTTGAAGCAGCACGAAACGAGCTTCACTCAGCTCTGCAGCACCCACAGCTCTGTACATTGCCTTTCCTCATTCTTGCCAACCACCAGGACAAACCTGCTGCAAGGACGCCTAACCAGGTAACCTAACCTTGTAATAGGGCTGTTTGTTTATTCCATCCCAATCAATGTCAACTCAAATGAACATTTTCTCACTAATAAACACTGCATTCTCCACAAATACTTACAACCTGACATTTCACAGACAGAAAAAGCAGTTTTGCATTTATTTGAAAATGCTAGTGCAGAAAGGAAATTCTGGCACCAAAATCAAATCAGAGATTCCACACAGCTCTGGAATGTAGTTTAGCCTGGGCCTAATGGTTTGTTACTCCACCAACAGACAAGATACTATAGCTAAAAGGTACTGTTTGAAACACACACACACACACACGTTTGCACTTCTATCAAAGTGAGGACCCTTGTAGACATAATGCATGGCCTAGCCCTTAACCTAACCTTAACCATTACAATGTAGATGCCTAACACTGACCCTAACCTAACCCAATTCTAACTCTAATCTTAAAACTAGGACTTAACCCGGAAAAAGCCATTTAAAGAAGTGAGGATCAGCCAAAATGTCCTCACTCTGTATGGTATATACAATTGTTGGTCCTCATACGGCAACAAAAACAAGAACACACACGCACTCTCTATTTTGCTACAACATCCCTCATGGGGAACCTTATGAAGTATGACAGTGGGATGTTATCACTATCAGTTGCTGTAGAATACTCACCCACATTCCAGATGCACACAAAACACAGACATGCTCACATGAATCATCTGCCTAGAGATGGGGCCATCTGCATCTGCTTGTCCAGACCACCAGTGTTACTGCTCTTCAGTGAAGTGAATTTTGCAGTCGGACATTGTAGAGACATGTTCTACCAGATTTTATTGGGAATCTAAATATACTGTAAATGGGAGGGAGACCTGTGACCCCACTCGAATCAGTTTAACTCAGTTTAGCTAATCAGAATGAGTTGGTTTTACTTGAGCAGAAGATGATAATGTCACAGAAGCCTACTAATTCTATTAATATTTTAAATAACTCCTTGTTTTTAAACCTGAAAACACTGGTCTCTTTTTTTGCCCTCATAATGTAGCCAATTCAAGCCAGTCTGTGAACTGGCCACAGATTCCTGCTGGCCTTGGTGTGATGTGCCGTCTGTCATGTTTAAACCCCCAGTTCATTAGTTTATGATAATATGATGTTTTTGTGAACTGTTTGCAAGCACTGATGACACATGAGACTGACTTAGGGGAACAGAGGAATGTGGCCTAAAGGCCTTTTTGTAACCATGTTGGAAGGGCTAATTTGGTCCACAATGTCTAACATAAAGTAAGCTGATAAGGGTGCTTGGGAAAGCTAATGCCCGTATTAATGCAGTTGTGTTCTGTACTGTGTCCCCCTCCATTTGCTCAACATCATACAATTTATGTTAATAGGCCCTGTTTGTGTTAATTGTAACGGAGCTCATTACCAACTTTTCCATACATTGTCTATTTAGAGTTGACCAATGTTCTATTCATGACAAACAGTTGATTTCTTAAGTCTTCACCTGTTTTGAAATTGGCTGTGATGGCAGAAACAGTTTAATTTTAATAATGAACTACATTATACTGACTATTACTCACAGTTGTGAATACAAAAATTATGGGTTTTTTGTGCCTGTGTGTGTGCGCTTGTGTGTGTGCACATTCATTATTTGCAATCCTTCTGTGTATTTGAAATTACACGGTCCTTTTAAGTGTTACATGCTCGTGTGTGCATATAATCATCTGACTCATGGCTGTGTCACTGAAGAAGATTAGTGTTCACTGAGTCATAGGTAATATTTGCTAAGATGGAACAAAACTTAAGACAAGTATGAAAGACATGAGGAACTCCATCTTGTACACTTGGTTTCTTGTACATTTTTATATTGAAATCATGAACCCTCATGTGTTTTCGTTAATAGCAGCTTAGCTTCACTTCATATCATTAGTCACACTTATATAGTAGAAAAAAAGGTGTAAATACTAAATGCGAGGGATCAGATCTGTATGTTACAAACAATGGCTCAACATCCATAGGGTTTTTATTTTTACTTCCCATGTTTCAAAGATACTGCCTTTACTTGATTTTACGGCACTTTTCACCTCATCTAAGGCAATAGATTCTGGGAAACATATTATTCTGCTGTTTTATCCTCCACGGGTCCCGGGGCTGCTGGTGCCAATCCCAGGTGACATAGGGCGAAAGGCGTGATACACTCTGGACAGGTTGCCAGTCCACCACAGGGCCAACATTTTTTCACTCAATTTAGAGTATTTAATTAACTTCTGCATGTTAATTACCTGGAGAAAAGCCACACACACAGGAAGAACATGGGCTACATGCCCTGTCATTAATCAGAATTAAATAGGTCCAGACCTCATTTACCTCAAGTTAGATAATTATTCATATATTTATTTCTATGCAGTAATGTGTTTAAATTTCTGTGTCACTGGTCATAGATAGCATCATTTTTTGAGCTTCTTTTCCTCTGCTATGCATTAGGCCCATAGCTTCAGTTATAGTTTTCAGTATAGGAAAGTTTGGGAATATTTATGTCTTCATATTACTTATTGATAAAGGCTGTCAAAATGCTTTACTGTAGAGTTTAGTTGCTTAATATTAAATGAAATGTATATTAAAAGTACCAAGGTTCACATAAGAGACAGGTGGCAAACCACTCTTAGTAACTGCCTTGCTGCTCCAGTATAAGTACAGCGGGTCTTCTCAGCTCAGGATAAAAGTAGAATTGAAGATATACTGCTTTGTATTTCTAAAACTACTGTATATCATCCTGAGACACAGGGTTGTTGGAAGCATTGCAGTAAGGACTTGGAGTAAACTCTAGACAGGGATACAGTATCTTCCATGACACGCTGAATTTATAGCATATCATTTATTTAGGTTATTTAATTATCTGAGCTTGTACTGCAAAACACCAAATTAAGTAGTTTAATAGCTGCATTAATTGATTTCTTAAAGCATTTATAAGATGTACAGATGTGTTAAGCTCACATTGAGTTCAGTGTTATGCACATTTAAATATACTATTTATTATCTACACATTTAAATTATTTATGACATGCAAATAATAATTTTTTATTCAGTAAAAATATCTTGTGTTTAGATTCAAGCAAATAATTTCATATGTTGCACCAAATTCGTCAAGTTTTGTCAATTTTTCTGTTTGTTAAAGCATCTGTTCTCAACTCTCTTATCCTCTTCCTCACCTCTCACACTGATACGGTAGTTAGTGGTTACATCAGACATACAACCTCATCTTTTTTTCACAAGGCCCAAATAATCTTACATGTGCATGCACCCTTTAAAGGTCTCGTATAACACACCATATATACCCACCATGCTATGTTTGTTTTCATTATTGATGAGAATTTCCATTAGCTTTTTCTTAAGTAAACGAGTCGTGCCTAAGGTCAATGCACATTGCCTTGAGATGTGGGGCAGTGGAGTTACTTCACTGAAACTTTTGCTTCAGCTTTGCATACTTCACTAGGTCATCACTGGGTTAGGAGGGTAACGGTATAAAAAATCTGTACTTTTAAGAGAAGGTGAATTTTTTTTTATGGATCATAAATTTGAACTTTCATAAATAAGACATTTCTCAAAATATTATAGTGTGAATAGGAAGCAACCCTCTGTTGATATTTGGCCTTGATATTGTGTAGAATTATCTGAAAGTAAATTGTTTATTTTTATAAGTTAAAGTTGGAATTATGCTCAGTATTATAGTAATCCGTAACATTTAAAAAAGACTCTTATTGAAAAGGGTCTTAACCTTAACCTGATCTACCATAACAGTTTGTTCTGTAAGACAGTGTGGTTTCATCCTTTGTATTCCCTTTGAAATGTTAATATGATTTAAGCTCGTCTAAATGTTTATTCGACACATTATTCTAACTTATAACAAGAAGTCATACATAAGGTTTTGTATATGCCATAAGTGATGCATGGAAGTAATGCAGTAATGCGGCAGGTCTTTCCCCTTCAGCGATATAAATGGATTTCTCAGGAACTCTTGTACAATGGAAACTGTCTTTGCTTTCTGCACTCACTCAGAATATTAAGGCAAAGTATGTTGTGAAGGTCTTTCATCAAGTTCTACTGGAATCAAATTTTCAAATTTTCGCTTTACTGTAACCATCCTACTACTCAAATAGAAAATCCTTTCACTTAATGGCTTAAGAAAAAAATAACACACACTAAATGTTAGCAGCTTTTAAACAATGAAAAACACAATTGTATTATTTATGTTGTTTTTGGATATCTATATTTGAAATTGGTTAAAATTAGTTATGCATACTGTATGAGGACTCCAACGCTCACTCCTCCCTTTCCCATGTATGTCAGGGTGGTTTTCACATACCAGAAAGGATGTCGTTCTTTCATGTTTGCATAGTAAGATTCAACTTTAAAACCAATTTTTTTTTTTTTTCAATTTTACAGTTCTATAAATATACTTATGGGTAGTATATTCAGTTTCTTTCAATAAGCACTCCTAAATGCTGTAATGTTAAAATGCTTTAAGTGAAATGCATAATACACAGTTAATACAGACTATTTACCATTAAAGCAGAAATATCCTGGGGCTCTTCTTCATTTTTACCATTTGGTAATTTGTTTTGATATTTTTGCCATTATAGTCATCAGTTACTGCTGACATACTGTGACATTATTTGAAGAAGAGAACATCAAAATAAAAGTTTTAAATCATCCCATGTGTAAATTTGAAAGTGCACTTTGCACTTTGTCAGTTTTTATATGGTGTATAAAGTTACAGCCATGGCTGGAAAGGAAGTGTGTAGAGGAAACCATGCAGTGTGTCTGTCTCTGTAGGCCTGCATGTGAACGAGATTGCAAAATTGGATAACGCCTAGAGATGAATGAAATGTATTCATGCAGAGTTTTATTGGAACACATTGAATTTTGCAAACGTCCTGGTTCAGATCCCGTACTTTGCCATTTAAACTCTGCAAACCTCCAAAGGCAGCAGCTGCAGTGCAGGTTGTTTCTTCATGAGTGTTTGACAAGCACCACCCATGAAACAAGCCCAAATTTAGTTGGTCTGAATTCTACTGGCAGCTCCTCTGGCGATGACACTATACACAAATGACGTCTCCATGTTGGCTTTCTTCTCACAGCAACCACTCTGTTGATAGAACAAGGTGGCTCATTTCCTTAACACACAAACTTGCAGTTGCTAGTGCTGTTTTCTGGGGCAGTCCTTGTTTACGGTGTCATATTAGTTACTTAAGGTGTTCCTGGCATTGCCAGAGTGAAGGGTCAGAGAGTGTGCTGGTGGGTCAATACAGAGTAGCCAGCGTAGGCCTATTTAGGCCTCACTGGGTGCCTCTGTGCTAGTGCAAGTGTTTTTAGGATCGGGGTAGGTCTGGTGGAGGTAGAAGGAAACGTGGGACAAAATTCCTTGTTGACATCAATCTCCTGCCATTGGGGGGCCCAAGGAAGCTGGGGAGGAGTGGAGGGGAGGTCACCCTGTTGATATAACACCTCAACAAAGCAGGTCTGTTTGGATGGCTGGACCTAATGGAGGTCCACAAGAGCTCTTGTTTTTAAAAGTTCTGTTTGCATAGTGAACCTAGGTAGTGGTCCTTTTGGTTTCACTGGTGCCTGTGTTATCAGAGGTAGAGACAGAAGGTGGAAAAGAAACTGATGATACACAATGTGAAGAGTGGAAAGAGAAAGAGAAGGGGGTAGAGATGGCATACAGAATACAGTAAAGAAGATGAAAAAAGTACTGTGAACAGGAAAAAGGGGGAAGTCTATAATACCTAACCTTGAACCATGATTGGTTCCTCTTCAAAATTGAAGACCGAAGCACTAAAATAGTGGGGTCAAGGTCCCCGGAGGAGTAAACAGAAAAAGCACACCCTCATTTTCTCTGTCTCTTTACCTTCTCATTGACAGGCTGTCTCTCACTCATTTGCACAACACTCAAAAATTAATCCAACAGCCCCCCATTATTCAGTCCACTCTGAGGAAATCTAACAGTTCCTGGTATTAATTGGAACACATCTGTTTTCAGTGTACCAAGACTAAATCTAATGTGGCTTATGCTTTTTTGACTGAGTTACACCACACAGGCAAGCATCCACTCAAATGCGTCATTCTCTTTTGTCACATCAGCAAAAACAGTCAAGTGAATTACACATGGTGTTAATGTTTAATTTTTATTTTTTTTTAATTTTTTTGCCTTGTTTTTCCCTTGACTTCAAAAGAATCAGGGAAAGTGCAACAAGAAATACAGTGAAGGCAGTGACACATTTTCACCTCCCCATCTGCCGTGCAAACAATCATAAATCATCAATTTGCCATGTTTTGACAGAAACAGACAGAGAGACACACACTAATACTTGGAATACTTTTTTTTTTTTTATTCATATAAGTCACATTTTCTGCTGTCAGATGATCCTTGATGGTATACTTTTCCCACACAAATTATATTTTCTCTTGGCTGCTTTTGACCACTGTTGACACAACCACAAACTAAGCAGGTAACATCTTATTTGTTGTGAAGGCACACATTAACAAGCCCACTTTCAAAGGGAAAAACCTGTCGGAAGTTGAACCCTACTGTAAACCATGAAGGACTTTTTAGGGATTTAGTTGATATCATCATACTGTTCTTTACAGTTGATGAATGAATAGAAATTGACATTTTGATAATATTATGGTTTTTGGTTGTGCTGATAGAGCAAGGAGTGGAGACTTTGCATCTGCACTGCATAGATGAATTCACAGTTGACCAGTCACCTTGGAATTAACCCTTCATTTACATACTCACATTCATTTATTTTATTGAATATTGTTTCAGAATATATACTCATCTGACTACTGTACTGTACATCATTTATTTTGTTTTCATTGTGTCTTCACTTTGCTCATAGATTCCTCTTAATAATTAGTCACATTCTTATTTAATTAAAAGCCTGTGGAGGGTTAGGCTTAGATTTTCAAGCAGAGTTTTATGGGCCTTTTTAAAGGTCACAGTACAAATTTGTGTCATGATTACTGTGTTTTAACTCCTTAAAAAAGGTAGTTGAGGTAAGAGGGTGTGCCGATTTCATTATGTTTCTCCCTGTTTTCCCACAACTGCAGTGTTAGAATACTATCAGTTCTATTGATAAAACACTTGTGTCAGAAAGTTTCAAATGCCAGGCCTCTCTCACTTTCACCAATCCCCTCTATTTCTTTCTTTTAGCACTCATTCATCTGCATTCATTCATCTGCCTGGCTGTGATTACTGTTTCCTGACACAAAACTCCTTTCAGAACATTGCTGTAAAATACTGGCTGTTCACATGTAATAGTTGCTTGAATCTGGGAACTTTCTGCCAGTAGTGTAGAGCCCAAATGACAAGTTGTTCAACTCTGGACTTTGTTTTGGTAGATCGCCGTGTATGTAATCCAGTCACCCCCACTGACTTATTCCTTATGGTCTGGCAAGCCATGTCACTTGCTCTTTTATCTCCTTCCATGTCCTCCATTCTCTTACCTCTCTTTCAAACTCCCAATTTACCTCTAAAAATGTTGAGCCCACTCCAGCATGTAAAAAAAATGTAACTCAGTGGAAGGCTTGTTTGCTGGAGGTAATAACCTCATCAACCACACACCTCAGTGGCCAGTTTCAGTTCTCTTGTTATTCCCCTAAATGTGGCTCGGACACTGATAGAAAACCCACAACCAACACGTGATTCTTCCCATTTAAGACATGGGAAGTCTCATTTATATGTCTCATTTATTTCCCAACCCCACCCCTCCTGAATACAGGTGTGAATACTCTGTTTCAGAGAGTATTCAAAGAAAAACAATCAATCTGAAACTAAAAGACAGTTGGTTAAAAGAGACGCGCAAGTGACAGCGAAAGAGAGACACAAGAAGCTGAGTGACTCATGATTCTTTTCTTGTTGAGAAAAAAAAGTAAGTAAGTAAAGGAAATTATATGTTGATTATTGTTGATACTTTGAAGATGGCTGCAAAATAATTTACATATTACTGCTAATTAGTGTAATAATGCTGTATACACCTGGGGCAGCTTGTCAGTAGGGGGCGCCAGGGCACAGCCCCCATCAACAATGCAGACAAAAGAAGGCAACTTCTGTTAAATAAATAGATTACTCACACAGTGTATGGTGTGTACCCTATTGTGCCCACTGTTGGTTGTATTTAGTTAATTACTTTCTGTCTAAATATATATATAAATATATATGTAAGTTTCACTGGTGCGGAAGCCGTTCAACTGAGGGTGTACCTTAGTGTTCATACCAGGTCTGAGCAGGGGTCAAAGTGTTAACTGAGCTTTTTGGTCATTTTTATCTTTTTAGCAGAGATTAGCAGAGTTATAATTTCATATACAGTTCAAGTGAAGCCGGGATGTACAGTGTAATGTGAAAAAATGTATTGGTATGAAACTATAAACAATGTGACTTTTTTTTTGTTTACATGCCACTGCTGGCTGAATTTATTTGGCTCTTTATGTTGTGAAAACTGGTGGAAGTATTCCTGATTCATCATGTCTGAATAGAACATGTTATTTTTGTACTAAACAAAATACGAGACTGAACATTTCAAATGTTTTTCCTCTCCTTAATGTGCAAAAAATAAAAACCGAACCAAAACCGTGACCCAAAACTGCAATACAAACCAAACTGTGGACTTGCTGAACTGTTGTACCCCTAATAAAGACATATTCAAATACATGTACAATTTTTTAACATAGAGTTGGTTCCGCTTTTCCTGGGGAGACATTCCTCAATATTTTGAAGTGTCTCTTTGGGAATTTGTGGCCATTAAATATGTAGAGCATTTATGAGGTCAGACTCTGATGTTAGACAAGAGGCTTGACTCGCAATCTCTGTTCCATTTCATCCAAAGGTGCTCGATGGGGTTGAGGTTAGGTCCAGTCCAGTTCTTCTGCACCAAACTCATCAAACCATGTCTTTATAGTCCTTGCTTTGTGCACCAGGGAAAAGTCATGTACATTCACCAAACTTCACCAAACTGTTGCCACAAAGTTGGAATCATAGCATTGTCCAAAATGGCTTAGTATGCTGAAGCGTTAAGATTGCCCTTCATTGGAGATAAGGGCCTGATTGAAACTCCTGAATTCAATACTTAACGGGTGTGGCCAATTTCCTTTGTCCATATAGTGTAAAGTATATTTTATTACAGTTGTAACAAACAGTACCGTTTGCCGACTGTAGGGGGACCCCAAGAGCAAATGCTATATTGTGTTACTTTAATGGAGATGTTCTGATCACCTATTGGTGGAGCAGTCAGTGACAGCTATAGGTGAGGCCACCAGCAGAGATTAAGAGGCCAGTTGGGTCATGGCGTAGGGAAGTAATTGTTAGCCTGTCTTTTTGTCTCTATTATGAAGCTTCCTAAAATAAGGCGGGTGGAGTTGAGGCATGGGGGCTGGGCCTGGTGCTCTGTTTGATCATTGAGCTCCATGACCCCATTTGAAGGGTCTTAATCTCTGTTGACCTCCTCAAGGATTTTTTTTAGATTGGCTGACAGGGGTGGATGTTGACTGGGAGCTATCAGCCGATGGTTGTGTGTTTCCTCTTGATTGGATGTAACATGGTGCAATGAACCTGGGCTGCATGTGTGTTTTGGGTACTCGCGTGTGTACATGCACAAGTGTTGTATGCAAATCTTAAAGAAACTCAGAACAAGCTTAGTTTACATAGGAATATTTCACTCATCCTCAAAGATTGAGCTTTTTTCCCCTTTTTTTCAAGCATAAGCTTGCCAGTTCTCTACTTCTCTGTTTTGTGTTTTTGTTTTGCAATTTCTTATGTAGTCTGGTCTGCATCAGATTGTTTATGAAAAATATGTCTCCCCTACTCCCTTTTTCCTTGTCTTCCTTTAAAAGCACATTGAGCTGTAAAATTACCAGTAGTAGGTTTATTAGTAGTTGTAGTATTGTTGCATCCTCTAGTAAAACAGAAAAAAAGTTCATTGCAGTCCTGGTGGCACAAAGGTGATTTTATACCCTAACTTCACTGGGTGAACATGACCCTTTCTTCTAAGGATTTTCCTCCATTATACATATGTCTAACTCTATCTCCAAAGAAGATTGAAGGCTAACTTTCCTCTCACCTTTTTGTCTCTAGTCTCCAGGCACTACTCTCCATGGCAATAAGAGGATAACGCTGTCTGGGTCTTCAGGGCTCAAACTGAGTGTTGTGACAAGACAACCAGACTGCACTCTTTCCACACAATAAGCCCTAAATATTGTCCGTGTCCTCATGATGGTGCCAATTGACAGTGGATTGTGTGGACTATTGTTATTCTTATTTATTTCCTTAAGAGTTTTGTGTTTACTTGTCCATGAAATTGATTCTTTTAAAGGTTAACAATAATGCTACATTTCTGGATTCTTGTCGGCATTAAATCTTTTTGGGTTGACTCTTAGATTCATGTGGATTAAAAACTGTGTGACCAAACCCAAAATTTTTTTTCAGAACCTGTAGAGAACATTTGTTTGGTTTCAGGAAGAAGGAGAATCAGTTCAACAATTGGAAAGACAGTATTGAGAAAAATCTTTGTTCTATTTATAAATTTGATTGTGATCTGTCTTCATTTTTTCTTTTTTTTATCCTAGGATTACATCCTAGATCAGAAATCAAATAAGAGCAAGTAGCACAGTGCAGTTTGAACACACTTATTTCAGAATTATCAACCATAAACAGTACAGTGGCAACTGACTCATTCGGCTCTAACTGCTCTGACTTAGTTAACTAATGACAAGGTGTTTTTACCTGTTCTGTGAGGATGAAACCATAACAGGAAGACCAAAGAGGAGATGGGAATGATTTAATTTGAGTATCTTTGGTATTCAGGCCAAATTCATAAGTTGCTCATTTAACTTGTCTTCTTCAAACCTCCAGATGTGCCTGAGTGTTGTCAGACAAGGTGTGTCACTCCAACATGCTCATCAACAAGCAGCTGTACAGATGTATTCATTTTTGCATGCATATGTGGTCACTTACCCTCAAGAATGCAGCTGCAGTACAACTACACTACACTCAGACAAACACATGCATAGTTACTGTAGTCTCCCTTTCTTTTACTGTCCTCAGCTGGAAAGGTTTAAAAACAAACTTACCCAAATCCCTGGGAAGAAACCATAAAGAATTGGAAAACCACAGTGCTGGCTGAATTGTGATAATGACAGACGGAACATTTCCTGGCTTCTTGTTTTGATGGAAGATACTGATCTGAAGTAGTGTTACCTAAGACTCAGTGTGCCCAGGCGAAAAGATTACACCACTGAGGTTGAGGAAAAGTGAGAGGGCCAAGGAAACACAAAGCTGCAAGTGAGAACATTATTGCGGCTCAACGTCCGTGCCCCAGACCGCCTTCTGCTTATATCCCTGCCCATCGTCTGGGACTCTTTTATCAGCACCCCAATTGTATCCAGGCCATGGGCATTAGCTATGTTTTTAAATGTAGCTCAGCTTTGTAGTTAGATCACAGTCTCACCAAGCTGTTGCTTCAGTGATGAACTGATGGCAAACATCAGCCCCTTTTCATACACACTTACTGCTTTGCTTTAAGATTATGGATGCATTAATCTCCAAATGTATATGGTTGTAAATTGATTACCTGTCTGTGTTTACCCTTCTCTACCAAAAACTACTATTGGGACAAATTTCTTTCCTGTGCGTCTTTACTATTAACCTTCACATTATTTATTGTCCTACACTGATGATTTTCTGGTTGTCTTCCTCTCTTTTGGTATTTTTCATTTCCAAAGTTGTCAAAAGTAAACAGTAACTGGTCTGTCAGAGTTGACTTCCTGAAGTACTGTTATGTATGTGCATTTTTGGCACACATATTGAATATAGTAAACTCACTTACATGGATATCATGGTGCCCGGTACTCTATTCAAAGCCTTAGTGTTTTAGCATCTGCATTCCTTTGTGGCATAACCACCTCCAGATGTTATCTACCTAAAATGTACCCGTGTACATTTTTTTTTTCTGAAAAGATGGGGATCCCCTGCTTGGGTTGGTTCCCATATAAAGCCACTTTATTCAGAAACATGTTTTAACTTGTGAGCCCCTCAATAGATCATTCATTATAAAATATTAATCCATGCCTCACAAACAGTGATTATGTCATTTTATTGAAACAAAGAAGAAAAAAGTCCAGTATGCAAAATTTAAATTAAATTATTTTCATTTGGCAAAAATAAAAATTACAATAATTATACTTTAGTGTGCAATCACTTGATTGTATGAATTGTTTTTCATTACCCGAGAGTGAGCCTTTTCTATTTTTTATCAAGAGCTGGTTCGGCTTGATGGAAGCTGCCATTTTGGACCATGTTTTTAAAGTAGACCACAACAGACAAATTAAACAACTTTTGAACTTGGATGCGAACTGAAGGCAACATAGGTTCTCCATCACGGGGAAGGGTGAGGTGAAGAATGTTTAGCTGAATAATGCACTGTAATGACAACAATGTCTTTTTATTAGCTTTAAGACCATCTTTGTGCTCCAGGTGGGTTAGGTTTTTGCTCTTCAGTAAATAAACTTAATGAATGGAACTTCTACCTCACTGTAGCCTTAGGAGCCTAGAACAACTTAAAATTTTTTGTGTGCATCCATGTTGCTAGTCTACATAGATATTCGTACTTTTCCCCTGTGATTGTAGACATGATGACATATCTGTGAGCATGTCAGGTACCATCAGTGCAAAGCTGGTGCCATGTGACACCCCAGCAGCTTGTCAAAAGCTAATTGTGCTAATTGGTGAGCGCCAATCCTGTAACAAGGCTTTGAGGGGTGACCCACCGACACAGATGAAAGCGCTCAGATTTGTCTTGTGTCAAGGACTGGCGGGTTATTGGTGTGTCTGCTGACCTGCAGGCCAGTAAGGCACAACTGCAGTGCGGTAGCCAGTCTGTGTGTTAAGGGGGAGGAGAAGGATGGGCAGAACCTGAAATTAATAATTTTCTTGTGATCTCTGTACATGCAATCTAATGTACAAAGTACAGTTAATTTAATAGCTCAGTTTTTGAATTTTAACTTAATTTTTGAGGCCATACTGTAAATGGTAAATTTTCTGTAGTGCATTTCTTGTCCTGATGATCAGCTGCTTCACACTAGGGTTTAGCTGTTCACCAATTCACACCCATTCACTCAAACATTCATACACAACACATCTATCTGCAGTGCATTTTTCCCATCATCCATCTTTCATATCCATTCACATACTGCCGACACAGCCACCAGGAGCAACACGGGGTTGAGTGTCTTGCCCAGGGACATATGGGCATGAGGCACCATCACCTTGTAATATATAGACCCTGAACTAGCCTTAGCCCACACCTCTGTGCATCTATAGCTGTCCAATGCTTCAGTCTGTGGAAAATAATTAAGAATATATAATCAATTCTCGGGATTGATAGAGACCAAAACCAGACAGAAACTCTCTCAGGGGCTTTAAGGTCATTTTACTTTTGCAGCTTTAGTTGTCTGATAGCCTTAGCCTGGCTTTGAGAGTGGGGGGTGTTTGGTATTGGCTGTCTGTCTTTGGTGCTGGAGAATCGGTTTAAAAACAAAGAACATATGCTTCTGTTTATTCCTTCAGCTGTTCCTTAGTTGTATCCAGCTCACTCTGGTGGCTGTAACACTCTTTTCTTTATCAAAAATCCTTAATTCAGTTTTTATACCGTCTGAGAAGTTGCTACATACTGACATACATTTCTAGACACGTAGTCTAAAGGCATCTGAGAGCCATATAGATTTTTACAAAAAGACTGCAATTATATATTTAAATCCATCAAACAAATCAGCACTTTGATGGAGTGATAGATATTTTTTTAATATTTTGTGATATTCAAAGTGGCTATTTGTAAGCAATGTTATACAGTATATTAAGCCATTAAATGGCCACATTATGTCGAGTTTATGGAAACATGTTCAATTTTAATACTGATTTCAATGAAAACAATGGTGCAGCCAGTGTATTCACACATCACAAACGCTCTATCTGTCCCTCTGTCATGTTGTTGGATGAATATTCTTAACGTATGCAGGCTCAGCAGTGCAACCAAAAATCTTTTCTTTGGTTGCACTGGTGAACCTTACATTTTTCTGTACATTGATCAGTATGTGGCAACAAAATCAACACTGACCATCACAAATTGATTCTGTTTCCCCCCCCATTGTGATTTAAAACGCAACGTATCGTTCCATATACTCACTTTTCTCTCACTCACACTCACACGCACACACACACACACACACCAGCTGATTTATCTGCACCTTCTCTCCAAACAGTGTGCAGCCTCAAACAATAACATGAAGAAATAACATTGGTGGTGACTGACATACTTACTACAGTATTGCAACCAATGCTAAAAGTTAGTCTGGAGTCCTGGTATATACTGTGTTTACTACCCATATCTGTCACCTTGTCGTCTCCACTCGTGATAAGTTTTGCTGCTTCTTGCAACAGACAGACTTTCACTTTTAATCTCTGCCTGTTGTTGACATGAAACGAATAGTTTCAATGTTCATAAAAATAAAACAGACAGTGCTACAGTAAGTGTATGAGCATGGACATAATATAACACCAGGTATTACTGCAGCTGCATGTTTTCGTGTTCTGCAAACTTTTGCAGTCACGCTCTACAATGTTTTGAATTGGAAGTTTTATTGAAAACATTTGATACTCATTCAAAACTGTTATGTGATCCATGAGGTCCATGTGCATCAACACTGGTCGACATCCAGTCACCCTTACAGCAGCCGTGACTCAGGAAGGTAGAGCAGTTCATCTTCCAACGAAAAACACTGCAGTTCCCAGGTCCTCTACTCTGCGTGCCAAAGTGTCGTTAAGCAAGACACTGAACCTTAGTTTACTCCTGGCAGCTGATACAGGGTGCTTGCAAGTCTAAAAAACTATCGAATTTGAAACGTTGTTGTCCAGACCTTGAAAAGTCTGGATTTTTGTGTGAAAGTATTAAAAAAGTCTGGGAAAAGTTTAGCTCCATGGTCGAATGTTAGTCTGCCCATGCTTTTGTGGAATGTATGCACTTTTGTAATTTTCATATGTTTATATGTCAGTAAAAATATATTATAAACATACTATAAATTCTGCATTCATTGCATTATTCATTCATGCTTTTATTAAAATTAACTTCTCTACTAAACACAACTAGTAAAATCTCAGCAAGAGAGTAGGCATGCAACTATATAACTACATAAAGTCAAGGTCTTAAAAAAGTTTTCTGTTTTGAAAAAGTCTGGAATTTTTATTTGGAAAAGGGTAAGCACTGTCGTAGTGTGTGCTAAAGTGGTGCTACATATACACACTGTGTGAATGTGTGTGATTAGGTGAGAATAGCCAAACTATATAGTGAGGCACTCTGAATGTGTCAAGACTAGAAAATCAGCCTCATCTCACAAAAATTACATTCCCACACAAATAAACTGTGTTCTCAAATTACATTTTGTAGGGAATGATGGTTTTGACATCACTTTAGTATTTGAGGTGAAATTCAAACCTTGGAGTTGGAGGGGTGGGAGGTGACGTGTGACGAGGTGACTGACAGTGACAGCAGACTGCAGTTCAAGACCAAACAGTGTGGTGTGCTTGTATGCCAATATGTGGACATCCAACGTGTTGTTATAATTGACACCACAACATTTCAAGTGGTGTTTTTTTTTTTTTTTGTTTTTTGTTTTTTTTTAAATGAATGACGTATGAGGGAAAAAAAAACATCCTGGTTTCTTAACTCTAACCAGGTGCTTTTTTGCCTAAACCTTACCACAGTTTACTCACTATGCCTCCACATAACCACATTCATAAGTAGGGAATGGTTGCAATTACCCTTATTTCTGCCAAAAGCTCAACAGGTGCTTAAAGAGGCATTCACTGGAAAATCAAATTTCTGATGTTTTTCGGTGTGTCTCCGTGTCCTTCCCGTATCTAAGCATCACTAAAGTGTCACAATAAACACTTCAGCCACTTCTGAGAAAGAAAGGCTTCTCTGTTTACCTGAGCTCAAGCAAGCAGTTTTGAAAAGTCAAGTTTAGTTACGTAACTAGAACATTTGCTGTGCAACGAACCCTCTCCCAACAGCTACTCCTACAGCTATGGAAGTGAACATTCAACCTGAAGAAGACGAAGAACCGCAGAGCAGTCAGTCAGCTGGTAGCTGGCCAATCACAAGAGACTCAGTGTTCTGGGGGCGGGCATTAGCTCAGTGCCTGTTCAGAGGCTGGCAGAGAGCAGCAATAAACTGGCTTAATCTGAAGAGACTATGAGGTTTTTGACCATAAATATTATCTAATTAATCTAAGTAGACATCAGTAATCTCAATATTTGGTTCAAAAACAGTATTCTATATAACTTTAAGATATTTACGTTGATATACAATAAACATGAATGTAAAGATAAATATAAATGTAAATGTAAACATAAATTTATTTTTGTTTCAGAATTTAGGTTCCTTACAAAATGTAATCAAGATTGTAGTTTAGTTGTGTGGGACTGTAATCTTAGAAGACATTCAAAAAGAAATTCAAGTCTTGTCCTGTAATGATAATAATGCTGTATTCATAAGTTTCCAAATCAACCTTAATTTGGGGCAGGTGTGATTGAGTACCGTACGTGCATATATCTATGGCATAGTGTGGTCAGCTGTTGTGAGTATGCTGCCCATCCTGCATGCACACACACACACAAAATGTAACAGTGCTTTGCTGAATAGATATTCAACAGACAACAGGTCATTTTGTTACTGTGCAATGCCAGGGCTTACCAATAGAGAAGGGTGCTCGCTACCTAACTTGTAAACTGAGACACTTTGGCGTTGTCTTCTCTGTGCCAGAGAGAGAGAGAGAGTTTGATGTGTCCTTTTAGGTTTTGATGTGTCAGGGATGTAGGGTGGGTACCTAACAACATCCATGCAGACATGCAGGCATACTTATGTGCACACCAATTAACCTTCTTTTATCAGATCAATGAGAAATTAGCCTTGACTTTTCCATTACGCAACAGCCAGAAATCAAATTATAAGGTATATTATTAATAACAGTTAATGGATGAACTTCACAATAAACCTCACCCAAGGCAATGAATTTAAGCAGTCAACTCTCAACTGTGTTTATAGCTTGTCTCTTGTTTTTTTTTCAACATAGGTGGTATGATACTCTGTTACTGTAATATGCTGACACTTAGCCAGAGGCTTTTGAAGTCTTAAGTAATCATAATAATGTGGCTTTCTGGCATTTACTCTATTTCACTGAAAACATGTTACATTTCATCACAAATTAAAAAAAAAACCTCAACTGTCAGGGATCTGAATGCCCTGACTTATATTTTAGAAGATTTAATTAAATATTGAGTGATTGAAATGTATTTTCCTAGTTACATTAGTACTATAATCATATGTGAAATACAATATAATCTTATAATGGATGTTTTTTCCTGCATACTTAGGTCCGATAGTGTCTAGAACATGATACATTGCTTTACTCCCCCATCCACTAAGCACTGTCACTACACCCAAATGCTGTAGGTTTGCTCAATTTAAATGGCAGTAAAGGTATATTAAAATTTAACAAAGCATAAGACTCAACAGTCACTGAAGCTTGTTTGGTTTTAGTTGCCATACACTGAGCTGGAAGAAACATCAAACACAATTTGACTTGACAGTCGATCTAAGAGGGGTTAAACTGTGTGCGCACCAGAAATTAAATGAATGCACTGAATACTTGGCAAGTCTCTCTTCCCCAGTGCAATGTAGCTACATGAACATGTAAACTGTCTGAGTTTTGCAGACATTGCTGCAGGGCAGAGGGAATTACACTGTCACACAGAGGATATGGAGCTGTCGTGATATCCTCTTGGCACATAGTTGAAGACCATCCAGGTGGAAATTGGTATGCTCTGCCAAGAGGGAGGTTGTGAGGGCGGTAGTTGCGTGGGAGGTGTTCATCTGCATCAGAAATCATTGTCTTTGATGTGAACAGTATATGGCTTTACCTGTTGTGGCTGTCAAAGACACAAGAAGTGGTTTGTGATGTTAGATGTTGAGGCAAGCAGATGTTCAGTGTGTGCATTGTTGTGTTAGTTTTTGCACATCTGTACATTTTTGGCATTCATAAACTTCAGTGCACATCTGTCAGTACTGTAATGTTACTATAGACCTTATTTTTGAATGTGGAAGTAACTAAGTGTCCAACTTCTGTTTATATTTGACACTTCTGGTATTGGTTTCCTCCATGTATCTCTGAAAGGAGTGAGTCTCCTTTTTATCAAAGTTGTGCAAATATCAATAGCAAATGGAAATGGCAGGTTAGTTCCACATCCATACAATCTATCCCTGATGCTTTGCATCCACCTACACGTCTTGTTTGCGGCCGATGATCAAACATTTCTGTTCCATTAAAGCCTTTGGCTTAAACCTACTGTTACCTGTTTTTTGAAGGCAATAGTTGTTGTCCTCCCTGCTGTGTAAAGCTATCCAACTACTGACTGGAAATGCCGAACCAGAAGTCTTTCACACAAATAATGGCAGATGTCTACTCTATATCTCTCTGCCTAAAAATAAGGTTTACACACTATGGATGTGTGTTATTTTTTAAGCTTTAATTTGCTTTGCTATGCTTGTCAGTGGAAAAACAGGAGGCAATTATGAAAAAAGTTTTGTTCTCCTTATACAATTAATGTATTCCGATGACATTGAAGAGCTCCATAGACTTAATGATTACTGAATATATTGTACTGATTAGTTCAGTGGTATTTTAATGTTTTGTTAACATCTTTAAAATTAGTTGCTTAATGATTTTGAATGTATAAGGGAATAATTTAATAATTATTTATTATTATTTTCCCTTATTAGGCCACAAGCCTAATAAGGGAATTAGGCTCATAACCAGAGGCTTGTCAGTTTACCAGGTCAAGGGTTACCATGCCGCTGGGCAAGGTACCTAATCCCCATTGCTCTCCATATGCAGTTATGAGATGCCTGCTGTTTTTATGCCCAGGTTGTATGTTCATTACTAATGGGTAATAAGGGTGGGTTAAATGTAGAAGTTAAATTCACAATCACTGATTGGTGTGTGTGGCAATATAAGTAATTCTTCAAAAAAAATTTTGAATAATTCTTAAGTTATTTTCTGTAAAAGTGCTAAAAAAAAAGTATTGACACACTCATTGTCAAAGGTAATTATGCACATAAGCTCTTATGTACATCATGTCTTCATGAAAATGAATGATAATTATACGTTTGATCGTGACAGTTTGTTGAATGGAGAGTTTTTACAAAAGCAGCTAATTTTACTTTTCCTATATACGTCACAGTTGGTTTTACATGCTAGGTCTGGTATTCTGCTTAGCGTACTTAAAGTGACTAATTTATGCTGCATATTCCTTTTCATGTTGAAATGCATATTCCTTTTAAAAATGTTCTGCTTTTCAACCTGCCAAAGTCGAGTCCCTATAAATAATATTTACTGTCTTCAGTATCCAACTATGCATGCCTGGCATGTTGAGTATTACTAACATCTCCTAAAACAGCTATTGATTTAACTTTCATGAATGTTGACAGACATGGAGACAACCATAAAAATAAGATACAGCATATCAATAGTAAATCGCTGTGGAATTAAATCAGCACAGAGCCAGATTGTTGCACTTTTTTAGTTTATAGGTGGTCATCTTTTATCCAGCACAACACTGATATGCCACAATACTGTGATTCTTAATACATTAGCAAATACTGCATAAAAATGAATTTGGTGCAGAAGAACCGTTTTTTTTGACTTCAATCTTTTACTCGAGCCAGACCTGGTAAATGGCCATGACCACCCTCTCTGCAGACACACAGCAAAGCACATTTAATGGCTCTAAAAAAATGTCTTCAGAAATAGAGATGTGACCGACAGGATTTGGAAACCAGGTGTCTTGAGCAACAGATGCCTGTCTGGGTATGATTAAACTCAGTGCACTATCTCAAACATTCTCCAAGTGAGATAACATCAGACTAAAGGAGTTATTAAACCTATTAAACCGTACCGGCTACTGCTGTCTACTCATCAAGTGTGCATGTCATTAGCCAGTTCTTGTCATCTCCAGTTGGTGAATATGTTGGATATCATTGCATAATGTAGGTTTTGATTTCAAATAGAAACAATCCTATATTTAGAGAGGACTTTGGTGTGGTCTACTTACATGTGTTTTTTGTTTCCATCTAAACAGTACACTTGGAGCCCACACACCCATGGGACAAGAATGTGATCTTTGTCTAGAGATGCTGTTTGTTTTATCATTAATCCGACCACACCATATGTGTTTACACATGCTAATTGGTTTGTTGTCTGCATTCTGTCCACAATGTGTCAGCTTTTCACGAAGACCACTGAAAAAAATGTGATCCAACCCTCATATAAAGAGGCACACAACAATGGTTACACTTGTTGTGGAGCTTTTACAAAAGTAAGGAAACAGTATAATGATGACTGGTGACAGAGTACATGAGCTATGTCTCTTGGAGTCATAAGCCCTATTTGGACAGGATTAGTTTTACATGGAGAGGTGGGGTAAAGTAATTATCAGAGTTTCTCTGTGATTTTAGTTCCATCTGAATGTGCCATGTCAGTAATCAATGTCACTTAAGATTACAGTGACTTTTATCTTGGGTAAAAAGGTCCATAAAAGTCTTTAAAGCTGAATATACCAGCAGTAAATATGTGCGTTAATATTCTGTCATTGTTAGAAACTGAAAGTAAAGACAGCGCTTCCTACCTGGTTCAATTTTACATTTAGGCGTTTTAGCTTTTGTCGGCACAATGTTCATGTGTGTGTGCACTTATGATATCAGAAAGCAGTGTAGTACACACAACAAGCAATGTCATATGCATGTAGTTGCATGTGTACTTGTCTGTAGGACAGTGGTTCTCAAACTTTTTATACCAAGTACCACCTGAGAAAAAATACAGTGGTACAAATAGGCCAAAGTCAGCTACCAATTTTTCACAGGAGGCAGATATTTTATTTTCAATAAGATCATTTGCTCTCTCATCATCCTCCTCTTCCCCACATATATTTCAGACACTGGTATTTTTTTGGTAGGTGTTTTTTAAAATTAGATTTTTCTGTTGTCCCTCATCACAGCCATATTTTTGCTGGGCTCCTGTTTGCCTGCTCTTGCTGCTTCCCAGCATAGGGAGTGCTCAGAGTGTTGTCACCTGTATAAAATACATTGACCCTGCCCAATTACTTAATACAAACACATTCTAAGAAAATTGTAATTCCTGACCAGTAACTGAGTGAAGTTCCTGGAACTATCATGACCTGTTCCAACTTAATAGAGTAAAAGCTGCTGACAAGGGAAGGTGATTTTCATCTTCTGTAGTCATCTTTTCTCATAAACCTTTTTTCAAAACTCAGCTTCCATTAGTCTGTACACCGAACTCAAGCCCACACACATCTTAAGACCTCAACTTCCCTGTGTGTAGTTCATTGGGCAGTTTTCACTCTTCCTGTGTGATTTGTGACTTAATCGCACCAGATGAAAGATGAGTCCCCTGGGCTGTCTGGGCCATGAGACACTCTTCCTCAGCTCTTGTGATCTGGATTACCCGTAAAAAGTGCCTGAGAGGACGGTTGAAAGAAGACCAAAAAATAATGTGGTAGTATTACCTGATTTACCAGATTACGTAAGATTATGTGATAATGTAAGATTAAATGATATCCCGACTTCACCATAACTTAAACTCAATTATTTCACTTAACACAGGTTAACTTTTAATTCAGAAAATGTCAACCAACAATACTTGATTTTACAGCAGCAGTATATAGTACAATATACTCTAAATGCATTTGGAAAGAAAAATCTCATGACATTCTTCAATTAATTCCATGATTGATTTTGTGCAAATTATTTACCTTATGCTCAGTATAACATATTTTGCTTTTAAATTTGAACTTTAATTGAGTGTGCCACTTTGCCTTCCCTCACGTCCTCCTCTGGGAACAGTTAGATGCCGTTTGTTGGAGCTGATGTGGGTGGTGTGAGCCATGCAACCCTGCCTGCCACCCTGCTCCAGTGTCCTCGTTTGTCCCTGTCTGGTCTGCCCACCCCTCCACCTCCCTCCTGCTGTGTCCTTTCTGAGGACCAGCTCCTCTGAACCCAAACAACAGTCCCATTTGTCCTGCCAGTGCTGTGAATGCACTCGGCCATCTTTAGCTGTGTTTCTGCCAGCCCTACAAGATGCCAAACCTGAGGACCTTACTCATATGCCAGCTCTTTTTTTTTTTTGCTTTCTTTCATTCTTTCTGTCTGGGTTTGTGACTGTGCCAATTTCTAAGTTGGTGGTGAAGGGTCCTGAGAGGCACTATTTGTGTGGCTTTGTGAATGTGAAGCTGTTGCACAGTGTATGCCAAAATCAGCTGATTGTGATGTACATATAATGTATATATGTACATACAGTATATTGTAGATTGCATACAAATGAATTTCACTGAAGTTAATAAATTATTGTAGAATCTCCTGCTGTCTGGATATGAGTTTCTTAGGTTAATTAATTGCTTTCTTTTTGGCACTTGTTGCTTTTATATTCGTTGTTGCACCTTTTTTATGCTTAAAGTTTGTGTTATAGTGAGTTAAGCTTCCAATAGGTTTTTATGATTCATAGATGTAAATACATTTAATTTGACTTTGCCAGACCAATCCATATTTGTGATTGGGTCTCTTGTTTGACAAAACAAGTTTTTACACCAGTGCTATGTCTTACTCAAGTGAGTTGTTATCAAATGTTATGAATATTTTTAAGCCATTTGCATTTGTTCAGCCACTGCTAATTTGAGACCAATAGGCCATGGACTAGAGGTGAATGTCTCATTGCTTCTCACTTCTCAATTCTCCCTTCTCCATCACCATTGTGAGCAAGATGGATGAGTGAATATATGTGAACACTGCATTGGCTCCCAGCACTGGTTTTAGAACAAAACTAGTAAGGAACACTCACTTTTAAGGACTTAATTCCTAAAGAACTTAATGTTTTTTTAATTATTTAGACCATAGGTGACTGAAATATCTCAGTATTTTTTTTTTTATCTGACATTCTGACAGATTTTAGCTTTCCAGATTCAGGCACTCCAGCAGCATCTCTGTCAACTTGACAAACAAGAAAGTGGGCAAAAAAGGCATCAGTAGGGAGGGCCTCCTCGGCTGAGTGGAGAGGATGAAAACGGGGGATTAATCTGGTCTGTCTGGTACATTACCCATGAATGAAGCCTGAGCATGTCAGGGGACTCATGGAGGATGCACTCTGGCCTTAGAATACAAAGAGAGGGCATGGCCAGTCACTTTGTAGCACTTAAATCCACCACTTCTGCTTCCACACATCATTCACTTTAGTCATTTCTTTGCTTTTTTTTTTCTTGGATGAGGTGGGGGGTAGGAGTGGGACAGTTTATTTAACATGACATCTAAGGCATCTTGGGAACCCCAACAAACAGATAAACATTCCCTTTATACACGAGCAAAGTTTTAATCATATAACAAACCAACAATGAATGGATTGTGGTCTTAAAACTGAGTCAAGTTCTTGTTTTCCCTTCTCCTCTCACTTTGTCATCTTTCTCAGAATAAACTCAAGTGCCTGCTTTCCTGTCTGAGGTTATTGTCTATGTCAATGGCCAAACACATTGTAAACAACTAGCCATTTGATCCCCATGCCCCACCTCTCTCCACTTTTAGAACCTAGTGGCCCCTTAATGAGGATGCCCTGGCTATCGTGGATGTGTCCAGACTTGTCATGCCCCCCCCCCCCCCCCTCTTATATGCCCTGGCTATCGTGGATGTGTCCAGACTTGTCATGCCCCCCCCCCCCCCCCTCTTATTCTTGACTACTGTTGCCATGTAGAAGATCTGATTATAGCCCCGTGCTAGGTGTTCATTACTGCCTCTGTGGTTATGATGTCACTGACATCTTGTGTTCATGATTCAGTTCAATGTGTTTATGGGCCAGGCTTAATCCAGCACACCAGTAGGGGTGGGCAGTGTCTGAATTCCTTTGTACAGTGTTCACATTATGATCTCATCACATGTGTGTACTTTAACACTGATCCAGGCTTCTTTGATACATAGTCAAAATATACAAGATTAATAATGGCCAAAACTGCTATACATCAGAGAGAAGACAGGGAATAAGAAGTACCCAAATGGAATAATAATAGTGGTGAGAAATGAGATGTGATGACACAAGAATGTATCCATCCATCCATTCACTTTCTGCCACTTATCCGAGGTCAGGTCACGGGGGCAGCAGCTTAAGCAGAGAAACCCAGACTTCCCTCTCCCTAGCCACCTCATCTAGCTCTTCTGGGGGAATCCCAAGGCGTTCCCAGGCCAGCCAAGAGCCATAGTCTGTCCAGCGAGTCCTGGGTCTCCCCCAGGGCCTCCTCCCAGTGGGACCTGCACAGAAAACCTTACCAGGGAGGCATCCCAAACCACCTCATCTAGCTTATCTCGATGTGGAGGAGCAGCAGCTGTACTCTGAGCCCCTCCTGGATGAAGGAGCTTCTCACCCTCTCTCCTAAGGGAGAGTCCAGACACCTTGCGGAGGAAACTCATTTCGGCCACCTATATCCGAGATCTCATTCTTTCAGTCACTACCCACAGCTCATGACCATGTTTGAGGGTAGGAACGTAGATCGACCAGTAAATCAAGAGCTTCACCTTTCAGCTCAAGGCTTAAGAGTGTATATAATGTCATACATAAATGAAAAGCTCTACAGAGTACTGTACAAAATACTGTCAATGTAATTACATTTCTAATGGGTTATTAAAATAGCAGCTAAAGGGGTCTCAACAATATCACAGTCTCTTTGCAAACTTGATACTTTGGCAACAACGTCTGAATGTTGGAAGTTAGCTGATGCATTTCTGAGTATGTATGATATAGTTTTGGACAGTTTCAGAATATTTCAACTGCCTTAAGAAGATGCACCCAGACATTTTAAGATGTTTTGTTCTGCAGTGCAGTACAACTGCAACAGAGACATTCACTGCAGACAGCATTGTGTGGGACTTGGCAGACACCCCCTGAAGCATCTTTTGAAAGAGGTTACCTTGTTTGCCCCTTGAGCTATTTTCACTCAGCTTCTCTGTCTGAACTCGCCAGTCTGTGAAAATACTCTTCACTAACCTTACCTCCTCCTCTCTCCTTCCCACCTCATGTCTGTTGTGACATCACCAACTCCAGGTATCCAAAGCAGAGAGCAGTAAATGGACATTTGTTTAATAAGCATTATTAACACACCTGTTTGCTGCACATTCCTGATTACTTGGTCTAATGGACACACTTTAAGTAGGATTAGTCAAGTCTGGGATCCTACACCTGAACCCTCCCACTCTTCTAACTCAAGGCTGTGGAAAAGTCTACTGCAACAAGGTTTGATGGTGTGTTGATATCCATACACACCGATACATCCTGTTTGTCTGGAATTTGTTATTAAAGTAAAGGAGGAAAAATGGGACTTGCAAGAATAATTAAACCTAAAACCATGGATGAAAAATGTAACAAACAAATCCCATAACTGCAGAAAGATTATTGGAGATGTCAAAATAAATTTTCCTTTTTTTTTAATATATTTGCCACATTTTGAAAAAATGAGAAAATAAATTGTCTTAAGTTAAACTACTGCAAGTCCACTTTAGTCCAAGTGATCTAAAGCTAAGTGCATTTTCCTAAAGATGTATAAAAACTAATTTTAATATTAACAGTGTGTTTTTGAACACATTGTTTTTGACAGGAGTTGTGATTTATTTGCCACTGGGGGACTCCTGCTTGTTTAAGTTGTTTTGAAGAAGACTTTTGCCTTTGCATGGGTATTTTTCACATCCAGCATCTCTTTTTTCAAAACCTTCAAAATTGATCACACTCTTGCAGTGCCACTGTAATACACATTAGAGTCAAAATAGAGGTAGATGCAGCTTTGCTTTCTGAGGATGTAGATGCAACAATATGATGCATATTTTTGATTGTATTGGAAAAAAGGCCAGAAATTAGAAATCACGCCACAATAGGAGCTCTCCATGATACACATTTATAATATTGTATCCTCTTTTCTTTAGTAATCCGAGCCTGTGGAAAGATGGAATCTGTGTTCACCTGTGGGAATTTACTGCCAGTCAGTCACAATGTAGAGAGTGGTGTCCAAATTCACACAGTGCTTAAGACTGTGTACATCTGGACATTGGCATGTTAAACAGAAACATTTACACGCACTTATCTCTTGTAATGGAGGCCTTTTGAAGTAATGCATGGGTGCTGAGAGCATGTATTGTTTACTTGACACATTCATCAACCATTTATACTCACACACCTCCAGTGGAGTCACATCACCAGAAAGTATCTTGTTGAGCCATATATATTTTCAGCAGTGTTTATACCTGTTAGAGAAATGCAGGTGATATCCCTGTTGTTCCTCTGTGCAGTCCAATTGGTCTGAACAGACCCAAAGGGTGTAAATTTAGATGTAGATATAGACGAAAGCAGTGCAATGACAGCCAAACAAATAAATGAGAAGATTTGGAAATGGTCCAACTCCCATAACAATGCTCACTCAGCAAACTGTGCTTTATCTACTTTGATTTGACTTTGAGTTGGCAATTCATGTTGATTTGACTTTCTTCCAAAATGTACTAATTTACTCCCCATGGCAAAGGATTCACTTAACTGCTTGAATTAGTTGGTCGCACTTGAGAAGCTCTCTTTTCTCACCTGTAACTAAATGTTTCACAATGATACATATACTCTTGTCTTTGAATGATAACTTCTGCTCCCATGGGCATTTTATTACATTTTTAAATACATTCTCAATCTTTGATAAAGGGATTGTACTTTCCCTTAATTGGCCGTAGATGTTACCAACCGTCAAACATAAGTTTCACACAAACTGTCCAAATATTTAACAACAAAAAGTGCAGACATTTTCATAAGTCATACACAGCTTCCCTGTTTTCTTTTCTTTCATACACATCCAAGGCGTTTGTTTAAACAGGGTTCCAAGATCCCATTGATAATGACTTTGAGCTCTCCAGCGTAGCTGTACAGTTGTAGATTTCAATAAAGTTAGTAAAATGATCTCATAATTTAGACATTGACTGTATTTCACTCCCATTCATCAAAAGAAAAACATGGAGACATTTATCTCTGCCATATGCTCACCCAGTCTGCATTTTCATCAAACAATTTGAATAAGAAACTGTTACTCTACTCTCTACTATAAATATCACACTAAATTTTGATATAGGAAATCTCAAGGACTCTACTGCAACAGGTCCTGTATGCATACACTACCACTTGCATTTGCTTAGTTATTGGGATTTCCATAATATAAACATCTAGTCCAGGTTTGGTCTTGCTATGTGAAGGCTCATCTAGATCATCTATTACTGTGTTAATGAAACATTACTGTATGAATGTTCAATTCTTAAGCCCTAACACAACTCGCTAAATAAAAAAAGAACACAAATATCAATCTGTAGTTGCATATTGTTCAGTGATTCTCAATGTTCTATCATTAGCAATGCTATAATGACCATAGAGTATAATTCTCACTCACTTTATGGGGACACAGCATAAACAGCATCTACAGGTTAAAGTGTATTTAGTTATATTTTAATGATAGCATGACTATGGCTTTTTAAAATTGGAGTGGAACCGTAATTAATGGGTTTGTGCCACTATTTCATGTCTTTCATATAGAGAAATCATAACATCTAACATCATGATTCACTGATATATAATTCAGAATTATTTCCCTGAGCAGACGCTGTTTGTCTCTCTCTGCCTCTCTACGAGTGTGACAGCTCACACACGTCTCATGTCCCTCTTTACCCTCACTCAAAGAAAACACAGACTTGGCTCTGCGTACGGTTCAATGCTTGTATGCCAGTTAAAAGAGTTTGAATGTTGAACAGATATTCTGAACACACTGTACTGTGCAGAAGTCAGCAGACACTGCCATTCTGTCTTTTTCATTACAATGTACATTTGCAGAACAGGAAATAAGTTTAGTTATATTCAAGAAATGTTAAATTGGTTGTTCCTGATTAATCACCTTTGGACACTTATGACAAATCTTACATTTGTTTTTCCAAATATTCTGTAGTCCTCAAAATGTATCCATGCATTCACTTTTATACTTGGGATTTTTTTTGGGTTGTTTGTTATGCCATCTTCTCTGTTTAGCTCAACAGGGGAAGTGATGATGGGTGATTGGTCAGAAATGCTCTTTAACTATTGTGGTAATGGACATAGTTAGTAGAAGGAGGCATGACTTTTGTTTGAAATATGACGCATTTCTTTCCTGGAGCAACAGTGTTCTTACTCACCCATGATGGGTGGTAGACATCCAGATGGCTATTTGAATGTTACATCCGATAGACGACTTGCTCTTAGCCACGAAATAGTTCAGAAGTTGTCAGTGTGTATTATGTAGGTAGTTACACTGCCAACTAAGTGAGGCGCTACAACGTGTGCTACCATGCACGATTTATGTAACTCAGCACAGGCTGAATCTTGCCTGCACCATTTCTTCTAAATAGACACTGTAGTGCATTGATCTAAATTTGAGTGTGTTCCAAATTTTTGCATATGACCTCACAGTTATGAATCAAACAGGTAATTTGTTAAGTTTGTGCTTTCTAGGTGATTCATCAGTGAGTCTCACACTATGACAGGCAGCATAATATATTGTGCTATTAAATACTCTGCTTTATCTGCCAAGGGGTTTGGTCATTATCCATAGAAATATGTTAAAATTGTAGCATTTCTGACATTTTCAGAAATTTTCAAAGTATGGTTAGTAACTGAAAAAAGAATCTTCTGGGAGCCCAGAGATTTGATTCATATGCTCCCAATAGCAGTGTTGGTGTTGCTGTGTTAAACTGACAGACCCCTGCATGTCTCCCACAGATCTTGTAAGTTTTGGATACCTTGTGTATCCGGAGCTGTTACTCTCTTTTCAATGGCCATTTCAGTCATTTTCATACAGAAAGTCCGTTGATAACTTTTTAGCAGTCTGGGTTGGGAGTAGTCCGAGACGGAAGTAGCTAGTCAACCACTGTCCTCTGTCACATTTTGCACATGGTGAACTTTCAGGTCTTGGCACACATTGGGTGGTGGCTGTGCTCAATGACTCATGTGGTGCCCAGTGAAACTTTCGTCAAACGTCTGGCACATGGTGTGTGTGTCACTGTGGCCTGTGACGCTGGTGGCTCTAAATTCTCCAGTGGCAGCTGATTGGTTGTGTAGAAGATGAGGTCCAGGTAAGGGCCAATCATTGAACCTTGAGAAGAGAAACAACAGTGTGAGCCACTCTGTTACCAAATGGTTTCAACTTACTTGCAAAGATCACCCTTACAATACCTTACACTTGCGTCAATACTGTGTGGAAATGTCTTAATATTGCCAGCTCATTTTGAATAAAATCAACACGATGAAAGTTTTCCATTAGTCACCAATTAAAATGTTATATCATATTAGTTCTTTCAACTTCTAAGTATGTTTTTGCCTTCTGTTCATTTCTAACAGGACCTAAGGAATGCTGCTAGCAGCAGCTTCCAATGATACTTTTATGTAGTGAGAAAAATAGTTTTTAGTAATTCTTATCAATTTAATTAGGTTATCAAATTAACATCAGTCTCATAATCCTTTTTGAGACTGCAGTGGAATAAATAAGTACTAAGACACTCAACAGAACACATGCAGTCACACGTAACAATCTACAAATAGCATAAAAACCTCTTTAAAAAGGTAAAAAAAAGTTTATGTTACATGCACTGTACCTTGAGTTTGAGGAATGCTTTCCTATTATTTTACATACATATGCACATATTTTCTGTTGATTGTCTTTTTTTACAAAAAGTCATGATACAAAGTGATGGGCACAGTCTGTCTGCTCTCAGCTTGTTTCAATTGTTTATTTCAGAAAAGCTGAAATAAGCTGGTCTATAAGCATTGGTGTTCACAACAAATGTGATGCT
Organism: Brachirus orientalis; assembly: GCA_016785285.1. Lineage (NCBI taxonomy): Eukaryota > Metazoa > Chordata > Actinopteri > Pleuronectiformes > Soleidae > Brachirus > Brachirus orientalis. Next base: position 1,084,122 of record JAFBJR010000190.1, read on the forward strand.
ATTCTACTACATTAAGTTTGGTTGCCCTTTTCTTTTTCCACACACCTCATCACTGGTCAGTGATTAATCATTCTAGCAGGGGTCTGTGAGCTTCAACCTCTCTTAGTCTTTTCATCTAGATTTAATCATCAGTAGTAAGCATTCAGACACACCAGGCAATCAATAACAAATTGCTGCAGCCCTGTCAAATGATTCAGCAGATGTTTGTATCCTTTAGGGGGAGGCTTTTGCCTTAAGAGAGTTAAGTAATTTTGCAAAATTAGAAGTGAGCCAATTTCATCTTTCTCTTTCTCTCTGCAGAATAATCATTAAGAGAACTTCCAAAAGGGCTCAAAGCCAGTCTTGTAAAGATGAGATCATGCTGCAATGTCAAATAATTTTAAAATTGGGACTAATGAAAACTGCAAATGGAGTGCAGTCAGCATTTTAATCAGACATTTTGTTTTATTTTTTTTGCTAATTTCCTATCAAAGCATTTCATCAAGAAGCCAAATGAAAATGAATTCTCTAAAACCGAATGGTCTAGCTTCTGCCTAAATATTCCTGGTGCAGAGTTTAGAAATGGCATGCACAGATAGACCCCAATGTAGTTTTTTTTTTTTTTTTTTTTTTTAATCGATTCAGTAATGCTTGACAACATTGTAAGCTACTTGTTGGTTGTTTTAATGGCCATTGCTTATGCTATAATACACCTATCAGATTACATGTGAAGAGTATAGTAAGATACCTTTTTGTATGATTTATATGAAAATATCTGTGCAATGACTGAATCAGATTCTCTCACTCTGTATGCTGAGTGAGCAGACGAGACTGTTGGAGGTGCTGAGGGGGAGGACGGGGATGAACAGGAGGAAAGCAGACAGGCAGAGTGGATGGGGGGGGGGTCAGGTGGCACTGCTCGCTGACCTTGACAGTGGAGCCATGGCAATGACTGGAATGGCTCTGCCACCTCTCCTCCTCACTGTCTGATCTTCTTTATCACTGTGTCTCTCTTTCTCTTCCACGCTCTGCCTTTCTCTTCCACGCTTGTTGCTTGTTCAGAGCAAGTGTAGTCTCTTGGCTGTGGCAGCCAAAATGCACCACCAGCTCTCTGCTGCAGTTCACCCCCTCTTACCTCACGTCTGCTCTTTTTTCCAGACAAGCGGGTTTAAAAAGTCAACTGCGTATTGAGCCGTCTAGACTGAAGCCGGTCAGCAACCAGCCCTCCCCACCCCCAGCTCCCCTCCCCAAGCCCCCAACTCATAAGTTGCTGGCTGCAGTGGAAAAACAGATGAGGAGCAGGTGACCTTGCTGAGCTCTGTCCACTCATTTTTAGCCAAGAGGCAAAGGGCGCTATGGCCATAATATTTAAACATACTGACCATAATGACTGACCGTAATGTAATACTGTACTGAAAGCCAAGCTCAAGGAAGTTGGCCTTGGACATGTTGACAGGAGGGTGATGTGATGATTTGTAAAATATTCAAAGAGTCTTAATTTGCTAACAATATCTGATGCATGGAATCACTTATGTTTCGGTTTAACCTGTCCTAAGATACATTAAAAATACTATTTTTTTACAGTAAAACACTATGTATGTATATTTACATTGGTTACAAGTGTTGACCTTTTTAAATGCGGTTGCATTCAATGCCAGTCTGAGCTTCTCACTCACCTGCTTTTATCTCTTTTGATGTTCAGTTTTACAAGTCATTTTTACCTACTTGTTTTGGATGCCAGTAGCAACTTTGTGATTAACTTTACTGCCGGTCAAAATGTATGTCACTTTGCATTGCACAAACAAATAATTTGTTTCGGAAACTCACAGTATGATCAGCAAACAGAAACCTGAAAAATTCACTTTGTGGCATTGCACAGCTCTCAGGTTTTATTAGCCCTGAGGAGAAACACAAGACTGTTGCTGCTGGTGCACAATTTGCTAAGCTGTTAATACTGAAAATGAAATTCTATATCTTCTTCATGGCACTCAGAAGTTTTATTTTACACAGATGTTTGCAAACAATTTATACAAACTGCAGAAGACTCCATTAGTTTGTGAAAGTGTTTTCTGTCCCCTGCTGTCAGTTGATGAGGTGTGTGGCACCCCCGAAGTGTGACATTCCATGTTAAACAGCACGTGACAGTTTTTTAAGAGGTGTCTCCAGCCAGCCAGTGGCCATGGCATATGTTCTTAAATGATAAAATGGTAAAGTAGCGTTGACAGCTTTATCTTCCAATAGTAACTGTTACATTCAATATATTTTTAAATGCAAGGGTCTGCCTTTCAATCTTGTGTTTAACATTGCCTGTTTCTGCTTTTCAGTATGTGGAAAAAAAAAGAAACGTTAGGTTTGCTATACTTATCTATTTCAATAATATAAATATAAATGGGTTGTCGAAGCCCATATAATCATATGTGGCCTCTGTGGAACACACGTGTTTCTCAGCAAGCAGGATGAAAATTGCTGTGTGGTTAGTGAGCTATACCTTAGCTTTTTGCATGTGAAACAAAATGCCTGAATCCTATTTTGTTGTTTCATCCTTTTACATTAATAGAAAATTAATAAATTGATAAAATAAAAAGGGCAGTCTACTGATGGTGACCAGAGAGGGCTTATCATGCAAGAACAGCTAATTTAAGTATCAACTCTTAAATTTGAGGTATGTTGGTGAGAACATTGTGCTAGTCTCATATGTATTGTATTTGTACAAATCCATGAAGCAAATTACATACAGATACAAACTTTTGGCATTGTGGCTCCACCAAGGGGCAGGTGTGTGTGTGTGTGTATGCTTGGGTAGATGGCTAAGTGAGATATGTAAATTCAATTCAATTCAATTCAATTTTATTTGTATAGCGCCAAATCACAACATACATTATCTCAAGGCACTGTACATAATAAGGCCAAAACCTTTACAATATTACAGAGAGAAAAGAAACCCAACAGTTCACACAATGAGCAAGCACTAGGCATCAGTGGAGAGAAAAAACTCCCTTTTAACAGGAAGAAATCTCTGACAGAACCAGGCTCAAAGATGTGCGGTCATCTGCCTCGACCGGTTGGGGTAAATGTTGTTAAGTGCTTTAAGTTGCATGGATTAGAAATTCACTCTAAATGTTGTCCATATAATTACGTATATTTACATGAACACTTTTTTAAGTGGCCCTGATGTCAAACCCTGCTCCTCAGAATGGTGTTGAGACCACATGTTTTTGCCAATATCTGATTTGTTTTAATAAATGGTTAACCGTTTTTGTTGTATTGAAGCAAACATTTCAAAGTACCTCTTAACCCCTAAATGCTTATTGTGTTTGTGTTGGTGATTAGAAACACTTTTCAGACCATCGCTGCCAGGATAAATCTCACAGACGTGGACTTAATGTTTTACCCTCTCCTACTTTGGGAGATGAGGGCGGAAATAAGCAAAGCTGCATGTAGTACCCTCTAGAGAATGTGTGCTAGTCCTTTGGCACGCAATATGTGAAGCTACTTAGAAAGTTGTTGTTCCTTTGATGGTTCATCTCTCACATCTTTTTTCTGTCCTGCCAGTGCAGCCCTCCCTCCCACCTTCATATCTGCCTTCTTTTATTTTCCCACCCATACAGCCTTTCTCATCCTGTCATCCTGGGCTGGTGGTCTGTCCCTTTGGGAGGTTAAGGGGCACTGTGGGTGAGAGGGCAGTCGGCAGGTTGTGTGGGCACCACACTCGCCTTTTCCCACACCCTGCGTCAAATAATGCTGAACCCTGACCTCAGTGGCTCCTCACTCTCAAAATCGGAGTGGAACTCAATTCAGCAAGGCAGACCCTATTCAGAACTGAACTTTCCATTGGAGGAGAAAAGAATCCCCCGTTTCAATTGTCATCACTGCCCTCCCTTTGTCTGCTGGTCAAGCAGGGTCGGACGGCCGGCCACACTGGCCAGGACAAGACTTCCGAAAAGCCTATTCAGCATGTGATTTGACCCCCAGGTTCCATTGCTGACTCATAGGGATCAAACGCTGGGAATCACCAGGGACTCTATTCCATAGAGATTTTCTTCCATTGAAACATACCCCTTTGACAAAACACAAACAGTTTTTTTTTTTTTTTATCAAAAAGTTTTCTTGATGGCATGGCAATGTGTTCTGGCTCTATGGAAGTGATTAGGGAAGACTTCAGTTGCAGTCTGCTTTCTTCTCTCTGTCTTGCATACCGTGTTGCTCATTATTAAGTTTATGCAATTAGATGAAAAAGAGCACACATGGGGCAGCTTTCATTCTTGACAGTTGTGAGATGAAAATGTTTGTCAGTGTTGTGGCTGGGGCAGCTGTTGCTCAGGCTGGGCCATAGTATTTTCTCTGCACCCTTGATATCCTGGTATCCTGGTAGTGATTAAAACCAGTCAGAAGCAGCTTTGTGACGGAAGAAATAATAGAGCACAAAAAAAAAAATTCCTAAACTACATCAAATGTCATTTTTAATGCTGAGGGCATTGAGCACTGCAACTTTGCATATAGTGAAGAAGATATATAAAAGGGTGGCTTATGTGTGGATTTAATAAAATTCACTGTCATAGAGTGATTTAGTATGAATTAAAGGTAAACTAGAAACAGCTGGAGAAGGTGCGTGTAATGTGTGCTTTATATTTTGTCCAAACAAGCTGTAATTTTATTATTTCCTTTGTTCTCTCATTAGTTTCTGTTTCCCCATTAGTCTTTGGTTTCATTGGTTTGCTCTCTTTACTGTAGTAAACCTCTCTGTGACTAATTTACAGGATGCACACAAACATGTATACTTGCACAGATACATGTCATGATCAGAAATAGAAGAAGGTAAAAGGCAGAAAAGTTAATAAAACCCAGGAACCTTGAATTTCAAATATGATGATCCCATGGTGTGTGAGTGTATGTAATTTAATTATTTATCTATTTATATATTTGTGAGATCCAAAAAAATTACAAATCTATCTTTGTGAGGACATTTCTACCTTATGGGGACATTGTCTAGGCCTTACATCTTTCAAGGGCTTTTTTTAGGGTTAGAATTGGGTTAGGGTTAGGTACTTAGTTGTCATAGTTAGGGTAAGGGGCTAGAGAATGAATTATGTCTATGTTGTGTCCTCACCAAGATATGAAAACAAGTTTGTGTGGTTGTGCATGTGTGTGCATTCGCACAGACTCCAACTCAACTTGACGCATGGTTTAAATCTTTTGCAGAGGGGGAGCACTTTGATTGTAATGCCGCGTGCTGTGTGTTGAAGTGGGGGCCTGCTGCAGCTTTCAAGCTGGTCAACTGTCAGGACTGGAGCGTGAAAGGGGCCTCAGAGTGAAAGGAGTGGAGGGTCCCACTATGGGGGTCTTGGAGGAGGAGGGGTGGCTTGTGACAGACCTCCTGGGCTTTGAGAGCCCTCTGTGTGGGCTGCTTCAGCTAGGCTGCCCTCTTCATAATAAGATGACTGAAAAAGCTGGGTTCAGGGGAAGGTGCTGGCATATTGGCCCCTGCAGCAGTTAGTGTGGGCAGGACGCCAGCTCACCCGTACAAGTTCCACAGACCAGATGTTACTTGTCAGGGAGCTCTTGGCCTTTAATAAATTAAGTTACTGTAAATCTGTTATAAGGCAAGACAAACACAAATCCCCCCTATAACTACTCTCGCATCCCAGATATTCTGACCTTGCAGAATATTCTTAGTCTCCCACAGGTCAACCCCTGGGGAAGGGGCCATGTCCCAGCTACTGAACCTGCCAGTCATTTTCCAAACTACACAAGAGGACGGATGTTTTCCTTCGCCTTTGCCCCAACCTACACTCTAACTATAGAAAATGTCATTCATGCCTCTAGACTGTAACTTCACCAGGTTCATGACCCTCAGTCCTTGAGCTCTTTTAGGAACCTGACCCGAAGTTAAATATATTTTAAGATGTCTTGCTATAAGAGAACCTTGTGTCATTGGGTTTAGTCTTTGGCCATTTACTTACTGTATGTGTCTGATTTTCTCAGTACAGCTTCTCATCTGGAGTTTTTTGAGAGTCATTTGATCATCATCATCATCAAAGAAAATACAATAAAAAAAATACAAAACATAAAATTGTTCCTGATCATTGTCCAAGACCTGCTCGTTCTCTGAATGAGAATGTTGTCTGGCACATCTTTTAGATATATTTTAAGAGTTGCTGTCTATATGGAAAGGACATTATCACTGTGTAGCCTCTTTAGTGCAATAGCATTGTTCCAAAGAGCACACTGAAAGGGTTGGCAAGAATGTCCCCAGTTCAGTCTTTCTTAGATTTACAGTGCCTCTGAGGATGGCTCTGATCTGGCAGTGGTCAGTTGGCTTTGAAGTGAACTGTTCCGCAAGTGAATCACTTTGAACCAGCACTGAGCTGAGCCTTGGGGAGACCCAGGGTCCCACAAGTGGAGCATGACAGTAAATCTAGTAGCAGCTAACTTTTAACACTGTGACATGTTGACTCAAGTCTTAATTTTCTGCCTGCTGTATCCTTTGGCCCAACTGTTTTGCAGCTATAGCTTAGTTTCAGGATGGCCTCAATGTTTATGTGTTTGGTAGGCCTGGGTTGTACATGTTCCAAAGTTCATATCTTTTTGTCTTTTTCCTGCTCCCTCTTTGTGCTCAGGCTTAAGATTTTACAATTGTTTTTTAAACAGTTCTGCATGGGCCTTCTCAGTCATGTGCATTCACAAAAAATTCACTAATCAAAAGTTAACCAATTGAGAAAGAAAGTAGAAAACAGCACATTCCTATTAATATCAACCTGTCACGAAAAATGCTGTAGGTTTGTCCACAACAATAGCTGTAGTGAGTAGTATAGAGTGCTAGTACATGATGTGAATTGTTGTGAAAATGCATTTGTCACATGCCCATTTTGAGGCTTAATACTCCTCTATTGCTCTGATCACTAGAAATTCTTACAAAACTCCTTGGTGGAGTGTGACGTTTGGAAACATTGGTACTAGTGTACGGTGTCTCACCACTTTTTAAAACTATATTTTTAGTAATTATTTCATAATCAGCAATTAAGTGGCAGACAGAAAACAAGAAGAGAAAGCGAGGGGGTATGACATGATGTAATACTGGTCTGCAGCTGGAATCCAGCTGTGGTTGTAGAGGATATGTTTTTCACCATAACCAGTCAAACCATTTATTTCAAGCCAAACCACTGATCCACAGGGTTGCTTCCTACAGCTAATGCTTTCACTTTCAACAGAGATGTGTTTTATCGACCATTACGGCTCAATTCACACAGATGCAAAACTGTGTGTCTCTTGCTCAAGGTGCTATAGCCCTTTTAGGATTGAGATTTTACTTACTGGCCAGTAAGTTGTTTCATTTGACACCTCCCACTGTTTGTGCTGTAATGTTTGTTTTTTCACAGCATTTCCAAGTGTTCCCCTCATGGGGACCTCTGTGCTTTCTTGTGTCTTTAAGGCTTTTTAGCTAAGCCGGAAAAGCAAACAGAGCCATATCTATTATATGGTAAGTGGATCTCACATTACCCTCCCAGTTCAATGCAGCTGCCAGTGTGAGCCACTTTTCAAGTGACTGATATCTTCACAGGGGCCAACATGTCAAGAAATGGTGTAATTGATTGTCTTGGATATTTGAGTATGCCACTTTCTCTTGTTCAGAGATCCCCTAATTCTTCCCTCTCCGGTTGTATAGGAAACCCAGGTGGAGAGGTTTTGACTCATGAAAACCTGTGATAGACTTATGATTTTATTGGTTTTTGGGTTTTGGTGCATATTGGAAAATAGGCACTGAAAGCCATATCTTCCAGTTTACACAGCACAGGTAATTCAAATTGAACTATATCCAAGAGCAAAAGATGAGTTTGTCCACTTCCCCTGCCTTTACCATAGTCACTTAAGGCACATGTGCTTTTCATCAAAGAGAAAACCGTAAGGTTGAAATCATTAAGTCTTCAATGACTTTGTTATTTTTCCTTGGCCCGCAGAGAAATTAAGATAGTTGCCTGCAGACAAGAAATGTTTGAAGGGCAATTTATCTGTTCAAACAATTATTTTTTTATCAGTGTCTGTTTATGTTTTGGCTTTTTGAATATGGCTAAAAGGCAAAATCTTCTCAAGTGAACATTTCCTGCTCCTCCCTTCATGATCTTATTACTCAAACAGGAAGAAATTATTATTATTATTTGATATCATTAAATTTACATTTGATATTTTCTGCAGACTTTTGGAATCTGAAGCAACTGCAAGAGCCAGACTCGACAAAAAACTTGCCCTAGATGAGAAATTGAGAGTTGACAGCACAGGTCATTTAAATTTCTTTGACAATGCAGATCTGGTGTAGGAGTGTATCCAGCAAACCCACGCCTGGCTTTGCCGTTAACCTCTGCAAGAATGCTAAAGCTAACTTCAGATTTCCCAAATACATGTGCATAGCACAAGTTTATTGAACCACAGTAAGTGTTTTTATCTGAACAATCCTGTACATGGCATGTTAACTGAGCGTACTCTGTTGCCTTGGACTTCTGCCTTTAATAAGGAAAGTGAACCAGAATAACACATTTGCAACAGAAAAAAATGCATACACACTCTGACACATAAAATGATAAAATTATGATTATGGCCCATTAAAATAACACTTATATATTTTTTAAATGACTAAACCACCATTTAAACAATGCAGCAGGCTGCATGCCAGTCTTTCAACCGTTGTGCAGGAATAGGCTGGCTTAGTATGTGTGCTCACCTGTGCTAACCTATAACAGTTAACCTGTTAACAAAGCTGTACAGATGCATTAAAAACACAGAAACACAATATGTAGACTCCATAATGGAACCTACCTATATACTTTGCCTTAATTAAGGTGTTGAAAATGAGGTTTCAAGTTAAAATTGGGATTTATATGGTATCTTGCTTTGGATGAGAGCCAGACTGACAGCAGACGCGATGTTGCAATCTGTTCTTTCAGCAATGGCAGTAGTAATTTCACAGAAAATACAAGGGGTGGGGGTGCTGTCTTTTTCCACTTTAGATAAATGTAAAATGGATGGTTTGACCACTTGGTATGTAATATCTGATACGTAGACTGCTATATGTCTCTCAACAGATGAGTAATTTATTTGGATTTAACTGCTTATAGATGTAAACTTGTTTGATTTTCTTTGTGTGGTATCCCTATGTGAGACTAGACACCAGTTTTGCAGTGCATGCTTGGATGGGATGGGAAACTATGAAGCCAAGACTACATCACTACTACTCCTTTTTCCCCCTAAAAAAGGTCTAAATTCTGCTGAGGATACACCTGTCAACATACTCCAGTGTTCAGAGCCCAAATGGAGATGTTCAAAAACACTGCTGGCTCTGTTAGGCTACATTTTATTGTAGACAGGCAAAAACATAACTTTAAAAACAATTGTGCACTTTCTTTATTATCATTTGTGAATGAAAAGACAGTTTTTGGTGTGTTAGTGGTGAAGCAGATTATATTAAAAAAAAATAAAGCAAAAAAACTTGACAAATAAATCAGAAAATGGCATTTTAAAATGACAATGTAGTAATGTGGCTGTAGCCTAAATAGCAGTTTATAATTTTAAGCATAGAAAGCTAGACTTTGGATCTTTGAATATCACAAGATTCCTACTTTGGTTTTAATCAAATATATATATGAAAACATTCATTTTCAGCAAGCATCATTAAGCTGAAACCCCCATGACTTGACATCTTGTTGGTTTTGTTGGTCAGGAGTCAAATGCAGGGCTGGTAGCAGGAGAAGACACATGCTTAAGATGCTTTTATTCTAAAAGGACATAATTTTGACAAAACTTGATGTCAACCGTGACCATTGCATTTTGTAATCCGGCATACACGAGCCATAAGGTGCGTCTGCCCTGTGTGCCCATCTGCTGTCTTAAGGTTTTGACAGGTTTTGAAGTTTAAGCTTAGCTGTTGAACTCTGTAGCTGTTTCCTGCAGATGTTGAGTCACAATTATCAAAACAAATTGTTCATCTTTAATACAAAGACTTTTTCCACACAGTTTTGATTTTTTTGGTCATGTTTGTTTAAACTTCAGACCAAAAAGCTTAGACAAATGTATCCTAGAAATTATGTTTTCTGCCACCTTTGACAATGAACTCATCCTACAACCATTTAACCAAGTAATCATTTGCACACTTGAACACTAATTTATAGGAGTCGTAATTTTCTTATTTCTCTAAGTAATTCACATATGTTTTCATATGTTTTTTCAAATGTAATTTACCAAAATTTGAAGTATAGGATTGTTCACACAATAAAACAATTTTGCTAAAATAGCAACTCTCTGTAGTATGGACTTTGTAGCAGTCCTGCTCACAATGTTGCAGCATATTTAACATTATTATGAGTCCTTAAAAAAGTTCTCTCCTTTTAATATTTAGGAGGTGAAAATATGCACTGTTAAGTACCTGACAGTTTTTAGATTAATCCTCACTTGACATATATTTGCATACACTGATTAGCCAAGGTAACTGTTGCTGATCAACCATGCATTTCTACATTTGTAAAAATGCAATTTGAACAGAAAGACATGCCCATATATTGGACCAACAAATAGCAACATCAAACAATAATTTCCCTTTTAAGGCTTTAAACATATGCTGCACTGGAGACACTGATCACTCCTCCAACTTGGAAAAATGAGTTACAAATGTCATGGATCATTTATACTTAGGAGTGAACACTACAGTAATACCTAAATATGATTTTTGTAACAAAGATATGTCCAAACCATGCCAAGTCCAATCACTGCACAATACACTCTGCACAACTAGTTAGAGTCAGGAGTGAGTACAACTGTTCAAGCCTGTTGCCAAAGTGTTCGGCTTTCCTGAGTTTTATGGCTCTCCCCCACAGTAGTATATCTCGGTGGTTCGCATGGCTGGATTCCAGCAGTGTGACATAGCGTTGACACAGGTGATTAAGGATTTTTTTGTCACCCTTATGCATGTATAAGCCGCTTTCTCTCATGTACGTACACGGCCACAGGCCCCTGGTCTATAAGACCTAGAAGAAGCTAGACTGGATGACCCAGTGGTCATCCTAGGAGCCATCTGGCAACTCACATCTTGTGTGGCTTACCCTTCGCGCCGCCTCACGCAATTCCTTAAGCAAGCATAAGTGTGCTTAGGGAGACTTTATCTCAGAGAAACTGGTTTGGGCCACACTGGTGCACCTGACTGTGAGGTCATGGGGTTCCTTCAGTTGTGTAACACTGCCCCAGTGTTTTTGGCAGCGTATTCCATCAGCCTGTCGTGTGAATAAAATCTCTGAAAAACATGTGCACTGTTGATGAAATGTCACCTGCATAGAGATGTTCATACCATCCAAGGTGCTAAGTAGTGTTTATGTCAAATTCTTTGGTACCTCCGACTGCTTGTGTTATCATGAGTGCACAACTGTGAAGACGCACTGAAAACTTAATAAGTCATCTTGTGTCGTCGGTGAGATCAGTTGTCTGTTGCATAGGACTACAGAAGGCATTAGCCGCACTGAGAGATGCTGGGGTGTGTTCCATTGGCCTGAGAGGCAAAGGGGATAGGAGAGAAGCTTGAGCCTGTCTGCACTTGCACAGAGGTCACCGTTGGCCTTTTGATTGTCTGCCAGTGCAAGGGCCAGAGTCTTCCAGAAGAGGGCCTTGGCTACAGGCAGACAAGTGAGCCAGCCAGACAGGCAGCCAGCCGCATCGTCTGCAGTCTAGGTCTGGGGCTAGAGCCTGGGCTAGGGCAGGTCAAGTTACCCAGACAGATTTGTTAACACTGTTTGGGTCTGCTCAGCTTTCTAGCCTGGCCTCTGAGCCAAACACAGCTGAGGTGACTTAATCTGTCATTAAACTCACATTACACCCGGACAGAGACTCGGCTCAGGGGGGCAGAGACAGCACTCACTCTCCCACTCACTGGCATGACTGGCTGGATGTGAGCAGACACAAAGAATACCTTCTCCTCCCCTCCCCTTCCTCATCATGCCACACACCATGGCACAGCTAGACAGCCCAGCACGGTCTAGACAAAAGCAATTTAACTTGAAGTTGAAAAGTCATTTGACTGTGTGACGGGCACCCATGTGGATTTGGTGGTGTTCACAATGAGCACAAATCTATTTGTCCTCTTCTGTTGCTTGTATTGCTTTTGAGAACAGTGAGGTTTTATGTGAAGAATTCATTCAATCGGTCTGTCTTTGTTTTATCTGTGCAGTAATATGGAGACACATTTGCAGAATGCAGATGGGAAATTAAATCATGTTTTCTAAAGTCATGTGTTTTAAATGCTTGTCCAGCCTCTGTTCTTTAACAACACTTTTTTTGGAAAACTCTAGTTTTATTGCATTAATGACATGTCATCACTATCGATGTGTCTTTGACATTGTTGTTCTCCTGTAAGACAAACATGAACTCTGTTCACATTGGGGAAAATGAAATTGCTTCCATTACTCTGTGTGCGAAAATGTCAGGGACCCTAACAACCTGCAGGACCTTCAGAGGAGGTCTAGTTTTTTGAGATTTGGTTTTACATAACAGCTGGTTCTGGTTCTCCCCCAAGCGTCACCACCTCCCACTGACACAAGCTCCCAGAAGCATATGAGTGTAAGAACTTCATCATCAACTGTTGCCAAGAACACTGCCAAACCAACAAGCCACATATTTCTTAGCTTGAAGGACTGTTTCATTTAATGATTTTTATTCTGCTTGTCATTTGTATGTTTGGTTGCACTCTGGTGCAAATCTGTGTTTGAATAGATTCATGACTGTGCTTTTTTGTGAGTGAGTGATTTTGGGAAGAAAACACTTTCATGGAAAAACCTGAAGGGTGGATAGGGACGAGTGGAAATGGACACAAATATTCTTCTCTTTTCGTATCCTCCGAAGATGAAGATTGTGGAAGGATTGCGACATACTAACGAAGCATCAGCAACAACAGAAACTTGAAACCTAAAAACATAGGAAAAAGCCTAGAAGATAGTCCTTCATTAAAAGCAATAAAACATGTGTCATTGTGGGCAGAGCTTTGTAAATGTAGAGAGTCCTTTGGGTCATCTGTCGCATGTCTGTGTTCATCTGAGGAGAAGAGTGTGTTTCCTTTACCTGTGAATTAGGTTTACCAATCAACTATTTGACCAGTGATCCTGCCTACTGCAGCTTTAATGTGAATATGCTGTAATTCTTATTTGATTACTAAATGTGATCGTTTCTGGATAAGTGACACTGAATGTTTTACCTAACCACAGGCTTTGTTTTTGTCAACAGATCAAAAAGTACTTTGAACTGGAGCCACTCGCCCGGGGGAAGCGCTGGATCTTGGAGGGCAGCTCCACCGACAACATGGAAGCAGTGAAGGAGAGCTTTGGTCAGTTCATTAGCCTGCTGGAGGACAAAGACACAGAGCCTGCAAGGATATGATGCTTATGCTGCTAATGTAGAGACATTAGTGGCTGAAAACAAAAGAAATTCCACATTGTGCTGGTGCCCATTGTCACACGCAAACACAAACATGCACATACACTACCAGTCCAACGTTTGGACACACCTTTGGGACCCCATGAAATGAGAAGGTGTGTCCAAACGTTTGATGAAATCACAGCACATGTCAGCCCCCTCCATCTGAACTGTGCCTCGTATGTTATGCTACTTTCACTGTGGTCTCATTTTTCAAATTGCAAGCTAATGCGAGCAACAGTCAGCCACTGCACAACCTGACAGAAGAGAGGCCCCATCACACCCACCCAGTGTAAAACAGTTAGTCATGAAAAACCATTCAACTCTACCAGAGTTTGTGGCGTTTAGGACATATGGAATTCCTGTAGTCATCATTGGACACTATCTCACACACGCACACACACACACACACACACACACACACACACACACTGTCTGTAGATTTGTTTAACATCTCCACTAATGACATTGCAGGATGTTTGGGTAGGCACTGCTGATATTCTTTCATCTGAGAAAGAATCTGTATGGCTTCAGGTGAGCTTTTCCTTCTGGCCTGGTAATAACAAATGTTGTTGTTTGATTGGAGTGCATCATCCAAAGCCTTGTGTTATGTACGGTGGTTACATATTGCTGTGTCACACTAGATCTGAATATTAATCTGAATAGTGTAGTCTTAACAAGTGCTAGGTGACTTAATGGAGATGTGAGTCCATGTGGGGAAAAAGTCTGAATCCTTTTTATAAATGTGCAACTTAGATATATTTTATAGCTCTGTATGCTAACATCGTAGAGCTACGTTCAGACTTTTTTTTTTAATCCTGTATATCATCATATCACTTTTGTGAATTCTTTCAAAATCAAAGACCAAATTAAATGATTAAAAAAAAAAAAAAAACAGCAAAGATCGAGTGGATGGAGCTGCACTGTAGAGAAACGGACTGAGTTTCGATTCATTTCAATGTTTAGGAAGGTTATTTTGTTATTTTATTTAGTTGTTCTACATTTGACTTTTTTTTTTCTTTTGAAATTGACACAATCCCTCACAGCACTGGCAAGTGACTCCAGCCTCCCATCAGGGTGGAATACAATCTCTATCAATCAGCCACAGCAACAGCTGCATCTGACAAGTCCCTGTCCAACACCCTAATGCCTTCCAACTGTCGTTTCCCGTCCCCCGTCCCCCCCCCGGTCTGCTGTTTATCATGGACTCCTGCCCCACCTCATCCCAACAACACTGTCCCTCCGCTGCAGCTCCTCTCCGTCTCTGCCTCTGCTCAGCGGGTTCTTATCCCAGATGCCCACATGTAAACTCCAAATATGACTTTTCTCATATTCACTACGTGTTGTTTGTGCCACAGGTGTGTGGTTTGTCCCCAGGATGTGCTTCACACACCATCTCTCCTTTTTTATTTGTGTCTGTTGTGTCCAGTATTTTGTCTGTTTTTTAGAGATTAACTCACTTTTTGTACTTTACCTGAGAACTACCAGGTAGTTTTTTTTTCTTGTACTGTGTGAGCGGAATTAATGCCTTCCATTCACTAACTGAATGCAAAATTAAAAAAAAAAAAAATCTGTTGACAAGGAGGCATCACATCATCCACTGGCACACAGGTTTAAAGACAGTCATCGTAGTCTCTTTGTTTCCCTGTTTTGTTTGGGGTTTTTTGTTTGTTTGTTTTATTTGTTTATCTTTATTACTTTTTTGGGGGGGGGGCAGTTGTAATATTATTCTTTGCATTTCTTTTTCAATCATGTGTTTTGTTTAAAACAGGAATTGAAATAAAAAAAAATTAAAACTAAACAAATTCATTTATGTTGTACTTATTACACATTTTTGGGATTTTTCTTATAAAAGTAATAAAATGCTACTTAAAATAATGTATACGATTATGTCATTGGATGCCATTATATGTTTATTTTTACTATAGAACCTTGAACGAACAACTGTTTCTCTATAGTTACTCTGCCAGAGTTTCCACTGAAATGTTTTCCCTGTTATTGTTGAAAATCAAACCAGATATGAATTTATAGTCTTGCATTTACACACTGTGCAGAATTGAATTGCTGTCGTCTTTTCTGGAAACACTTGTCACAGTGTTTGTGATTTAATTTGAGCTGATAAAATCTGAAAGATAATTGAGGGAAACTCGGTGCTCAATGTCAAAGTGAAGCAGCAGAAGAAAGTTTGGAGTGGAAAGTTAACTGAGTGAGACAGGAGTTCCTGATGAATATACTCCACTTTGTGCTACCTCTCCCTCCCTCCCCTTTTCTTCTCCTTTCGCCCTTCTTCCCTCGCTTTCAAATTAACCGTGTGGCTTTAATACAATGTGTGTCATGCAGGTTGCCCAGGCGACTCTTTGATCCTGTTTTCCAGTCTCTGCCTCTGGGGCAGACGTGCTTCTCTTCAGTCTGCTGCACACCAGCTCTGGAAGCTGCTGCAGCCCTGAGACAAACCATGGACTGCTGCGCTTGTCTCACTCCTTTTTTTTCCTTCCTGTCGCTCTCACTTTCTTTCTATTTTCTATCTCTCTCTCTCTTTTCTCGCTGTCTTTTCTCCTCTCCCTTTCTCGGGTTCTCTCCATTTCTCTGTCTCTCTCTTGCTCGCTCTGCTTCCCTTTGGTCACGCCAAAGCAGCCCTCCCTCAGCATGGGCATCCAGGATGCCCAGGGGAAGGGAAGAGACCAGGACCTCAGCGAAGCAGCCCTCCTGGGAGAAAAGAGGGAGAGACGAGGGGACCTAGCTCTCTTTCTTCCTCTTTGTATCTTTCTGTCTGAACAGTTGATTTTATTTCCCTAAAAAAAGATGCAGCCGGTCCTCTCCTCCCACCACACTTAACCTTTACCTGCTTTACCTGCGTAATTGCTGGTGTCTGGCTGTATTTTTCAGGAAGGTTCTTTTTTTTTTTAAATCACCTTTGTTGTCATGTGGCTTTCAGTCAAGAAGCTGCAAAGTTAGATTATTTATGTGCAGACTTTTCTAATCTGCCTTTGCTCACAGATGTAAAACTAAGCAACAGTAGATGTTTACTGGGATGGATACAGTCTCTAAGAAACCTTCAAGTCTGAGCGAGTTGAATTAATTTTTTAAATTCACTAAAATGAATAGTAATTAATTGCTGCCTGGAAGGGAGAAACACTTCTAATCTCAAAACTAAGAGCAACTGACAAGCCTAATTGTTGGCAATAATATAAAGAGAACGTGTGGCTTGTTCCAAAAGTCAAAGGTTTGGGCACACCCTCTCATTTAATGTGGTCCAAAGGTGTGTCCAAACTTTTGACTATATATATATATATATATATATATATATATATATGTGTGTGTGTGTGTGTGTGTGTGTGTGTGTGTGTGAAAATTTAACATTTCCTGCCACCAAATAAGTCGCACACTACATTCGCAAATTAGCCGTTTCACATACATGCATAAAGTGCAATGGTACATCTGCCACCAACATTAGCTCCTGTTCAAAAACTACTAGAGTAGTGGAAGTTTTCACGCTCCTGAAGTAAACATTACCCTCAGTGCTTTGAACCAGCTTCAAAACATTTTACCTTCTTTATTAGACAAAGCTTGATATTTTCCCCAAAACAATATACAATGAACCTTTATCACCTACAGTCAAAGTTATGGTAGTTTTAGCCTTTTTTAAAAAAAAAAAAAAAAAGGAAAGAAAAGAAACAATAAAAAGGCAATATTATTATTATACATTTTAATTATTATGGGGAGAGAGGTGTTTCATAAGAACAGCTTTCAGCAGAAGTACCAACAAACACGATCACATGCACCAAAATGACCCTATGAGCTTTGTGAAATGCAAATGCACGACCCGACAGGGAACCTAACTCTTGTTTACTAGACAAACAAAAGAAGGCATGTTTTCTTAAGCTCCGCAAAGAATGCCCATTTCTCTCTGTCTTCTCCCTTCACCCATCCAGTGTGTGTGGCAACTTTTCCCCTGATAAGATCCTGCTAGGAGGTAGAACAGATGTTGCCCTGATATCCATCTGGGCCTCGTACCCCTGCTTTGCACCACGCGGGACAGGACACCCCACATTCCCGGCCCCTCACAGCGAGGGGCTGCTCCCACAGAGGAAGCCCTCCTCTCCAGGATCCTCGGACAGTGACGCAGTGCAGAACTCAGCCTTGACGCTGCTTTCACTCAAGTTCTGTGTGTGTGACAGAGAGATACCAGTCAGGTAGTCGACCGGATCCCTGGGTTCATCTGAGGCGTTTCCTCCCCCTCGTGACTCTCTCACACACACACACACACACCTCTTAGAAAAGGGAACAACAAATGTCAGAAATGCATCAGTTTGATCTCAGTTAGTGAGGAAATCTTCCCTGGACCCAACAATCAGTTCCATGTGTGAGGCGATTATTCCAGCCACATTCAACGTACAGACTGGCAATGAACTATAACATTTAAACCAGTTGTTTTTTATATATATATAATTTTGACTGATCTGTGTATATCTGCTTGACTTTTTCTTTTTAAGTCAAAAATAACTTTCAGCTTATTGGAATTTCTTATTAACATTCTATACATTTTCTACATGGAATATCTTAAAAACAGAGACAAACCACACATTTCTGCACACGGACAATAACACCATCTTTATCGTGATCCTCTCTCTCACACACACACACACACACACACACAACAACTGTGTTAACCATTGACCTGTGCCTTATGCTGATATGTCACTAGCTAAGATGATAGATAAGTTTGCCTGTAATGTAGTTGCCTAAGGTTCTGACACACAGTCACTGCTGACCTCACCATGAACACCCCCTGCTGCTTTTCCTCACTCTTAGACTGTCTTTTCCAGCTGGAAAGTGAAGTTTGTCAAGCGCTCACTCTCAGACCGAAGTCCATGAAGAAAACCTGCGTTTGCAGCCTGTGGGGACATGAGAGCTGCTTCTCTGCTGCTGCAGCGTTTGCTTGAGTTTCAGGTAAATCTGAACAATTTCAAGAACCTCAAACAGAGAGGCCACAGATTAACACATTTCAACTCAACGACGGCGGCAGCAGTGGATCTGCAACTCCGTCAGTTTTTTGGTGTTGGGAGTAAAGAGATTGCAAAGTGATATCAACTGAAGATTGCAGTCAGAAAAAAGCAGCAAGAAAAGGGGATTATTTTCTGAAGTTATTGTGCAGGTGCAGATTATGTTGGGTGAGCTTTTATTCCGCCCATTTCTCAGGCTGGTGCCTCTTTCACATTAAGATGAGCAATTAAAACTTTTTTTTATATTTATTTATTTATTTATTTGTGTGTGACACCAATGTCATGCCAGAAACAAAACAAGTTAAATTGGTTAATACTTTGCATGTTTTACTTAGGTCTCTCTTTACAGGAAGAGGGTTGGGATAAAACAAACGTTTCAAAATCAAGGAGAGCTATAAATGTCTATTTAAATGCCAACAGCTAATGGCTATACACATTGCAGAGTCATGTGACCTGGGAATGAATGCTGATTAAACACAATTCCCACAGATTTGAAAGAAGAAGAAGAAGACAAACTATATTGTCAGGGCCTCACACAACCACACTTCAAAAAACGTGAACTATCTCTTTAATTACAGTTTCAATAGTTAGTTGCTGCTTTGATCATGCTGCAAACTGCAGACTATAATGTATCTACACTACCGTTCAAAAGTTTGGGGTCACTTAGAAATGTCCTTATTTTTCAATGAAGATAACATTAAACCAATCAGAAATACACTCTATACATTGTTCATGTGGTAAATGACTATTCTAGCAGCAAACGTCTGGTTTTTAATGCAATATCTACACAGGTGTATAGAGGCCCATTTCCAGCAACCATCACTCCAGAGTTCTAATGGTACATTGTGTTTTCTAATTGCATTAGAAGGCTAATGGATGATTAGAAAACCCTTGTGCAATGATGTTAGCACAGCTGAAAACAGTGTAGCTGCTTAGAGAAGCTATAAAAGTGACCTTCCTTTGAGCTAGTTGAGTATCTGGAGCATCACATTTGTGGCTTCGATCTAACCTTGTCAGTGTCTTGACTATATTTTCTATTCGTTTTGCAGCTCATTTGATAAATAAAAGTGCGAGTTTTCATGGGAAAACACAAAATTGTCCGGGTGACCCCAAACTTTTGAACGGTAGTGTACACTCTGTGGCATGTGTGTACAGTCTGTACAAACATGTATATGTTCATCCAAAACATGAAGCCGCACAACTGTTTGGAATGAAATGAAATGAAATGCTCTGTGTATTCAAGCAGCCACCCGCTCGTCCTCCAGGTGACGTCGACCTCCACTTTTCAAACACCTTACTGCAAACAAAAACGACCCGGCACAATGACTTAAACGTAAAAGTTGCCGAAACCTTGTCTGACGGGGCGGACTAATAAAATTGTTTGTGCAGCAGCCGATTCCACAAAGCTGACGTCTTTGATTCTGAACGTAAAGGCGGAGGAATTCCTCCTGTCATGCATGTGATCACGCAGGTTTGTGGTTGAGCTGTAAAACTAATGAGTGGCTCAAACATGACAGAATCTTCCAGAGTTTCTCCCCTGCCAAGCGGAAAAGCGAGCGTGTGCACTTTATTTAATGCTGAGGTTTGTTGTTTTGGTTTTTTCCTGAACTTTTTAACCCTTTATTGAATTGTTGTTGTTTTTTATGCTTAAGTTTCATTACACTGATCGTAATGATACACATTTAACTCTTATTAAATTAGCCCATAGGTGTGAATGTGAGAGTGAATGGTTGTCTGTCTCGATGAGGCCCTGTGATGGACTGGCGACCTGTCCAGGGTGTGACCCCGCCTCTCGCCCTGTGTCAGCTGGAATGAGGCACCAGCTCCCACGTGATCTTCATGTAGAGGATGAGTGAGTGAGTGAGTGAGTGAGTGAGTGAGTGAGTGAGTGAGTGAAGTCAATCATTTGGAAATTAAAGGATATTGGACAAGGCAAGGCAATTTTATTTATATAGCACACTTCAACATCAAGGTATTTCAAAGTGCTTTACAGTAAATAAAAAAAAAGAGAAATACAGCAGCAGCATTGCCGATATAAAAGCTAGAGTATGACATTTAAAACATTTAAATAGAAAGGCAAAAGAATGTCTTTGAGCACCAGACGATCTGTCAGTAGTTTTTAGACAAGGACTGCCTTATTCACTCTGGGATGGATTTCTCATCATCCGTTTACATTAGTTGTTGTTTTTCTTGCAGAAACACTCACAAATGTGCAAATCTGACCTGCTCAAACTTGCAAGATCTGGCTTTGCAAACTTCCTTTCCTGACTCATGGCTGAGATCATCACAGACTCAGATCTGAGAAACTCCTGCAAACGGATCCACAGCAGGTTGATGTTAAACTGAGAACTGCACTTTGTCCATTTGTCCTTTTTCCTGCTCATCTTTTGGATAATTATTTAATTGAGAAATATTTTTATTTATTAATTGCTTACTTTTCAGTTAGGAAAAACTAAAAAAATACCTCAAATAAACTTCACTGACTCCACTTCAATGAAGAGCCCTGAAACCAAATGATTTAATATTAAAACAGCAGATTATACTCACAGTGTCAAGTAGAAGTACTAATTAAACACCAGAAAGGTCCTTGTGTGTTAACATTTTATTTTATGTATGCTGTGCATACAGTATTTAATGTTGTAGCTGGTAATTTATTGCCCTGCTTTTCTGTCTATAATTGTAAACAATAATAATTTACATATGCTTTTATGTAATGCCTTAATCTTTAAAGTAACCAGTAAGTACAGCGCTCTCTCTGACATTATAAATTAGTATTAAATGCATGAATTGACCAAAAGAAATATTCAATAAACATACCACCCATGTGTTAAAAAATATATAAATAATATCATTTTCACATTATCCTCTTGGGGATTCCTTTTATCTTCTGATATTAAGAGACTTGAAGATACTCAAACGTTTGTCCTTGAAAATTTAAGGCAAGCGTGACGTGCAATTCTACTCTGGTCCTTTGTTGTCACCTGAAGGCCCTGTGTTTTTTCTGTGTGTTTGAATGCTGCGTCCTGTTGGCTGACGTCCGTGGGATTCCAGCAGGCTTGTCACTCAGACTGTTTGTCCTGGGGACAAGATCTGTGTGAGTCCTGTTTCTCTTCCTCTTCCCTCGGTCCGAGTGCTGATGGAGACCCGCATCCCAGGTGGCCCACACATCAAAACAAGAGGGATCGCCGCTCTTGGTTTTCAGACAAACATCACTCACTTTCTTTGTTGTCTGAGGGACAGGGGGCATGGTGGTTTATCTCCAGCGGATCCCCCCCCCCCCCACTATCGCCTTCCACCGACCCACCGCTCCATCCCACAGGAGCTGCTAAAAGCAAATGTCATTCAAAGAGAACACGTTGCATTCCTTCCAAAGGTCAATTAGTGGTGGCCACTGAAGGATCTGTTGCATGTTTAAGTCAAAAAAAAATCCTTTTATTTTCCCCCAGTATCATCAAATCACGCAAACAAAACCAGGGCTTGTAATTCTAATCTAATTCAAGTCTTCTGAGTGATTTCCTTCTGTACGCTTATGCCTCTGTTACATTGTTTTCCATGTTTGGAGGATGACTGACCTGGCTTTTACACCTTCCTACCACACACAGCCCAGTTTAGTCTCCTGTGAGTTATTTGACCCTGAGCTGGATTCACCATGTACCGCATATAAAACCTATTGCTCTCTCAGGCGGCTAATGGGGCCCAGTAGCAGCTCACACTGCAACAGCTCCTGACCCATCTGCGCAGGTGATTCCTCGGCCTGCTCTTCCCCTCCAGGCCAATAAGCAGCAACATTTCTGTGGGACTTTTATGAGTGTGACCTTAACATGCCTGTCTCGAGTGGTCTAGACTCGGCGCTGCGTTTACTAGAGACCCCCCCCCCCATCCCACTGATAGCAATCAGACTTTTCACTTTTTACTAGGTGCTCTCTCTCTCTCTCTCTCTCTTGTCATAAGTCTTTGAAGACACACAGACACCACTCTTTAACCATCTTTTTTTTTCTTCTTTTGTGTAGAGTTTACTGTCACGGCTCTCAAAAGCAGGTGCTGACGCAGACATGCGCCGCCTCCCTCTGCAGCAGCAGAGTCACGTGAGCGTGTGCAGCCGAGCGCGGCTGTGCCTTGGCTGCACTCCGACAAGGTGGTCAGGCTTTTCATGAAGCCCAGACGCCGGCTGATGAAGTGCAAGCATCCAGAAGGACGAGGCCGGGTGAAAAGATGCTAATGGGAAGATTTTCCTAGACAACCGGAAACCAAATGATCTGATGACACCTATAATGAGCCTGATACAGCAAATGTTTCATAAGAGGCCGAAGGCGATTAATCAGTTGCAAATAAATATTTAATTGTTGCCCACAAATTCACCCTTTTTTTCATATATACATTATGGTTTGTTTGGCGTGCTGTGTGGAACTGAGCCAAACACTGTAGGTGGATTAGCTCATTAAATCCAAACAGTTTACGAGGAAAGCAGCTCCAGTGACGACACTATGTGGGCAGCTTGCAGTTCTCAAAATACAAACATTCCATGTGAAAGCGAAAGAGGAGGAAAAAAATCAGTCTTTCACAGCGACAACCTAGTAAACATGGTCACCGCACGGAGAGAGAGAGAGAACACCTGCGTTGTACCAGAGGTTTGGCACAGAGCAGTTCAATCATTACCGGAGCCATATTTGGTCGAGTGCAAATTCAGTGTTTCGCTCACAGTGAGGACCAAACGCAGTCTGACTCACACAGGAAACTGCAAAGTCGGTCACAAACAAGATCCGAGAGAACAATCAAAACCGAAGAAGGTGAACAGTGTGGAGATGATTCAGCTCAGCTGGAGCTGAAGCAGGCTGCCGGCGCCAACATGGGCCTGAAAGCAGGAATAAGCTGCAGCCAGAAATAGCGTTTAAGGTGTTGAGGATTAGGGTTAAATGTCAAAGAGGTCAAGTAAGGGACTAGTTTAGATTGGCTTAGAGAGGTTGACTGCAAGGAGCTCGATGGACAAGTGGTCCAGTTCTGAGTCTCACAGTCCTCCTATACTTTTAACAGTATACAGTATGTGTGAATTTTAACACTGTTATTATTATTTCCAGTAAAGATATTATTTTTGCAGATTAAGGTTTGTGGGCTTAACATATATATATATATATATATATATATAAAAGTTCCCCTTTGAATGAACACACATTGATTATGTTTAAACAAAGCATGGTTTCGAGCCAAACGTCTCCACATGGAGTCAATTTTCTAAGAATCACTGTGCGTCTCCAATCCAGTGTTTTGGAATCACACGGCAGCACCTCCTCTCTGTTTACGGTCTTTCTAAGGACTGAGCCTAAACGTTCTCTATAACAAGATTAACCAACAGGAGAAAATATGTCCACTCACCTTCCCTGACCACGGACGACTCACTGCCCACCAACTACTGTGTGACGTCCCAAAAAACACTCACTCATCTTCTACCGCTTTATCCTCCGCATGAGGGTCATAGGTGGGGTACACCCTGGACACACATGAAGACAAACAACCATTCACTCTCACATATGGAGAATTCAAAGTGTTCATTTGGCCTAATCCCCAAAATCTGCATGTTTTTGTTCTGTGGGAGGAACCTGGAGAACCTGGAGAAAACCCACTAACACACTGGGAGAACATGCAAACTCTGTGCAGAAAGGCCCTTGATCCAACAGGGTCGTGAACCTGGTTCTGCTGCAAAGGTAAGAGTGCTAACCACTACACCTTTAATGATATTTTTCAGAAAAGGTTTGAGTTCATGTTGGAAATCGATCAGAGAGGCATATGAAAATTTTCTGAATATATTTTAAGTATTACTACTTTTATTTATTTGTCCATCAGGGCTTCCGTACATCACTCAGTTTGGGAAAATGTCTTTCGGTGGTTCCTGTGGTTTCTCATTCCACCAATTCAAAAGTTGTTTACACTGATTGAACAGCTGTTTCGTGTCATCATGTAGCCATAATCTGTGATTATACAGTTTATTTCTACAGATTTGAGCCTATAATGGTGGGAATGATCGGGATTATTGATTATAAAATGTATGGATTTGTACTTGTGGTTATTAGCAGTAAAAATTAATGAATTAATTCATAGTGATTATTGATATTCATACTGTATTGCATGTCATTTTTTTAGTAGATTTTTCCTTAATGTTTCCGTACATTTTTCATAGGTTATGTATATAGATTAATTCCTGTAGGCTGCAATACAAATAACCATGTCTTACCTCACAGGTGCGACCCCTGCATAACAATTTAATTTTTGAACACGTTTGTTGTTGTTGTTGTTTTACCTGGAAAGTAAAGCTGCTGCTGAAAGTTGAAGGAGTGACTCAGTGTGTCTCACCAGCAATCACCCCCCCCCCCCCCCCCCCCCCCCCACCCCCCCCCGGCTGCTCTGAATCTGCCTGCTTCACATACACAAGATTAAGTAGCAAAAGTGACATCCAAGACCAATTGGGCCACCCAAGAGAACCATGACCAGCGGAAAGGCTGTCAGAGCATTAATCTTCAAGCCTCTCCTGCACTGCCAACTTACATCTCCTTCAAACAGGACAGGGAGGTTAAAAAAAAGAATAAAAAAAAAAAAAAAACTTTTTCCTCCCCGAAGGATTCTTCTCTCCATCAATTAACTCTTTGGGGGACAATTAATCGTCACCCGCCATGTGTCGGACAACTTCAAACACTGGCAGAATGAATTACTTTTCCAGACATTTTTTTTTTAAACTGCCTTTAATTTGGCAACAAGGAGATTAGTGAGGACATTTGTTCAATGTGTAATTGACCTGAATGCCACTACAAAGCTGTGTGAGGCAGAAGATACACCAAAAACAAGGCGTGAACATGATTTATGTTTGACAAAACTACATTTAACTTGTCTGTTGGGTTCTGCTGAGACACTTCTATGGCCTGTTCCTCCCGTTAATAAGACGTTAACATTCAGCAGTGGAATTTGTCTTAAATGTCAGAGGGCTGTTAAAGTAGATGTTGAGGGATACGGATGCTAACTGGGCTGCTAACTACTTGCCAAAGATGCCAACCAGTTGTGTGCGTGTGTGTGGTGGGGGTTATTCTGACCCTCTGAGGCTTTGGTGTCACATCCAACCTGATAGCAGCGTCAAAGGGAAAACAGAAAAGATGAATAAAGCAGCTGATAAATAGCGGAACATGAATGCGTTGTGCTGTGGATGCCTTCGGTCCCAGGAGAGAACCGTCTTAACCCCAACCCTTCTACTGCCTGAGACCTGAGAAGCCGAGGGGGATGTCGCGCCATCTGACTGAGTTCCTTTGAAGAGAGCGACACTGAAATCAAGCGGCATGCCTCAAATACTTTCTGCCAGTTTTCAGCGAGATTCTTTGCACACAGTTTCCTGACAGAGCTTTTGCACTATAGAACTCCATTGTTACACTTCAGTGAGTCACCCTGTTGCACTGGCTGACTTGATAGACATATGTGTGTGTGTTATTCATGTTTAAGGAGTTAGCGGTTAATAAATTATAACATTTTAATGAATTAACATCACTTTTTAGTAACTTTTTTTTTTTAAATCAGTGACCTCTCTAAAGATTTGTGACTTCGGCTGGAACCAGTGTCCTCAGGTCTGAGTGTAACTTTTGAGGATAAAGAAAATGTCTTCTACATTTAAAAGCATTACCAGTGAGGTCCCACAAAGCTGACCATCAGGTCCACTCTTTGTTTTCATGTCTCCAGACAGAGAGTGATGCTGGTTACGTCACAAAAGATGGAGGGAAGGCACAACAACTATGTGGCGCTACTCAAGTAAGACAGCTGCAAACAGCTGGACTATGTATGTAAATGCAGAGAAGAAGCTTTAGGAGTGGATGGCTGCAGATTGTATTTTTTTTTTATCACAAATTTGGCTTCTCAAGATGAACATTTTTAATTGATGTTGAAAAGAATGATTTTGCCTAAACAGCTGACTGACAGCCACTGCTGTTCCTGCATCATGCAGCTCCAAGTTTCATGGACGCACTCAGGACTAGTGACGTTTGACTGCGTTTTTTCCTTCCTCGCTCTCTCTGTGGAATCTAGAGCTGTGATTCCACGCAACCGACGACCACAGTTAACATTACTAGTCTCATTATTATTCCTACTTTAACACGTCCTTATGTTAAACTCTGAGCTCTTCTCCCCATCTCTGTTTTTCCTCATAATCCAGCTGTTTTAGGCTGAGCCTGATTCTGCTCACAAGCACTTCCTCACTTTCAGGAGATGTACGTAGAAGCAGACAGCTGGCCTTGATTGAGCTTCTTGAAGGTTTTATCATCTGGATGATGGAAAACCTTCACAGGAGTGCTGATTCACTGTGGGAACTGTGGGATCTTATAATACTGTAGGTTTGACCTTCTTCTGTAAAATATCTACAGACAGAGTTTATATGATGTAATTTTTTTTGCCACACAAAAACACAGATAAACTGAAAAGTTTTGTTGACTTTTTTTCACCTGAAACCACTTTTTATACAGTATAAGTTGTTCACATTGTCCACTGTTGCTGGGTCACTATTTAGAAAAACCTGGGATATTATTATTATTATTATGAATACTATTATTATCATCGTGATCATCATTAAGATTATTCTTATATCACTTTAAAATGGCCAGTATGAATACAATCCACTTTAATGGGTAATTGTGCTCATTGACCTGTACTGTTTTCCTCAGAGACCTCTGACATGTTTAAAGATTCAGAGCAAAAATGAACAGGCTCTGTCAAGCAAAACTATCAGACCTGACTGAAGGAGCATTTGCCAAACTGTTAAAACAACCACTTTTTGTGCAGTAGAATTCACTTATGAAACACGGTGTTTTCAGTCTCACTGTTGCTGTAAAGTCATCTGGCTTTACTAGCGCAATGTTGTCATTGCTTCCATCTGTCCAGACATACAACAAGTCACTTCCTGTGTGCTGCATGGGAATGTTACCAGGCAACATATGATCTAAACACCACTGTACTGAGAAACACAGAAACGTTGTGTGGAGCCGACAGGACAGGCTTAAACGGCACTGTGTGAACTCATCTGACTCTGGTTTGAATATAACATTTGTGTGTATTTAACTGTTATTCACTACAGTTTTAAGTAAAAAAAAAAAAAAAAGCTAAACATGATACTAAAAGAAATGCATTGTATATCGAACAGCCTTTTAAGTATTTGTTTTCTGAATAAAGGAGCTTAAAAATGAACATTTATCAAAATCCAAAGCGATAATACCGTGGAGCTGTTTTTGATGTTTCTCTGTATGAAAAATGATTAATGAATTGAGAGTAATAAACAGTACACTTTAGGTAAACAGGTTCTTTCCAGTGTTGCTGTGAGCTGTTGTTTGGATAACCAGATGTCATCATCAATCTGTGATCTGTGCCCATCAAAACAAGCTGCAGTCCACACATTGTCCTGGAAACACACACACACACACACACACACACACACACACACACACACACACACACACACACACACACACTGTCACAGGGAAACAGGTCTTTGGCTGCATATAAGCAGCGTTGCGTGCCTCGTGGTTTGGGGTTGGGGATTTCAGAGCAGTGAGGGACCACAGACAGCAGCGATCATTAGATCATCGTGGGGCCAGAGAGTTGTTTGCGTGAGTGAAGGTGTTTGTCTTATTTAGAGAAGAGCCATTAACAAATAAGGCCTTGGCACGGGTTCAAACTAAAACTTTCATCAGATTTCCGTCCAACTTCTGAATCAAAGCAGGATACAAGACTCAATAATGACCTGCAAGCTTTCCAACCGAAAGGTTTTCTCTCCCTTTTAACAACAGAAAGCCGAGCTGTCTTTTACAGCAGAAAATAAAAACAGCTCATGATGGATTAAGATTTCTTCCCCGTTTGAAGACAGAACTCCTAAAGGATTTCTTTCACTTATCATGTTGTTTTATGCTCTTGCATTAGTTTCAGCAAAAACACTGTGTGTCTGGGAGCCACGTTTCTCTTTCAGCACTGTAAATTTAAATGCCCGATTGAAAGGAGAGTAACTATGTTGAGCTTTTCTTTTATTGTCTCTTCCAGCTGGAGAGTCCAATTATTACTTAACCCATAAAATAATAAAACATTATGACATTATTAGAGACTGAAAACACTATAAAACACTGGAATAATGAGCAGGTGCTACACTGCATGCTGCTCAACCCTGCTGCCCGGTTCATATGCACTTGTACATTTCTGCAAACCACAGATATGTGAGATCAGGTTTCTGAACCCAAAATAACCATACTTATTTACAAGCATATCAACATGATAGTGGTTTTTAAGGAAGAGAAGGTGACATTTGAAGATTTTATTACATAACCATGCATTTTCAAATGGGATCATCAGAGGAAGAATGTTGGTTTTGTGCAAAAGAATACATTGCATTATTGCATATTAAATACTGATGCTTTTTAGGTTCTAAAAAACTTTATGGCATGACAACACAGCAAGTAACCTGTAGTTCAGTTAAGGTGCAAAAAGCACCTGTTTTGCTCTACAAAAAACAAAATTCCTCTCCATAAAACAGATCAGAATGTCCTAATAACACAACAAATCTTCTGTAGTTTGGTGCCATGTGGTCTGTTGCTTGGCTGATGTCCTGCTGTTTTATTCTGTACATTTAATTGTGTTGACTTGGTGAAATGGAGAAACATTGATAGGAAATGTAGGGAGTTTTACAACTTTTCATATGGTTTTCAGAGAAGTAAAAGAACAAAATTTTTCCTGGAGACGTGGAAAATTCCTCCGCCTTCTCCACACATGAATCTATAGTATGTGTGTAAATACAATTAAAGTGGTTACAGTATTGTGACTAGATCAATGTTACCTTTCTTATTTAATTGTATATTGTGTATGAAAAATGACAGTTTTTTTTGTATTTGTGGGGCAAAGGTAACAGTGGCAGACTGGAAGGTTGAGGGTTCGATTCCCAGCTCCACTATTGTTGATGTGTCCTTAGGCAAAGACTTAAATCTGAGTCTGGTTCTATGAGTGATTTCTACCTGTCAATTTTTTTTTTCTCTCCAATGATGCCTAGTGTTTACTCATTGTATGAAGTGGATTTCTTTCCTCTCTCTAATATTAATTGAAAATATTTGAAAGACTAGAAAAGCACTATATAAATGTTGACCATTTGCCATATCTCAAAACAAAAAGCAAACTTCACCTCAGCAGAGTGGAGGTGAATAGATTTAGTGATATTATTTTAGCATGTAAAGTATATCATTTTTACAATCACTGCCATGGTTTTTACATGAACACTATGTAGAGCAAAGCCATTGACACGTTAAGAGCCACTGTTAATGGAGAAATGGAGAAAACTAGGCTGATTTCCTATCACTTTGTGTAATAAAAATTCAACTTTTCCACTGAGCTCCAAACCTCCAGTATGAATCTGACTCTAACATTAAATTTGAAAACCTTAACAGGTCAGGTCAAAAGGTCATATTTTGGTAAGAAAACCCCTAGGATGATTTTGCAATAGCTGTTTTTGTATCGGCTCTTTGTGCATGATTAATTCATTACAAATAACTTCGACAATGTTCATTGTTGACGATTTTCTATGTGACTATGTGCAGATGTTTGTCTGCGGCTGCTCATGTTTCCATCTCAACAACAGAATGTGACGTGTTGCTGTTAGGCAAAACCAAATACAAAACTATGACACCGTTGTGTCCCTTTGAGCTAAAGTCAAGGATTGTTCGTCCGGGTGTTTTGTGCAGGAGCGTGGGCAGTTCATAAAGTGACACAAATTTTATTTACCTGCTTGAAAAGGTTGTTCAACAGCATGATAAAGTGGCAGACATGTTCATAAAGCACAGTAAGCCTAAGCCGATGTAGACTCTACAGGGTGAGCCTTCTCAGTGTCCTAAATGAGTTTTTCTCTGATTTCACCGCTGGCAGTCATGTTCTCACTGTGCTTGTGCCGCCTCTCTCCTGCTGTTTGGTGGCACAGTGAGTGAGCATTGTGCCATTAGCTGAATATAAGATTCTGACTCTGTGTAAAGGCCCCAGCCACAACGCCATGGCGATGAGCAAGAACAACAGCCCATCACGACGCTGCCTCAGTTGGCATTTGTCAGGGGAACAAAGATGCTCTCATAACACGCTGCATAAAATACAGCTTGATGAGCAACCAGCACATACATTGTGCAGCTACGTGAGGAAAAAAATACTTTCCTTATCAGCAGGTGGCAGTAGTCAGTGTTCATATTGATAAAGAGCAACTGGAAGACCTATTCTAGTCACTAAGTCATCACACAGATACTGAGCATGTTAGTGTATGTTTGTTTCAAAGTTGTTTACTTGCTTCATTTCCGCGCCTCTTCTACAGAAGACAGCCAATCACTGCTCCGATGAAGGATACGAACAGTCGTCAACTGCCCAATGGTTGACCGTGCCTCTTGGGGTTTAGTATCTCTTATAACCATTCTTTTGTACGCTACTTGTTTTGGTGTACAACACATTTAATGCCGGTATACAAAAAACTATTTCACCTGGATTGCATCCATACTATTGTTTTCTTTTTGACAGCCCAAACTCATAAAAAAAACAAATCAGTGATATTTAATTGTGATATGTAACCTTGCTGATATGATTTAACACTAGATAAGTGAAACTGGGCCTGCATACGTCATGGTTATGTCCGGACTGAGCAGAGCTGGTGTATCCCTGATGTTTGCCTTGTAATGATGATTCGGAACAATGGCCTTTCTTCTCTCACATACATTATTGTGCTTTCCAGCCAAGACGGCTGGAATGCTTTCAACTTTTATGGTACAACGTTGTGCCAAAAGCATTTTCCCCGCTGCTTCTCTGTGAGGGAATTTCAAAGGGGGGAAAAGCAACACATGCTGTCCTTCATGTCCTGCCGTTCAGATGGACCATTACGCTCATATCAGTTTGGTGCTTTTGATGTGTCGAGTGACAGAGCAAAATAAATAGCCAGTGCAAAGCTGTGCAAGACTTGAAATGCAGTGCATTAATTAACGAAGGACTACACCAATTAGTCGCTCATGATTGGTGTGTGAGTATCAGCGCAGTCACGCAGTTTTTCGCAGAGCAACACCGCTGTTTACCGAACACAAAGGCCATAAACAAGTTCACTGCCAAGTGTAAATAGCTGGGCATTTAAAAGAATTTACGGCTTTTTCGAAGAACTGAACTTTATCTCAATGGGGAGTTGAACAGATTTACATACTTTACTATTTTATGGTACAATAAACCATGTATTTTATCTGCAGTACTTAAGAGCTAATAAGTAAATGGGCAAGTTCTTCACTGAAACTCTCCCAGATTGAAGACAGACGGCTCTCCTTTGTGATGAGTTTTACTTTTTCTTCCCCTCACCCTTTGGAACTCTGGTACATGAAAACTAAATCTGGGATATGACAGATTGCTAGAACTATAAACCTGACTCAACTAATAGTGTTTATTTATGAAACTGTTTTTGATGTAATAATTTTTAATTCCAGAAAAGTAGACATTGTTTTGGTGGAAAATAATTACCTGGCAACTATTTTTAAATTACATTACACAGCTTGACCAGGTCTGAACCTGTTTAAGACCTTGACCACATATGGTCAATGTGCAAAGTAGAGGACAAAGCTGTTGCGGAAATCACCGATGAACTGAATAACCTATTTGTGACATCCTCATGTCACATGTCCACTGCTTAATATCTGTTTGCATCTCTAAAAAGGTAATGTAGTAAAATGATGATGATGATGATCTTAACATTCAGCAGAAAGAAAAAGTGTTCCACGTTCCTATTGAACTTCCAGTTGTGCAGCTCTGCAAACACTAACAATTCAACATGTCGGAAACAAAATGACAGTGGTTTTGGCCCACACATAGATTTATTCTTGTGTTTAAACAACTTGTAATCATTAGAAACGGTTCCTCTTTGATATTCTGTGGGACAACGTTGACTCACAACACTTCATTTATCAAGTGAGCAACATTAGGTAGTCAGTAATGAGGTGAGTGTTTGAAAAATAAAAGCGATAATGACCCAAATGTTTGGTTTCAAGGTATATAATTATGCATTTATTGACAAGAATGATACAGGTCTGCTGTGGGACAAACTGGGGTCAAGCCAACAAACAGATGTGTGTCTTAAGTTTACTTAGCGGACCTCCTGGTCCTCTTGTCCCAGGAGAAGTTTGCGCCATACGATTTCACCCGGGGCTTTGAGGTCCTCTTCTCCGTTACATCGTAACTCCAACCTGAAGAAGAAACATCACCAGTGTGAGCCATGAGGCCGATAATGTCATGTATATTCACTTTGGATGCGTTCCAAACACAATGAGGTGTTCTGCAGACATCAACAGGCTGTGTGCACTCAGAAGTGCACTAATCGCTTTCATGGTGCAATAAACAGAGTAAGCCATTTTCCTTTGCTTAGTTTCAACAAACTTTCCCAGATGGTTCAATTTGCCATGTCCCAGTGAATAGCGAAGCAGAAATCCATGTTTAACTTTAAATAACAGAGGGCTGATTTGAAGGTGTGTGTGTGTGTGACATTTAGGAGGTTTTATTGGCAGAAATTGTATATACATCTACCTAAGTATGGTTATATAATTGTATAATCATTGTAAAAAAAAATCCGCTGATTTTTGTAACCTTACAAGAAGCCTTTTCTACATTTTACTTGCTTTATTGAGGCCGCCATCTTGTGTATTCATGTTTCTACAGCGGCCTTAACAGACAAGAGCAGCCAAAGTGTGCAGTTAGCGTTTTGAAGCAGAAGTATACTACACAAATGAGCTAAAACCACATCCTCCCTGGTAAGTAAAGGTCACTGTAAAGTTCTCTGGTGCACTTGGGAAAAAGAAGGATGAGCAGAGGACTCCTCCGTTTGTTACACTCTGCCGCCTTAACATTAGGTGTCGCTAACTCTTGCACACTGGACCTTTAATGTGTTTACTACTTGTTGAAGCTCACACATTGTCATTGTTGCAACAACACTATTTATTTATATAGCTTCACACATTATATGTGTTAGAAAGAGACAGCGAGAGAGCAGGGCTGTAACTAACGGTGTTTGTATGTCGAGTAGAGTATGTCGTTAAGCTGCTACCACAGTGGCGAAAATGCCGCTTCATTACATGTTTGTTAAACATGTGCTTCAATACTGGAGCGTTTACATTTATATTCTGTAGAAACAGTGACAGAAACAGTGACGTTCACCTGCTCTGGTCCCCTCTAAAATGTGAAGTTGTGTTTATGGTTACAGTCATTGTTAAATAATAAAACAAAACCTTTCAGTTATATTTCAGAATGTGCACAGTTTCCACATTTTATTCAGTGACTACTTCAGCTACTTAATTCAGTTACACTAATAACACCATCTCACTGCTACTGCTAGTAATAATATTAACACATCTTATAATAATATTAGTAGAATTAGAATTAGATTTAGTAATAAATACTTAAAGTGCTGTAAATGTTTGTACATGCAAGTTTGGTAAAACAACAGACTGATGTAAGTCATGACATTATGTCACATGTCTGATGAAGTATTATAACTGAGGGCACTTTTTTTTTTTTTTTAATGTTTCTTTTTTTTACCGTTTTTCTCAGCAAAAGCAATGGCATCTTCCTTGGAGGAAAACGAGAGAACCATGTTGGATAAGGGATCAGCCCTGAAAAACAGACAGAGGAATTATAATCCAAAAATGTAAATATATAGTGTGTGTGTGTGTGTGCAATAGAAACCAGCAGGCGTACGTTGAGGCCCAGCCCATCAGTGGGTTCTCCCAGCGCTCCCTCGTATCAAAGTCCATCTTCCACTTTTTGGTGCTGTTGATTCCTGACTGCATCGCTGTTTTGGCAGGTACAAAGATGTGAACCTTGCGTGTTTTTACATGCTCCTCCGGGACGCCCGTCAAGCAAGTGATGTCCTAGGGAAAGACAGGGGGGAAAAAAACAATGTCCTGCTGTAATTAACAGAGTTAATTCTGATTCCGCTTTATATTTTACATGATATTCCTCATCATCCAGGTTTGACTTAATTT
Source organism: Brachirus orientalis (assembly GCA_016785285.1). Classification (NCBI taxonomy): domain Eukaryota; kingdom Metazoa; phylum Chordata; class Actinopteri; order Pleuronectiformes; family Soleidae; genus Brachirus; species Brachirus orientalis. The sequence continues at coordinate 1,118,569 of JAFBJR010000190.1, forward strand.
CATTGCACTGAATAACAATATATAAATATGTACATGCAGCACATGTGTGTTCTGCATGAATGTATGAATTTGCGTTGTAGTATTTAATGAATGTTTCCTATTAGCACTGAATGTTTCTTACTGTATCCTTAATACAGTGATCACTTGTAAGTTTATCTATCTATCTATCACTTTAGCTTAAAAACTGACTGAATAATCGACACATACGAGCGCATTAAAGCTAACGTCATGCGAGGACACCTCCAGCTAGACGTCTACCGATATGTTTTTAATCGCCAACCATAGTGACTGAGATATCAGGACAGCCGATGCTCAATAATTGATGATGTTTTTTGTTTTTTTTTTGACCCATGTATTTAGCCGATTTCCTTTTCCTCCCAAAAAATGCCAAATATCAGCCCAATGAATCGTCTACCTCAACGCTGCAGCTACTGATTAGCAAATTAAAAAAGAAAAACACTGGCCAGTGGAGACATTGAAACCAAAGATAAATTGAAAATGCAAGCGGCACTGACTGGGCCCTCGCATTATAACATGTGTGACAAGTGTGCATGCTGGACAGTGAACAAAAATGGCACTTTCACACCACTCAGGCCCCCATAGACAATGAATGGAGATGGACACTGGCCTCATCTGCCATTAATCCGGGGTGCTGTGTTTAATCGGGTTGGGAATTTCAGCAGGCAGATGATCTGTGCTGTCCCCTTTCATTTTCAACAAAAGAAATTTTCCATATTTAGATTTAATATTTCAAAAATTAGTAGTAGCAGAAAAAAGCTGAATTTAATTTTTTTTGGTCTGAATTTTGGGTTTCACAAGTTTTTGTGCATGATCAAGCTCCCAAAATCTTTTGAGTAGAAGAAAAATGCTACAGTCCTACTTAAAAAAAGGAGGAAAAACATTTCAACAACTCCAAAGTAAATAATTCACCATTTGCCACAAAGACACTGAACGTAGAGGACACTGTAAACTTATAATAAAATCATCTTTTAATGCTTCAACACATGAAAATAACAGAACATGTTTTTGGTTGCAGACCAGCAGCTGCTCCTGCAGAACTGTTGTGACTTTCATTTGACTTGCTGACTAACCTTTTCCCCCCCCGAAAAAAAAAGAGAAAAAGGGTTTCTGAAAAGACAAATGCATCTATGTTTGTGGAGGAAGGTCATGTGAAAGTTGCACGTGTTAAACAACACAACTCTTTAACTCTGATAGTGTCTTCTAATGTCACAAATGGGGCTAGGAAATGTTCTGTGGCTGTAAAAAGTGCTCGGGTCATCAACTATTGTATATTGCAGAGGTTTTGGGCCTTACTATTTAGAGTGCCTTGACATAATGTACTGTATGTTGTGATATGGCACTATACAAATAAAATTTAACTGAATTGAACTACTTGATGTTTTATATTTCTGAACTTCACTCTGTTCTGGAGAGATTTATTTTTACTTTAAAACATCAGGGTCAATAGAGTTGGAATCCATCGACAATGTAAAGAGGAAAAAACACAATACAAATCCAAGGAGTGAATACTTTTTATAGCTGCAATTAAATAAAGTAAAAGTTTGGATTCTATTTTTATAGTTTTCTGAAATCTGATGTTCACTCTGTGTGCGTTTCTTTCTCTGGCAGCACAAGAATTACAACTACACATCATTTTTGTCTTTGCTTTTCTTCCTTTTTTTTCCCTTTGATACACATTGCTTGTGTTTAATGGGCTACATTTTTTTTCTTTCCAAGCAACAGATGAATAATTTAAATAAATTATGTTTTTTAAAGAACATGAAGAAAATATAGCTTGCAGAACATTTGGGAAAACCCAATCCCAGATTCAAATAAAAATAAAAACAGGACTGGAATAAAGAAATGACCATTATTATGGTGTTATTACTATACTTTTTGTTGGATGAAATAAATCCCTAATACATTTACTTACTCCAGATTATTAGAAAGTAAACCAGCATGACTAAAGGAGGAGGAGGAAGAGGAGGAGGAAGGGCCTTTGACCGTACTTAATGCATATTTCTGAGCAACTGGAGCCCCTTCAAGCTCCAATCAAGGATCTGGTCCAATTCTTTAGAGAATTAGCAAACAAGCAATGGGAAGTCGGTGACAAAACACAGATGAACCTCCCAGCATGCACACAGCAGCCACCCAAGACTCGGGGCTTTTCAGGGTGCTCTCCTTTCAGTACAAGAATTTTACACGTTTCAAAGGCCATTACAACTTCAAAGAATCAATTTTTCATCATCGTCTGTCATCTACCAGATGATTTGTAGAAAGGGGGTCATTTGCGTGAACTCGACACAAAATCTAGCTTTTCCTTAAGCAAAAGAGTTTCCGACGGCATTTAAGAAGGAAATTACAGGTTCAGTTGTTTTTAAAATGCTGTTTGTTCAAGGGAAATATCTTCCACCATGTTACGAGGCAAGACCAGAATGAGTTTAATCACAAACAAGATCTGAATTTTGAAGTGTTAAAATGAAAGGGAAAAGAGCAACAGGGGTTGGGGGGAATTTCTCAAGTGCTTGGTAATTATTTCCGGCTGCCCTATCTACTTAACCTTGACAATTCCCTCTTGTCAGAGAGTGGGGGAAAACATGTTCCCTTCACCCAAAAGGGGCTAATGGTGTATAGTTCATGACACAGTCATACACAAGACAGTGTTAGAGCACAACAAAGAAAGACACCAGATTTTTTTCTTTGGTCTGGGTCTGCTGCAGGTTAACAAAATTGTGTTAAAAGGCAGAGTATGTTTTTATTTTCAATTCAACGCATTCAAAATATTGTAAATCCAAAAGCTATGGGTAAGAAAAACTTTCTGAAAACAAAACTAAGCACAAAACTAATGATTTGAGACGCATCAATGTCCCTCTCTTAAGCACATAATAAATGAAACCCCTGGGATTAGCAGACCGGACTATGGTTACGCATAGGTATATTACACAAACCATAACTGACACATGAGGACCATGCATGGTAAACTGGCGCAATAATTTGTCCAGATGTAGCAGACCTTAAATCACATCTCAGGTATGGATGAGCACAAAAGGCCATTTGAAAATGGAAGAATATGTGTCAAAACAACAGCCCTGTCAAATCACTGAAAACACTGCACATTATCAGACAGTGTTCGCAAAAAAAGAAAAGAAAAGAAAAACGTCTAGACCTCTATATGTGCACGCATTACACTGAAAGCTAGAAGAGTTATTGGCATAACAGACTCGCCCACAATACCCAGATTCACAAAGGGAATGATGGTAGCTGGAATGTGGTGTGTTCCCAGGAAGACTAGAGAGGGCCATCACAAAAGGAAAACCCACACGGTGGGCACTTTATCTTCTGCCATGTACAGGAAGCAAAATGAGAACTATCAAGTTTGACACTATTCACAGCGCCTTCACGGGGGCCGACAATACCTGGCGGGGCAGACAGAATGCAGAGCTTAAGAACAGGCGGGGTGGGGGGTGGGGGGGGAAAGGCTGGCAAAGTTTCCGTCACGTGAAAGCGTGTCAATATTTCTGACACCTCCAGGCTACGTGCCAAATAAAAAGCTTGTCGCTGCGGGGCCTCTGAGCCCACCAGAATGCTGAACACTGGTACCCCTAATGCTCTAACAGAGACTCTGGATAGACAATTTCTTTGTAAACAAGAAAAATTCTCATTGGACTTAGGTGTAAATTTGTAGGGAATAGCGATTAAAGAAAACATTTTGAATGGGAAAGTTGAAAACCAAAATACCCCGTATTAATTTCTATCCAGAATTTGGTTAACCTTTTGGAGAAACATGACTTTCAGTTTTGGCTTCTTTCTTCAGTTCATCAGTTCAATATCAGAAAAAAAAACAGTCCTGTATCAAAAAACAAGAGGCGTGTTGTTTCAGGTACCACAGCAAAATATGCTCGTCAGGATGAAAAAACACTAACAGTTTGTTTTGTCAAGACACTAAATGCTGCACAGTGGTTATTATGTTGTGAGATAAGGGCTCAACTCCACAGAGCTGTTACTTTGCCAATCCATTAATCTTTTATTTCATTTGATTATTGAAGCACTGTTATTTTTACTGCAATCAAAATACAGTGTTTCAATTACATACAAAGTAGTATTCAAGCCCTTCACTTTTTGATGTTTTTCTGTCATGCTAAAATCATTCGAACTAAACTTTCGAACTAAATTTTCATTCCATTTATTTATTTTAACTTTTCACTGTACTTAAATGGAAAAATCCTAAATTAGATGCCTCCCATTTTCTGATCCATTTTCGAGATCCTTCTACAGATTAAATTGGAGTCCACCTGCAGTGGCTTCCGTTGGAAATGACTTCTGCCATTACATATCAATGAAAAAAGGCAAGGACAAAAAAGGGCCTGTAGAGCTCAGAGAGACAGAGATAGACGGAGGGAGCTGTATTGAGGCACAAATTTCAAGAAGGCAACAAAAACTGGGTGCTGTGAAGGTTCCCAAAAACACAGAGGCTTCTGTGACTCTGAAATGGAAGAGGTATGAAACAAATGGGGACCACATTTGTCATAATCAAAATGTTTGTAAACCATGTCTCTCATTATTTTGAAGCAAAGTGTGGGATTCAGCAGTTTAAACTTCAGTTTGACAATGTGTGCACACGACTGCCAATGTACGTGTTCAGTTCAGTGTTGTTGAACTGCTAATAAAAAAACACTGAAGGCCCCAAATCTCTACTTTGATTCCATACATACATTACACACTGTGACCCTGTAGAACAACAGTTTGCAGTCCAGGTGAGCTGGCATGTTCTTTTTAGGTGTGAAGAGACAACAAAGAAGACGGTAACCATGAACACTTGCTTGAGGTTAGATAAGGAAGTCCACTAATACCCACAAATGTGCAACACACTGCTCAAATAATATAAGAAAACACAAAATGGAGGGGGTTTTCTGGTTAGCAATCGCCACTACTGCAGTCTCATGTGTGCTGTGTCAACAATCTCATTGGTTAACATGGGCGCAGAAATGAAAAAGCCGTGACACACACACACACACGCACACATCTAGTGTGGACCAGGCCTAAAATACAGTCTCTGCTGACTGAAAACCTGGTCCAGTGCATTCAGGAGCCCAGACTGGGCCGAATGTGCACCTTCCAGGTCAATGACCTTTGGCTTGGAGCCAACTGACAACTCATAAGTAGCTTAGGGACTAACAGTAAATGGTCAGCATACGGTTTTGTTGTCAGTATACGGCACTGTTTGAGCAGTTTGAGCTTCTTCTGTGCCTCAGCCACTGCTGCCTACTGCTTCCAACTATGGAACACCAACACCAGCTTCTTGGGTAGCCCTGTTTTTCCTTGACACTCTGTTGTCTTTCAGTGCATTTAAAGTAAGAAAAAAGAATTGTAATTCATTCAATATGAGTTGTGTGATCCAAGGCTATCACCATTACACACACATTCTTTCTCATTTACTCACTCATAAACACACTCACTGACTCAGACAATCAAACAGACACATTCACTCTCTCTCTCTCTCTCTCATAGACATAAACAGTAACCACACAATCACAATGATGATAATAGGCCCATGTTGTAGAAAGACTGGAAGTTGGTTGTAGAATATCTGGCACTGTGCAGACGTACTGTTCGTCTTTGACACTAGAACGGGCAGCCTCTTCCCTCCTCCTTCAGCCGACTGATCTGCTCTTACTTTCAAGTCACTGAATGTGCTACTCTTGCTTTCAAGCCACAGGAGTGTAATCTCAGCCTTTGCAGTTAGAAAATCTTGCTTAAATACACTACATATATTATTGCAAATGCAATTAATCATTCAGCCCCATTTAGGACATTTTCCTCAGTAACTCAACCAAAATCCTTACATGAAACAAATAAAACATCTGTAGAAAAACCTGACAAAGGAAGGACAATGATGGTCTTCAACCAGCGGGAGTTTGAGAAGATGTGCAGAGAGGAATGGCTTTTTCAATTCTCATGGCATCTATCTTTTCATAGGCCAACTGCAAGTGATTCTATTGTCTACAATGTTCTCGGAAATGCTTGCAGCATGACAACTGCGGTGTAAAACATTGCTTGGAATTTAATTACTATACATTTCTATAAAAAAGGAGCAACTTTGAAACCTGACTAAGAGAAGAATAAAAGGTCCCCTTTTTATTTGACACTGGAATAACTCCTTAACAGTCTTCCAGCCACTCCTGTCCCCAAATCATTTAATAATTTTTGTCAGCTTTAGTTGTTTTGCATGTCTTAGTTTTCCGATGTTTAGCAATACATTCAGTAGAATATTAAACCTATTTTTGACTGCCTGGCAATACAAAAAAAAGCCTTCCATTCTATCCAATATCATTTGGAGAGCTAATAAAAATAAAAGTGTTTCTGTGGTATTATGCATTTCTGTAAAAGGAATCACCCCTGCTGAGAGAATAAACTTAATTTAACACAAAAAGTTGTTTGTTAATAAGAAAATATCACACTTGGATGCATCAGACAATGAAAAGTGATACAATTCATCATGCTTTGAGTAGTGCTTTACACTGGTAGACCTATCATACCTAACATCATGGGGTGTAGCAACATTTTTTAAAACTTTAAATACAAACTTTAAATACAAATGTGAGTATGGAGTATGGGTATTGGGAATTTCCCATGTGTTAAAGGCCAATTTTCACATTGGTCTATGTTTTAATTGACTCATAAATATTTAACATATTAATTACAGAGAGAAATGATAGAAAAACAAGTGGTCTTGAGAAATGTTGTGGACAACAAATCTAAATAGATGTACAGAGTATATTTTCCTGCATCAGAGTCTCTTGTTATTGCTATCGGTAGACTCTGTGACAGCCACAATGAGTACAGTGGATCGTATCATAGTACGAACACCCGTTTGACAAAACTGCAGCCCGATAGCCAGGGGAGGTCATAGGGTCAGCCAAGCTGAATCATGTTGAGTCAGCATGTGGTGAAAGCCCAAGCACATCACTCTTAACCCCCCACTGTCCAGCCCACACCCAGGCCAAGAGCCTCACTCAACAGCCTCCGCCAGTTCCCACCTTCAGACATCTTTGAAGTGGAAAAAGCGTGCCAATTACTGATTGGACATAGGGGGCGTCTCTAATAGAAACAAATATTATGTTGCCTGCACATGTGCGGGAGTGGTTCAACTCTGGAGAACAAGAAGCAGCTGGCATGAGGGTCATCTCGAATCTCACATTACACATGCCGGTGAAGACTGGAAAAAGAGAAGGTCATTTATGAATATGTTGGATGTGGGCATACATAATTGGTTTTGTGTGTGTGTGTGTGTGTGTGTGTGTGTGTGTTTGTTGCATCTTTGTTTCAAACATCTCAAGACACTGAAAAGTTATTTTTATAAATAAATAAAAATAAGCAGTATTATAAATAAATATAAAAATGTGACTTTTGGATGTGCTGTTTTTGAAGTTGTTCTTTGTTTTTTATTTATATTTTACAATCAAATTATTGAACACAAAATAACACATTCAGTGGAACATATTTAGGCAGGAATTTACAATCATTACATGCATTATCTTTGTCCATTATTGTTACAATTGATTCTTTATTTGTCAATTATTTGGTCTAAGGAAAATGTTTTAAAAGGAAGGTCTCCACAGAATGTTTACAAACCACTCATTTACATGTTGAATCACTTCTTGAATGGTTTTCTTTTTTAAATATTATTACAAATAATTAGTAGTGTGGTGTAAGAAATGCAACAAAAATTCTATTAGTAATAATTATGTCAGCTCTTGCTGTGATATCACAACAAACAGACTAAAGACGCAAAAAAGAATTTCAAACCAGCTAGTTCATTCATTCTACTAGAAAATGGGCTACTAGTTTAAACCAATGGATAAACTAAAGTGGAAGTAAGCACGAGCAACTAACCTTTTTACACATTATGCAAACACAACACTTTGCAGATAAACACTTCCTAAAACTGCACAGCAGTGACAGGGCTGAGAAGTACTCTCAAGAGGCTGAGACTCTATGGAAGAGAGAGCGTTAATGAATGAAATACTGTTTAGTGGCTGATACATAACAAAGCCTCTTGTCCGCCACTCTTCAAAAACCAATATCCTCTGACCCACTACACCAAACTTGTGCCAAGAGATTTTCAGCATAAGCACACCATAAGAAAGGGGGAACCAGACAAAACAGACTCTTAAGTTGTCTATGCGTGAAGAAGGGAGGAAGGGTGGGAGAGAAGGATGAGAGGGAGAGAAAGGGGGTGGGGGTGAGGTGGTGAATGTGGTCTGTTAAACTGCGGGTCACTGTCTGAGGGTAGACAGGCTTAGAGAACATACACCGCTGTACAGCAGACTTAAACCGCTTGTGCTCAATTTATGCTCAAAATTAGGATGGCAGGATTTTATTGTCACGGTGTCTTCATTGTCATATTCACCCATTCATATTTTCTTGTAATTACCAAATGTGAAAGCAAATGTCTGTGAGAGGCTACAGTAGCTCAGAGTACTTTGGCATAAGACACTCTCAAAACTGATTTAATTCTCTGGATGATGCAATTGATAAGGTCTAGTGGTGCATTAAGAAGATCTTGTGTTAGCCTGTTTCCTTTGAATAATTTCCTTATTAGGGAATCTTTTTGTTCTTTGAATGATAAATCTTGACTGACAGAACGAGGATCTTTTAATTAGATTTCAATTTAAGTCTTTCAAAACAAGCAACAACATGCCCTTTAGACTTACTCATCCTACCACAATCAATAACTACATCTTAAGTCAGGATGTGATATTACTTGTCTAGCACACACTGAGGTCTAAATTTGCAAAAAAGATTTCCTATGGACAAATTCAAGATGCCATGCCTCAAATGGGCCTTGATATCTACCTACCTCTCCCTCTACTGTCTTACTCCCTCCTTCCCTCTCAATTCCCCTGCTCTCTAATAACTGTCCTGCTCTGTCTCATAAAACCCTAGTGCCTTTAGAGAACTCTATAACAAGGCTTCACAAGCACTTCAAGATTATGGTGTTGCCTTTATGTGGAGAGTGAGAGCACACTTTGCCATGGCTGATGCAGGAGTAGACACTTAGACATGAATTTTGTATTATCACAGTTTAAAGCAAAAGGATTATAACCACGGTTGTTTCTGGAAGAGCCCAAAAAGTATTTGATGGAGGTTGCAGATATTACATGTAAGGCTGCCTGTCAGCGACCAGCCAGCTGGACCCTGAGAGCTGCCCAGCATGCTTTATCAAACAGTAATTACAAACAAAAGCAGGTCGGCATGGGGACTCCGGGGAATAGCTTAGGGCACTGGAGCGCCATCATGCAGTTCTTTTTTATTTGGCTTTTTCCTGAAACTTAAACAATTCCCTAAAAGATCTGTTCATAAAAAGCATGTTTCACTGTAGCAAGCTTTGAAATTTAAGAAAATAATTACAAATGACCAAGATCCAAAATTGAAATGTGGAAAAGCAGCTGGCTATTTAATCTGCCAAATATTCCCTTCAAAATCTAATCTTACAATTGAGTCAATAAAATTCAGGAAAATCTTAAAAAAAAAATGCTCATCTACTTTCCTTTAGTTTGAGTTGAAAACCGATAGATACTTGATTTATTATCCTAATATATAAACAAATCCATCAAATGTTTGAAAGTTTTGCTTGTTCTTAGCCTTAATCACTCAAAAAAGATTTTTCTGTCCACTTGGGGGCAGTGGAAACATCCTTAGCACAAGGTGCTGTCTCCATAAGGAGGAAATAATACTGTGCGTAACTTCTGCATTCACCAGCTAGTCATCAACTGTGTCTGTCTGCTGTTTGGTGCCTTGCAGGTTGCATTAAATGCAGTGACAGTGGTTAGAAAACGAAAACAATGAACTGAAAGGAGGGCTTGATGATACTGCCAAAATGATCGGCCAAAAAAAAAGGCATTCAAATTTGTTGACAACAATAATTAGCACGATACATGTATCTAAGTGTATCACAAATCTGAAAACATTCAAGGAAATGTTTCAAAATGTGTTTGCACAATGCATTATATTGATCTATTAACTCATATTATAATAAAAGATAATTATAGTATGGTAAAAGCAGTCCAGTGATCATTCTCAGTAAGACCACTACAAATGTTTAACAGATTATAGATATGGATTTGAATCACTATAAACACTGTTTTTAGTAATTGTAATGACCATTTAAACAATAAAATGTTATTTTTCTGTCTACAAACTGCAGTAAAATTGCAAATACCATTAAAAGTTGGTTCATGTTATTGACCTGCAGAAGTTTCTTGTCCTTCATAACCTAAATTTGTGTGTAATGGAGACGGCCAAAAAAAGTGTAGATATTTAGCATTTTTTAGAGAGACGAGCACTAAGGACAAGATAACGAGTACCACACAGATACTGAGTTTCTGGAGTAAAATGCAACCTCATCTAAATGAGGTTATTCAGCAATGTTCACGGCTCAATAAGTGGTAGACCACTTTTCCCTAAAGCTGTTGGAGAGAGACAGCATGTGAAACCTGGTATGACCTTGCAGTGGATCGAGACCCTTGTCTGATTGGTCTAACCAGAAAGCAGTTCACAATTATTGACAGCCTAACGAATGACTAGCATGCTGACATGTGCTTAATACCCAAAAGGGAGAGAGTGCTCTCACTGCCCTTTTCGGTGTGAGACAGAGACCACTGTACTGTAAACAGCTGAGGCCTCTCATTTTGGCCTGTCTGGATAAGCATTAGAGTACTTCCCGCTGTCGCCAGCAGCAGCAGCCACAAAGGAACCTCTGTGGCCAACAACACTGAAGTGGCCACTGTCTTTTTCGTGAGTCTCAGGGTGACCCACAAACTTTTTTTTTTCTATGCAAGCTTCTTTTCTTTCACCCCACCTCATTTTTTAGAGGCCCTTCTCTCCTCTGCTGTTCTCAGTGGCCCCTACTGAGAGGACAGAGACAGACACTTTGCCCAGCCAAAGGCTTGTCTGCCAGTATGGTCAGCTTTGGACTAGGACAAAAGCACGCGGACACTGCCCACACACAGCAAGCCCCTCCCAAACCAAGTCTACAACAGACTCCCACATTCTCCCTATATTCTCCAAATACACCCGCCTTTCTTTATTATCGTTTATCTTCTTCATCTTTTAATGACAAAGTATTCACTTCTAAGGTCCCTCTCTGTTTTGTGGAGTTGGTGCTAGCCTTGGCCTCATATTATATAAATATCTATTGTATTTCTGTAGTTTTTAGTAAACAGACTGCGTAAGAAAGTCATACTATATTATCAGTTCAGTTAGTATCTGTTTGTGAGGGACTTCTTTTCTCCCTTCTGTGGATGCAGCTGTTTGCTGCTGCTCTACTATACTACCATTTTTTTAACAATTAGTTTGATAACAGCTAGTAAGTTTCACTATCTTACATGTCTACTATATACACAAGTAGAACCTATAAATATGTCTTTATACGGGAGCCTCATGTGTTGATATGGTCATAGATGATGACAACGACAACAACAACTTTTTGATCGGCGAAAGCCACCATAGTTTTCAATGAAGGAACAGGTGAGCAGAGGAGCATTTCTTCGTTGCACTGTCAAGTTTCTCCTCTAGATATCACTACAAATTACACACCTTTACACCCACTTTACACAGGGGAAATAACTCACTAACAGCAATTATTATGTACGAACTCTGTCACATATTTGGTCAATCTCCATTTAAAGGCAAACTGATTAGCTTGTTGTAATTTAATTTGAGATTTTTTTTTTTATTAATTGTTATTTATATTTGTGCTTAATCTTACCAATAACAGTCTTTCAAAACAGTAGGACTATTTCTACTCTAACAACCAAGATGGTTCAAAGCCTGTCCTCCTGTATTTGGGTGTGTGCTGCTCCAGCTAGTTTTCTTGCCATCAGCAGTAGAACTGCTTGACCAATGTGGCCAGAGTGTGCATGTTAAGTGTTAATATTTTGGTCTGACTCACAGATGTTTTGGGTTTGACATTTATTCGTCTTTGGTTTTCGTGGGATTTATTACACTTGCCTAACATCTTTGAATGCACTTCATGTACAAAGTTGTCAACAGACAAAGAAGACCATAAATTAAAATAAACTCCCAGGCCGTGTCCACAGTGGATGTGTGTGCAGTGAGTGACGGCTATTGGTGCTGTGTCTGCTGTGGAGGTGTTGCTATGTTTTTCCTCCACATTTGACAATCATAATGCTACAAATTTAAATACTCCTCTGAAATCAACAAAATGCCAGAACTCTTTAATTCTCTAAAGATCTTCAGATGTGTCTCATGCAATGTGGCTGCTCTAATCTGACATGACATGTGTGCCTAAATGAAAAGACACACATGCATCCAGTGTGTATACAGCCTCACAAGTATAAATTAAATGAGTGCACATAAATAAGATGAATTAGATATTTGTTTCCCCTAAAACTTTTTTCCAATGGTTTATTGGGATGGTGCAGGTATCATCAAACATCATCAAATTGGATCATATTTAAATGAAGCTCTTGTGTAAGTTTGGTAAGACTACTCAGTTGCACACTTCTATCATAGTCTCATTCTCATAGTTCCTGTTGTCATCTCCTCTAAAACAAGCACAAACTGCACACTGTCAGTTCATAGCTGTCATTTCCCATGATGTCAGCTGTTTATCTGCTGGTCTTGTCTGTCCAATACTGCTACAACATGCTTGAGTCACTACTCATTTATCTCACTGCCATCTGTTTAACCTATAATAGATTTATTTTTCAGTCTCCTTATTTTACTACTTTTATCTTCTCAAATGCAGTTGGTACACTATTTGGTAGGTGCAAAGTGAGAAGAGTTTTGTAATAAACATTCCTGAAAATATTTGACGAAAAAAGATCAAACAAACACCACATCTTCTGTCATGTTGAGCAGTGAGGAATCCTTACCAATTTCTCCTCAACTGTAATAAGTTGCATGTCTTGTCCTGGTTTCTCTGCCAGCCTCGATGCTGATGTGCTTGTAAACCTGAAAACCAGTGGATTGATATTACACACAAAGCACAAACTGCCACAAAGTGCCAAAAAGAAGCAAATTACAAACAAGATACTTTTTAAAACACTATCTAAACTTGTGTGCGAGTATCTTAGAGGTAATTATGGGGCAGGGATATAGTGAAAAAAGAAGAGACGAGGATTTAATTCCCATTGAAAAATATTAGTCCTGTCCAGTGAATCTCTGTCTGTCTTAATGACAGGATGTGCCCAGTGTTGGCTGTGGTCAACTGTCAGACAAGTACTGTGTATCTCTTTGTTAATGTGCAGCAGTGACTTGTCACCAAAAAGGGAATATGCCATCATGGCTCATTAATCACATTCCAGATAATAACCAAATTGTATTCATTTCAAACCCACAATTTTAAACAACAGGGTTCTCCTACTGTTTTATATTTCTATTAAAATAAATAGAAAAAACACATCAAGAATGCAACTGTGACCCAAACAACTGGATTAATGCAATAGTTGAGCTACTTTAATGAATCCCTGCAGACTACACACAAAGACAAAGAAAAGGGAATAACTATACAGTATGGGTGGTAAATTTTACACAGAGTGAACATATAGCACTTCTCCTGTATTATTGATCAATGAAAGTGTTTTACTCTACATGCTGTGCATCACATAAATATTGGTATGCAAAGTACAACACTGATAAAGCAAATGTCAAAAAAAATAAATAAATAAATCAAACACAAGAAAAAGTGTTTTTTAGCTCAATCTTTGGGCAATATCTCTTACTCTTAAAACGAAAATCATGTCCAATGCTTTGTCATTTCTTGAACTATTCATCTGTTCTTCCCTGCTGTGTTAAAGAATTTTAGCCAAGGATTCTTTGGCAAAAATTGTCTAAGCAATCAAACACATCTGTTTCTCATCTGCAAAATCTTTATCTACTCACTTCTAGGGTTAGGGTTAACTTCTGATTTGGAAACCGTATTTTCACTTGGAATACACATAGTTAAGCAATAAAATCCAACCTGTCTTGTTATTTAGTGATCACATTTTATATGAAGCCAATGTCTACTCATTCAGCTAAAAACAAAACCATTGTGTGCTTGTTTCAATTTTTTCAAAAAGGAAGTATGAAAAATATTTCACTTCCTTTGCTTGCTAAAGGCATAAAACAATTTTGATTCCTAATGTTGTTTTTAATTAATGCTTAATAGTGTTCACTCCTTGACAGAAAAAAAAACACAAAAAAATGTTTTAAGCTTTTTTTCCCCATATTTAATCTAAACAACAATAATTTAGATTGCAGCTAACATCAATAAAAACTTCAACTCTCATTACAAAACAATCAGGTGATACATGTAACTGTTAACTGCATTAAACTCAGTCAGTCAAATGAAAACATAACATTGCTACGTCAAAATGTTTTTCTGGCATCTACTAATCAAATCATGGTAAGGCTAAAAATGACCGCAGGTTTGGAGAAGCTAAAATCTAGCAAAACCTTGGAATATTTAGTTGAAACATTAGTTATAAAAACAGATCGATCCAAAATCAATTAACCAACACATTGTTGCAGCATTATATCATGTATCAAATATTTAAGAGATACAGTATCTCCAAACTTCACATTCAACCCCACATGCATATTTGTATTCTAATAGTAGACTGTATTTAGTTTAAAAAAACAACAAAAATAGCAATATACAGTTTATAAAATTGCAGAGCTTATCCTGTACATATACCTTAGATGTAACATACAAAAGAAGTCTTAGTAGAAACAGACCAGTTACTTGATCTATAACAAATAAGGCTGTATTGTTTGGAAAGATATCTAACACGCAATCAAAAAATTAACTACTATAATATTTTGAAATAAGAATGACAACTTAACAATGTTGTTGTTGTACATAATTTGTACTCTATGCATCACATCACTTTAACTTGCAAAAGACATAGAACAATGTAAAGTAGAACAAATGATTTGCAGTGTTTGTAATTTTCTTTTTACACTGTTTGAAATTGCTATTTCATTTAGAAAACAATGAATCGCTTGGCCCCAACTGACAACATGACAATAAATTCAATATGAATTTAGTAAAACAGTATGAATTAAGGTTAGACATGTTGACCTCACAATTCATGAGGTACAGATCATAAGCAGTATAATCATGAATGAATGGATAAACCCCGACTGCATTAGTGTGCCAATAATAATACATTATGTGTTTCTTCACATCAAGCTTGTACAAAGGACTAAATGAGCCTCCACTAGAGGTGATGTAGTTATATCACGCAGGGGTAATACTTCTGGTCAGACTGTCTTGTCCTTCCTGGGTGGTAACCTGTGGAACGGCCTACCTCTAATATCAAGAAAATGCCCCACATATAACTCTTTTAATACCCAACTGTAAAAATGGCTAGGGTCGAATCAGGACTGTACTCGCCTTTAATACTATGCTAGCTAACTGTAGGGGTATGTACAAATGAGCTAAACTACTCTGACATGTGTACATGGATGTATAAAGTTTCCCGTCCAGCTGAATTGATGTGTGCAAAATACGATATACGTGATGAGCACTGAGAACCGTTTAACTTCGTTAGCGTTTAAACTGATTCATTTCCTAAGGTGAGTAGATAATGGGGTAGCAGGCTGACTGTGAAAGGACATGGGATAACACTGACGTTTGCTTACATGCTAGAGACTGAACTAACCAACAAGAACGCAAAATAAGTGTAAAAACACAACGCCAACGCCAAAACAAACACCGTAAATCTTTTGCGTCCATTATTTAACTGCTTTACGCTTGGAGCGTAGTTAGCTAGCTATCACTTGCTAGCCTGTGATACGCCGGGCACTCGGCCTCCTCGTGTCATCTTTTGTCAAACTGGGGTAAAATGATCATATTAACCCGCCCGTGAATCAACAAATATTTAAGAATTACCTGATAGGGTTCGGGAGCATTTTGGAAGCTGTAGTGATCACAGTTAAACGTCCCAAGCTGAAAAGTGACATTGAGGACGCCATGTTTGTTGTCAATGATGGTATACGACAAACGAGAAGGGACAAAACAGTTTGAGCGGCGATGAGGCAGCAGCTGGCTGCTATTGGCTGCCTGACTGGGACATGGAGGATCAGAACTGATGTCAGCAACTAAAATTACTTTACAGCCAAGGAGGGGATGTGCCCCATACAGCTAGACATGTCTGGGCAAATCTATTCACGCCTTACTGGTTATAGTTTTCTTCCATCTAATGTAAACAAATGATGATATACTTTATATTACATGTATACAAATATAAACCTGTCATAAAAATGAGAAAATACAAATATTTTAAAAATCTTCCAAAAAAACTTGTTTAAAACTGAAATGTTATGATCATTTATTAGGTAAACTACAAACTGAATTCACCTTTTAATACCCACATTTGAGCCGGCTCACTGGGCTTCTCTGAGGAGACAGAAATAAGTATAACAATCAAGCGCTAAAACAAATTTTTCTGTAACATAAAAAATTATTCTGATTATTACTAATGCTGTTAATTTAGGGCAGCTATGGCATAAGCCTCACAGTGGGTGGCGGTCTAATAAATTTGTGAGGCACTGTACTTATACCATTACAGTTACTCTTGGAAAGCACTTACTATATTAAACATTCTATAGTTACATTTATTTGAGTTTTAAGTCAGTGTTTTGTGTACTGCTTCAGAGGTAATATTGATCGGATAAAACTCTTTATTTAGGTACATATACTTTTCCAATTTCCTCAGAGGTTTATAGCATAAATTTCAGAATTTGTACAATTTCACTAAAAGGAAAAAAGTGTTCTAAAGCACATTTTTAATTAAATTCTGTCCGCATATTAAATCAGTACATGCTGGGCAAAAAAGGATCAAGTCCACTGTGTAAATAATGTCTAATTCTTCTTTGAATTGAACATACATATGCCAAGACTGATTTAATGTTTAACTCCATTTGTTTGCAAATTGATAATATTAACAGTCAGGGAAACGTATAAGGAAAAAAACTTTTATTGTTTCACTCTTCATATCTGTACAAATACCATCAAACTTTGTATGTACACGTGACATTTACATAAAAAATACAAAACTATATATTCATAACAGAATTTTGTATTTATCTTGTGATGTTTGACATAAAATGCTTTCTGAGAAAAAAACAAAACAAGACATAACATAACAAAAATGAACACAGTGACGAAGTCTGAAATAGTGTTGAGTACCGCAGTCGTTTTTAGTGCTGCGAGAGCAATATGGAGCACATTGGCAAGAAGACAGCACACAAATGTTAATGGCACATTATTTGCAAAATAATCAAGTATAAACCAAAACTTACCTCTTGTCTAATGTGGTGAGACATAAAAAAGCCTACTGAATAATGTCTATGGTTATCATCTCCATATGAAAACAAATCTGAAGGGCTTAAACTGGGGAATGACACACACACAAAAAAAAAAATGAAAAAATAAATAAAAATAAGAAAAGAAAAACAAATGGCTCTTTTTTTTCTCTTCCATTTCATCACCATTGTTACAATGCTCGTTTTGCAAAACCATTGAGAGAATCCCTTTGGTCAGTTATTATGAGTTGTAAACAAACCAGAAACACTTTTATGTACATAAAATGATTGTTATATTCCCAATAAATAAACACACAGCCTAAACATGCATTTACGTATGTGTGACATAAACATCTGTGATAGAGATTTGACAGAAACAAGCAGAATTTTACAGCTCAGGGAATGCAATTTACAGCTTGTAGAGGACTTATACTTACACAGTAACATGACAAATAAATAACACTGCTTTTCTTTGGACAAATATATTTCTTCATGGTTAAAAAAAAAAGGTAAAAGGGACATCCACAAAGGGGGAATGAGTGGTAACACAATGTATCATGGTAGATAGTAAGCCTGACATTGTAAATGTATAAATTATACAACACAAAAAAAAGTATAAATAAACATCTGACTGAACTATATGTATACTTCCTTTTTCTTTAAAAATAAATAAGCATACACATAATGTACAGTATGGACATGATTCCTCGCCCTAGGACTGTTCCCCTAGTGATGGGAGCCTATCAATCCAGTATAGAAGATAAATGGACATAGGCCTTGTAGTCTGAGTCCTCATCTTCCTCATCCTCCACCTCGTCTTCTGTAATGGCTATATGGGAAGATATATGGTAGCTGTTGTATGAATGTGGACCACAACACGCAGTATATCATGGAATATTCTATGATAAAAATCTCACAGCAAAGCCGCAGGCACACAGCCTCCACAGTGTGTGTGTGTGTGTGTATGTGTGTGAGAGAGGAATGGTCTGTGTATGAGAGGAAGGGTCTGTGTGCCTTGGCATCAGTAATTACTGTGGCATCTCCGATTATGCAGCTACCATTTACACACTCTAGCAAGTCTGGGCTGTAACAAGAGAGAAAAGTGGTATGATGGAAAAGAAGGGGTGGATGGTAGGCTGGGGATGGGGGCAGGAGTGCCTGGCAAGTATGGAGGCACTGGGGCTGATGGTTCCAGTGGCTCGGTTTTCTTTTTGGGCAGATTCCTGAAAGCAGACACACATGACACAGAAAAGTGCTCTTGTGTACTTGGATTAGCTCATTTCTTTGCTCGGATTATGATTTTAGCATCAGGCTCAAATGTACAGGAAGGGAGGACTCTGTGTCACAGCCTGGACTTGACAAGCAGGTTGGATCAACAATTCTGAGGTATTTTTCTTTCTTTTTACAGAAAAGATTTACATTGGATATGTTTTTTTAAAAAAAAGCACAGAAGCAAGGGCAACAGTGACAAGAGAAAAAGAAACAAGCAGTCCCTCATCAGTCCAAATGGATTTGCAAGTTCTGGTACATAATATTCTGGTAGACAACACATTCACTGGAAACGGCACAGACAGTAACAGTTAGTTGATAAACGTTAATGTTTCTACTCATAAAGAGAGCAAGGTTCTACAAGCTTCTATGCTTATCTTGCACACTGTGAAGTATCACATTTATATTTAGCTCATGAGGTGATCATAAAGTTGGTCCCTTGGATTCCTTTGCATACCTTAGGCACATCATAAGAAGGTATAGTCCGGGAAGAGAAACTAACAGGAAGACATTCTTCTTCATAGCAACTTGGAATGTAAATTTGACACTTCCTTGAGGCTATTGTTCAATATGACAGTTTACCCCCCAGATTTGTGAGTGCATGAATGACTCACTCTGGTCTGCAGATACAGTAGGTAGTCTAAATGAAGAAGAATGTTAAAATCCATCATCACTATCACTAACATGGCACCAATGTTACAATCACCTTATGTAAATCATATTAGTATATTTCAAAAGAATTCTGTTCTTGTGGACATGTTGGTGGTGTATATCACAAGGGGCAGTGCATTTTGAAATGATTGATTAAAGCCAAAAGAACATTACAAACACACAAATACACCATCACTATGAAATTAGCAATGTGAACATGGAATTTACAAGCTGCAAAGATATGACCACTATCATAAAAATAAGCAATTTTTCATTTAAAAAAAAAAAAAAAACTATGGGATTTAAGGCAACCTGCTCCTGCAGTTTATTAGCACGGCCATAATCTTAACTAGTTTGAATATCAGGATTGTTCCACTGCAAACAAATCTAGCCTCCTTTACTATTCAAGTTCGTTTAATGAAGTTAGCTTTTCCCCAGACTCTTGGAGAGTCTGCTCAGATAGACTTGTCTTTTTTTCCTAGTCACTTTTCTGTGATTTTGTTTTGCAGAAGAATTGAAAAGAAGTGAAAAAAAACAAGAACACAAGACCAGAAGCCAGCAACAAAGACAATGTCATGCAAGTTCATCCATCCCCAAGTCCTTTCTGCTTCTTGAGCTGTGCTTGGTGATGTAGCTGTTGTGGGAGTTTGGGGAAAGTTGGGTGGGTGGGTGGGTGGGGGGGGGCACTTTCAGGGGAGTTTTTTGTTGCGAAAGCAAAATGTAGTATTGTCTTTTGCTTGGAGGGGATGTTTTGATTGACTTTTTTTTTTCTTATTGGGGGGGGGGGGGGGGGGGGGGGGGGGGGGGGGGGGGGGGGGGGGGGGCACTTTCAGGGGAGTTTTTTGTTGCGAAAGCAAAATGTAGTATTGTCTTTTGCTTGGAGGGGATGTTTTGATTGACTTTTTTTTTTCTTATTTTGCTTTTGCAGTTTACTTACAGTTGCAAGATCCAGAGTGCTTGACTTCCAGCAGCACGCCCATAGAGCAAGCAGCTTGCTTCATGGCACATTCACTGGGATATGTGGTGTTGTCACTGGCGCACACTGCCTCGTCCGTCCTGCTCTCCGGACAGGTCTCATCGCACAGCGAGCAGCGGCCTCGGCTCATTCGGGCATCCCACAAACACTTTTTCCCCGCGCTGCACTGGATGTCCTCACACGACTTAGCCTCTAGAAAGAGAACGGAAGAAATCAGCACCGGGGGGGAAATCTTTGATTAGGTGGATTATCACCAGTGCTTTTCAAGCAGGATCAGATGACACCAGAGTTTTGGACGACTGAGCTAGGAATAAAGAGCTAATTCCTGTTTTATGAGATTAGCTCCTGTGGCCTCGTGTTTTAATTTGTATTTTAAGACTATGTGACTTATATTGACTGCTCTCTGGTTCACAATCAGTGAGACTCAAATATTAAATTCAAGCATGTCTTCATGGCCCCCAGCACTTTTTCCCTCCCCCTTCTGCTTTCCTCTCTCCCATATGGGATAGTGTTGCCAACATCAGGAAATAATAAGATGTCTATCATTTCTTGAGCAAACACAAGCAACTACCAAACTCTCTCTCTCTCTCTCTCTCTTTCAGACCCCCCCTCCCTTCCTCAGTGGAATGTTGGCAAAAATGAACAGTGAAAATGTGCAGAGCTGGCCAGGAAGAAAATGCTCTCAAAAAATATTCGCTTTCAGGGAGCAAACGCTCTCACGTCTCCAGTTTCAGACTTACTGATGCATTTCCCCTCATACGCCACTCCGATGGATCTGCCGAGCAGACAGGTCGCTCTCCTCAGGTGACACGCGCTGGCGTAGATGATACCGTCGTTTCCACACAGGTACTGCTCGGGCGACGTCACCTCGGGGCAAATCCGATTACACGTCACACAGTATGCGTTATTTGTCTGGTCCACGACGCATGTGGAGCTGCCGGGGCACAGGACGTCACGGCACGTTTCTGTCGAGACAAAGAAATTGGAGGATTTTTGTTAAAACGGGATCGAAATACGAGGACAATTAAGAACAGACTGCTGGATCTATTTTTCCCTCGTCCTCCTTCTTTGGGACGCGCGTCTCCTAAATGGGCAGAATGAAAGAAAACGTTGACTTACTCTTGCACTTCCCCTGGTACTGCACGTCTAGGTCGGGTTGACCTTTACATTTAGCCTTCAGCAGTGCGCACTCGTCCTTGTAGGTCTTTCCATCTGAGCCGCAGACCGGTCCTTTCCAGGTGATGTTGGAGCAGTCTGGAGCGCACACGCAGCGAGGTTTACTCCGCCTGTTCATCTTGCATCTCTTCCCGGGCCCACAGTCAACATTATCGCAGGTTTCTAAAATAAAAGGTCTGCGTTAAGTGATGCTGGTGCGGGTTCTGTCCGTGTGCTTAAATGATTCTGACACGTAATCTGAGCACATGATTCATCAAACGACACGAATGAGGGTGTTCACTGTGGGGTGGGGGGTGGGGGGTTTGGGGTGTGACTGGGGGGGGGGGGGGGGGGCGGGGGGGGGGGGGGGGGGGGGGGGGGGGGGGGGGGGGGGGGGACGAAGGGAAATGAGTGCACCTCCACCTTTGCAAGGTATGCAATTTGGGGCTCCGCCATTGAAGATCATCCACCTGAAGAGTGTGCTGTTAGGGACGTCCTCTTCGGTCCAGGACGTCCCCAGTCTTCCACTCCGACAGCACTCATCCCTGCTCATGCCGGGCATGTAGAGCACCTGGCACCTCCCGTTCTTCCCCTGCTGCAACCAGCAGTTCCCGGCTGAAAAAAAAAAAGAGAGAGAGAGAAATAACACGAAACGAACGCCTGAAGCCACTGACCCAGACGCGCTAGACACACACGCAGCCGATTTTCTCCGAGACGCACCCTCCCTCCCTCCAGCGCCCACCCGGCTGTATTTTGTCTGATTTGTCTGAGACTGTTAACACTGCCCAGCGTGTGAATGACAGTCCTTACCACGCAGCCACAATCCAAAGAAGTAATCTTAATCTTAAAAGGGAGGGGGGGGGTGTCTTTTATTCCCTGTCTCCTTGCTATCACTGGACAGAGTGGAGCGCACAGACAGCGTTACATGGGAGCCAATCTCCTTCAGAAACCACAGTCTTTAGGGAGCAAGGCTAAATACACCACTGCCTCCAACGCCTCAGAGCAACGTACAAGACACTCACCCACCACACCAAACCATGTTTATCAAAGCAGCTGTCAAATTCTCTTTAAACACATTCCAATAAAAACAAGCATTTTTCAGAAAATCTATGGCATTTGATCAGACAACAGCATGGTGCCATGTGTGTCTGGATCTCAGACACACATGGCATAAAGTGTTCATGGTGTGTTTCTTAAATTGTGGACACATTTCCATTTCATCTATAGTGAAGGTTTTATGTTTTATAGTTGTTTTTTTTTATGGCAAAAAAAAAAGAAGAAGAAGAAATTCTGCACACAATGTCAAGCGATTCCGTGCTGGGAATATATAAGTAACACGCCCATAAAGTCTCTGTGGACTCACTGAAGTTTGTTACGCGGTTGTCGACAACACTAAAGCATCAGAATTACGCTCAAATACTGGAGTGGAAAGGTGTGGCTGCCACCAGCACGCTGTGGCGGGGAAAGTGTGTGCCCTTGGCGAGGGCTGCAAAACTTGCCATGTAGTCTCACTCTGGAGTGGTCCCATATGGCACCTGTTTTATGGGCACTTTACGCACTGTCTGGTGCACAGAGAGGATTTGATCAGCGGGGAGAAAAGGGAAGTCTCTCAGAAAAAGTTTGTCGGTTGCAAGCAGGTCTCGGACACTCGCGTGCGTTCTGCCCCTGACAGCAGTGGAAGTTCCTCAGAAACGGTGGGGGGGGTAAAAAATGGATAAAGAACGCTTACCTTGAACTTTTTGATGCTCCACGAGGTGACAAAGCCATATGAAGAAGAGAAAAATGCCAGGGTGGAGTTGGTGTTTCAGCATCCTAAACATGATGGGGAGGCAAAGAGAACCACGTATTTGACACAGGCAGCGCAAAAGTAATCTGCTTAGGCTGGCAGTGTTGAATAAGTGTCAGTCTGAGAATGCAGCCTCTCTTTTTAAATCTATAAGGGGTCTCGGGTTGACTGTCTCTGGTGGGCGGTCTCCTCTTCTGTGGGGGTGGGGAGATTTTCTTTTCTTTTTTTTTTTTTTTTTTCTTACCAAAGTTCTCTCAATCCCAATCAGGTGACATCGTTACAGGCAACTTTCTCCTGCCAACGACAATTGGAGAACATTTTGTGACATTTTTTTTCCCTTTCTGACTCCACATTCGAAGACGATAAAACACAACGGATAAGATTTTTAAAAAATGGACAAGTTGATACTAATTTGATTTTTATGGGGAATTTATTTTTTTTTTTTCCATCTACAGAGAGTATACGTTTTATGAAAGCTTGGTTTTACTTATGGTCAATAATAATATTAATAATAAATAATAAATATATAATAAATAAATAATAATAAATAATAAATATATGTATTACCATATAATGAAATAGTCACTGCCAATAAACCTATTTGGGTACAACACAAGTCCTTCAAATTAAGAGCACTCCTTTTGCAGTATTTCTTCTTTTTTTTCCCACCAACAGCGGGCTAAGTGTAAATCTGTGGATAAGAGTTGCCCTCTGGAATACATCCCAGCCCAGACAATAATAGAATTCATAGTAGTCCGCAGCCGCTCTGCTAATATTAGAGCAGACAGTTGTTTGGGTTTCTCTCCCGGGTCAAGCTTTTAAATATAATCAAACCTGTTTCCGAAGAGGCTTCACACAGACAGAGGAGCTGAGTGTTGCGTCTCCCTCAATGAAACACACACACACGCGCGCGCGCGCCTTTTAAGAACCCTCACTGCTTCTCATTCATTTGCACAGCCTAACCATATAGTGACCCATAACCTTAACTCTATCCAGTTCATGCCTAGACCGATCTTACCCCTAAACTAGAGCGCTTCCTCAGGAATGAGGCTCTGCCTCATTAGGACCAGGTTTTGGTCTCCATGGTCCCGACAAGGTCAGTGTTTATGCCTGCGCATATACATGCGCACACATGCTTGCGCTTCTATCAGAGTGAGGACTCTCACAGACATAATTCATTCCCTAGCCCCTTACCCTAACCTTAACCTAAACCCAATTCTAAGCCTAACCCTAAAACCAAGTCTTAACCCCGAAAAGGGGGTGAAAAAAGTGAAGACCAGCCAAAATGTCCTCACTTTGCCAAAATGTCCTCACTTTGTAGGTGTCTACACGATTTTTGGTCCTCACTCTGCAGCAAGTACAAGCGCGCGCGCGCACACACACACACACACAGAGAGAGAGCTCTCCACTCGCTGACGCACAGTCTGATCTCTTTCAAAAGTCCTTGTGCGACCTCTTCAGCGGAACTGAAGGTACAGCTCTCCAGAGCAAAGAGCAAAGGGTCAGCTGCACGACTCAGACACCAGGGAGTTTATGATCTGTCGCCCAGACAGAATAGACAGTGCAATGTAATGTAATGTAATGTAATGTAATGTAATTTAATGTAATGTAATGTAATGCATCTTGTATTAAGCAGACACAAGACAACATTCAGAAACTCCTCCATATTTACCCAGAACTGCAAGTGTGACAGAATATTATCAAATCACGAGAAACATGCAATCATAAAATATTTGCAATGTGTTTTCTCTTACTTTTCCTATTCTTGCATATTATTCCTATCACACGTCCAGCCGTTTTAACTGGTATACAGGAAGACAAAACGAACATATGCTGAAGTTAAAGTTACCATTAAAGGGACAGTACACAGCCCAATAAAAGTTGAAAATGCATTCCCTTGTCACATATTATTAACCGGGACCACATTGTTTACTCTAATCTTTTGCAAAGTGTATGGTGGTCCTTGTTGTTTTTGGAATTCAGTGCTTGACTTCAAATAAATGATGTGTCTCAGTTTTCCACAACAGTTCAGCAACTCCTTCTTTTGTTGCCAGGTTTTAATGAATGATCAGAAACAGCAATCAAATCGGAAGATACAAAAGGTTGCAAAATTGTCAAAAATATTGCCAGACACCCAGAATATGGAACTAAATTTAATAATTTGACCATTGCCCTTAGCACTTACAGTATATACATGTGTTGTTTTTTTAAAAAAAAATAGTTTTGACAGAGAATATATTTTTAAATATTAACGGTAACACTGTGTACTTTTAAAGCTACTGGGTGATGGCTATTAGGCGATGCAATTAGAAAACATAGCATCATGACATCTGTATCAATCTTTCATGCTTTCATTAAGACTAAGCATTTCAGTCATGATGTTTTGAAAAAGTTAGCAGATGTTTCTTCATAGACTAAAAGACAAATAAGTCATAAAAAGAGGTCTGAGGCACACATTTACGATAGACCCATAATTAGAAACAGCACCCGAGCAGCCTTCATCTTTTTAGTAATAGATTTGTCATTGAATTGATCCTAGTTAGTATTTGAAATATGAAAGTTACATTTTTGATCCACTTAACACATAAATCTTTTGCATGTAACAAGATAATTTAATGATTTCACAACTAAATGTCATATTAGTGAACATTTGGGGGTATCATGATTACAAATTACTATTGCACTTAGTGTTGGAATTATCACAATATTGAAACTTTCAAAAGCAACGAGTCAGTATTTGTGAGTAACTTCTTTTTACAGATCGGAGAAAGTTCACTTGATGCTGAGTTCCTTTCGATGAATCATTTTGTGTGTGATTTATGAGATCGGTGTCTTTGAGGAGTTGGAGTTTCCAAATCAGTTCTTGACACGAGGGTACATTTCTTGCTGTACTGTATAAACTTTAAAGAGCTGGCTGTTCTCCTGAAGTCACTTACTGCCATTAGCAGAGGGACAACTAGCACTGCTCGTCCCACGATGAGCTGAGTTTGGTTCAAACTGACCCATGCAGCGAATTATTATTAGTACTGAGTGACGCTTCATTTAAAAAGTGGTTAATAATATTCCGTAAACATTGCAGATCCAATTGATTCTGAATATTTTTTGACCAAATATTCATGCTTTTATTATTTCTACAAATTTAGGCGATGGACTCCACCATGCCAGCTCATCAGTAATTTGTCGAGTTAATGAAAATCCTCTTATTAATCTTTCAGTGTCTTAAAAGACGTCTTTAAAAATTAAGGAACTAAGTGCAAAAAAAGGGCCAACGGTTATTGAATAATTTATGACAGCATTTTCGATCCTCAACAACATTGCAGGAATTTGTGAGCAATCATCTCGCTGTGACATGGGTCAGTTGTTTTGCTATAACTGCCAATCATCTGCAGGAAACCACAGAGGGATGGAATTACAAAGGTGTTCAACCATTTCCACTGTATCTCGTTTCATCAACTATTTCCACATTGCTCCCTGTACACATATACATAGAATCCAAAGGCTATTTCACAACCCTGTGTTGCATGAGTAATTGTGGAACAGACCGGTCCAATCATTTATCAAAATCTATATTATTCCCTCCAACAAGCAGGGCCCCAAGCCCAGTCAACCAATAAATGTGCTACTTATTAGAGACAAATAGCATATTCCACCTGGACACATCCAAAGAAATGAATGCTAAAGATTCTGCTGTGTGCTGGAGTTGGCTTGTTAGGAGGAAAAATATTCAGAAACACATTCCCAAACAGTCAAGGGACAGACTAACCTAACTGTAGGAGAACACAGCGGTCAAAAATGTGAGAAGAAATTTATTGTTGCCGAGGGAAAATTTAAATTGCGCTTATGTTTGAAAGGAAGCGCTTCAAGTTGGTTTCTAGCAAAGTCAGAGAGGAGAAACAAATGGGTCATATAGACTGATGGTGGTATGGAGTTTTCAACTCATCAACAAGGCAGCATGAAATAATGATACATGGTGCCAATGTCATTGATTCCATGCTGCCATCTTGTGGGAAATATATGCCAATACATATTTAGACTGTGCCAAACCAAACCTCACAAACTTCCAAGAAACAAAGGTAGAGAGTTATTGTATTTCCTGAAATTTATTAGACAAAATCATTCACAACCTGAAAATTATTCAGTTACAATAAAACAATGGGCAAAATATCACAAATATCTTCAACAACAGAAACACTATTCACTATTCCATGTTCCCAGACAATCGTTTGACATGTAAAACCAAATAAGAATTCTATTCTACAATATATACAGTACAAACACATATTCAACTCCTTTGAGAAAAAGGACTGTGTCCTGTTTGCACTATTGTGCCACTATTGAGATAAGCAGTTTTAATGCAAGAAAAGTCCGGAGAGTCACAGGTGATAGTGGATGTCATGGCAGTTTATACCACAGCTGGACTACTGGACAGTGCATGTGTGGTCAATGTTATGACAAATGATTTACCAAGTTTTTTCCTCACACTATGTTATTGTTACTGTAATTGTGCAGCCCAGAGTTTGTCACAGCAAATGGCAACGTAAAAATTAGATATGTACAGGGTAAAAGGATAATTGTAACTGATTTTAAAAGCCCAGACAACAAGATTTGCATCCAAGTTTGTTTTGTTTGTACTTTGTTAATATCCGTAGGGAAATTCCTTTACTCATCCTCTACTAGAAACCTTCCTAGATTTGGAGCACTGGGCAGCCACTCTGCAGCAGCTGGGGAGCAATGGGGGTTGGGAATCTTGCTAAGGGGTACACCTAACCTTTGACTTGGTGGAGAATCAAACTGACAAGCCAAAATCCCTTTCCACTTGGCCATGGGCTGTCCCCGTTCATTAATATCTTGAATAAAATAATTTCTATGGGTCTGTTGTTTGGGAAAATCCAGCTTTTACATTTATTCAAAGTCAGTGCATGACAGCAAAAAAGTCAATATACAGCTCAAAATGAAAAACAGTCCAATCCCAGTGATCCACAAACTAGACACCTTTCATTTTCATTAAAATGCATGTTTTACAGTGATTGAGCAACAGTCCGTTTGCATTTTACAAGAACCAGTACGACATATCAGCATGGATCCACACTGGAAAAAAATCCAGTGCAGACAAGGAGGCTGCAAATATTCTCCTCAGTTCATAGCACTTCATCAACATTTGTGTGGCTCTGTCCATCTCCATCAGCCTCCCTCTGAAGCTGCTGGTATTTTCTTTTGAAAAAGCCAAACTAGAAAGCAAACACAGTACATTTCAACACACTTTTAATCAGATACTCTTGTTTTCCGGAAAAACAGAATGATTGCCCAGTGGTTGTATTCCTCTGCTGAACAACAGTTTCATTCTACTAAATCTTTTCCAGATTCACTGAATAATATGAGCATGCAAAGCACTTAATCCACAAATCAGAGTAAACATTTGTGCAAGATTTTAAAAGATTCTTAAGAGGTGTTCTTAAAGCTGCAGTGCATAACATTTGGTGTGTTTTTTGCTGGTGATGTTATTATTCCACCTCTGTTTGCTCTTCATGAAAAGAAACAATCTAATTTTATTTTTTTAATGCTGCTTCTTCCATCTGAAGACAAGCAACACAATCAATCCTGACCGAGGGAGTGTTTGTGTGTATACAGCAGCAGCACAGGGGTCGGCGGGGACGAGAAGCCTTTATACCATCAAACTGCTAAACTAGTTTTCTGAGCCATAGAATTCACTTCTGAAACTTTTCATGGGTCCTTCTTTGTGTTTTGAGCCATAATCTAACCTGTTAGGAGCTGTAACAGGTCAGATTATGTAACATACATTTGTTTAAAAGTTACTCACTACAGCTATAGGCTAAAACGTTCATGAGGGGAAAAAGGTTTATGAGTTTGCAGTAATCGTGACGTGAATCAAGATCTAATCATTTCATCCATGTTGGTGCCAACTTTGGAATGATTGCTGAGAAATCGTGTTCATAATAGGGCATACGTACAATCTGTGCACATGGGAGATCCAAAAACACAACACAGTTTAAGCAAACCAACGTTCCTCTCTCACCTTATTAAATGATTCATCATATGCACCTAAGCTACAGAATTAATTTCCTCATGATTGCACACTAAAATGGAACTAAATGTTACCTTCCACAGGAGCACAACTGCCAGACCCAACAGCACCAGGCCGCCAATGATGCTGCCAACGATCACTCCAACTGGAACATCACCTTTCTCTCCCGGTTTACTGATGGTCACCACGACCTGGACAGAAGGAGTACAAAATAAACAGGCATTTCACACCTTACACCATTCTCACTGGACTAGAGAAAAGTACATGGAAAATATTCAAATGAGTAAATCACATTTTAGCAATTTAGAGATTACAATCAAGTTTTCATGGTGTAAAAGAATCTATCATGAAAGTTCTTGACAATTGTTTTTTATTTTATTTGAACAATCATGTAGTATGTCATGAAAATGAACTGGAAAGTGTTTTAATTTACAGATAAAATGCATTCAATATAAGGATTCATGACTCCTGATTATGTGCTGAACCAACTTTAAATAGTGAAATGTGATCTTACGGGAAGCTGCTTGAGGCCAATAATGAGAAGATCAGGGTTGGAGGTTTCGACATCAACACTGGAAGTCAGCTCGACGCTCTGATAAGTGGCCTGTCGTAACAAAGGTAAATTAAGACATACAAATTGGAAAACTAACGTAAGATAAGTATTGGCAGCAATAAAAATAGTTATGAGAGAAATAATTTACCGAAATAAACGTGCCACTCCAGATCCGCGTTGTCACTGTCACAAAGTAGTCACTCTTAACTTTAGTGTCTTTGAGGATGCAATTTATATTCTTGCATTTTGCACTCTTGCAGTCCTGTCAAATTAAAAAAAAAAGGGGGGTTAGAAGGAAAATTACAAATTCTACATTTTATTTATGATTCCTGTAAAGTTCAGCCACAATTTCAATAATTATCTGCATCTGCATTAACAACCCAGCCACATCCAATGGTCTCCTAGTGCCGGTCCCACACCCAGATAAATGCCAAATCAAATATGTGGATCACTGTAAACAGTACTACCATACCGGATTGGTCCAGGCCCGGGTTAACAAAGCCGTCATCAGTGCTATTGACCAACACGGTGCTTTTAGAAATTGGGCTACTTTTGGACCAAAGACAGAAGAGAAGAGAGGGAAGGTGTGTTAGGAGGCAGCAAGACAGAAAGAAGGTAGGAGCGAGGAGGTGAGAGAAGGGACTTCAAATGAAGAATGGAAAAGAAGTGTAGTGGTACCGATCTTCCAGAAGCGTAGCAATTACAGAGGTCTAAAGTTCAGTCACACCATGAAGACGAGGGAAAGAGTTGTTGAAGCGCAGCAAGGAAAGAGGTGAAGATCGGTGAGGAGCAGTATGGGTTCATGCCAAGAAAGAGTACCAGAGATGGGATGTTTGCTTTGAGAGTGCTGATGGAGAGATATAGGGACGGCCAGACAAAGTTGCACTGTCTCTTTGGGGATCTAGAGAAAGCCTATGATGGGATGCCAAGTGAGGAACTGTGGTATTGTATGAGGAACTCAGGAGTTGCAGAGAAGTATGTGAGCATGGTCCAGGATGCAGTTGGAGTGACGGATGGGTTCAAGTAGTATAGTGCACCACTTTACTGTACAGTATAGTTAGGTCTCTCAACAAACTTGTATAAAAATGATAGTTTTATATTAATTTTATAAGTGAGGGGGGAAAACAAAATGACTGACCAGTTTGTCTGAACCTTTGAAGCTCTCCTCTGAGAAGGACACTTTGTGGCTTTTCACCCCGATCTTCAGTGGATCTACCAGGCCCCTTGAATCACAGGTAACAGAACCCCCCTGCAGGTAGAGATGCCCTATTACATTCTACAAAAGACTATACTATAAAAGTTATTTCGCAAAGCATCATTTTAGAGATATCATGAGATACAAGTAAATCCAATCCAATTTCTACTCTATTTATGAAGCACTTTAAAAACAACAATAACTGAAACAAAGTGCTGTACATCAAAGATAAATAAAATATCAAAAATGCTACCTAAAGACCTAAATATGGGCTATACAGCATCTTATTATCTCCACTAAATCTGAATATAAAATTAATATGGAAGTTTTAAAGTCAGTTAAGTTGGAACTGTAGGTACTATACATAGCAGATTATGTCACCTGGGATTTTATCTGGTTAAAAAAAGGAAATTAATACATTTTGAAGTTGGTGGTAATTTGTAACTGAGTACTTACTGTTTGCGTGTCCACTTTAGTAACATAGAGGAGCTGATTTCCACCTTTAGAGGTTATCGGCAGAGCAATAGTCAGATACAGGAGACTGACCACAAAGTGACCTGTTGAAACCTTTAAAGAGGATATATTATAATGATTTCTTTCAATATAAATGAGACAATGACTTTTGAAGGAATTTGAAGATTCATTATTGTACCTTCACTGTAAAGCTAAACTCTGGGCCGATGTCTTCTAGAGAATCCACCATCGTTACAACGTCTGTGGTTGAATTTGCCACATAGAAATTGATATTGGACTTCCTGTGACAAGTAAAATATGAAAACATAAGTGTATTTCAATGTTGATGTTGGACGTCATGACTGAAAAGAGAGAAAATGCTGTTCAAGTAGCAAAAATTTAAATTACCGTGATAAAATAATCCCTGCATCATACTGAACAGGAATGGATATGTCCACTTTGTTGTCAGCGGGTCTTTCCTCTTTACCATCACTGTAAAGAAAAGAGTTAAACAACTATAACTATAAAATAGTATTACATGTGACATAAAGAATTCATTCATGTTAAATTCTAATTACAAGACAAAATTTTGTTTCAAATCAAACCAGTGTACCTCTTGGCTTCAAATTTCACCTCAGCTCGGTTTTGAAATTGATCAAGACTGTATTCAAAGTTGATCTGAAATTTTATCTGTAAGAAAGTAAAATGTTTTACATCACTTTCTGTGACCATAGCAACCAAAATACTTAACAAAAGGATTTTTTTTTCTTGGCTCATACTGTACCTCTTCATCTTTTTTTAATGCCGGGTATCCCACCAGGCAAGTGACAGTTTCTGTTTGTGTTGAGGTGCATTTGATTTTGTCCGTCTGCAATTTTTAAAGATTTCAGAACATAATCTAGAATATAATCTTATTCACTTCACCTCATCTACACAGGCAAAAAAACACAACAACAAATCCATTAAATTAAGAGTGTGTGACTTTGTGTCTTGCTCTCAGTTAATTCCTTTTCACTCACTGGAGGAAAGATGGAAGAGTAGTAGAGGTTGTTGGAGAATGTGGCCACGACCCGAGAGTTGTATGCATTCTCTTTCTTATTCTTCACAACAACTTGACATGATAGCTCTCGGTTATTAGCACTGACCAGAATGGGAGCTGAGCTGCAACAGAAAAGCTCAGGTTACTGTCACCAGGAAGTTACGAAAACAAACAAAAAAAAGGCTGGTTTTTATGGCCTTAAATACAGTGTACCTATCCTCACTTCACAAATGACTCATGGCAAAAACAGGCATAGTCATGCTTGAGCTTGCTCTGTTGCACTGTAATACTTTTCTTTTAACTTCAGCTTGCATAACAGAATCCTGAGGAAGCCAACCTTATATCAGGTAAAATCAATCATCAAATTGAATATGAATGGTCTCTATAGTGAACATACTGTATGATATATTGTATGTGACTGAGCGTGAAATATTAGTGATTCTCACCTGGACGCTTTTGTATCTGTCTTAACACTCAGCACCAGGTCACTGATACACACCTCATCAGAGCCACAGTCTTTTGTGAAGGGGATCTGAAACAATAACAGAGCACCAACTTCAGCACGGGATGTTGTTTTATTCTTCAGTGGTGATGCATTGGATACACTTTAATTCTGTTATGGGGTAAACACACAGTGTGTGACTGAAAAACTTGCGTGACCAACTGAAAAACTGTACTTTTAAAACCACGTAATTATCACACGCACTAACCCATGAACAACATGCAATTTTTGTATGTTGTCTGTAAGTGGACGTGCTTCTTGTAGGTCAGTTAAGGTCAAATACAACTAGAAAACAGCACAGATTCTTCTGCTGTATCAGTCACTTACAAAGAATTGCGAGGCACTGGGAGAAAACATGTCGAGGACAGGATTCCCATCTGCATTCCTCTGCTCTATTTCCACTTTCAGACTGAGGGAATTGACAAAGTCTGGTGTCTCCTATCAAACAAATCATTGGATCATTTAAAACAAGCTTTATCAAGTTTATCAATTACTGACAATCTATTCAGAATCTGTACAGGATTATAACCAAACCAACACACAAATTAAATCAGCTACCTGAACATAAACCTGGTAGTCTCGACAAAGAGGTGTAGATGACACTTCTGCTGTTTCGGTGAGGAAGCGCTCATTGTTTTTTGTAAACATTCCTCTTGATGTGACCCGTGAGGCTTCTAAGTCAGCATCTAGAGTCAAAGTGTACGATATATCTAAGACAAAGAAAGACAACAAAAAACTCAATTACAAACACTCATTGACATTAGTAATATCAGTAATATTTTTGTTGAAAGTTGAAGCAATAGTTGCTGAGAGTAAGATGATAACTTTAAGTCTAAATGTAACTGCAAACATTATATACACACCTAGAGCCAGCAACCTGTTAGCTTAGCTTAGCTACACTGAACTGTTATTTTAAGTAAACAAAGTCTACATGTTTTGAAGAAGCCTAAGAGTAAAGCCATTTACCGATGGGTCCAACAGGATTCTTAGGCCTGAATGCAGCAGTGAAACAGAGGTTGGTGTTGAAACACGAAAGCTTGCGTCCATTTATGTTACAGGGTTTGTTGAAAATGTTGATTTTATTGGGGTTGAAAGATGCTTTAGCTGTAACAACTGCCACACCTCGGGACCTGGAAAACATTTTTAATAAATAATAGTATGAGCCTTATGAAGTCTGCAAAACAAGGTCAAAAATAAAGTTAATCATTACTTCATTTACTCATTCACAATTTATTACAAGATATAATTTAGCACATGTTGTTGATGCTTTAACTCACCAGAGCTGCACCACTTTGCCATAAGCACCAATGGAGATGTCTGGAAGTGTATCATCATTCAGATCTTTGAAGCTATCGAGGGACCTTCCAAAATACTGCAACTGAGGATCCAGTTTAGAGCCGAGGATTCTCTGAAAAAGACAAATCTCATCACTTTTATAGTTAAAGAGATAAATTATACAGGATTTGATTCATTTGTAGTTTGTTTAACTCAAAGACACACAATAATCTAAATCAAACTTTGCAGAGATCTCACCTGTGAGAACTGTTTGCTTATTGTCTTCTTCTCTCCATTGTAAATGTAAATGGCGCCTTTTTGTTTGTCCTCCAGTGGCGCACCAACCACAACGTCATTGTAACCATCGAGGTCTATGTCAGGAATGGCAGAGATAGCCATCCCAAAACGTGCATTTTCAGAGGCAGGTGGACCAATGAGGAACCCCTGCTCATTCAGTATACCCTTTAAATGTAAAGACAGAGAGTCGAGGCTGGAAGAAATTAATGTCATCAAAGTATAGTGTATTTACGACGGGTTTAAAAATTGACTATATGTCCACGTCTGAAGTGTGATAACCATCTTTTGTTCACTAGAGATCCAGACTGACAAACTATAACTTTTTTTTTTGCTCATTTTTACCTTGGTGACAGAGAACAGATAGACCCTGCCTTGTTCTCTCTTCAGCTCACTCATGAACATTGGTGCACCAACCAGAAGAAGTTCTGTTACCCCATCTTTGTCCACGTCAAGGGAGCACAGAACGCTTCCAAAGTATGAGCCAATCTACAACCAAAATTTAAAAAAAAAGATTTATGGCTGATATCAAATTTTTATAGCTGTAACCACACACTCTAATGTCAGTACCTGCTTCCCTCTTTCAGAATCTATTACAGCAGTTTTCTTCTGAGCGCTGACAGTGTAGACGATAACTTGTCCAGAGTGGTTGGACCGAGGTGCACCAGCCACAAAGTACAGTGTAGAGCCATCAGTCAGAGTGGTGACAGAGTAACCTGGAAATGCCCACAAGTATTGACACATTTTCTATTAGACATTCTACCATCTCACTCTTTTACTTGTCATTAAAAGATTTAAAATGCGATATGTAAGAAATTAAGTCATGAAATAAACATAATCTGTCATCAAAGATCGAGGAACATGTTACATTGAAATACTGGCTCCACTGAAAGCAAATTTTAATTTGTGGGCAAACTCTGTTTATGATTTGTTTTGGTCTGTTGCCCCACCCACCCAATAACTCAGCTCATACCACTTTAATTCATGGGTTACTGGTAGAATTTGTACAGCAAGCTCAAGCTATGCTCAGATATTCTGAATCTTACTAAACCTAAACAAGCCTCACTACCCTTCTCAAAAATATCTTAACCAAAGGACAACCGAGACAAGGGTCTGTGTTTAAGTAGATGTGTTAAAATACACACAGCTGAAGACAGAAAAGAAAGAAAATGTTTAGCAAACTGTGAATGCATACCCAACAATGAGCTGTGGTTTCTGTCTTGAAGCATCTCCTCGAAGGCTGAGAAAGGGATAATGTCTGCTTGTGACTCTTTTTGATGGACAACAGTCCCACTCCAACCATAGGCTCCCACTGCTCCCAGCATCATCACTTTCTAAAACAGCACATTTGGTTCTTTTACAAGTATTAAAACAATACTTGCCTGGTCTGATTTGATGAATTCTCACTAAAAGTAGCAAAAATCCTGAGTAATACCAAAATACTAAACATGTCAAAACTGATTTTATAAGTTCATAAAGTATAAAAAAGAAGTACCTCCTGGGTGGAGTAGTGTGCACTGAATCCAACCTGGGACATCTCCATTTTAAAGTTGTCACCCCCTTTTCCAGTGCCTTGTGGGAACGCACATAATATAAACACCAGAATCAGAACCAGGGGAGCAGATAAACAACAAAGACAAATTTAAATTGAATCTGACATTACAAAAGCAAAGAGGGAAGAGAAATAATATGCACCTTCTATGTTGAAGATACGGTCTCCCAATGTTCCAGCAATGGTGGAGAGTGCTGCCTCTTCAGACACATTGAAGAAATACTTCTCAGTGGGCAAACTGGCGATGGACTTGATTTCTTTTATGAGATTTTCTGTGTCAATGTTGTTTCTTATATAATAACCCAAGACCTAGAAAAAACAAACAACTATACCTATTAACTGTTGTCTATCAAAAAAAACACAAAGAAATGACTACTACTGTAAATGTGAGATTTAATGACATTTAATGAGAATAAATGAGTTGCTACAATAGCAGCTCCTCACTTACAGCAATACCAAAGCGGGTGATGCCTTTTTTCTCACATTCCTCAATGACTGTATCTCTGAAAGCCTCGTCATGAGATTCTCCATCAGTGACAACCACCATTACCTTGGCAGCACCAGTACGAGCCCCATTAACTGGATTGAAACCCCACTGGCTGAAAAGAGTGCATACATGTTTCTTCTTTTAATGTAAGTTGAACAAAATGCTACTAAACACATTAGTGATTAAAAGAAAAAAAAAATACCAATACATTTACATTAATAAAAATATTTGTATTGATGCAAAAATACAAATTAAATACAGCAGCCAATATGCATTAAACATAAAACACTGGAAAATGTCTAATCAGGAAATAACAGCAAATTAGGTAAACAGACAATCATTTAATAAGACAAGCAAAAACACAATAAAAACACACCTATACTATATTGCACACATACAGTTGCAGCACAAACCTGGCATACTGGATCGCATGAAAAGTGTTGGTTGAATGACCATACATTTGTGTGATTTTTGACGCCGCAGCGATCACGTCATCTTTGGTTTGAAACTCATTCAGTCTGAATTCGAACTTAGGATCAACGGCATACTGAATCACGCTGACCTGCCACAATAAGAGGTGATGTGAGAAAGCACAGAACGTAGCCAATTAAATAATGAGCAAAATAATTAAAGATTTGTATCTTCTGCTACGTCCCTGCATCAGTTTTCTGTTCTGCCTGATAAGACTTCATTGTTACCTGTGTGTTTTTTGGCCCGATGTCAAGTGCCGGTATGAGTTTCTGGAGGAAAAGGGTCATTGGTTCCCAAGGATAAATGCTGTTAGAACCGTCCAGAACAATTACAATATCCATAGGCCCTCCACATTCTACAAATAGCACGAGAGAAAACAATATGTTAGTTAATGTCTTCAGTGCAGCTGTAAGAAAAAAATATATTTTTTTCAGACTTGACAAAAAGTGGCCTTTTTTGATAGTTAAAGCATTAGTGTGTTATTTCTGGCAGCAAAACTCATCTAGTGTCGCTACCCATCCAGACTTCAATGGAAAGTAACGAAAGCCAGCCAGAAAAGCTGCTGGACGTCACCAGAAAACACACTGTATGTGCAGTGTGTCCATGTTACATGGTGCCCTTACATCAGTTTGATGATATTCGTCAACTATAGTCACAAGTAAACTGACTAATGATTGTAGATTAATAGTGAAAGTGCATCATAAAGTAAGGGAAGGAGAAAACAATAAATGTCTTCACAGGCACTATCCGTCTGCACACGTGCAGCGCGTTCTTGTCTATGACTTTGTGCTGTGCATCTCTGCACCACGCCAGATACATGTTACTTGTGCGGCAGAATTGGCAACTTCCTTCCTTGGAAAGTAGCTGAGGTTTGGCCAGAAAATACAAAGTTGCTACATTTAGTGACAAAATTGCAAAGTTGGCAACACTGATGAAAAGCAGCGCAGTAATGAGTTGTAACTAAAGCCAGATGACAAACAATAATTATCTATCTATTCATCTATTCATGACAACATGAATTTGAACTTCGCCATTTTGGTGCATAAAACACTTCTGATATATATGATGTAAAAATGGCAATTGAAATAGACTGCATTTAAGTATCACAATTTACTGAAACCTGTTTCAAATGTCAATAATAATTAAAAAAAATAAAAATAAAAAACATCTTACTCTGGACAGCAGGGGAGAAGGCAGGTTGAGGCTGAAAGAGGGGACTCATCTTTGCGCATATTCCAGGGTAGAAGTTCTGTGAGCCACACAGTTGTCCCCACAGAGGACCACACACCTGTTTTAGACCACCGCAGAGAGGAAAATGGAGATGTGACTAGATGTTCAAGTTTCCTGAGGTTCTTGGAACTTCTGATGTCTGTGTTTAATTATCAGTATGGCTAAGGTGAAACTTGCATCACGACTCAGTAGGTGCTGGTTCATTCCCTAAAACAAGATGACTGCCACTGCTTCCTGCTTGCCGATCTGAATGTAGCATGACTGACATAATTCGTGCCACCTAAAAAGTTTGTTCTTGATATAAATGCTAAAGGAAGTCATGAATTTATTAGTTGTAATTATTTCTTGTTCTAAAACCATAATATCACAGCAAAGTGTAGATCTTCATAAATTACTGAGCATATAGAAATGAAATATATACACTACTGTTTCAGATAAAAGAAAAAAAAAACAATTCCAAGTTCTGCCAGTCTCTATAATGTCACACACGCACAAACGTACCATCAGATCATTGACCATAGGCATTCGGGTGAGCGTAAAACCCAGGCCCATGTTGTCGATGACATTTCTAACATCTGGAATACTGACAGAGTCTGTAAACAAAGTGGCAAAGACAACATTGAATTTAAGTTCAGACGGAAATTTAAAGGGTTTCACATCAAACATCAAAACATACCTTGCAGATTGAGCTTGTCACAGCTGTTTCTGGACCCTGTGACTGGACACTTGTAAACATCTCCCTTCCTGTTTCTACTGAAACCACTCCACGGAGCACCGACCAGGAGCCTACAGAGGAAAACACTTAATCATCTCTCCACCACTCTGAGCCTGTAAGTGTTTTTGTTTACAGTAAACACGCAATAGCTGAATCTGGCCTTACTTAATCTGCTAGAATATGGACAGAGAGCTATTTATAGATGTCAATGTGTAGTATTTTAAAACTTAATACGGGTCAAAATAATATACTATATATAGTATAATACATACTAATGTGGAAAATACAGTCAGAGACTGCTGTCAGATAATGTGCATCCCCCAGTTACACAAAGTGAACACTCCTCCAGACGATGAGTTACTCTATGAGGCTGTGACTCAGAGTGAGAAATCCCAGACATTGGTGAGGACTTTGGTTACTACTTAACTGAATGTTAACAAACTCAGTTCTATGAGTTTTTGTGAGACCACAGCTTTTACAATAGTGTAGGAATTTACCCTGGGTGATGATGTTACAGGGTACAAGAATGTAGAGCAACACTGAGTTGAAAAAAGAGCTACTACAGTAAAATTAAATCTAAATATTAGGTTGGCCTCAGTATCAGACACTGTTAGTCTCGTCTGAATGATAAAACTGATGTACTCAGAATAAATGAGAGCGAGAAGGATTAGAGGAAAAGGAAAACCTGTTGAAGACCAAGAGTACTAATCTAATGTGATGCTCTGTGAGGCAGAATTTAAGTACACTGACGCTCTGGCACATAGGTAACGCTATCGTGTATGCTGCTTTACTGAAATGTCAGTGAAAATCACACAAGTTGACCTTATGGTGGTGTAAGAAGTAAGCAGCAGTGTTCATGGTTGGTTGGTTGGCTGGGACAAAGATGTACTTTTCATACACAACTAACTTCAACACGAGGAAAATGGATCCAATGCACTTGTCACATCAAGCTGTGACATATTCAACAGTGCGTTGCAACAGCTGTTCAAAAATCACCATCGTTTCACTGAACTAAGTTTCAGAAGTGACTCTTCAAATTCACACCATTTGCCGTTATGGTTTGTTGTTTGTAGGACTGTGTTGCCAAACTCTTCCGCTGCTGGACCAGTAAAAATCTTTGCACCTGCAGTGCCCACGTTGAAGGACTGTGACTGCCAGACTCTGTCACCTGGTGGAAGAGGGAGCTGAAGTTAGACAACAGAACCCTGAACATAGTACAGTACATGCCCCTTTTCTGGTGATACGAAGCCTAACCAAGGGCATTGCAACAAGGCAGGTGAAGCAGGCACTTACCTGGTGCTCCATGCTGAGAGGACACCTTGAGAGACAGAACTCCCTCATGCTGAGGTTAGACCTACATGTTCTAAGCACGATTATAGCCCAGTCAAACAGACAGAGGGCGTTGGGACACATCAGCCCCCTAAAATGCCTTTAACAAAGTTTTTTTACCTTGCAGTATGATATAGTGAATTATAATCAAAGACAGTCTAGGATGCCTCACGACTTTCCAATAGAAAGTGTGGTGTGTGTTCGCTGCCTCCCGTCATATCAGTGATGTTGACCAATGAGAGCGCAGAGCACTCTGCACATGCAAATGTAATGGGCACAAACAAACAAAATGAAGAAGCCAAAGAGCAGTGATGAAGTTACTTCAACTTATCTTATTCTAACTGCATCACCTACTTTTGAAATTACACATTTGAATTGCTTCAAAATTGAAGATACCATTTATTGCAGAATTGCGTATAGAATGTTTGCCCTCTGTTGCAGTATACAAAACGTAAACAGTGCAACAATATGTGGTCACTGTTTTCTGATTATCCTCCTTATAATTCATCACATTTAATTTCTTATTTGCAAAATACAGTTTGATTTGTCAGCGCAAAGACTGAAAATAATATTTTCTTTGTACTTTTTTCTCTTAAATTAAGGTTCAAGTTATTAAAAAAATACAGATTTTTTTTATTGCATTTTAGCAACTTTTCTGGAAATGGGGTTTGTACTACAACTACTGTAAAGATTACCTATATATGTATGTGCCTTAGACTTTGTCTCTTGTGTAACTAACAGATTAAAACAAAATCATCATCATCCTCACTGTGCACAATGGGAAGGAGGTGATGGTTTATCTTTTAAAGCAACCTCAGCCATCATGAGTTCCTGTTCTGTACCAGTGGGTAGGTTTTGTGGCTGAGTCGTGTACGTTTTAAAAACCTCATCAGCTTGTTTCAGTGAGTCAAGAAAACCCACCTAAAAACGATTTGCAACACATGAAGGTCACTACATTCAAGAAGTGCTGAGGATTGCGTTAATAGTCCTTTCTCACCGTGGTGCAGTGTGTTTCGCCACCGACAAAATGTGTCAGCTAATGCAGGGCTCTGAACCCCCTCAGGACATGGAATTTGCCTGTATTTGAGTGAGTGTTTCTGCAGTAGTGAAGCCCACAAGCCCATACAGGCAGAGCTCAGCCATCAGCCTGCCTTCCCCTCTATCAGAAACGAGAGGTATGTGGATGGGTTGTGGACCGAGGAGACTTTTTCAGACTCTTGCCACGCCTGTTTACCTGCAGCACAAAGTAACACTTTGCCTCCTGTCGTTGCACTGTGAAACCCCACAACGCATTATGTATTTCCTCTCATGTCAGAAATGACAATTGTTCATATAGGGATCATAATTAAAAGTCTTGAAAGATTCCCCACAGCTTTCTACTGTGGAGCAGACAGCAAGCAAGACCAGTGATGAGATTTCTTTCCACTGTGACACATACTGTATGATGAGCAGCAGAGCAAATAAATAAATAAGTCTGACTTTACTTAATCCAGGGATTGACTTGCAGGATGGTGGGCAGTGTAAATCAAAGATTGGCTTCATGGACCAGGTAATGTACTTACACATGCACAAAGAAACAAGGGCAACAAAACTGAACCAATAAGTTAGGGTTATAATAAATTAAAAATGAGCAGTTAAATAAGGT
Organism: Brachirus orientalis; assembly: GCA_016785285.1. NCBI lineage: Eukaryota > Metazoa > Chordata > Actinopteri > Pleuronectiformes > Soleidae > Brachirus > Brachirus orientalis. Next base: position 1,160,508 of record JAFBJR010000190.1, read on the forward strand.
TGATGATTTTGACTGGTCTGTGATGCACTATGGCATTGTACACACACACTTCTATACATTAAGACACAGTGTATTTATAGTTAGTGTTTGAAGCATTCATACATACAAAACACTACATACATATTTAAAGTGTTAAAATGGGTCAGAGAAAGCTGGGATTTGAAAACAAGACGCAGATTATATGGTCGGTAGTGACTCTTCTGTGTCCCAGTTTTCAGCACAGCGAGTTAAGAACAATTATTAACTGTTACGACGGCGCACGTTCAAAACAAGTCAAAAAAAAAAAGAGATAATAATTGCGGTACTTACTAATGACTGTGACAGCGAACAAGACATTGACCCACAAGTTCTCCATCGTGCTCTTTATTCCATGTGTATGTGGTGAATAAACGAAGCTGCCGCACTTGTCACAAGTTGAGGCTGAAGCAGCAGAGGGAGACACAGCGTCGACGCACCGGAAGCTCTCTCCATATAAGGACACGTGCTGGTGTTGTGACCAGATCTGCCATCCTGGTCAAAATGTGTTCTCAAACCGCGTCAACAGAAACACTCCACAAATGTCCTGCAAAAGGAAACCGAGTAAAAAGTGTGCGTGGACATTGGCGAAACGGTAGCAAAACAAAGAACTTCACCTGAAAGAACACTGAAAAACACAACACATTAAGCTTACAAAAAAAAATGTGTAACTGGAACCTACAGTAACTCTAGGGGAAAGACATTTTCAACGGAGGAACAGAAATTGATGCAACTCCTGTTCCGGTACAAAGTTTGACCCAAGTATTGTTCAAGGGTGTGGACGAAGCCTGTAATAAAGTTCAACTGGGCAGAGGCAGGTGTTTGGACATAGTGAGTGGCTGATAGAGATCAATTTATGAGCAGACCCAGGATGACGAAACATACCCTCAAAAGTCACCACTGCAATGCCAAGTTTACTCAATTCAGTATTTTTTAAGCCTTGAAGACACAATTAAACTTTAAATCTTAAAAACTATCATTCCAATACAAGTCAAAGAAAATGTGTACAATGAAAGAGTCTGAGTGGTTTTGGACACAGTATTGGTCGGCCAGACAGCAGTGGACTGAAATTTAAGCAGATTGAAGTTCCCATACCTACAGTAAATCCATTTGATCCTGTAACACTTTAGATACAGATTCAAATCTTTAAAAAAGTCCAAGAAAATTTAGCCTGAAATCAGGGAAAAACTATCTGAGCTCAAAACAAGTCCACACCATCAGCCTTCGCTTAACTTTTGGTTGCACTGCTTTCAATCTTCATTTTAGAGCCATGAAATGAAATCTAATTTAAAAAAAACCCAGTTTACATTGTCCCATCACCATGAACTCTGCATTTTGAGTCTGTGGAGCAGAGAGTCTGAGAAAAGAATAAGACATGTACTGCACAGAATCAAGGACTTAAATTTGTTATGTGACGTTTTAATTATCATGTTTTCTCTTCAGGAAAAAAAAACACACTGATGCATCAGTGCTGTGTTCGAACATGATTGTGAAAAATGGGCAGGATGACGAAAGTTGAAATATGTAGTTGGTCTCATTCCTGGTTGTTACATCCTGTTATGTCATATTGTTATGTGAGTAACAACACTGTGGGACATAAATGAGCTGTGGAAACAAATAATGAAATGTTACCATTAAAGCGGAACTCAGTTTGAGAGTGAGTTGGAGTGTGACTCAGCCTCTGAAGACTCAGTGTCATCGATGGCACTGGCGGATGTTTGAGAAAATAACCCTGACGGCATCAGCTCAGCTACAGATCTTTCACATAAAGCCTGCATTGTGATATGGGTTTGTGGAATTTGAAGGATGTGAAGTCTTACCAGGCACAGGGTCAAATTAAAAAAAAAGAAAAGAAAAAAGCTTTTTGGTTGCATGGGTTGATGGGAAATGTAGGAGCGTCATGCTGAAATTCACAGTGTCTCTGCTGCAGTGCAGCAACAGCAAAAACCCAGTTTTCAATTCACATCGCTGTGAGTCAAGCTGCTTTTTTTCGCTGGAACGTTGAAACAGTTATGAGCCCACGCGGCCACAGTCTGACCTGTCGCCCGGTCAGGAGCTTTAGTGGAGCGGATGGGAGTCAATGATTTGCTCCAGAGGGAGGAGCAAGTCTCTCTCAGTCACCTTCCACACTGCTTCAGTCTACTAAACAAGAGCTTTTAGTATGTGCAGCAATAAATATGAGTTGAACTTCATTTGCTATCGCAATCGTCAAACAGGGTCACAGCAAATCCTATTCAGATCAGATATGGGAATATTGTTGAACATTGTTTCTCAAATTATTTTGCTGACAAGCCTTTTTTGCAGCTTCTCTCTCATTAAATTATGGCAAACAGACTTTGGCAGTTTCCCCTACAGCACAACAAATGAACCGTTATCACACTGATGAACCAACACTTCTGTGGCATAAACAAACTAAAAACAAAGCAAGCCAAGCAATTTACAGTATATGTTACGCAGAACTCAATGTTATTGTCCACCACTTGTTTGTTTTCTGGTATGAATCATTTAAAAAAAATAATAATAACTCACCAAGGAGACAACACATTTTATGGACATTGTGAAAACAAATCCAATTATTAATATCATATCAATATCAATTTAAAAAAAAAAAACATCATTAATAACATGTCCTTATCACTACCATGAGACTGAAAAGACTCATGTTCTCACAAACTGAGTGGCAAAAACAAAAATATCCAGGGATTCAAAGACACAGATTTTGTCAGTGCTGCTTCCAGACGAATGTGTTTCCATGAAAACATACGTTAATTTGTTTTCAATGACTTTATTACTACTGAGTTAGTTAAAACACACACAGACAGACATTACACAGTTAAATGGAGAAAATGACTGCACACACACTGGTTTCCATGACTTCAGAGGACATGGCATTGACTTACATTCATTTCTTGGAGTCTTACTCTAACCTCACCCTCTCTTTAAAACATGTCTTCACCTTAAAATGTAGTAACTTAGGTTATAGGGACTTTTTTGTCCCTAAAAGGAAGAAAAGTCCCCATTATGTGACTGTGTCCACAGATTTAGGTCCACACACACACACAGATTTCTGGGTGAGTGGACTGTATGGAGCTAATCCCTCTTTCACACCTATCTGCTGACCAATGGGAATCTAAGGCTGTGGTCTGACCTGCTGCATTGTGGTCTGGACAGTCATGTCCCACAGGCTCGCTGAGGCTCACACGTTACTGACTGCATACAGAGGCAAAGAGACTTGTGGGTGAAGTTGCCATCCAGTCACATGACACATGTCACAAGCCTTTCCATTTTTGTTTTGTTTTGTCAACAGTAGCAGTTGCAAAATTCAAAATATCTTGAAATGTAAAATGTGACCACATTAAATTACGATAAGTTGCCGGTAATAGTATATTTGAAAAATGTGCTTAATGAAGAACACGTGCTTGCATTATCTTTTACACTTTTATTTGAACACCTTGAAACTTCTCCAGTGCTTTCAACACCATCCAGCCTTTGCTTCTGAGGGACAAGCTGGAGCTCTCAGGTGTGGATCATCATCTCGCATCCCGGATTATGGATTACCTCACCAAACGCCCACAGTATGCGAGGACTGGGGACTGTGTCTCGGACATGGTGGTTTGCAGCACAGGGGTTCCACAGGGAACAGTCTTGGCTCCTTTCCTGTTCACCCTGTGCACTGCAGACTTCAGGCACAGTTCTGCACACTGTCACCTAAAGAAGCTTCCTGATGACTCTGCCATCGTCGGCCTCATCACTGATGACGATGACAGGGAATATGGAGAACTGATCAAGGACTTTGTGGGCTGGTGTCAGTGGAACCGCCTCCAGATCAACGCGGGGAAAACGAAGGAGATGGTGGTGGATTTCCGCAGACATAGACACGACTCATAACACTCATGCACTTTGCAAGAAAGGGCAGAGCAGACTCTATCTGCTGAGGAAACTCAGGTCCTTTGGAGTGCAGGGAGTGCTCCTGAGGATGTTCTTTGACACTGTTGTGGCATCAGCCATTTTCTTTGGAGCGGTCTGCTGGAGCAGCAGCATCTCCACCGCACACAGGAAGAGGCTTCATAAACAGATCAAGAAGGCCAGCTCTGTCCTGGGTTGTCCCCTCGACTCAGTGCAGGTGGTGGGAGACAGGAGAATGACAACAAGACTATTATCATTGATGAACAATGACTCCCAGCCCATGCAGGACACCATCACTGCACTGAGCAGCTCCTTCAGTGATAGACTGCTTCACCCAAAATGTGTGAAGGAGAGATATCGTAGGGCCTTCCTTCCTGCTCCCAGTAGACCACACACACACACACACTTAAGGACTCAATCACTTATATATAGTGAAAGACATCCCAGCAATAATAACAATATCAATAATAACAATGTGCAATAACTAATATGCAATCCCACTGTGCAATTTATTAACCCACGTGCAACTGCTGCTATTGTGTTTTTCTTTTTGGATGTTTCCTCTTGTACATAGTGCTTATATTCTGTATCACTGGCATTTAGATTGAAAAGATGTGACTAAAAGTCAGTCTTGTCAATGAGTTGAACTTGTGCAACATGTGTATGTGATGCTCAAACAGGTCTCGAGTAAACCAGGTATAATAGACCTTTTTCACAGCAGCTATTTGTTGGCATGAAATAGTAGGAGAAACACAGGTTTTGTTCAAGTGGAAATGTAGGTCACACTAAATATTTGATATTACAGAAGCATTTATGTTGTTTGCTTTTTCTGAAAAAGATACTATTTTCCAACTGCATATGTGTTTCTCCATATTTTCAGGATGTGTTCCAATAAAGTGATTGAGAAATAATTGTACAGGATGGTCATTATAGCATTGCTAAAACAACAAATCTAATGGTGGCCTAAGAATTATGCACAGTACTGTATGTAAATTACCTACTTGCTGCTGCAACAATGTGAATTTCCCCCGTTGTGGGCCAATAAAGGAAATCGTATCTTAAATCAAGCCATATTTGCAACAATAAATAAATAAAATGTTGTCCTTTTCCTCAGCTGAAACATCAGGCATAAGGTTTATTTCATTGCTCTTCACATTAATCTGAACTCAGTGTTCATTCATTTCACTGCGTATCACAATAGAATGGACATATAAAGTCCCATGATTGATTGATTGTACAAGATTTGAAATGACTGGTGACATTTATAAATTGGTCACCAGGGGGAGACAGAGTCAAACATAAAATACATTGTATTTGGATCAATCTGGATCACCACCAGATTGATCCAATCTGACCAGACAATCTGGATCACCACCAAAATTTTAAAAAATTCTTACTTGGACCATAACCTACATCTGCCCAATATGTTTCATCAAAATTTGTTCTTAACTTAAATTTTACTATTTAGAAGCAGACAAAACATGACAAAGAACCTAAACTCCCTTGGTGGGTGGTAATAAAACCTGTGAGGATATACAGTGTCACCTTATTTTAACAAATTAGTAATGAGATTTGAGCTGGAGATAGGCACTAGTGCCCCCCATGACCCTAGGTTTACATGCATTAGTAGAGAACAAAATGATAGGAAAAAATTTAAAAGTAAGGCAGTCTAGTTCAAGAATACTTATGGCTAAAGTGTCAAAATTTAAAATGTTTTTTACCAAGCATCTTTCTGAGCAAACCAAAACTGCAATATAAAAACAATGCTGGAGGTATAAATTTGTACATAACGGTTCAAAGTCAAAGTCAAAAAAGATCACACACAAATCAAGCAAATAAAATCACATTATAAAGAATTTATTGCAGGCAAACAGTGTCATAAATAATATTTACAAACTAAAAAAAAAAGCAACATTCCTTTTAATGTGTTATACACAGTCTTTAGTAAACTGCATCCCATGACATAACTGCAAAAAAACTGATGTGTAGATATTTTAAGTTACATCTAGAAAATAAACTGAATTATAACTATTTTTTATTTATAAATTTGTTTGGACAGAATACACAAGATTGAGGATTGTGCTTATTAAACTGCTCATTTTTAACCCTCAAAGAATTTTACATATTCATGTATCACTTTGTGACTTTTTGTCGTAGAACCTTTCAAAGAGTTCCTGACAAAGTCAACTTCAGCCAGATTAGCAGGGTAAGCTTTAATGTATTTACTTTTGATATATGATATATGATGATATGAAATGAAATTGGACATGACGCCCGAACTGTGGAGAAAAAGGCTGCTAATGCATTTTACGTAGGTATATGTAGGTGTGTGTATGCGCACTCACACACGCGCGCATACACACACATATATGTGCATTTTACATAGGTATATGTATTAAATAAAAATGACCTTTCTATGGTGCATTCATGTTTTTTGGCCAGTGTCCAGTGTCTATGCATGGGGTATAAATTTAATATAACATATTGTGCGCACAATTTGAGGAAACCAATCTGCCTTTTAGCAAATAACCCACAGCACTCTTTTCCTCAAAAGGCATAAACGACAGAAATATATGAAAAAATTAAAACAAGAAAAAATCTTGTGTCTAAAAAAACCTTCGTACTTAAACTTTTTGAACAATTATTGTACTGATTGTCCCCATTTTCTAATCAGCCCTGACAGAAAAAAAAGTGCTACTATGAACAGCTCTTTTTGTTAAAATGCTTGTTAGCAGTAAAAGAAAAGTTAGATTCTGCCAAAAAATTTGTTTTGCTTTTAAACATTCCAGTAAGCAGAGGGGCAACATTACACTACAACAATTTCACTCTCATGTTATTGTTGTCGTTTTCGCTCTGATTCTAAACAAAAGTTTTCAAAAGCTTCTACCATTTCAGGCTCCATCTCATCTTCAAAGTCGTACCTGCATGGCAACAAAAGAAAACACAGCAAGCGATTCAGATCATAATACATAGATGGCTTTCAAATAATATTGTGATAAATGGCTTGTATCCATAATATTAACATAAACGTAAATATCCAGTAGCAAGTGTCATTTCCAGATATGCACAGCTCACACACACACACACACGTGTACGTCTGAGAGAGAGAGATGTTAAACCCTCTTTCACACCTAAATGCTGACCAAAATAAAATTAAGGCCACGGTCAACCCTGTTGCATTGTGGGCCAGTCAAAAACATTCACCAAATTCTGGGGCCTATGGGTCAGTGGTGGTCATGTGGCCTGTGAGAAGACACTATGCAGTCACATGACTTAAGTTGCACCAACACAGTGGTACTAATGATTTTTCATACATTTAGGTTTAACACAATAAACCAAAAGGAAAAAGGAAAAAAAGAAAAGTTAGGCTAAAAGGAGAACAACTGAATTTTCCTCATGGGGGGTCAATAATAGTACATCTTATCTTAATACTGCAATGTATGTATCACACACCTACAGTATATTGTTTAATCCCAAAAATGGGTACTTACTCATCACGGTCATTTCCATTTTCACCATCGAAATCATGGAAATAGTCCTGCCTGTCCAGGATCTCTTGGTATTTCTCAGCATATTCTATAAAAGCAGAGATGGACACTTAGGGCACTTTCACACCAGGATAGTCCAGGTAACGAAGATTTTCACACTTTCATTTGGTTCGGTTCACTTTCACACTGCCGCCTTTGTAAATGGACCTAACGGCCTGGACAACATCACACAGTTACAGCAGCTGCTCACCCAAAACGAGCACAAGCAGCAGCAGGCGAGGCAGCGAGCTATCCAGCATGTTGCTCTGCACACGAGACAAATGCAGCAGTCCGAAAAAGACAGCGGAGAGCGAGTGACTACGACCTGGTGCTGTGGTTACAAAGATGCCGAACAAGGATATAAAGGTTTTCAGATCACATTTATGTCCGTAAATTATCACTTTCTCTCTTTGCTTCGCTTCATAGTCCCACTGTAAGCGAACTGCACCAGGGTTTACTTGCAAGTGAACTGAGACCCACGTTTTCAGGTGGACCAGAGTTCGCTTGTTTGGTCCACACCAGAGTTCAGATGAGCTTTCACACCTGCCCAAATGAAGGACTATCCAAAAAAGGGAACACTGGGCCTTTTAAAGCGGACCAAACAGGTCTGGTGTTAAAGCGTCCTTAGACCCAGAGGGTAAATTACTTTATCAATGAGCTTGCAAAAGAGGATAACCAGGATGAAACGCAAACAGCAAAATGTTGTATTATTGTTTAAAAGAAGGTTTTATCTACTTGAGAAATAACACTTAACTTGGGGAATAACAACTTAACACATTTTATCTATTTTTATTACTAATAATCTATAATCTATCTATTTCAATTGACAATGGTTCATTTTGATTACCATCAATATATTGGGAAAAAATAGCTCCAAATTAAACCATGCATGATTAATAATACAAATAACAAAATAATTAAGTGGTGATTGTAAATCTATAATGACACTAAGATTAAAATATGGAACACAGATGTGATAGAGCTTTACCTGGGTCTGCTGCTGTAAAAGGTGTGCCATCTTCTGTGTAAAATGTAGGTTCATTCTGAGACAAAAACAACAACAACAATGACAAACTAGTAGATAATAAAAATAGAACATTTGAGAAGTATCTGACACTCACCATGAAGTAGTTGGGGTCGTTATCAGGTGTGGCATTGCTAGCTGCTGGTGCAGCACGAACTCTGCCCCAGTCACTAGATCTCAGCTCCACAAGCTTCAGAAGCATCTGTCTAACATCCCTAAGGAGAAAAATCAGAAAGTGTCTGAGGATTTAACTCTTAGCTGACTACTTAAGCCTTTGCCTGTTTTTTTGTGGTTCATGTGACGTTACCTAAAACAAACCAATTAAGTAGCAGCAGCAACAACTAACAAAAGCCCCTATTGCGATACACACCTGCTGCATGTGGCATCCAGTACTATTGTTTCTATCCTTTGAATTAGTTCTTCCATGTGTGGTTGTCCTCTCTCTTTCCACGTGTCATCCAGGACAGAGCCTGTAAGCTTTAAATTGAAACAAATTCTAATTAACCCTAAACAGACAAAAGAGTGCATTAAACATCAGTAAATGAGTCTTTATGAGATTTGAAACCTTAAGCAGTTTGACAGCACAGATGAGGTTTGAGTCCACAGGATTGGAGAAGAGACTGTTCATTAGGTCTTTCAGAGCATTGAGGAGAACCTCCGCTCTATTTGGAAGTCCTTTTACACTCTTCACCTAAAAAAATCAAAACAAATCACATTTACACAAGTGTGTCCAACTTTGTGGTAAGACACAAATCACAAAGTGTGTCATTGCATATGTATCCTCATTTGCAAGAGAGTGCGCATAATTACTATCAAATTTACCTAAATGTAAACAAATAATGGATTATAAATGAAAACTGTCAGTGTGCACAGTTGAATTCTGGTGCTGCAGCTTTATAACTACAGATTACCCCTACTCTGTAGTTCTGCAACATATAGTATAAAATATGAATAGCTCCTGTACTCATCACAATACAGCAGAAAGCAGAACCAGCACCAATAATGCAGCCCAAGTACCTGCCCACTAAAGCCATGCATTAGGCTGCAATTCAAAACAGTAGCAATCCTTGTGTATTATTAAAGTGTGGTTAATATATTGATTAAAACATAATAAAAGACCTGACAATCACTTCACATCAGGCAAACCTCTCACCTCCAAGTGCAGGTAGAGCTCTCCGAGAAAGAGCACATAGGAGTGGAATTTTTTTCGCGTCTCTGCATCGCCACAAACAGCGACATCCCTTTGTTCATATTCTGTCCGACACCTGCAAAAGATATCATTCTTACCTTTAAAAAGGCAGAGTGAATAAACGACAAACAAGCATAAAATAGAGCAAAAACACACATGACAAAATCACCTTTTCAAGAGCAGTTGCCGAAAGTTGCCACTTGAAGGGCTGACAGCCAGATGTTTGGACAGGTAGTTGCAGAGTCTTGCACCCGTGTAAGAGAAGTTTGGAATGGTAGTGGACTACAATGAAAAGAAAACTACTTATACATTTACTTAAAAGAAATAAACAAAAATCAGGACATATATGAGTATCTCCAAACCTGTTCATAAATCAGTTCCACTAGACTCTGCAGCAGCTCTTCAGTCGTAACATAGGAATTGAGCATGCTAGTCATGTATTCAATGTCCGACTCAAATGACCCTGGTGAGGAGCTCAAGTGACCAAGGAAGTCCGTAACCAAATCGGCCAAATTAATTTCACCATAATAGCCTTCACTGTCATCATACACAACAGGGTCCTACAGAACAAAATTGCAATACAAACATCAAAAGCAAAACAGGAAAATGCTTATGACTATCATGCTAATCCATAAAGAAGTAACATTTCAAAGACGGGGTAAGTCATTTTAATCCAATATTTTTTAATCAAATTCTGCTAATGTCTTCTTGGAGTCTGCTAATTTTAGTTTTGTGTGTGCACTGAAATTTTTTTTTTTTATATAATCAGCCCTGGGAAACGGGAATGAGGAGGGGGCAGGGGGAGCATTACTTAAGTCTGGAAAAAAAAACATTATATGTAGGGAAACAGTATAATTGTGAATGGGGAAAACAATATCAATTCCATGTTACTTCTGCTTCTTTCCAGTAATTCCAGAAGCTTATTACTTCAAATTAGTGCCTGGCTTGGCTATGTAATGTAAGGGAGAGCTTTAGTTTCCTAATTTTTGTTTTCCACAAAAAAAAGAAAAAAAAACAGCCTATGGCCTAACTTGTAACCGAAGGGACATTCTAAACTGATCTCAGCCAATAGGGGCTACATCCAGTGTCCAGCACAAAGCCCAGATAAATGGAAGAGTTTGCATCTGGAAGGGCATAAAAAAATCTCTGCAAACATACTGAGCAGGTGATCCTGCTCTGTGTGTATTAATGTGGAAGGTGGAGCTTAAGACTCTGTATGGAAGGGGTATGGTTGTATTTGTTTTGTTGTTGGTATGAAACATCTCTAGTCATTCCTTGAAATTGCTTGCCCCACTTTTAAAATTAAACAAATTTACAGAATATTATCCTTAACAACAGTCTTAACAGTCTCTGATTCCTGCTTTCAAACTAGAAGCATAAGTGATAACATGTAATATTGTTTATAAACACCTTAAATAGTAAGTATGACAATAAATGCAGTGACGGTGAAAAATTCTTCTCACTTCATAAGTGTTAAATCCAGAGGGGACAAACTCTGGAGCGTTGGCAGAAAGGTTTGATGATCTGAGCACGGAGTCCACGTCATAACATCCTCGAGAGGCAGGCATATTGGTGGTATTTGCACTTTGTTGGAGTTTACTTTGTCTTTCACATTCTGAAAAAGGAGGAAGAGAGATAGTTCTCATGCTTTGTTACATATGTAAAAACAATTCATACAGAGGTGAACACTCCATACTTTATATTTACTGTTATTGACAACCATCCATACCAAAGCACACATCTTATGAGATAAATCACAAATATAAAATTTCTTAAGCAGCTGACAGAGTGACTGAGCACAGCTTATATATGCTCACAGCAGGTATTTATGAAAGTGGGGTGACGTTAAAGTAGGATCAGCTTAAAAAAAAAAATTATAATAAATAAATTGCCATGGTTCGTGGTAATGAAGAAACATGTCACCCAAGTACAATGCTGCATCACACAGTGAGGTGAAACAAAAATATGTCGGATTCATTCTTGTGAAATAAGGTTGGAGGAATAAGGTTTTGAAAACACAGACTTGAAAAGAAAAATACTGATTCATTTATTATCCAAGACCCAGTGGGAAATATTTTTGTAGTTTGGGTAAAAAAAATGTATTGCACTTACAAAAAAAATTAATAAATAAATCAAAAGGCAAATCAAAGACACAGATTGCACATAACACACAGCAGACAGTGCACATTCCAATGCAACACTACATTTTAGTTCTCACAAGATATGAAATATGAAAAACTAATGTTAGATGAGAGAGAAAAAGCAGTACAATACAGAACATGACATGTGTTTTGACCATATGGAAAACATGTGGCTTTGTGTTTTTAGGCAAAACAATGGACATTGATGTCCATTGATGGACATTGTCTGTCTGGATCAGTGCTGCAAGTAATGCAATTATGTTTGGTGATGGAGTAAAGGACTACAATTAATGTAGGGAGTCTGTGGACCTGTTTCACCCATTCCTCTCCTCTCTCAGCAGTTTCTCAGATCAGAAAGTGAAACTAATTCTGCCACATAGAAGTGCGTTTCCATTTTAAGTATAAAGAAACTCAGGTTGAAGCTGCGGAAGAGGACATTTGTCCAGTATGTGATATCCGAGTGGGGGCTTTATTTAGATATTGCGCTACTTCACTTGGAAAAACACATCTAACAGCTGCACACAGCAAAACTACCGTGGAGAAGTTGGTTTCAACTTGGATGGGACCGTCAAGGGACCGTCATCAAGTTCCCATTTCAATAGGAATGCTACATTGTATTCAGTAGCATCCATGGACCTGCCATTCTTTTATTGAATTTTAGTGAGAAACTGTTTTATTATCCACAGTAATATTTTAATAAACGATTTTAATCGATATTTATGCTAAATTTGATACTGCTTAGATTCTTGTTATGAGTGTTTACTGGTGCAAAAATACATCAGTGTGTGCAATCTCACATTGACATTCACATCGACAAAAAAATGAAAAATGAGAGCGGCACTAAAATAGTACAAAAATGCGTATTACTACAGAAAACTCTGGCAATACATGACAGGAGATGATATAAATATTTATATAAAAACTAGGGCTGCAACTAACAATTTTATTCACAATATAATAATCTTTTTGCAATAGATTCAATACTTGTTTGGTCATCAAACCTTGAAAAATGAATTGATAATGTTCTCAAATGTCCAAAATAATAGCTTTTAATGATTCTTTGTTCCACTGAGCAATGAAACCAAAAAAAGATCAATTTTAACAAGCAAACAAGCAGGAAAAATCTCAAGAATTGTTTTAACTATTAAAAAAGCCCATCAACACCCTGAAAGGGTCTCTGCAATTTTCTCCATTTTCTGGAGTATTGCAAAAGCTTACAGCTACCATTAAATGAGAATTAGGATACAGCACTGAAATGATATTCACACCCCTTTCCTATATATTGAGGTATTATTTAAATGATTTTACTCTTATTATTATTTTAATTTAGTTATTATATATTATCTTCTCTGTTTCTTGGCTTTATTTTTTCTTATCACTACTAAAAATCAATAAAAAAAATCTAAAATAAAAACAGTTATTAAAACAGTTGATTCATTTCATAATCAATTAATCGAAAACTCGTTGCAGCCTTAATAAAAACACATAAGTGATTGAATTTAAGGCAAAGAGGTTAAATGACACTGTGTCCATTTAAAATACAATCAAGCGGCAATTTATTGACGGTCCCTAAAAGAAAGCGACCAGCCAACCAAAAACCATCTTCACTGCGGTCAATATACTAGCTAACGTTAATGGTATTTGATAGCTAGCTTGAATGTAACTGTGTGGGGGTTAAAACACAACAACGATGGTTATAATCTGCATAATATACTCGACAGTGGAAGTAATGTTAACGAGCTAAATGAGCTCATTTCCCGTTAATGTAAGCCGTCCCATACCTCCACCGCCAACCACGTCGCTGGTCGCGCTAATGTTGCTGTCTGACAGCGGCGGCATTGTCCGCGGCTGTCTCAGCGGTTCGCTCTGGTTGAAACGCGTCGTTTCGGCGACGCCATCGTCCCCGCCGATGACCACGAACCCGGGCTCTCTCGGAGGATTACGGGTCCCCCCTGCTCCGTGAGCACGGTCAAAATTCTGATTCATGCCTGCTCGTTAGTCAGCCTAGAATCTCAAATCAGCATCTAAATAAAGCTGTAAACGATTCTAACTGTAGGTTTTGCCTCCACTCTGTTTGGCGGCAGCCTTATCTCTCTTTCATGGTGCCTTTACCTTCATCGGAAAGTATAAACTGAGAGTACACAACTTGTTTTGGCCACTTCCTTTAAAAACAAAGTCGCTGTGTCCATGAGTGTGTTTGGTAACGAAAATACCACTAGCCCCCCCTGCTGGCGCGGAGTGACAGCGCCGAAGCGACCGACGGATAACTGCCGCCTTTATTCTTCGTCTTCCAATGATTGCTGTCAGGCTGTTCACTAGGAGGTGAAATGCTGACCTCCACAGTCCCGAGTTCCTAATCACATCCCGAAGTCCATAATCTCAACTCGAAGCTCTCCAACATATATTGAAGTTGGCCTTCACTCTCTTCTTATTTTTCCTCTTATAATCTTAATCCACACAAAATTCTTTGCTGGTCTCTTTTCTATTCTTGGCACCCCTTAACTAAGTGTCCTATTATCTCTTAATCTCCTGCTCTGCACTCTTCTATATTTTAGAATCAAACTGTTACCTTTGATCCGAGGAGAAACAAATTGCTGAATAAGTTTAAAATAATAATGAATTATGAAGGGACATTATATAATTGTTAAACATTTCAACTACTTAAAAACATAAAAGTTTAATGGCAGATAATGGTATATTAGTAAGCACAGAATGCAACTTGCAGTGGGATCGCTGCCTTCTGCGCAAGCTGAAGCCAGTCTGGCATGCTGCGCTGAACTGCTTCGAATGAGAAGGTGAAATGATGAGTCCAAGTTTCTAACTGAAAGTCTGCCTTTTAAGAAAGAAGTTGAACATTTGTGCCAAATCTACTTTGCCACATTGGAAGTAGAAAATATATCTGAATGAACTAAATGATCTCCCAGTTTAGCTGAACATTTTGAAGTTTTAATGGTGTCTTCTACATTTCAGTATGCGGAACGTGTAACGAGCTGGACCTTTGTGGGTTTCAAGTTTTCATTTCATTTTAATATGGCAAAATGTGCAAGAAAACATATTTTGGAAATATTAAATGTTCCAGTTCGAAAAATACAAGCAATAATGTCCAAATTGACATTTTGAGGTTTGAGTTAAGTTTCTATGTTGAAGTATGAAGTATGAACTATAGATAACAGTCGAATCAGCATAATAATAATAATAATAATAATAATAATAAGGAGAAGAAGAAGAAGGCAAAGGTGAAGAAAAACGAACTAGAACAGTTGGGATGGATGAGTTTATGCAATCTGTGGCAAAAATCTTTGGATGTATGAGGTGAAAACGACTGAAAAATCCAGGCAGATGGCAATGGTGGATAATGTGAACAAATTTTAAAAAAAAGAAGAGAAAACAATAGATGAAAATCACTGACTCAGCATTTAAGTTAAGTACTGAAGCTGGTGCATTATTTAACCCTAATGTCTGGATGAGTAGCATTCTTTGGGCTGTGGGGTACAGGAGGTTCAAAATCTCTTTTACTCAAATCCAGTAATTGTATTATATATTGTATATGATATATATGTGTTATACTATTTATAGTAATCCTATTTAACCAATGACATAAACTCCATTCTAGCATAGAATGGAGATTAATATGAACATTAAAACAAAAAAAGCCCAATGTAAACATAACCCAGTGTTTCAAGTTATTTAATTTTGATGCAGCCCTTTTGAGTTCTTGAGCATACTTTTCTATGTGTTAAAGACAAGAAAGAAAGAAAGAAAGAAAGAAAGAAAGGGCGTGGTTCAAAGTAAATAATGAAGTGGGACTCATTTTCACAAAATTAGACATAAGATTCAGCCCCTCTCTCCATCCCAATAATTTTCTTACTATCCCTGTGTAAACTGCTGTGGGTGGGATTTTGGAAATACTAAATAATGGTCATGGGTCTAAACACCTACAGGCTCTACCTCTTAAATTCCACCCCCACATGAAAGCATGTAAAACATGTTCATTTTACAGGTGTCTATTTAAATATTCAGTCTAATTTACCACATTTCATCTTCATATATAGTCTATCTTAGTAAATCTCTCTACTGCAGGAGTTCTTGGGGAGGAACGATAAAGCTTTTGATTTCATTTAAGTTCAGCTTATTTTGTTTTCGGTCACAATCACCAGAATTCCTCAATGTTGTTTACAGCCCATGTTTGTGGGGTTTGTGTTTTTTTTTTTTGTTTTTTTTGCACAACATGAGAGTCCATCTTAGAGCATGTGTAGTTCAAGATATAGCCAGTGGTTGGATAAATGCACTGAACTGCATATTTCCATATATTAGATGCATATTTAAGATTATGGACCTGTGTAGCTCCTCCTCAGCCAAAACTCACTCGGTAGCTGCCCTCTACAAACACATGTTGCACCAGACCTCTTAGTGTAAGTATTCATTAGTTGTTTTAGCCTCCAGTCATTTTCCACTTGTTTCCCAAAGCTGGATCACATTATGCCACAGAGAATTACCATGCCAGAAATGTGGAGGCCCACTTTGATAAAAGACATGCAAGTGTCTTGGGGACAGTTCCAACATTGACAAATACTGAAACACACATGCAGACAAATGACTGGGGTTGGCACTGGGTGGCAATTGGGGCTTCTCTTCGTTAAGATTGATCTTAAGAGCACTGCTGTGCATGTGGCCTTATAGGTGCGACAGCCATATCACATTGCACAACCACTAAAGGATGTAATACACGGTGGCGTGCATGGTGCAGACAGGGTCTTGCAGTGTTCCATATGTTGCCACTGTCACAGTGAAACTCACCACTGCAGCCTCACTACTGATCAGCTGTTGTGGTGATTCCTTAAACAGTGGTGAGAGGACGACATGTTTTCTGGACTCTGGACTCCTTTATTTCATTTGACTTGTTGTTTTCCCTCCCGGAGTCACGTTCACGGGGGCGACTTGGATGAATGTGGAGACAAAGACAAGAGGGAGGCCTCTCACAGTGCCTCTCTCACTCCCTGTCCTCAGCTCTCCCAATTTTTCATGCATGTCCTATAAGATAGATGTTCAGAGAGGCAGGATAAGAGAACATGAGGCCCGGAAGCCTGCAGTGTTAATGTTCTCCCTGCGCTCTTTTCATCTGGCATCAGGGCAGCTGTCATTGATTAGTGTGTTTGCAGATGATTACTGAGGGAAGTCGGTTGTCAGAGACGAGTCTTATTCTCTCCTTCATTTACGTTTCTTCCCTGACTTACATACAGATCCATTGAAACTCATGGGGTTGCGGAAGTGCAGACAAAATACTTTTGTGAGTTTACTGGCACTAGTATTATCAGCAGGTGCTTTAGCAGCCTTTTTTCCCCCACGTAAGGCCTCCACAAATTGTGGAAAGTTGCAGCTTCACTGCATCGGGGTAATATCAGGGAGTGATGTCAGCACCTACCGACCATACCAGAGAATTTACCTCCCCCCCATTTTGTTGTGGTTGGTCTTGTGTGTTTCCCGTTTGTTTGGAAACTAATCATTAGTGCAATGGTTGCCACATGGAATATCTGGCTGGGCATTAATGGTTGCCTTTTTGTCCTTTTTTCTACCTCAGAGTCCCAGATAAGAATATACTTACCATGACCTGAACATTTGCCAAGGTTTCTTAGCACTTGTGCTGAAAATTGTCATTTTCCTGCAGTTCTCCGGTTAAAAAAAGGAAAATTCTGTTGCAGAGGAGAAATTGTCATTTTATTTTCACATATAGAGTTCCTATAAAAAGTAAAGCATGCAAAGGAATGCTTGCCTTGTAGGTGTTCCCCTCCAGTTAAATATTTCACAAAATAAATAAATCATAACAATACAGTCGAAACACAGTGGTTAAGTATTAAACATTTGCTTTAAATGTGTGGTATCCTCTATTATTTAATGCTGTCACAATAAACCGAGCATTTTTCTCATTTTCTTTCATCTATCTCTCCCCTTCATGTCTCACAGGAAAACATGGATTATAAATAACATCTGTATTTACTGCAGTTCATTAGCCGGGGCAGTATCTGTGTTGTCATCATTACACACATACTCCAGGTGCAAACTGTTTGGCACAGAAAATGGGGGGGTACATATTGCATCTTGTGCCACAGAAAACACAGACCTTCTACTTCCTCCTAATTAAGTAACTTGCAGAAACCGTTTTTTTTTTTGTGTGTGTGTGTGTGTGTGTAACAGTGTTAGTGCCTTGTTTCCAAATGAGAGATATTCCAGTGAATGTCTTTTATTTTACAGCTTATCAGTATTGAAAACCTCTCTGTCCAGTGCTGCTTGTCCTCCTGCTCCCATGGATTTCTTCAGCTCACACCATAATTGGAAGGAAGTGGGTGGCCGTGTTCTTCCTGCGCGTTTTCTTGCCTTTGAGTGGCTTCCCGTGGACGCTCAGACCCACAAACATCTGCCTCTTCTTGTTCCTCCACTCAGCTGATGCGTACGTGTTGTAGCCATTCTCTTCAATCCGCTCCTTCAGGGTGCAGTCAATGCCAAACTCACTCTGAAAAAAAAAAAAAAAAAAAGGTATCATGTTTCAGTGTGATATCCCCAACATGTGAGGTTAAGGCAAAACACAAATCATTTTCTTGTCCAAATCCACTGCGGTTGCATATGGTACATTGTTTATTTACATCCCCTTAATCGACACTAAATGTTACTTTATGTGCTTATGTGGAAACCAGTTTACACCGTTCTAGAGGTTTGCGTGCATCCACTGGTCTGGTAGCCATTCAGAGTTGATGCAGCGGCTAGAGAACGAAAGATAAGACCTTCTTACACACCCCTCTCTCTTTCTGGAGCATCCAGATTGACATTTGACCCTGATACTAACCGCTCCATACAGGTCCCCCTTCCTGCTGAGCGCCAGATAGTAGTTGGTGTTCAGCCCTTTGATGGCCACCACTCCCACGTCCACTGAGGTGATTTCGAGGACACCTGGGATACAGGAAAAAAGAAAGGAGGGTGATTTCATTATGTGTTGACACTTACAGTGAAAAGAAGCGTAGGTTTGCACCAGACTTGACCTGTTTCCCTAACGTTGTTCCCATACTGATCTCTGCATTAGGAGACGCATGCAAATTTTAAATAATTCCTCAAATGACAAACAAAAAGAAGCATCCAACTCCTATACTCCTCTCTCCTACAATGTTTCAAGAAAACAAAAAGCCAGACAGAAAAACGATCACACAGCACCAAAAACAAAACCTCCTTAGCAGAGGTAAAGATACTTCAAGTCAATTTGACTTTTCTTTTGGCCCCCACAGATACAAATAAAGCAACAATCATTGCAGAGGAAGTAAAGGTGATAGGATGTTTTCCTGACTCATCAACAACAGCAGTCAGAGGCCAAACCAATTCAGAGTTTAGACAGCCGGAATATATTCATACATTTTACATCACATGGGTCAGAATGCAATAAATCTGATCAGGCTGCATTCTAATTTCTAAACATTTAAACATGGCAAACGTACAGAGTGGGGATCTTGCAAGACATTGACATTTTTGTTTTGTCAGAGCACATGTATCAAATCAGTGATATTATAGAGTTGCTTTGTCTAACAGATTCCAGCTCTAAAGGTCATCCAGTCTGAACAATTTTTAGTCTGAAAATTGATGGGTTTTATAAACAGAGATTTTTTTTTTATTATTGTTTATATTCCGTTTGGCATTTAGGTGTCAAATAATTCAGGTTTCTCTTAGGATAATAGAGAATTAATTCATACCCCAGCTAACAAGGGGATGCTCCTGCTGCAGACAGGTTTGGTTATTTGTGTTGTCTGAGTATCAGAGGTCAGAGAGATATAACTTCCTAATGTGTCCTTTGACCGGAGTACCCACTTGTCTTGTATTTAGGTGTGTGTGCGTGTGCAAGTGTGTGCGCGTGTGAACACATGAGTGAGTGAACTATGCCCATTCCCATGGCATGTTGGAGCTCATGCCTCAGACTTCCTTTCCACACTTCCTGTGAGCTGTGATTATTTTATCCCGATAAGCTCACTTGTGTGTACACTCACTCACACATGTGCCGGTGTGCGGGTGTAAACTCCAGAAAGTCGACGACATCCTTTGATCAGATCAGCAGCTCCTCCTCTGTCTGATGAGTGTTGGTGCAGCAGCCTGCTCTGCTGTCAGGTCCACTCACCGGTGGCGGTGGGGCCTCTGGAACTGCCAGTCTGGTTCATGAGTGGGCAGCGGAGGATGCAGGTGTGACCCCCGAAAGAACAATCACTCTCATGAAAGTACAGCAGCTTCTTTCCTCATCCGTGAGGTCTTGGCTGTATCAGTTTCTAGTTCAAACACTGGCACCTTGGGGCAGTGAGGTCTGAGTCGGCGAAGCAGTGGTGGGGACTGTGATACGACGGTCATTGAAGATCTAAGAGGAGCTGGTTTCTGTGTGGGATCAGGTGTCAGGTATGGAGTGAGGTTGTAAGACTATCTATGGCAGTCTCTGGCTGCTCTGTAAACATGGGAGGGATGAAAGGTGGGAGAACAGAGGAGGACAGAGGAGCCATGACAGTGAGACTGGGGGTGGAGTGAGGATTAGAAAGGCTGTAATGATCACTGATCAAAGTCAGCCACCGGAGGCAGGGGCGAGACGGGTTGTATACACACACACACATGCACCCATGCACACACATAATCCCCATACTGTGACTGTGTAAACAGATTTAGATCCCCACAACAGAAGAAATACCAGGTACACATACAAACACACACAAAGGCACGCACACGCACAGGTGTGTGAGTGTGTGTTTATAAAAGCACGCTACTGCAGTTAGAAAACGCACGTTCACACACGCAGCGGTAGCAGGTGAACATGCACTTGCACACAGCGTACAAGCTCAACCTGGCTGTGAAGCTACAAAATCTCCATTTATTGTTCTCTGGTGGAACCCGAGATTGGCCGAATAATGGCAAGTAATAAGGTTACAGCAGCAAGTATGGGAAAAACGGCATAAGTCAAAAGCTGCACTTCATTTGGCTTCTTCTTGCAAATTACAACATTAAAGGGCTTTAGCCTTAAACGTGACAGCAATGCTTTGTAAGGGGTACATTTTACAAACCACAGTTGAATAAAATGTTGCCTAAAGTCAGCCAGCCAAGTTTAGCTGTTTACGTAGGGGGGAAAGCTGATTTTCTTTTGCATGCTGGTTGCTTTTCCCCTAATGTGTGGCTTATTTGATATGCTCTGTTTGGAGTTACAACAGTAAATGGTGCGTTAGTTGGGGAATGGAGGCACACAATGCCAGTGAGAATTAAAGGTGGTTTTTCCACAGTGGGATGCCAAAAACATATGCTTTCCAGCTTGTACTGTTACTTCTCTCTAGCGCCTTCCTTCCCTCTTAGATTTTCATGCCTGCACAAAATAATACTTGGCCAGAAAAGTTAAAGTGTACAGTGCTGAGTGGTGCTGTTCTCGTGCAGAAAAATACAGTGGAGTGAGGCGTAAGTCAGGATGTATAGAAATAACACTTGATGAGGACCACACTGACTGTATTTACATAGAGGTGGAGATCCACCCTCTTCACCACCTCTGAGAAAAGCTATACATCTCTCTGTCCTCAAGCCTCCATAAGAACGCCATCTGTTCGGTTTTTCTTTTGTCATGACACTCCTTTGATTAAAGGAGATGAGCACACAGACACATTAATACTATAGACAAACGCTCTTCATGCCATGTCCAGGAGCACACTGCACTGAGATCCACACAATGTAATTCTTCAACCAACAAACCTTCGCCTGAACTTTGAGAGTACTTCCCCCGTTTCCTCACTGCGTTGTTCAGAGCTGCTAGTTGTCTGTCAATCTGCGAGAACTTAGCTGTGAATCATAGATCGTTTAATGACGTACCAAGGCCTCGTTGGTACGGCTTCTTTGCTGACTTGAAGATTATCTCCATCCTTTCCTCTCTGCGTCTCTCTCTAACTTCCGCACAGGCTCCCAGTAGGTATGAGAACCATGTGGGACAGTTTTACACTGGCATCCCCATAAATCTGTAGGAGGCTGGATACCAGACAGTAGACCTGGTCCTCGCAGGGCCACAGGCAGTACTGAAAACCAAATCCTCCATATGCCACACTTCTTACAGAACAACCATATACATATACATAGGGCTGAACAGTAATTCCACAATGGTATATATTGTGATATCACTCACTCATCTTACTCATCTACTGTTTATCCTCCACATGAGGGTGCCTAATCCCAGCTGACATAGGCCCTATATATTGTATATTGTGATATAATTTTTTAACTATCAATATCACAAAGGTTCAATACAAAGTATATACTTTATGCAAACTAATTTTGGGAAACAATACATAATTGCTATTACATTTTTTTGCCCATAGACCATATACTGTATAAAAAAATGGTTTTGTGTTTCCCCCAGGACACCAATGCGGAAGTTAACATTTTCCCGAGTATTTAATCACTATCACAATCACTAGTTTCAGCTTTTCTTCAACAGCAGAAGATGTCAGTATTGTAAATTTTGCTCCCATGTAGAGGAAAAATAGATGATAGTAAAGTGATTGACAGTTCGTATCATCCAGTCAGAGCCTGCTGGCAGATGAAGCCTGTTGTCCATTTGCAAAAACCTTAACATGGTGTCAATGTTGAGGCTTCAGAACAGAGTGGAGATTCAGAACAGAGTAACGTCGCTTCTAGTTGCCACTTAATTTTTCCTTTGATTTGTAAAATGTTTCTCTGCTTTTCTGTGGATGAAGCATTTTAAAAGCACAGCCACAGTAAGCGGCTTCTTCAGCTTTCACTAAGAATCACTTAATCATTAATTATCTGACATTTTATTGTGATAATTACTATTAACAAATTATAAGAAACCTTTTTAATCTAGAAAATGGTTTTGGCCATATTACCCAACCATCTAAACTTCCAGTCAAACGTTTTTACACACCTTTATACCACATTAAATGAGAAGGTGTGTCCAAAATTTTGATTGGTAGTGTTCATAAATATATATATATACACACAGTATGTTTTTGGTTAAGAAAAAGACAAGCTATTGTTTACTAGTCATCATAAAAAAGGACATTTTGTCACTTCAAGGAATCATCAACGGTCCACAAAGAACGTCAGTCCCGGGATCATGTCTAGCCCGAGGGGCCTGAGCAAAGACTGGAGCTACTGTTGTGTAGTATCCTTTACCATGTGAACCTGATATGACAGTGCATAATCCACACACAGTGTCCCCAGACCCCTCAGGATACAGCTTTTTGATGGAAACACCATTGATACTGAAGACACATGGCTTTGATGTGGTCACAAAGATGTTCCGCCATGTCATTCATGAACTTGTGCCTCTTGAGAATTTCTCTTTCACCTCCCTCTCAGTCACTCGGTTCATATTCTACTCAAAGTCACATTTGAAAAAAAATGAATAAACAAATAAAATTAAAAAAAAAAAACGTGGATTTGTCAGTCAATAAAATAAAGTACACAAGCATTAGGGAGAATTCACAAACGGAGACACTTAAAAGACACACTTCCTCACACTGTTTCAGTTTTACTGCTGGAAAGAAACTATTTACAAAGGCGGCAGTAAGAACATCACAAGGCAATATGGTCAGTAAATAAAGTTGCTTCTGCCATGACCTTGTCAAAACGAACATCTCCCCCGACATTTTACCTCCCCATGCCTTTTTCCCTCGTGTCACTTTGATTGAAAGTGTGGTTTATGTCTCCCAAGAGGAACATTAAAGGTTCCATATACATTTGCCATGGGGTTGGGGGACAGCAGGAAAAAGAGAGAAATAGCATGTGTGTGTGTTAGTAATGAGTGTGCACATGTGTCGTCGTTGGCCTCTATATGATCACACACCCACTGGTCGAAAACACACACACACACACACACACACACACATATAGCTCAGTGGGACACTAATGAGAATGCTATTTTACTGACTGATACGCTGAAGCATACAACATGTAATCACTTTAAAGACGTGTTCCTCCGAGTGAGCGCGTCAAACTACTTTAAACAAACGTCTGATCTTTGACTGAGGGTGTGTAATTTGTTGGATGCCGGCTGGCGGACGGGCAATCTGAGTGGGAGAGTGAAAGAGAGAGAGAGAGAGAGAGAGAGAGGCAGACACAGAGAGGCAGAACGAGTCTAAAAGCATCAATGAGACGGACATCCATGTCCTCCCCCTGCTCCAGTGCTGTTCTTCTGTGCCTGTTATCAGTGCTGTTTACCCTGGGCTGTGAGGACTGTCTGATAATGGCCAGGTTATCTGCCCCTGCTCCTTTTTAAGCCATCTGAGAGCTACCACCATTGTGCTGAGTGTTTGGACAGGAGAGATATCAGTGGGACGTCTGGTTTAAAACAAAAAAGATGTCTAATCAGGAATGCTTCCTCCAAACGTCCAACCAATGGGCAGGCTGGCAGTTTCTGGAAATGTAATATTTATTGACATATAGATTTAATGTTAAAAGAGGTTTTATAATAATTATTGTTAGTGCTGGGGTAATAGGAGTGAAAGAAACTGATATTTTCTTCAATTAGAAATTAGAGAACAAAACAGGGGTTCCTCAGTGCCAGACATGTCCCTGAATAAGAACAAGAAACAGGTGGAACAAGACCATTTAAAGCATTTGAATGCAAAACTTCTGACCTCTATGATGCATTTGCTGTCATTAGAGAGATTCTGATTGAATTGGTTTTGCTGCTTTTTTTAAGCTTTGATTGCACGGTAACATTGACATACCCACTGAGCTACTTACTGAGCGGGTCGTCCTTGCGCTTTGTCCCACTGACTGTTCCATTCTTATCGATCCTCAGGAAGAACTTCTGAAACGAGAACAGCTTCCTCCTCCGTACATCCCCTTGGAGATGACTGTAGCTGCGCACGCGTCTACCCTGCGGTCCCCCAGTCCGACCCAGAGGGCCCCCAATGTTCCTTGTCCTAAAGACAAGTTCAGTCTCTGAAATGTTCAGTGGAACTCTAAGAGTTTGTGGGTTGACGAGCCTCAGTCTTTCTCTGCGGAGCTGATGGCAGGCTGCCCCGGACAGGGAAAAGGAGAAAACCACCAGGGCCAACAGGAGGGGCAAAGTCAGAGAGGAACACAGCGCTGGTGACTTGAGTTTGGAATTAGTCCCAGAGCCAGAATGAGCCCCTAACTGGGCCCTGGAGCAGGATGAGGCAGAGGCAGCCTTACTCCCTCCAGCAGCCCATCTGATCATGGTAGTGTGCTGTGTGGAGGGCTAGTGGCAGCCTCAGAGCCTGGGACATGCTGCTGGGGGTGAGGAAATGCTGGAAGGGCAGGGAGGGATGCCCTCCACACAGCAGGCTGGTTGAGATGCTCCCCTACACAGTCTGAATTATTGAAATTCTTCGATTTTTAATTATATTTGGTATTGAAATGCCAGGTTCACCCTTGCGTTTCGAGGTGATCTTCCACTCTCTTTGTAGAATGACGATCAGATCTTCAGTTGATTAACACTACTTTGCTGCACCACTGTGACCCCTGTATTTCCAGGCAGTTGCTCAGATTTAGAAAGCTAGTGATATCCCCGGAGAAGTCTTAACCTGCATAAAAATCCTTAGTTCCAGTGAAATTAAAAAAAAAAAAAAAAAAACGGAAATAAAAAATATATGTACAGTATATGTACATACACACACTCTGAGTCTACCTGTCAGATCAGCTGCTCCACTCCACATGTGCAGGAAAACATTTTCAGATTTCACTCAGAGCAGGAAAAGAGGAATCTAGTCTTAAAGAGGAATGTTGGTCAGTCCAGGTGCATGTCAGATAATCCATGTCTTCTTCTGTTGCCCTGTGTCTCTTGCTCTCTCCTCATGTCTCTCTCCCTCTCTCTCTGCCTCTCTACTCCCAGCTGACTCCACCTTCACACAGCATCGGGGTAACAGTGTGGGGTGGTCTTTGTTTCGCTCCCTCGGGATTAAGTCAGAGTTGTTCAACTCCTTGGCTTAATGTGACTGTTCCTGCAGTGATCTCCTCACCTTAAGGGTGATGACAGAAAATGACTGGGCTGTATGTAGCTGTGTGACTGTTAGTTATTTGATCCCTCCCTCCTTTACTCAACTTCCCCTCTCTCTCACATATGGGAATAAGTACTGCTCTGCATGTGTGTGTGTGTGTGTGTGTATTTGTATTTATTACCTCTCCAGGACCTTTTCTGACATAAACACTGGCCTTGCCAGGACCAGTAGTCCTCATAGAGACCAAAACCTGGTTTTAATTAGGCAGAACCTCATTTCTGAGGCACCGGTTAAATGTGGGGCTCAGATATGAATCGGGGTTAGGTTATGGTTAGGTTATGGCCTAGGAATGAACTGGTTATGGTTAAAGTTAGAGACAACACGTTGCTGGAGCTGTCCAAATGAATGGAAGTCAACACAGTGTCCTGAGAAGAATGGCTGCACAAACCTGTGGGTGTGTTCCCACATACAAGCAAATCCAGAGGTGATAGCAGGATCTATCTGACTAGATGCTGCAGAGCAGGAAGAAGCCGCGTACAAGGATTGCATCAGTTCCCCATTTCTGCAGTTTGCACCGATGATTGCTTTATTGGTTAGTCAAAGAGTGGTTGTCATGTTTTGCATGGGTTGCAGATAAAGACTTTTACTTGCATTTTCCTCTAAGCGTGTAATGTTAAGTTTTCTTAACCCAGTGCATTCATCTAGCTGAGTGGGTGATGCAACTGTGAATGAGATGTGTTTGAATTTGAGATTGTGTTTGTGAGATGACTATCACGAATTGAAATGGACCCACTTGTTGCTCATTAGGATGTGATAATCCTGACAAGTGGTCGTCCTCCTCTGTCTCTTCAGATAAAAATCATATTAAGTTACTATTGCTGCTTCCAGTCTGTATGCTGCCTTATCATGGCCATCTTGCTAAGGCCTCTCTCTTTCCCTCGAGCCACTTTATCACAGCGTTATCTCTCCCTGCAGCACTGTAATGCAATGAAGCTCTCCAGTTTCACTCACCAGACCGCCGTCTTCCTTCTGTGACTCGAGTGTCTGATTGGATCTCAGCCAATGAGACTCGCTATTATGCACCATGCATCATTTTCTCCTCAAGGCAAGAAGCAAGAACAGGATGGACAATGTTGACAAGACAGCAGTATACAGTAGGCATGCTGAATGTGCAAAATATTACATATAGTATATATAGTGCTCTTTCAAAGAAAGGTATTAATTTTCCTTAATAAATCAATATTAGATGGCATTTATCAGCTTCAAGACATGTTTTGTGCATTTATGGGCTGAAACTGAATAACAGTAAGAACATTTGAGACTTGTATTAAGAGAGTAATGATCAAAAACCCGTGGCATTTCCAGCAGTCCACTGTGATAAACAAAATGTGCTGCTGACATGCCTTATCTATTCCCCGTGATCCCCGTGGCTTTAATGTTGGGGTCTGTCCTGTTCCCTGTTTTTCATCCTTTAAATACCAGTTTTTAGAGCCTGCTTTAATGTCTGTCAACGATCTACGGCCAGAGTAGCGGTCTTGTCTCATTCTCTGGTCTTGGCATGGCTTTATCTGATGATACAAACAAAGCAATCTTATCAGCACTTCCTGTGTGGAGTTGGTTACCACTGTGAGAATCTGAATTTATGTAGTGGCAACTGCTGAGGACCTGGGAGGAGCAGACATCACTTACATTGGTCATAATTACATAGATAATAATGAAATAAGTATCTTTTTTTTTTACAAATGGCAATGGGCTTCACTGAATAAATTGTATATTATATTTTTCTGTATACAGCTGAGGATTATTCCTTGGTGTATTGCTGGTAACAGCATCCTGCCTAATTACTGTCCAAATAAACAGTAAACACAATCATACTGACTGCATATTTTTTTAATACTATACATTAAGGGTCTTTATATTGTTTTCTCATTTGACTTAAATCTTTTGAATAGTTCAGTGCCTTAAGTTAATTAAATAATGACATGGAAAAATAAAGCCAGTTTGTTAAAGGGAAATCAGATTTGTGGATAAACAGATGAAATTAAGGTGGACATTTTGCGTCTGACTGCATTATTTTGTCCATCACTTATTTACATGATAAGGTTCTACTTTCCACAAGTATTTCCAGAGCTCATACATTCTCTCACTGCCAACTGAGGGCAGTTTAATGCATCAAGACTGCATTTGACAGTGAAGGCATGTGTCAAATTCTCAGATGCTGGCAGACTAAGGAGTCAAAACCTGTGCAGATAAAACGTCGGCACTCACTGTTCTTTCTACGAAGAATGTAATCTCTGTGCAGGTGCCTCAGAGAGATGTAGGGCTGCAATGATGCTGACAGACAAGCAGGATATTTTGGAAATCTTTACAGGCCTGGGAGTATATTCCTTTTTTTCTTCTAAATCAATATAAGTGAGATTTGCAGGGTGTGGAGATGAGCTCACTGCTCTACTACTTTAGTATTTAGTGTATCTTTATAGATCTATCTCCCTGAATTGCATTTTAAAGTTCAAAACAATAGGCAATAAAACAGACAAATGTGCATCTGATCCCTCCCTACAGGCTGTGGCTCTACCTGGATTCCTGTGCTCTTCTCTAAAACAAAAACATAATCATAATAAATGCAACGAGAAGTCAAATACCGGAAATTTATATGTGTCAGTGGACTTCACACAGTTTCAAATGCCCCCCGAGGAATCAAGATGAAACACATGGAAATACTATGTATGCCCTTTACAATGCAATATGTGACCTTCACAAAAATATTTTATCCACTTTTGTTTTTCGTTAGAAATAAAATCATCAGGTTTATTTTCTTTGACTTCGGGTGATAGATAGACAATAATGGTTCATTTTTGACTGCTCTCTAAAATTAATATGTTCACTGTCATGGGTGCTGAACAAAACTAAAACACACATTTTAATTTTAATCTTTGTTAAATTAAACCTGAGAACAGGTGAGGTTTTCCCCTTTGCTTTTATTTTGAAAGCAAATATTATGTGGTAATCTACCACAAAATATGGAAACTCTTGTGCTTTGCATGCAATCTAGGCTGTTGTGGTTTTTGGATGTTTTTGCCCACCATTCATGCCTTTGGATCTCATGTTTCATTTGCCCTACTTCACTGTAAATGTAGCAAACAGTTATTTGGCCTGCATTATCAGTCATTTATATATTACTCACAGTTAAATCCAGTTAAATTCATACGCTAGATGATTACTGACACGAAACACACCAAGTGATGTATTTATGTCATCTGGTCTGATTCCTATGTAAAGAAAAGTTGGCCTAAGCACCTGAATTTGCTGAACGCCGATCCGTGGGGCAGCAGGTGGATCCAACACAACGCAGTACCTCACTATCTGCTGTTCTCCTGTCCGCCCCTGTCAAGCGCTGTATCTCATTAGCAAGTTGAACTGTGGAAATGTATCTTATTTATGTCATGTGTCTCCGATTTTGCTTGGGGTGAGTGTGTGTCTGATGGCCCCTCCAATCTGCTGTACTATCATTAAGCAGATGTTTTATGAAGAAAATCACCTCACTTCACGTTACTTTAAGCAAAAATCCATATGTGGTCTATGAGGGAATCAAACGCACAACTCGCAAACAACCAAACTGACCTATGGGAACCATGTGTCTCTGTCTCTGTCTGTGTTCCCTGGGGCCTGTTTTTTTGTGAGCTCAGTCAGGGGAGGCTGAGGCTTTAATAAAGAAACGGGCCTGGTACAGGGATGCCAGTCTGCCTGCCTGGGGACAAATAACCTGATGGGGTCCAGATGAGAGCCACCAGACTGGACTCTTTCCTCCAAACCAAAAGCCAGTTGGTGCAAGGATTATGTTCTTCTGGCTTCCTCCTTGAGCCTCTCCGTGGGTTTACATTGGGATTTAAAGGGGTAAGCAGCAAGATTAAAGTAACATTCTCTTTTAGAGTTTTTCATAGATCACAGAAAAAACATCTTACCTCACGCTCCGAGGAGATACCTTGCATAAACACAGTACGCCCAGTTCATACTGGAGGCCTCCTTTTTCTGTTGGTCATCAAATGTAAATATTTAATGCGTTCCTGGCCACTGCGATGGGGGGTGTCTGGTAACCTACAAGATGAGGTTGCCGTTTCCCCTCCTCAGCGTGATCAATACATGTTCGTCAGGTTATCTTGCCCTTCCTGACGGGCATTTACATCATCGTCCTCTGGCGAGTGTCAGTTTCAGCTGGGTAGTGGAATTTACTTACAGGTCAGTCACAGGATCAACTGTGCAACAGGCAACATCAGGTGACAGCCCAGTCAGTTTCACAAACAAAGGTTTGTCCATTCACAATGTCTGAAATTGGTTTCCCAAAAATTCATAATTATAGTTGTGTCTCACGATTGACTGTACATCAGTGTTTGAATACAAAATGACACTGTGTAATCAAGCACTGTATTCACGTCTCCCTCGCAATAACTCTTGATAAGAGAACAATGTACTGTGGCATTAAGTAAAAACACCTGAATTTATTCCATAGTCATCACTAACCTTCATCATCTTGCTTTGTCCTTTAAGGTTGGTGGGCTGAGCTGGAGCCGTGGTGTGGGGTACCGTCGCGAACCACCACACCGCCATGTTGCCCCTCACAGTAATCGGACAATATCTCATAAATGGCTTGTTTGCCCACAATTGAGAGT
Source organism: Brachirus orientalis (assembly GCA_016785285.1). NCBI lineage: Eukaryota > Metazoa > Chordata > Actinopteri > Pleuronectiformes > Soleidae > Brachirus > Brachirus orientalis. The sequence goes on from JAFBJR010000190.1 coordinate 1,190,947, forward strand.
TTTGCCTTGTGCAGTGCAGCAAAATATATAAATAACAATATAAAAGGGCCAAAAAGCAACTTTTAATACATATTTGTCACACTAAACCTAAAATAAAAACATAGACAATATTGTGCAATATGACTTTGGAGGCAACATCCAGTTGCTACTGTTATTACTGTGCGGAGAACATCTGGAAAATTTACAAATAATGAAGTAAACATTCTACTATCCAAAACCACTTTTGTTTGGCTTTAGAACACTTGAATAGTCTTGCGTAAGTTGTTAAGAGTAATTTTATGGATACATTTGCTCTTTCAAAAGAAGAATCACTGCCTAATGATAAACACCGTTCAAACTGATCTGTACCAGGAAATTCCGTTTTTACACCGATTACCACGCACATGTCCACATGTGATGTTTTCAACATTTAAGATGGCAATATTTCCTCTGTTAAATGAACTGTTATCTTATGAAAAACACTGTCATTTCCTACCCCAAGAAGGTTTTTGCTTTTGCAGGCTTGTTTAGCATGCTTACATGTTATGGTACAACAACAGATTGGGTCATACCACCCGAGGAATAAATTCAATTTTGCTGGTGATGCAGTTATGGATCTGGATTGAGGATTTCTTTAAAAAAAACAACTAATGTTGCCAGAAGTTTGCATTCCTTAGTGTTACATTATTTAAAGCTTTTTCAACTTAGCATCATCAAAGATTCAGAGTAGAAATACATCCATGCATACCAGAGAAATGTTAAACAATAAATAAGCAACTAAAAACCTCACTGATGTTAAATCCACTGGGCTGCCAGTATCTGTTCTGGTATTTTCAGGCATTTTGTTATTGATCCTTTAATTTCCTTTTGAGCACAACTGTGTCTCGCCACTGTGCAACTCTGCAAATGAAGCTACACAAAGTGACATAACAGAAATGTGGTTATGCAATACAACTGATAAACATGACAGAGCAAACAGCAGTTTGCTCTGTCATGAGAACACACACACACACACACACACACACACACACACACACACACACACCTTTTTCAGGACTTGATGCTCCACACTGACCTAGTGTTGTATTTCTCGTTCCATTACTGCTGACTAACTCTTGGTCTTGGCTTGAATGACAGCATCAGGGTGTGTGAAGCGGAGCCACGTCCGTCCGTGTCAAGTTATCTGGCACAGAGAAGCCTGGGAAATCGGGGCCAGCTGAACTTGATTCCTGAAACGGAGCCTGGTGCTACTGATTCTGGTGTTACACATCCAGCAGCATCTGGCACTCAGAGGCGACAATGACCTTGTTAACATCAAAGGTCAAGAAGAAGACAGCCATGATTCGAAGGAGGAGCGGACGAAACAGTGAACATGAGGTGTTAATACTGTTATTTACACTGTTATTACTGTGGAATTCATACAGTGCCACAGCTGTGAGTAAACGGCAACAGTAAAAAATCCATGGATGGATGGCTGGATACAAGTCAAAATGTAAAAAAGAAAATTTTATTTAAGCAGTTTTATCACAAATATCTTTTATCATAACATTTAACGACTGAGACATGTAAAGGACAGTTGAGCCGCATGCAGTGATGTATGAGATAATGACGAAGGTAACACCTGTACAAGATCACAAAAAAAAAAACAACAACAACACACACACACAGTGGCCATCTTTAGAGGGACCTGAGAGGGATGACCTGCAACACCTCTTTCTCATTGGTCAATCTCACATCAGAGGTGGAGCACCACGGGCATAGCTGGAGAACTGTGCAGGTTCTGCAAGTTAATGTTATGTTTCACACAACAAAACCGAGTGAAATAAGAACGCGTACCAAAATAGTGTGAACACACACAGTGCCAGCTCTGAGGACAAAACAAGAGACAAAACAAGCAGAAAAGGCTAAATATATCAGCAAAAAAAAAAAACAGATTGTCATTACTATTATCAACAATTTAATAAAGCAGCCACAAAAAAATATTTTATTTACATTCTGTTTCACCAGTTCATTTTGAAATAAAAATAGAACCTTTTTTATGTGTGCATCATTTGCATGTTGATTATACGAGCATTTTTGGCCCAGACAGACTTGCACCATAGGTCAAAGCAGTTTTTTTAGTGAATAAAAAATAAGAATACTGTACCTGTATTGTGATCTAATTTCCCACTGTCTGGGTGAAAATCTTTAACTTTTGTAGTGTGACTATTTTTTTAATAGTAGTTTTAATTTTTAAAAAAAATATTCAAGTATGTTTTCATTTAATTATTGTACTTCCCTGCAAAGAAATTCAAAAAAAAAATTTTTAAGACAAAAGAAATGGTTTTATTGTGATTTCTTCTTACTGCAACACAACTCGACGGAGGTGATTTGCTTGTTTGGTCTATTTTCTTTGGCAACTTGTCTAATGCTTCAAATTAAAATGTTTCCGCGAATGCACAAAACATTAGAATAATATAATCACAGTTGGTCCATGTTTGCTTGTGCTTACTAAGATGTGCTTGTTGCAGTGCTGTGGTGTCCTGGACTTTGGTTCACAAGAGGATGTCTATGGATGGTTTCGATACATTTTCATGCAGTGACAATTGTTACCATAGCTGGGATGTGTCCATTATAATATTCGTGCTTATATAAATGCGTGCGTAACACCGGCTATGGCCCACAGGTGACACAACACTGTCTTTGGACCGACCTGAAAGAACAGCGACCCAGTAGCTTCAGCTTGTCACAGAAGCGAGAGGACATGGTGTTCTTCTTGCAAAGTGGACCTGCGTGAGAATAAACACAGGTCAAATGTTAGGACTCGCTGAAATACAGAACAACGCCCATACAGCCCAACAATCATGTTAACATTTGCCCTAAGTGATCCAATCCAATGCAGGCAGCCTTAAGTACGGCTGTTAAAAGCTGGCATCCTGGATGTGCCCCCTGTAACCGCATATGATCAAATCTGGCTTCAACCACGCTATATTCAAATACACACTGCTGTTAAGTCTGTGCACAAGAAACAAAGTGTGTTTTTAATAAGTCTGACTGCACGGATGCTGGGAGGAACCAAATGAATCAAAGCTGCTGTAACATCAAATAAGATTTTAATAATTAGAAGAAGAAATGATGTGTTGATCAATGTTAATATATGAGATGGTGACTACAAATACATTATTGCATAGGTGCTGAGAAGTGTTAAAAAAAAAGTATGATAGCTGCGGAGGAGCTTCCTAAAGTGTTTAGAGGATGCAATCACATTCAAGCATGCTCAGGAATGTAGCCACATGTGTCCACAAACCACTTCTGAATGTGATTTGTGTGATCAGATCAAAGGACACATTAAGGACAGATTGGACCTGTTTAGACCTGAACTTGTGATCACATCACCCAGGAAAGCCATTAATACCAGGTCTGGATAAGGCCAATGAATAGGCCTATTTATAACCACAAGATTTAGCACAAAAATTACAGTGACACATCTGTGTTAGTGTTTGTGTACCTGCTATTCCTTATGTTGTGGGGACCTAAATCTGTTTACACACTGTTAAATTATAGGGACTTGTCTTCCTTATGGGGGAAAATCAAGTTCCCATCACATAAATCACTACTTTTTAAGGTAAATACATGTTTTAGGGTTAGGTTGAGGTTAAGGTTAGGGTCAGGGTTTGGGTTAGGGCACTAGTAATTTATGGTTAAGGTTAGAGTAAGTCTCCAGGGAAAAGAATGGAACTCAATGCAATGTCCTGAAATCAAGGAACCCGGTGTGTGTGTGTTCATATGCGTGATTGAGACCGGATAGTTTGAGTGTTGCATACAAACCTGTGTTGGTCTTACATTCCTGCATATTGCACTTCCTGAGTGTTTCTGGTTTGGATATCTTCTCACACAGGTTGCTTGGCATTATAGCCAAGTCATGGTCACTCACACAGTTGACTTGACGCTGCTGCCGACCCCCACCACAGCTCACAGAGCACTTCAAAGTCACAAACCAACACAGAATATCAATCATTTTAGAAAATCAAAGCCTCAAAGCAGGAAGTCACTGACCTTCTCACAAGTGACTGACCTTCTCCCAGTCCTGAGTGTTCCACTGAGTGCAGGGCTTTACGTTGCATGTCTCTGTGCTGTTTGGCCTCAGTGTGTTGCTACATTGATGAGGTTCAGGACAGAATACCAAACGCTCCCTGATGCCGTTACCACAGCTCCTGGAGCACTGAGGAAAAACACAGGGAATTTAGGGCAACTATCTGTTTTGTGCAGTGATAGAAAGCTACAGGAAATCCATTTCAGCAACATTTTTGCATCTTTTTCATATAGGAATTGAACAGTATTCATGAATCGAAAAATTGGAGGTGGATGTGACCACTTGACTGTTGTCATAGGAGCTACATCTTGCGACTCACTACAGATTATAACTGTGACTCTTAGTAGAAATGTTTAGTAGGAAAGTTGATGAAGTCTATTTACAAATAAATGAAACCCAAAATAAACAGCATCACAAAAGGCTCCTCTGCGTGACTTCATGTACTATGCATTACTTCCTGTGTTTTTACTCATCTTTTTACCACTCTCTGTCATGTATATATCTTGATCTTGCTATGTTAATGAAATGAATCCTTAAAAGGTTCAATTAGCCAATTAGGTAACGCATTTTCAACTGTAGTTTCCCAACATTACTAACAAACTGATAGAAATCTCAGTTTCATGCATAACAAAACTTGGACAAAGAGAAACAAAAGTATCTACACAGGCCAGTGCATTATGCAAAAGGTTTGTATAAATATGCACATGTCTTAGTATAATGTTCCTACCGGTCCCCAGGGTGATACACTCCAGGTCATACAGGACTTGTTGGGGCAGGTCAATGAGCTGATGGGTTTGCTGGACACAGCCTGACAGTGGAAAGGTCTGAGGGGACGTTTACTCTGAGAATCAACGCACTGGACATCACGGTACCTCCTCCCCACCACGCAGTCTGGACACTGTGGATCACAATGATCACAATGCAATTGACTGAGATGTGGAGTAAAACAGACCTATTTAGCTTCAAAAATAAATTGAATACTTGAGTGCAAATTACTGGATACAGCAATTTAACATCTCTCACTTTGCTCCAGCTACCACTTTGCCAGATGGCACAGGGCTGCAGCTGACATGTACGTGCAGGTTCAGGTCTCTTCATGTTGGCACAGTCCTCATCATTCCCAGAGCTGCACATGACCAAGCGCCACACTGCGCCAATCCCACATGTTGTTGAACACTGGGGAGGGATGAGAGTTTCCTGGTTAAAACTCAGATGGGGTTTGTGTGTGTTGTTTCTAGGGTGACAAACTAAAGTTACTGTGTATGGTAGGCACTGACATATAGTTTCAGTATGATAAAAGCAAATGTTGTAAATCAGAACTCATCACCGATTGACCTCACTGATTAAGGCAACTGCTATACTGAGAAACACAGAGAAAGAGTCATGTGGATCTGATAGGCTTAATTAGCACTGTGTGAACTGATCTGTCAATGGATGCATGAATGAAACTGACATTTGTTTATATTTAAAAAGGTAAAACATACAGTTACTGGTATGAAAATGTACAGAGTTGGAGAAATTATAAAATGTCTGTACCTACCTCACTCCAATTTTCTACAACCCAGAATAGGTCCATGTTGACAGGCTCTCTGGCCATCAGGTTACTTTGGTTACTGCTGGAGTCACTCCTGGGAGTTTGTGGTTGCTGCTTTTGGTTTTTAGAGAAACCTTTGGGCCGCGAAGAGGGCTTTTTACCCTGAGAGGTAGGACTTTTTTTCTTAGGCGTCACGGCAGGTTTCTTCACTTTAATCATCTTTACTGTAGACCGGGGTGATTCTTCAGTGGTGTACAGTTTCCTTGCTGTTGTGGAAGGAGCTCGTGTTGTGTGGAAGACAGATTTTTGTGAGACTGTGTGGTTCTTGTACATGGGAGTGGTGAGGGGAGCCCTGTGTGTCCACGGGCTGTATGGACTGGTGTTTGGATTGGATAAATGGTGAGTGGTCTTTACCCATGTTTCAGTATGGGGGTTTGGGGTGGGGTAGGTTGTTGTGGTGTGTTTTCTGGTTGAGTGCATAGAAGCTGGACTCGTCTGTACAGTGGTTGACTTGAGGACATTTCTGAGTGATGTAGCTGTGGGAGAGACATCCAGGTCAATGATCCCCTCTTCCTCTGTTGTCCTCTCCTCAACAACATAATCATATCCTGGAGTGTACATCCCCACATTTGGTGTGCTTCCCTCCTCTCCTTCAATGTTTTCCTTTTGTACGCCAATTTCCTTTATGTCCTTTTGAACAGGACTGGATTTAGAAGGGAAAACCCTCCCTCTCTTATCCCCATTTTTCCTCACTATAACATTAAACTCATAATCATCTGTGTCAATGATGTCAGAGTTTGTGGTTTTAGGGGTTGAAATGGATGTGGTGGTAGGGATAAAAGCAGTTGTAGCTTGTTTGGTTGTTTTATCCTTTACAGGTGCAGTGATTGTGGGTGCAGCTGTGGGCGTCGTAGTCATGAGAGCTGAGGTAGGCTTGCTTGGATGGCTCTTAGGTGGGAAAAGGCGGCGGTATTTAGGCGGAGGCCCAGGTCGTCTTCGAAGGCCTGAGTTAGGGCAGCTCTGCAGGGCACACAGTGACCTGGATCGAGGTTTGGTCGAGAGATCGCAGGTCTTTGCGGGCGCTATGGCACACGTGACCATACGCGAGCGAACCCCTCCTCCACATGTAACAGGACACTGCAAAGAAAAAAAAAATCCCGAGGAGAATAGAGGAGAAGAAAATAAAAGAGACATTTTAAGAAAGGCTTACCTCTTGCCAGCTCCCGACCGCCCAGTCCTGTCCGCAGGGAACATCTCTGTTGCATGGCACCACAGGTTTGGGTTTGAGGAGATGCTTGCACTCCACAGGGTGAAGCACCCTTTCCTCTGCAGAGACTGTACGCACACAGAGAACTGTTCGCTTTCTCACACCATCTGATCCACACGTGGCTGTGCACTGCTGCCAACCCCCGACCCACCACCTGAGGGAGAGAGAGGGAGAGAGAGATGCTGATGGAGGAACTTAACTGTTTAAAAAAAACTTAATGGGAAGCATTTGGTTATCTTGTTCAAACCATTAATAATGAAACAAAGTTTTTCATTAACTGAAAGATGACAAATTTGAACTTTTTTCAAAAGTATTCAATTAAAAATAAAAATATTACAGACTGTGAGTTATTGGCTTATTCTTTCAGTCCAGAATTAGTTGGAGAGAACACAAGCCTGTCACAAACTGCTCCTGTGTGAGTAAGGCATTTCCTGTTTTATTTTGATACATTACCTCTCTTGTCTCTTTACTTCAAGGCCCTGGTTCTGCCCCTGGTATTTCATGTGGTTGACCCCGTAGTAATACTTGTACACAAATAAGCCATGCACTGACTTTTTAGTCATGAAATGTTACAATATACAGTATAATAAAATGTTTATCATTTAATTTACATAGTAAAAAAAAAAATAGTCAAAGGGCATTTGATTGTAACAACCTTGCAGGACAATCCATAGTCTTGCATTTTCTGTGTCTATCTTCAGGACGGCTTTCAGGATCACACAAAAATTCATCCACTACACCCACATCCATCTCAAAGCATCGCACAGGCTGGTACTGCTCACCTGCAACAGACAGCATGTCAGAAAGCAAACATCACTGAAATCCTTCCAACTACTTCAAACATAGAGTATATAATAAACACACATATAATTATATGCACCACCAACCTAAGCCACAGGTGGTGCTGCAGTCAGTCCAGGCCCCGTGTCTCCATCTGTAAATGGGTTCGATGATCTCATTTCCTGTCTCTTTAGTCTTCTTAATTGTGTACTCGTACTTTATACCTGGGTTAATCTCCTGAAATAGCAACTGGACAATCACATAACATATTAACAAGATTATGCTTCGGTGTTACATACTTTACATATTTCATAAAAAATGCATACGTTTTATCTTCTCATATTTTTTTTTCCAGTATTTGCCATCTATAACACATTTCTACTTTTGTCCAGAGGTTTTTGCATGTTCGGATCCCTGACTGGTTGAAATCACAGAAGTCTGTAGAAAAACAAAGCTTAATAACCCTTAATAAACATATTTGACATTTTAGTATGTGGTCCAACCTGGAGCATGATTGGTTTCTTGGTGGGTCCAGGAGCTGTGAGATTCTCCATATTTCCACTGCGTTCATAGTAGAATGTTGTCCCCCCAGCCTCGTACTCCCCATTCCACTGTATGATGAAGTTGCCATTGAGGAAATACTCCTCAGAATCCTCACTTCTCAGAGCCAGGAAGTTACCTGCCTCTGCTACTTCCTTTACCAGGATGTCCCGTGCCCCCTCAGGTATCACACCCACGTCCGTGTAGCCTGGGAGAGTCAGAGTCATAGCGAGGTAATGAATGGGCCACCATGGCTGCTGCCACGGTCTTTCTCTGATCTTTAATAGAGGGTGGGCTCAGTCTACGGGGGTGCCTGGCATGTGTGCGTGTGTGTGTGTGCATAATCAGTGTGGGGGGGCACTATCCTGTCTGTTTTTTACTGTGTGTGGATGTGGGGTACTGGATGGGGGAGTACGAAAGCCACTATGAGTGGTTCTCTGGCATTTAATGATGTTTGTGGGAAGGTGTGTGAGTTTCAGTGTTTGTGCAAAGAAATGGGGGGGAGGTGGGCTCTCGGTCTGTCTTTTGAAGTCTTACACATCTGGACTTGTTATCTGGAAAAGATGCTGTGGTGGGCAAAGACACACAGACCCATAGAGCAGGGAGTTTTATTGTTTTAGAGCCTCTCTATTAATCTGTCTTCATGGTATGTTGGGGTGGGCGAGTTATACTTTTCCAGGCAAAGTAAGAACAGCCAAGAATGTGTGTATCTTGACAAATGCAAACATGGCCCTGCAGACACACACATAGACATTAAACCAGCCAAGTGCAGGACGAACAGCTGCACAGTGTGGACAAGAAAGCTGCCATGACAACAAGGAAGCAACACAGTGGCGTAATGTTAATGACCTGTCCTGAAATGACTTTAAGTCTGCTGACATAAATTTAAATTCAGCCTTTTTTTCATGTGGCTTTACTTAGTACATCAACATGTTTCTCACTAATGGGTAGTTTGTTTTGTGTTCCTTATTTTTTTCATAATTGCATGATTTCTTATAACCAGATAATTGAATTTGTTTCCAGCCGCTCAAATACCCGCTTGTGTTGAACTCACCAAAGCCCTCTGCTTGATCGAATGACTTGTGCACCGTCTCACAGCTTGTGCCGTCCCCAAGACAAACTCCACAACGATCCTCCACCGCGTTTGAGTCAATGCCATAGTCACACCCCAGCTCCTACAGACCAAAATACACACAAATAAATACATAAATGAAAATACAAAAACTACAGACTAAGTTTTACACATTAAATCTCCTCCCTCTCTTACAACTACCATGCACTACCACTTCCCCTCCAGCCTCTTTTAGTCTCTTACCCAGCCACACTACCTTGCACACTCCATTGACGCAGATGTTTCTGGAATTGTTGTTCATGAAGCACGGTGTTCCATCAGTCACCGTGTCGAGCATCTTCTCTGAAAAGTACTCAGTGGCTGGGCGACAGTGCAGCTCACAGGCATTTACTAATGAAAATGAGGGAAAATGATTGTGGTTAAAAACTTTACTGAATGATGAGTGACAGCTATGAGAGTTACTTATGTCTAATAATTTGTTTTTAATTAATTTTGGGACAGAATATGATATGATTTTGAAAAAAACTACAGAACTACAGCAAGGACTCTAACTGCAGGAGTGATGTTTCATGTAGCCTCTGGAAGACAGGGAGGTTGCATCAATTATGCCTTTCTAGTGCAAATGCTGCCCCCTGTTGGGTAACATATGCAACCGCTCCTAATAAGCTTATGGATACCCATGTGCAGAACAGGGCCATGATCATGTGTGTGTTTGTCAGATGATTATATTTTTGAGGCTTGAGCACTTACAAGGGTTAGCCACAGGAATCCACTGGTAGAGCTCATTCTGGTAGGCAACGGTGTCAAACTCGCTGCACTGCATCTCTCGGAAGGTGGGTTTATTCTTCTCGCAGGGTTTTGTGTTACAAGTCCGATAACGCTTCCTTTCTCCAGTGCAGTACTTTCCGCCAAACTCTGGTCTGGGGAAAACATTGGCTAAGTTTTGTTTCAGGGTGTCATTTATTTAAAAGTCTTCACTAGGGTGGATCATGTTAAACACATCTCACTTGGGATTGTTACATTCCCTCTCTGCTGACTGAACTCCCGTTCCACAGGTCTTGGAGCAGTGAGACCACGTACTCCACTGTCCCCAGCCTCCGTTCACAGTCTCTGGGAGTTTACCCACGATCACACACTCTCCTGAGATACACCACTGACAGAGAAAGTACAAGTAGTCGTACCATTAGTGCTAACCATTCCTTCCTCAAACAAATGAAACCCAAACCTTGACAAGTAACTGGCACTGTTCACCTTCTCCGGTCCACAACGTGTGCCGTCTATAGGCGAGTCCAGTTTGGAGCGACAGGAGCCGTTTACTGAACACCAAAGAATCTGGCAAAGGTTCTGAAAGAAAGATATGCACCAAAATCAAAAATAGGATATATTTTCTAACATATATCTAATGGTTGATGCTTGTTTTCTCAATACTCACATCAACCTCAGGGCAGAAGGTAGCATTTGGCCCATACTGGAGCTGGCACTGGTGATGTGTGGTGTAGCGGACCCCGAGACGAGCCAGCGGGGTAGTTAGATCCCTCTTGGAAGGACGATCATCAAGACAGAAACCCCAGCCACGACTAAGACAAAACACGCATTTGATGTTTTAAAAGAAAATCAACAGGCAAGGCAGCGGGGAGGAGTTTGATTGATTGTAAACTCTGTGTTGTCAGAAAAAATAGCACAACATGTATGTCATGTCAAAACATGAACAGTGAACACGTTTGGTTTCGTGGCTGCACTTTGCAGTCCTCATAAAACGGGTAGAAAAAAACACCAGCAACACTCAGCGGCTAAGAAGCCACTTCTAACTGAAAAACATGCCGATTTACAGGTCATGAGCTCTGACCTCTGACTTTGTGGAGGAGGAGGAGAGACTGTTGTCAGAAAGGAATTCTTGAATTCATCACTGACACAGTTGTCAACAGAAAGTGACAAGAGTCAAGGCGAAAATGTAAATGCTCGCTCGTTCTTATTTTGTGCAATGGTTGTGCCTGTATTCAGTATACGAACCTAAGTTCTTTGCTGCCCTTTTTAAAATGTTTTCTACTAAATGTTTTCCCTCTACTCCATCATTATTTTTATGTCTATAATGTGGAATTTATTTTTTAATACATTCACAACCATGGCAACATGCATTCTCCATGAAAAATATAGTAATGTTATTACTATAGTCGTGACTTTAGAATATTATATGAATTCAACCTTACTCGAGGAAGCGTGTGATGTATTCTTTGGAGCACGGAGACCAGGTGAGAGGTGAGCTGTCGTACATCAGCTGTCTGGACATGATGAACGGGTGCCGTCCTTCCAGCTCACAGTCATTCCCCTGGCCATCGTGGTGGATTCCAAAACTGAAATGACACATTATTGGAAAATGAGAATTATTATTATGCTACTGAATAAAAAAAAAATGCTTGGAAACAACAGATGGTCTTCATGTTCCGGCTTTTATTGCAAAAGGGACACAGGGTCTAGATAAAACTGAACCAAAGAGGGGGCCTAAAAGTCAGTCATACCGTCTCCATAATCAGGTGTTACTTAAAAAAATGTTAAATAGCTCGCACTCTTTTAGAGCGTCTGCTCATTGAGGAGGGAAAGGAATGCTAGAGGTCAGCAACAGATCAGATGTTAGCCAAAATTTGAATTGATTCAGTTCAAGTCACTTTATTTTAGACACATGGGCCCATATCATAGAAAATAAATAAAATGAAACATTTAAAAGTTTTGCCAAAGGATTAATTCACTGGCAGCGTCTGTAACTATCTCTGCCCCAACTTTCGATTTATCAGCAATACTTAATATTCATCAAGAAGTGTCTTCTTCTCTTCAATTTAAATTCTTATTATACTGTACCCTTTAATGTGTCTTTACATTGTCTACATTTACACCACATAAGTCTTCTCAGATAACATTGTCTTTTTATGTCTGGTTACAAAAAACCAGCTATTATTTGCATTCAAGGGTTCACTGATATGTCGATGCACTAAATTTGATGTTGTGACTGTATATTCCCCTATGGTGTTCATAAGAATGGAGCGCTTCCTTTGTCAAACGGCTCATTGTTGTAATTGCGAGATTCACACGTGCCCATAAGGACGCACGAGCACACAGACCTGTGGCCCATCTCGTGAGCGACAGTGAAGGCGACAGGTAGCCCCGAGTCCTCGTTGATATTGCAGCTGCGGTGTGGCTGACACATTCCAGAGAGGTGAGACAGACCCAGGGTCTCACAGGGCTGGTTCATACCAGCACAGATGTCTTTCCTTAGGGGAAAACACAATTAACACAGATTAACAATGGCACATAATACATCAGTTCTACTGAAATGGCCGCCCTCACCCACTTATGTGTGTTTGACTTGCCTGGTGATGAGCACAGCCACATCATGGTGAGCTGGGTGCGTGTCACTCTGAGGATTGAGGTTTTTCTGCCAAGCACAGAAACTGGCCAAAGTGCTGTCTGCGTGGTGAACTATCTTCAACCCTTTCTGCAAAAAATACATTTTGGTATGTTTTCCGTCAACCGTCCGTACTCGTTTTACATTCTGTCAGGTAATTTCTCAAGCTAGGGGTCTCTCAGTCCAGACGATAACTAAAGACCTAGTTTGCCAAGTTCGATATCTTTCAGAACCTTTGGGAGTTTTGTCGTCACATTTGGTTCTCCTGTATGGTTGCACTCTCTGCTGTGAATTACATTAAATTACAGCAGAGATGGGCAAAATGGATGAAGTAATTTGTTTTTGCTGTCTTAGTTTTGTCATTAAGGTGACCAAAATGAAATGAATAGAAATAAAGATTTCTATTGATTTACAGAGTGCTGCTTAAATTATGTAACATTAGTCTCATATCTTTAACTGCAGGGTTTTTGTTCACTGTTAATTATAGAGTATTAAGGAGATCACTTTCAGTCACTTTCTCCTGCGAGCAGGTATTAATTACAGACATGGGGATAGAATAGCACGTTTTGACTTGTAACAGGAAAAGCACAGGTGGAACAGGTTTTGTTTAGGAAGGTTCAGCTCAATCAAGTGTTGCAGTGAGCCTTTACGATCCACGTGACCAGGGGCCGAAAACTGGCTACACTAAATAGAATGCAGTCTTATGAGCGTTTTTAATTACATCTGTGCTTTTCCTACTATGACATGCCAAAAGGTCTGCTTCCTCCCAACGAAATAAAATAATGATGAAAATAGAAATTTTAAAAATAAGTTGACAAAGTCAAAGTGAGGTTTACAACATAATGAAACAATCTTTACCTGGCAAACAACATTTAGATGTTGTGTTACTTGTGGTTGGATCATTGCTTCCTTGTTGCATTTGGCTTCCTCACACTGCACACTTTGAGCAGCTGACTTAAAATCCACATCTGAGGTGCCTTGCACCTTAAGGCTGCTGTCAGTGAATGACAGGTAAAATGTGTGTGAAGTACCTCTTTTACCAACAGTGATCTTTGTTTTAGGGTATTTTCTCAGTGGCATGGGTCTCACAGTGTCAGGGCTCTGACACTACACTTTTATAGTATCCCACAACTCTTCGGTCCAATTGGAAAACAAAACTCCACAAAGAAGTAATCCTATCAGCGCATGAGACTTGGTTTGACGGTGAATAAATGCAAATAAATAAATGTGGAAAAATGCTAACAGCAGCAATGGGCAGGAAGTTCGCCAAAAGTGAGCCAGGAGACGACATAGCTTCTAGCAGATTTAAGCTGAATGGTGAGTGCAAAGGCCAGCCAACTGTTTTATTAATAACCTTGCTACCCATCAAAATGTATGTTTAACAGACGTGCATGCACTTAATTTGATTTAGATTAAAAAGTCCTGAGTGAAGGAGAGTTTATTAGTAGAACTTGAATTTCTACCCATTTAACCATATTGGTATGAGTGTTTTATAGCTTCAAAATAAACATAATAAGAGTTTTCCTGAGAATATGCCTTTTATATGAATTTGGGACAAGAGCCTCACTTCACAGAGGCTGCCAGGTTTCTACTGCAGCTCGACAGGAAAACCTGCAAGAGCGTGCATTTCGCAGTTTTAAGCAGAAGCTTATGAGGCAGGCAAAGAAGAAAACATCCCTTCTGGTGTGTGAAGGTCACCAAAATTCCCTGACACACTTCGGGAAGACCAGGGTGAAGAGATGAATCCTCTATTTATTATAATCTGTAGGCCTACCATTAGTATTCACTAACTCTTACCAAATGGACCTTTAACAGTTTGTAATGCCATGGCAAAAAAATTATAAAACTTCATTACATGCCATTAAAGACTTCTCTCCGTTTAGAGTTACCTCTTCTCCCTGTAACAAAATGAGGCGAACCAAGATGACATGGATGGCATTTCCAATACTGGCATCATGAAAGATTCCAGCCACCTGTGAGCACAAAGAGAATTTACTACCAAGTATTTAAAAAAGCTTTAATGCAGGAGGGCAAATAAAAAGCCTCACCATGTTCATGATGGTGAAGATGTAGGACTCCACATTATCACTGCCGTGATATTCGATGAGTTTGGAATCAGCCACCACCATGGTCTCCACCCAGCGCTCTCGGCTGACCGAGCGTTGTGAGCGAGACTGAGCTTCAACCTCCCCCCTCTGCTGCTCCCTCTCCCATTCCTCCCTTCCTCTCTCCACCTGGACAGAGTCCCTTGGAGAATCTACAGCATGGATAATGGAAGACATTGCTCTGCATTCACTTGAGGCTTATCCGTTTTTATACAGGTGCAGCCATGGGGGGGCGAAAAAGCTGACTTGTGTACAGTTGCATCAACACCTGCAGGACCATACACTCAGATACACTAGCTCAGATACACACCTTGAACTCCACAGGGGCTGGGTGGTTCTTTGGAGTCAAGACTGCGTTTTATTCTGTGACTGCCTGTAGTAACTCTTGGATAGATGACGTGGGGCTCGGGAGTCCCAGCAGGATCATCAGGAGATTTTTGCATGGGTTCAATAAAATACTGTCCTTCTGGCAGGGAGAAGAAGCCTCTCTGAAGAACACAGAAATCAAATGTATGAGTATGCACTGTGAGAAAGCGATCACTTGGGACATGTCGCTCTAGTCAATTAGAGCTTCAATTTGTAAGTAACAGCAAATACATTATTTCTTTGCCCCAAATTTCACCTATTGCAGCTTAAAGTCTCCTTTGTAATATCACACAACCTCAGACTGTGACTACAGCAGTCTGGTGAACTACAAATCACCAGAAACTGTAGCATTTTATTTTAATTGCCACAAGTAAGTAGACATCCCCTCAGCAATTTCCATTTTGGGTGGAATCCACCATTAGTCAACAAATCTGAATACGAACCTTTCTCCTTCCCTGAGGCACATTCTCTGTCTGCGGCAGAAGCAGCAGCAGCAGCAGCAGCAATACAAAGACTTTCTCCTAAGTATGCCAATGCGTGTCCTTACAGGTGCAGGCTATTCACTTACTGATTGAGGTCTGCTAGTGAACACATACATAGGCAAGTATGTTGGAACAAATGTACTTCTACATAGAAAGGTAAATGCATGTAGAACAAGAAAGAGGGTTCGGTCAGGGGCCTGTCTTTTCAGAATTGCATGCTCCAGCTCAAAATTTGCGAGTCCTTATTGTAAAGACGATTATGTGTGTGAATGAGTGAGTGAGAGTGAGAGAGAGAGAATGAGTGTGTCTCTGGGTTTTGTGTCAAACTGAGTTAAAACAAGCCCAGACTGTTTGGGCATGAACCCATGAACCCTTCCCTCTCCTTAAACGTACTTGCAAAAAGACAGAATGGGGATATAAATCTCTCACAAGGCAGACTGATAGAAAGGGGAAGCTCTGTAGACGGACAGCACAGTACCAGAGAGAAAAAAAAACTCGCATCTTTGAAGTCTGACATATGAATAACTTTATCCTTGAGATAACAGTTGAAAAGCATGCTCACATATATTGACTCAAACAAGACCAGTGTGACGAGTGTTGCCTTGGTGATTCTTTTGTGGATCCAAAGGCAGATGTGGAAAAACTAGGCCATCCAATGCGTACAGTTTGGCTCAGTGTGGTTACAAGGGTCTACCCTGCTATTCACTGCAGTTGCAGACAATCCTGACAAGTTTTACATGTGTTTTTTGGGAAAAGTTCCTCATTACTCCGTTCAGGGAGTTCAGAAAGTACAAATTTCAACATTTCCTTTTTATAGAATATATCACAGCACCTATTACAAAGATTCTTGCAAAACACACACGACAAACTGGAACAGGCGCTTTGCAGGATCCGACAGGGTTGCTGCTCTGTTCATGCCAACCTTTACTATTGCAAATGCTACACAAACATATGCATGTATTTTGGTCCCAGCTCACGATTATATTAGATATTGTGTCTCCAGCACAGTCTTAAGCACATGGCCCTCAGCCAGAGGTCCCAGAGCTGTGGTGGACTCATCCAGAAAGCATGCAAGCTGATACATTCAGCTGGGGAAGTCTCCCACAGGCCCTGCTCACAAAACCCACAGCTGATTTCACTGCTGCTCTGCATGTCCTCCTCGACACAAACACACATGCTTGTTTGCAGTGAGGACACTCATAGACATTTTGCATTCCCTAGGCCCTCACCCTAACCTTTACCATCACAGCAAAATGCCATTAATATAACCCTAAACTAAATCCAGTTCTAACCCTAACCATAAAACCAAGTTTTAACCATCAAAAAGCCCTTTTAAGGAGTGACGGAACATGAGGACCAGCCAAAATATCCTCACTTTCCAAAAAAATGTCTTCACTCCCGATGGTTTATAAGTGTTTTGGTCCTCACAAGTACACACACACACACAGGGAAAGAGAGAAAGCATTTAGGTTTATATCTTATATAAACTGCTTATGCATTTCCATCATTATCCTTACAGTGCAACATAAAGCATGGATGTTTTGGGGTGAACTACGTGTTCTCATACTTCCCTCTTGTCGCCTATAAGTTTTTCTGAGTGCTTAACTTCTAAATGAGTCCCAGCAGAGAAAAGCAGGTGGTGGAGTGCAGATCAACCAGGAAGGAATGTTGCAGAGAGGCCCATCCAAACATGCACAGCAGTGCTCTGCATGATCTGTATGATCTATGTACCAAATACAGTCTTAGTGTGCGGTGTGCAATACAGCATGTGAGGCTTCGGACGAAGAGCTACTGCATGATTATGGCATTACTTGCAATCCTTAAATTACCATGTACAGATCCCGTGTGATGTCTGCGCTCAACAAAGGCAACCTGAATGAATACCAATTGGGCAATTGTTTCCACAATTGAATAAAACTAAGTGATTGTTCTGGCACTGCAGCGTTTGCTCTAAATCCCGAGGACTCAGCCAGCTAAAACAGTCTGAGTCTAAGTTCACTCTGCACCTTTGCCACCTACCCTTTCTCACCTCCCGCCCTCCTCCTCATCACCATGAATCCCCCCCCCCCCCCCCCCCCCCCCCCCCCCCCCCGGGGAGCCCCCCCCTCCTGTGACCTACAGAGGAAGCGTGTTTGGGTGTGAGGTGTCAGTGCCAGAGGACGTTACCATAACACAGGTCTGTATTCTGAATACATCGGCCATGTGGAACTGTTTTACTTCTGCTTCCTGCTCCTGTGGGATTTGCAGAGCTGACCAACTGGGTTTGGAATAAGGTCCGTGCTATTACACAGCCAGTGGCCTCAGCAGTGATTAGTGGGACAGAGGCAGAGGTGGGGGGGCAGTTGGTGCCCATTACTGCAATATGACTAATCACAACAATTTTCCATGAAACTCGCATTTCTTCTCACTCAACTGTTGATGGAAAATTAACGCTTGTCTGCACTTACTTCAGTGTTTTGCTTTTTTTTTTTTTTCATTTCACAGGATAATTCTGCCTTAAAGCTACTTTTTTTTCCACAGAGGTCGAAGATATAACAAAGTGAGAGGAAACATGCATTTAAGTGAAGAAAATACCAGTATAATAGGTTTGAACCTGCATGTTCATGCTCTGGATAATGCCTTAGGGATTACCAAAGACTCCACTGACAAAGCATTGCTTGATCTGAAGGTTTTCTCACAGAAAGAGGAAAGAATAGTGACAGCAGCCTCCACCCAGTTACACTGACAGTAAAAGTGAAGGATAACCTGAATGTAGTTAAGCCACAGCTTTACATTTAAGATAACTATAGTATTTCCCACTGTATAGATATCTTTCTTTCCAGAGGCAGGATGTTGATATAACAGATCTATGGCATTATTTCTACTGTCATTCTGTGGCCAGTACTCACATTGTGAGATGATCAGTCAACTGTAGAACTAACAGAAAAATGACTGGACTGTCTTTTGAGAATAATCATCCACTCATTTCCAATTGTTGCTTTGTTGTTTTCATTTTCATACATTACAGTTAAAGTTATTGTTGGGTTTAGAACTGATTCAATTATTATGGGATTCGTGTCTGCTGATAATTAATTAATCAGGAATCCCAATGTTAATTTCACACCAGCCCCACAGGCCTTCCTGATTTTGCACAGTAATCATTATTAGACTGTGTTTCAAATATGCTTGGCATACAAGTTTCTGTTAATGTCTCAATACTTTGGTTTTGTTCTACATGAGCTGAGGCTTGATCTACTCCCTGAAGGCGAATAACCACCACAGCTGACAGGGTTTCTCTCCCAACATCTGTCTGGCTGAGTCCCAGTGTTTAGTGGTTTTAGCTGCTATAAATCTAAGGACAGAAAATCTGTGTAATAAATTCATAGTGGTTTCCCTGGTATGTTCAAAAGAAGGGATACATTCAGGATTACTGGAGAAATAAACCGTCTGAATGCAGCAGGTTGCAAATAAATTTGACTTTTGAATGACACAAGTGTAAATTCAGTAAGTGGGTCAGTTATAAATCATGGTAATGCAAAGATTCCTGTCATTTAATCTGGCATCTCTGACTCAGAGGTAGCAAATTAATTGTATTTACAGGATGTGACAGGCAGAGGCAGTGCAACCCACACAAACATTACAGAGATGCAGGAGGCAAGATCATGCAGGACAGGCATTCCTGCTGGGACACAATCAAACCCAAACACCGAAACATTCTTCAGGTCTAAAACTGACACATCCCATCATTTCAGAGGCTCAACACTGCTCCCTTTCCACATCCTCCATCTGAAAAAACTGTTCTTAATGACTTTCATTGCGGGAATAAAGGCTTTGAATTGATAGGTACCAAAACAAGGTCGACACGTTTTCCATATGGTGCATACCAGTAAATAATAATACTAGTAATAAACTACTTCTGCTGAACTGATAACAACTGCCTTCTTTGTTCTCAAATTCAATTATTAGAAACATTTTTCAAAGAGCAAAGCCATTTTTCCCAGCTCTCCATCTGTTAAACCTTAGGCTCTACAACAGAGTATCACTGCATGCCCATGAGTGTGGGATTGTTGCAAAGAATTTATGCAAAGTAGACAGATGAATGAATGAGTGAGCGGTGGAAGTATGGGGGAAAATTACCAGGATCATAAAGAATAGAAAAGAACGGGGATCTCATGCTTGGCTGAAAAGCAGCAGTGATCAGTCAGTGGCTCTGCAGCACAGTTGTTCCACAAATAGTGTCAGGAAGTGGCGGAAGAGCAAACTAACAGTCGGGGCTCTGTCTGATGCAAGGGTTTGCTGAACAGCTTGAACCAGATATCAGCTTCTCGAGAGAGAGACGTTTCCTCTCTTCTGTGTATTAGCAACCCTTACTGAGGGATGTGGTCCTCCATGAAGATTTAGGTGTGCATAGAAGTGGACTTAAAAAGCCTCAGTCTGTTGAATGAAACAGAGGTTAACATTGACTCCTGTAGCATGTTGTGTAAATAACGGAACTCACCAGTCCTTTACAGGTGCTGATGGCGGCCGTTCCCCGCACATCAGAGGCTGCCACAGTGCCATGAAGGTGGCAGGAATTCCCCCCCGAGAGACGATGCTCCGTCCTGTTGCTGCCGCTGTTCCTCCTCTCCAGGATGAAGTCGTTTGAAACCAGGTTGTTGTTGGCAGTCAAATTGAACATTAAAGCTCGACCCTTGTAGTTGACCCTATAGTAAACCTGTCCCTCAGGAGAAGAGGGTCGCAGGTCACGCCTGACTCTTCCACCCTGGAAGTGGTGAGCCAGTGAGTGGGAGACGAACTCTCCATGAGCATCAGTTTTCTCTGGGTACACCGTGGACACAGCCGACTCTGACTGGACCAACTGAGCTGCAGAGAGAAAAGCGACACATTAAAGCGGATTTCACTTTCAGAGCTTAGTGATATTGAAATGCACTGGGGGCATTGCTATGTTTTTGACAAATACCACATATGCAATTGGCAATTCAAGTAGTTAGAATTAAAGGTTCAAGTCAATATTCTCCGTGTAGTTGGCAATTCGCGAATTAATCGATTACTAATTGCACTTACTAATTAAGTTATGAAAAATGAGTCTATTAGTTGCTTGTTGCTGCCACAATATGTATCCAACCTTACAAGCCTCTGCGGCCATGCATTATAGAATGCGGACATGCCCAGAGACGCAGCTTCAGTCTACGACAGCACCACACTGACCTTGTTCTGTAGAGAAGGAGAAGACTCTGCTGCCAGAGTCGGAGAGCTCTGCCTGGCCGGACGCCAGGAGGAAAACAAAGTGCAGTAGCAGAGGAAGAACCGGACACTCCTGCGAACATCGCATATTTCACGTAACCAAACTCAAAGCGCAGGGAAAGAGTCCTGGGCAGTGGACTGTGGAGTGGAGTTCCCGCGACCACTTGGATCGTGCGCTGCGCTGTGTCATGACACGAACACGCTCACAAGTCCACGCTCGGCAACGTAAAAGAGACTGAGAGAGAGTCAGACCGTGGCGTGGAGAGGGAGAAAGCCCCGGCTCCGAGATGGGAGGAGGAGGAGGAGGAGGAGGAGGAGGAAGAGGAGGAGGGGGAAGATGGTGTTTAAGGCGGGGTCTTAAACTCAAAGAGGGAGGGGCTAAGGGGGGGGGGGGGGAGCAGAGGAGGAGAGGAAGATGAAGCTTCATTGATCTGCTCTGCTCCGTGTCATCAGTGACAATGCATAATAAAGCCAAAGTTAATAAAAAGGGCTATAATTGGATACTTTTCAAATAAACCTACTGCAGTAGTGTACATGCAAGAGTAGCACAACTTTGAAACAAACAAACAAAAAAAAACATAATGAAGTCTGTAAAAGTATTATGATTTTTCATGAGGTCACGCTTCTTTCCTGTTCTTGACACATGACAATGGAGTTCTTATAGTTGTGTTCGTTGTTTTGATATTGTGAGCACTAACTATTTCTTTGTGTATATGATTTTCCTTTCCTAACTCAAAAATCAGCACCTTTTTTTTTTTTGCATTAGTTATTTCTGTGACATGATTCTTTGCTTCATAAAGTAGAACAGGACAAACAGTAGAACATTCCTGTGCAAATGCATGCCATAGTTCTATTTAACAGAACAACTAACAGGACAAATATGTGCATTTCATAATAATGCAGTGACCTTTCAATAGATGTCTATAGAGGCTTATTTTTCATAATGTGAAGACAGAAAACCTCACTATCAATTGATCTATTGATCTTGTAAAGCCTTGGTTCTCAAACTGTGGTACCGTGTACCGACAATGGTACGAGAGCTTCCTCTGGCGGTACTTGGAGGAAAATCAGAATTACTGTTCTATGGTGTATACCAGGGTATGTGATCAGAGGGGAGCTGAGGAATTTTGACCGGAGTGCAAAGAAAATGAATCAAATAACAACATTAAGAGTCATATTATCTCTCACTCCATCTTTATCTAATTTGACTACACCAGTGTCTGAAGTATATGTGAGGAAGAGGAGGATGATGAGAGAGCAAATTATCTTATAGAGAACAAATCTGTTATTTACACCACTGTATTTTAATGTTGGCAATAGTGGTGTTACTTTGAAAGCTCAATATTTTCTCAGGTGTTTGAGAACCACTGGTGTAAAATAGGTCTAGAGACATCCGTGAACGTGGACCTACCACTTTCTTATCATCTGCAGTGTTTTTCAAAGGTCCAAAAGTAGTTCAAGGCAAATATGAAGAAGTTGATTTTATAAAAGTCCTGCTTCTTTGGCTCTTTGGAGACTGCTGGCTAATGAGGACGTTTAGAATGGAAACTTAGAGTCTCAGTCTGTTTTGGATTAGAAAGGAGATCATTTATGGAACTGGGACCTTGCTAAATATAACTCAGCAGACCACTGATTGGCCACAGTTCCACGCAGATTATGTCAACTGTGCTTTGAATTGATGTCAGTTGACCCTAACCTTACCCTCCCCTACCAGAGAAAACAACACTAACAACATTAATGAACCATACAGGGGTGTTCCCTCTGAAAGGACCCAATAAAACAGTAGAAAGCTCTATGTGTTGAGGAGAGAAGATAAAAAAAAATAACTGTTATTTGAGAACTAACACACTCTGCCTTACGAGAACTACCACACCCTCACATTAAAAGGTAAATAGTGCATTGTTGCATGTGTTGTACAGCACATCTGGAATGTCTGCCTCGTGCACAAAAATTCAATGTGCCTGTCTTTTTAAATACTGGATGAAGAGGTAACACTTTATCACCCATACCAGATTTTTCTGATACTGTTTTAGACATGAATTGTGTCCTCATATGGCACACATTATTCTTCTTGTATGTTACTGTGGCAGACAGCCACCTTTTCTTTGAAAGTGGATCTTTGCAAAGGAGCCGGGTAATGGTCCAGACTGCTTCATGTGTGTCCGTTTCAATCCCACAATGACTTTCCTGTCCTTTATCATTGCCAAATCTACTACCTAAACTGACCCCCACGAAGAACCCCATTACAGTAATGTGCAACACACTTTGAAATGTCTCCACCTTTTGTCTCCAGGATCTTTTTTTTTTTTTTTTGTCTAGGTGTCAGTTAGTCTTTATCACAGAGCCCATGTGATATGTGCCTTTTGTTGTGGTCACTAAACTGCCTGAAGGGTTATGGGGGCATTTTACTACTTCAGTCAAAGTGATTTACAAAGTAATTTGTCGTTATATGACTCCAAAACTAGAGGAAACACTCTAAGGCTGCTCAGTTTCCCACAGTGTCCATTTGATTTTTTTTTGTTTTATCGTGGTCATGGACAAACAATAATCCAAAAACAAAGGAAGGTAATGATAAAAAAAATGAACTGATATATTATGAACTTAAATTGCTTTTTCTTTCAGTTTTTAACATTGCAGCAAAATGTATACTTTGTTATGCTTAAAGCCATATACTGTGGTCTTTATGTCAATTCAAAGCAAAAATACTTTCATAGAAAAAAAATGTCACTTGTATTAAGGCTTTAATACAATTTTTATAATTCACACTTCAAGAATCTAAATTCAACCAAAAGTTTATTATTATTTATTTATTTATTTATTTATTTTTTTAAAAGTTTAAAAGAAAGATACACGCATTACCATAAACTAACCCACTAAACCCAGATATTTTGATAATGGAAAACTATACATTTAAATTTGACAAAGGAAAACCTGCTCCAAAGTTCAGGATGTACTCATCATCATTTGCCAGTTGTACTCGGTGACAGCTAAATATACAGTAGAGTCCAGGTTTCCCTTGTCCATTACACACTGAACTAAAATAAATTCACTCACCATGCAGGTCCACGTGCCTGCGTTTCCCCTGCCTGTCCAGGGGAGGCGCTGTTGTACACACCTCCATTGAACTTTGTTCTAGTAGTAAAGGGCTGTCTGTCTCTCAAGTGTTGCTCCAGCCCTTTTTTTACTCTTCAGGAAGCGCGGACATGGATTGGCGGCTGGTTGGTAAGATACGATAGTTCAAC
Organism: Brachirus orientalis; assembly: GCA_016785285.1. Lineage (NCBI taxonomy): Eukaryota > Metazoa > Chordata > Actinopteri > Pleuronectiformes > Soleidae > Brachirus > Brachirus orientalis. The sequence continues at coordinate 1,215,006 of JAFBJR010000190.1, forward strand.
TGAGAAACTGCTCGTAACTGTAGAAACCTTAAAAAAAACAACAATGGAGGCATTCAAAGTATATAAAAAGCTCTGTTGACTTATTCATGTGTTTATGTTTAAAAGAGGACGTAACAATATTCGTCTGTGTGTGTGCGCGCGCGCGTGCGTGTGTGTGTGTGTGTGTGTGTGTGTGTGTGTTCGTTCACTTCTGATTTCTTTAACGACAACATCGTATTTGCCGTGTTGTTCTCCTCTTGTCATTGTGATTGACGTCAACGTCCACATTCTGATTACTGTGACATTTGCATACCTGTTTCAGGCCCACATCAGCGCTGAGCCACACACACACACACACACTCACTCAGGGAACAGAGTGAAGATGGAGGACGTATGGGCTGCCTTCCTTTGGACACTGAGGGTCTGGCTGTACCTCATCATCAGCCTCATCATGATTCCAGCCATGTTCGGCTTCTCACTGGGCATCTCTGAAACCTATATGACTATTCTTGTCAAAACACTGGAGGTACTGTCATCCAGCGTCTCTTCTCGTATTTCGAGCTATGAGGATATTTTGATTCTGATCCTCTGGTTCATATGAGTGATGACCGTGAATGTCTCTTGTCTGTCCTTCTCAACAGTGGGCCACGCTGAAGATACAGCGGGCAAACACAGAAGAACGGACACTAAACCCCTCTCCATCAAACAGTGAGATGAAAACTGCTTGTCTGATAGATAGATAGATAGATAGATAGATAGATAGATAGATAGATAGACAGATGGATAGATGGACGGATGTGCTTCTGCATAAAGTAATGATATTCTTTGTTGTGAAAGATTCAGTGATTTAGTGGCAGTTATGGGTTGCGTTGCAATACTGGATTTCCTCACATACTCGATTGCAAGTTTGGACAGGGTGTGTGACATCACGTACCTCTATGAGGGCAGCTGATAGAGGCACGTGATGTCACACACATTTAGAGGGAAAGAATGATATTCTACACACACAATGATAAACCCTGACGTCTTACAAAGACATCTGAAGTGGTGTATTTTTTTCTGACACAGGTCTACTCCTTCTTTTGCAGTCCCAGTCTAGCACCGTGACTCAGTCACTTAACAACTCACGTCAGGGTGAAGTTGCTATGCAAACGTTGATTATGTCACAAGATGCAGCAACACGCCGTTTTACGAGTCACTAAGCTACATAGGGTGGTATGTCCTGCTGAGGCCCATGCAAAGTTCAATATATGATCGTTTTTAAATGTGAAGGCTGAATAAAAGAAATGAAATAAAAGAAAGAAGTGTTCCCGTGACTGAGATGAGGCTGACTTTGTTTAGAAACGTTTGAATGAATGCTGAATGCAGAGTTTGATAATCCAGGTTTTGGACTTTGCCTTTTGAGTTGTCAGGTAGTGTGGAGTCTTAACTGTTCTGAGATCTGCTCAGTGGATAGTCTTAGATCCCAGGTGTTGAAGCCTTCCTTACTTAGCGCTTTCTCTCTCTAAACTCTCTGACAGCTTAGCTCTTGATGTTTTGATATACTGTATACAGTCGTTTGCACATTTTGTTTGATTCTTGGAAAATGTCTGCTCTCACAAGAACTGTTAGTGGATTAGTTAGTGGATAGTGAGTATGCCATCTTATCTTATCAGTGCCACGATTTCATGTTGACATTTACAAATGCTTTTTTTTACACTCTACAACACTGCAGACACTCCTGTCCTTCTAGAAATGCATCCTGCTTTCCTGAATGAACTTTGAGATTTTCTCCTGTTGATCCCAGATCATTTAATCTTCTAAAACCTCTGAAATGGCAAATTGCTTTGGAGAAAATGATGATTAAATTAGATTCTTTGTGTGTGTGTTTGTCATCAGGTCTTATCCAGAGGGAAAATGGCTCTATGGAGAAAGAGTTGGGGGAACTCCGACGCAGTCGTCCCAAGCCACCAGTTGGTGGTGATTTTACATTTAGTGACTGTTTTTATTTCGCTCGAAAAGGAATTGAGAGCATTGTTGAGGATGAGGTACAATTTTACTTATTATTGAGAGCACAATATCGAGCACAATAAATAATAATTGTAATAAGTGAGTTTATTTGATCAGGTTTTACTTTTCAGACTTCATTTGTTTATGTTTTTGAATTTAGGTTACGCAGCGTTTCACATCAGAAGAACTGGTGTCCTGGAACTTACTAACTCGCACCAACAATGATTTCCAGTACATTAGCCTGAAGCTGACACTGGTTTATGGTCTTGGCATTTTTGTGAGATACTGCATCCTCGCCCCACTCAGGTACATGCACTGTCCGACTGCAAAATGAATCTGTTTTGCACTTACTGTCCTGGTAAACACACTGTTTTCATTAGTTTCTTTTTTAATGAGAACATACAATAAACACAGCACATATTACAATACTCCAGCATGAGATTTACAATACGAATACACTGAGATAAAGATATGACAACTATATAAAGTATACAGTATAATGTTCAAAGGTCTTAGGCCATCATTAGACACATCCAGAAAATACAGGGAACATAAATGCCGTTTTAAAATGATAGTTTAATATTAATAATAATAATAATACATTTTATTTGTTGGCGCCTTTCTGACACTCAAGGTCACCTTACATAAAAACACACCAATACAACATAAAAATAAAATAAAATACAATAAAATATAATACAATATAATATAGCACTGCCGACAATAAAATTCGGCAGTGCCGTGTGGTCAGCGTGAGTATGTTTTTCTAAAAAGGTGAGTTTTTAATTGCAATTTAAAAAAAGAAAAGAAAACTGCTTCTACTATTTATTTATTTTTCATTGAAATTTTAAAACTGAATGTGTTACATAATCCAGGATTACACTGGCCTGCATTGGCCTAAGCTGGTTGGTCATAGGAACATCAGCAGTGGGATTCCTTCCAAACTCAAGGTGATTACAATTAGTTCAATAATAGTTTTTGTATTTCCCACTGTGTTTAATGCAATGCCAGTTGAGTTTCCTGATGTGGATTTTCAGTGTTAAGTCGTGGCTCAGTGAATGGGTCCATGTGATATGCTACCGAATCTGTGCTCGAGGACTCTCTGCCACTATTCACTATCACAATAGGTGGGTGTCAGTTTTCTGTGTAACATCCACCAGGAAAAGCTTTATCTTCTGACTCTGGTTTAATGACTTTTCCTCTCAACCTCAGGGAAAACAAACCTAAAAAGGGAGGAATCTGTGTTGCCAATCACACCTCTCCTATCGATGTTGTGATTCTCTGCAACGATGCAGGTTATGCCATGGTAGGGAAGATGATTTTCTACACTGTTAAATAATTTTCTGTGCTGAATCATGACATGCTGCCATCATTTTCCTTATCAGGTAGGACAAGTCCATGGAGGCTTGATGGGAGTTTTGCAGAGAGCTATGGTGAGGTCCTGTCCTCATGTCTGGTTTGAGAGAGCAGAGATGAAGGATCGCCATCTAGTGACCAAAAGGTCTGGTTTTTTATTGCTTTACTTCAGTGTATCTTCTTAGGCTTATGACTTTGTTGTCTTTAGCTGCCCTGGCACCAAGAAATGATGACCTTCTCCTGGCAGTACAATCTAATAAAGTTCAGGAATAGGTTTTGGAAAGTTGCTGCTGAACAGTGACTCATGCTGTTTGGATTTCTGTATCTGAAAATATGACTTGCTCCAGTTGTGGCATAAGGCTTTGTGCCAAAGGTGAAAAACAAAGCTCTCCAAAGGTGCAATTTGTGGATATTTACAGAGGTGGGAAATGATTTCCATGATCTCTTTGTGTTGCCTCCAGGTTGAAGGATCATGTGAATGACAAGACAAAGCTTCCCATATTAATATTTCCAGAGGGTAAGTGTGACCACGCAGAGAGAATGAGATTATCCACACCTGTCTGATCTTTGCCTTTGTACCATCAAAGATAAGACTCAGTTGGGTAAGGGATGTTATCTCGGCCGAGGGCCTGACAGCAGCCTGGCCATTGGGCAGTGACAAATGAGCAGCTTTTTATGTGGCTTTGGACAAAGCTCAGGCAACGCTTGTCTCCTTTAATATCCCAATGTCTGGTTTCTGCAGGGACGTGTGTCAACAACACATCTGTCATGATGTTTAAAAAAGGGAGTTTTGAAATTGGAGCAACAATATATCCAGTAGCCATTAAGGTACTTCATTCCCAACTGTCAGTCACACCCAGTTTCTCATTCAATTTTTTTCCAAACTTTCTGATTTCAAAATACTGTTAATTGTTGCACGTCTGTGTATGTTTGATGTTTTTTGTTTGTTTGTTTGGTTTTTATTTTTTTCTTAGTATGACCCAAAGTTCGGCGATGCTTTCTGGAACAGTTCCAAGTACAGCATGGTCAGTTACCTGTTGAGGATGATAACCAGCTGGGCCCTTGTCTGTAATGTCTGGTATCTGCCAGCCATGCATCAACAGGTGGGTGAATCGTTTCCTGAAACACATGAGCACATGTATGCATAAACACTTGTGAACAGCCCACAGGGGAAGATTCCGGCCCCTCCTTATCTATACACACATACACGTTTGCACAGCATTCAGCATGAGGACACTCATTCCCTAGCCCCTTCTCCTAACCATCACAACTGTCCAACCCTAACTTAACTCTATTTTTTAACCCTAACCCTAAATTATATCTTAACCCTCAAAAAGCCCTTGTAAGGCGTGTCGGAATGCAAGGAACAGCCAAAACATCATCGCTCCCTATGGTTTATAAGTTTTTTTGGTCCTCATAAAGATACCCATATAAAACACACACACATAGACGCATGTCAAAATGACTTTGTTGTTTGTTTCAAAATGAGAGGAGGGGGAAGATGCTGTCCAGTTTGCCAACAGAGTGAAGTCAGCCATCGCTCACCAGGGGGGACTGGTAGATCTTCAATGGTAAGATTCACTTACTATCTTTAATTTGCAGGGTGGTGGATTTTGCCTCTTTGAAATAGTCTTTCCTGATTCAATTTCATTCAATTTTATTTGTATAGCGCCAAATCACAATATACATTATCTCAAGGCACTGTACATAGTAAGACCAAAACCTTTACAATATTACAGAGAGAAAAGAAACCCAACAGTTCACACAGTGAGCAAGCACTAGGCATGAGCGGAGAGTTCCCTTTCCCGTTCCCTTTTAACAGGAAGAAATCTGTGACAGAACCAGACTCAAAGATGTGCGGTCATCTGCCTTGACCAGTGAATCAGACCATTAAAGGGGACAAACTGCTTGTGAAATATGTGCATCAGTTACCCATAGCTTTTGAAATGGTTACTGAATTCTCAGTTTATAGCAATATAGAGTCTGGGTGCCAAAGTTTCAAAGCAGGGTTAAAGAAGGAACGCACATTACAGTGTGTTCATACACAGTCATATACAGACACACACAGTACATAACTGTCCCTCTCTGTGTGTGTGTGTGTGTGTGTGTGTGTGTTTTTTTTTTTTGATAAACAATGAACCTATCCATCTTCTTCATTTCTATGTGCAACAGGTGGAGATTGAAAGTAGAAATGAGTCATGGCAGCAGAAAATCAGATTATAGAGACAATATGGCAACAATAAAAGAATAAAAAGCTTTTTAGGTTTCGTAACGTTCAGCATTTCCAAATCATAGCTACATTTTGCTGTGTTTGAATGACTTTTTCTGACAACCGGCGTGTCAAAGTGCTATGATTTACATTACTGGCGGGAGACGGAGGATGCCACAACAGACTAAACTAAACATATTTTTCTATACTGTACATTCACAGATGTGAAAGTGCAAGTTTATTATTAATTACCTTTATTGTTATTGTCTTAGCTGCTGTGACACTGTGCATTTCCCCATTGTGGGACTAATAAAGGACTATCTTATCTTAATCATGAACAAACTGGCTGCACAGTTGTTATCACTGAAGCCAGTATTTTAATTTAACATATCCTACTCATTTCATGACTTAATATAGTACCTTTATTACATATACTGTAGATGAAGGACCTCTTCATCTAGAGGTCCAAACATTCAGTTTAGCGAAGCCAAGGTTTAATATGAGACTGGAATTCCGATCCACTATCTTTTTACTCAAATACAGCTGATGAGAGAAAAACTCTTATCATAACAAAGTTTCCAACAGGAGAGTGCTATTTTTAAACCACAAAGGAACGTAGAGTTCAAGGAGTCTATTGCATGTGGTTGAACACGTAGCACTGTTCTCATTCTGCCCTGTCTCTGCAGGGATGGAGGCCTGAAGAGAGCAAAGGTGAAGGAGACGTTTAAAGAGCAGCAGCAGAAGAAGTACAGCAGCATGGTGGTGGGAGACGACAGCAGCAGCAGCAACAGTGACTGAGGTTTCATGACCAGCACAGTCACAATCACATGTCCACATTTTTTGACAATTTGCACAAGAAAGAGACCTCTCTCTTTCTCTCTCTCTCTCTCTCTCTCTCTCTCTTCCTGCATGTTCTTAGATGGACACAGCATGGATTATAGCACTGCCAAATGGACCTGATGGACACTGTGAAACCTCTGGTGCAGTTAAGATTACAGGAAGCACAGGTGCATTACTGACCTTTGACAGGTTGATTAGGCTAAAGAGACAGCTCTTTGTTTTATTGCTGTGGTAGATATTGACAATGTAATTTCATATTATTGTTGAGCGAGAGAGAGAAAAAGCTCTGAATATGTGATTGCAGACAAGTCACTGGAATCATGAATGTCACAATGGTCAGTCAGTTGACTCATTCATTAGCTGCTTGTTTTTTTTTTTTTTTTTTTAATAAAATTAAGTTTACACAAGGTTAAGAAGAACATCTTTGTAGTTGCACTGTTTAATATCAGACTACGATTTTTATACTCATGTGTCCATTAAACGGGTTTTATGTATTGACATTTTAACACAAAAAGAGACAGTGACACTGTCAGTTAACCTGAATGCTGCGCAACAGCACGATGCTGGAAAAAAACTAGGATAAACACTATATAAGTGTTTTTAATAGTTGCTGTGAAATAATTGTGCTAGGAAAAACAAATATAAAAAAGTTGTATTTACTTTTATTTTATTATTTCCTTTGTAAAGAGATTACTGCTTTTGATAGCTACGGCTACTAACTATTTCAACATTTAGTCTGGATATGTATTACATATATTGGCAATTCACTTCTAAATGTATGAACATCTCAAGAAACCACAATGACATCCTTTCTAAAACAAATAATGTCATCTGTTCGTTTAGTTTCCAATAATAAAAAAATCTTTGTAATTCAGTAGCACGTGTGCAACTTAACTATGACTATTCCCATCTCCAGTGGGAGACATCCACAGTTTAAGTCCGACTATAATCATCATTTCAGACACACGTATGGAGCTGTAGTTCCCGTATAGCGCCCCCTGCCGCTTCGGTTCAAGTCACGGACACAGCGAGGCAAAGCCTTATATGGAGAACATTTCCGGTGCGTCACCGCCATTACTGTCGCTCCATCAACTTGTGACAAGTGCGGCTGCTTCATTTCTTCCCTTCATACACATGGAATAAAGAGCACGATGGAGAACCTGTGGGTCAATGTTTGGTTCGCTATTACAGTCATTAGTAAGTACCGATGATGATGATGATTATTATTATTATTATGAACTTTGAACTTGTCATAGCCATGCGCCGTCATAGTCTATTACTGTGGAAAAGGTGCTCATCAGATAGATACTGGTATCTACTGTTTTCACAGATGGAAAAATGCCTTTATTGATATACATCTCTGGGGGGAAAAAAAAACTAAAATAAAAAATAAAGAGACCACTGCAACGTTTTTTCTGAAATCATCATCTCTACATGTGTACCAGCCATTTCTTTTCCAGTGTCTGATATTTATGATATTTGGATAAACTGGTGGAGAGCATGCCAAGACACGAGAAAACTGTGATTACAGGGGTTATTCCACTAAATACTCATTTCTGGCGTTAAAACATTAGTATTGGGTTGTTTAAAAATGAATAGGAACTTGTTTTCTTTGCGTTATTTGAGGGCTGAAAACCTTTTTTTTTTTCTTTTACCCTTGGCCATTTCCTGCAAATAACTGCTCAAAATGACAATATTTTTTGGGAATTTGGAAGAAATGTTGTCAGTATTTTATAAAATGAAACAAAACTTACTTTTTTTCCCCCTCAAACAAACAGTCAAATCTGAGAAACTGATCATTTTGCAGTGGTCTCTTCATTTTTTCCAGAGCTCAGCTGTATATTCAAACTATTCAGTGCCAGTATTATGTTATTTGGAAAAAAAACAAACTTGATAGATGTAGTTTGTAAATCCAAAAAAACCGGCAGATTCTTGTGCTACAGCAGCCCAGTATCACGTACGAAGTAAACTATGCAATATATTAAATACAACTGATAAACACAAGGTTGATAAATATAGGAGAATAAAAAAGGTACAATAGAATTAAGTACAGGAAAACATACTTCACAGCTATACAAGGATACAACGAATAAAAAAGTAGAGAAATGTGTTGAATATGAGACACATTCTCCCCAGCTATAGGGAGAATACTGATATCAACACTACGTGAACACATAGTGCAAGTCAAATGTTTTTGCCTTTGCATGAATGTAGAAAAGAGGGAATTCACAGAACAGAAGTCTCATCACTAGTGCTGCTTGCTGTCTGCTCCACAGGAAAACCTGCAGGGACTGGAGGAGACTTGCCACTGTCCTCTCCATATGCACAGCTCTCATTTCTGACATGAGAGCAAATGCAGTATTTAATGTGTTATGGAGTTTACAGTTCAACAGGGGAGGGAATAGTCCTATTTAGTGCTAAACAAGTGTGGCAGAAGTCATCTGCATCCCTTTTGCCCGCTGATCGATGCCTCCAACACTGTGGGATTTCAGTAATCTAAGATCCTTATAAACGACATTGTGTAACATGAGTCTAAATAAACTTGGAGAAAATAAAACGCAGTTTCCCCGGCAAGCTCCGTTTAACATGCAATCCTCGGCACTCCTTAAATGCATTGGGCTTCACGGGTTGCAAAACTGTTCAAAGGGCTCTCCTGACTCTCTGAGTCAAGAAAACAAAACATATCCTTTTGACTCAGAAGATTTAAAATATATCAGACGCAGAAACTAAATAACAGGAGCTGAGGCTACAACATCAAACATCACTTCCCTTCCACTGGCGCAGTGAAGATGACGATGATGATTTTGTTTCACTGTCTTTGATTCACGCTCAAATAAATTATAAATGAACGCGCAACACCTAGAGTAATGGGGTAAAAGGGCTTTATTCGGCATTTCCAGGAAAGGAAAGTAAACAGACCTGTTCATGTTTCTGTCGTCTAACGTCAGCTCCCTCTTCCACCAGGCGACAGAGTCTGGCAGTCGCAGTCCTTCAACGTGGCCACTGCAGGTGCTAAGATTTTCACTGGTCCAGCAGCGGAAGAGTTTGGCTACACAGTCCTACAAACAACAAACCAAGACGGCAAATGGTGCGATGTTAAGTTAAAACGTAATTTAATTCAGTGAAGGGATGGTGATCTGATGCAATGAGTGAAGTAATTCTTCAAAATAATTCAATTGTGACAAATTTGACCTTGATTTTCAAGTTATATACTACAGTCTGGAGAGTCGTTCTAATGACTCCCAATACCTGCTGTACTTCCTCCTCTATCATCAGGATAGAATAAGCAGTGTGTCAATCACCGGTTTACATACATTTGGATTCACAGACACTTTTTTTTTTTTTTTACTAGATTGTAAAGAAATGCTTTGCTTTTTTTTTTTTTACTTGTGCAAGCAACAAATAATCAAGAGTGATGGCGTGTGACAAGCACAGAGATTTTAATCTAATCTTAATGTTTTTTTGATGCAGCTGTGCACTGCTGTATCCGCTGCATTATCGATATGATCTCAGTCTCTTGACTTTTTTTCTCCAGGAGTTGATATGTTATTTTTACGTGTGTGCCTAAAGTTTTCAAATTTTATATTTGCTGTAACACCGCATTAAGATTTGGATGATTGTCTGACCATTTTCAAATGAATGCAATGAGTGCCACTTAACTGTAACTACATATTTATATGACTGTGCACTGTGCTCAAAAACTCCCAGGGCTTCCCTCACAGTGGGCGTTCGTGAGAGTGGTGGAGAGATGATTAAGTGTTTTCCTCTGTAGGCTCCTGGTCGGTGCTCCGCGGAGTGGTTTCAGTAGAAACAGGAAGGGAGGTGTTTACAAGTGTCCAGTCACAGGGTCCAGAAACAGCTGTGACAAGCTCAGTCTAGGTATGGTTTGATGTTTGATGTGAAAGCTTTGAAATCCCTGAGACTAACACTGGTCAAGTACATCCAGTCTATCACCAGTTTCCTGATTTGAAAATCTTAAAAAAAAAAAAAAAAAAAAAAAAAAGATACAACCACACAGACAATAGGCTGAACAGGGACATCTTCCTCCTCCTACAAGTGAAGAAAACCCAGTGTCCACAGAAAAATGATTCCCAACTTTTATAGGAGCAACTTCAAGAGCAGTTTCTGATTCACTGTGTGGTGAAGGAGAAACTCGACAGCTTGCTATAATGCGTAGGAAGAGATTCTAAAATGAAAACGACATGGAAGATTTTCATATTTTGACATAATTAATATTATGTCATATTTTGCCTTGATAGTTGTGCATCCATTTCAAATTCAGCATCACAGTCTGAACCTCATTCTAATGTTGTCTTTGCCGCCGTATTTACAGACTCTTTCAGAATTCCACAGGTGAACATCAGTGAAGACATAGGCTTGGGTTTTACTCTTACCCGCATACCTGCAGACAATAATCTGATGGTTTGTACGTTTCCACAATAAGACGTTTTCTTTTACTTAAAGTAGTGTGTGTGCATATATATATATATTTATTACATGCTCAGTGATTTATTACATACCTTACTTTGATGGAATTTTATGGTTTTTTTTTATTTATATTAGCAGTACATTTTAACTGCTCTGAGAAGAAATGCAATTGAAGGATGAACACACTTGAACGAGACAGGGAAATAATACATTTGGGACTTCCTTTTATATATATATATATCAAGATCTTGTCTTTTGGTGGCAGGAAGTAAATTTGAAGCTGCAAGCTTTTAGGAAATAACGCAGCACCCACTGGGAGGTGATGCAAGCTTCACCTTAGCCATATTTATAATAAAACACAAACGCCTGGGAGCCTTTAAGGATGCTGACAAACTTGAACATGTAGTCATATCTCCTCCTCCTCTTCCTTCTTCTGTGGTCCTCTAAAACAGGTGTGTGGTCCTCTGTGGAGTCAACTGTGTGGCAATCAGATCACCCACCCTGGAGTATGTTTAAGAATGAGCCCCTCCTTCCATTCTAAATCTGCCATCTCTCTTAAGTGTAAGAGGTTTTTTTTGTTTGTTTTTTGCTATTGTTATCTGTATTTTAAAACACGCTTCGATAAATGTCATATTTTAATACAGTCTGCTTAATTTTTCTTAAATAAACTGGTAAAAGTTCAGTGCATTTGTGGAGGTAAAAATATGCTTGCTGTGCATTCAAGTGCTTGGGATTTACAGCAGCGTTCTCGCGAGCATTCACAAATCAGCATTTATTTGCCCTCCGGCCATTGTATGTCTTTTATCCATTACTGCATTGCAGCTGTTATATATTATATATATTATATTATTATATATTTTAACTAATGAGCAGTCACCAAAAATGATTAACTCTGGTATGACCTGTCTCATGCAATTTCAAAGTCTGGAATTTTTTTTTTCTTTTTCCAGTGGCTCCATCAAAAAATAATTTTAGAAAATTTATCACAGCTGCTTCAACATATTGTTTCCTCTCTCATGATATGTAGCATGCAAAAGGACTTTGGACATTGTAATTGTTCTGGATAGCTCAAACAGCATATATCCATGGCAACCAATTCAACTTTTCCTCAAGGAACTTGTAACCACACTTGATATTGGGCCTCAAAAAACACAGGTAACAGTCACGTCTTATCAACCAGAACAGGAAACAACTGATGCAGGGATGAAGCAGGAGATAAATTGTGTTTCTGTGCTGTCAAATCATCTTTTATTGTGGCAGGTTAGTGTGATTCGGTACGCCAGCGATGCCAAGTTTGAATTTAGACTGAAGGATTTTAAAACCAAAGATGGGATGATAGCTGCCGTGTCAAAAATCCCACAAATGCATAGTCATTCTACCAACACCTTCCGTGCAATCCAGTATGCCAGGTTTGTGTTGCAGCTTAAGTGTATGGATGGTTTACCCTTTTTAAAACCACAAATTCATTTGCTATAATATTGGTAAACATAAAGTAACAGAAGAAACATGCACATGCTCTTTTCAGTCAGATGGGTTTCCATGCAGATAACGGGGCTCGTACTGGTGCTGCCAAGGTCATGGTTGTTGTCACAGATGGAGAATCTCATGATGAGGCTTTCAGAGATACAGTCATCAAGGAATGTGAGGAAAAAAACATCGCCCGCTTCAGTATTGCTGTAAGTAAAACACTGTCGTTATAGCAACATATTACAGTAAATCTCACATATATTGCAGTTGCAGTGGTATTTCAAACATGTTTGTTTTATGATGAAATATAAAAAATGATTTGCAGTCTTTGAACTGGATTTGAGGATCATTTGATACAATGTTGTTTGCTTTGACCTCACAATCATTTCTTTTATTGCAAAAATACTTTCTTAACAAGAATCTTTTCAAATTTGTCACTATTGTTTGCATGGACTCATGGATTACCTGCTTAGATTTGGGGGGGCAACAATTAATATACCTTGCAAATTTACATGGGAGTACTACATGGTGGAGTACATGGAAGAAGACCCGCTCCTTTGTAGATTGTAGACAGCAGTAAACCAAACAGTAAATAAACCTGTACGTTCAATGGGATTTCAAAATCACATTTTAATCACAATCACAAGCTCTCTGACTGCTCGACTGCATACCTGTATGTGTCAACCATAACTGATTAAAGAACCACTGAATTGCATATCAGAACGCAGTGTCACTTCTCTCTCTCATGTGCTTCTGTGCGCGGGTGGGAAGTGGATTGGGCAGTGAAGAGAAACCTAGGTCATCAATTGCAGGGTCTTAAAGCATGCAAACTGTTTTGCCAATTACTCCACAGGTGTTGATAGAGGTTCCACAGTGGAGCTTAATTTTTTTTTCAGGTCATAAATTAATGAAAAGATTTTTTAAAATGCTACATGTATTTTTTTGATATATCCTCTTCTAAATGACGTACCTTTAAATCAACATGCCACTGTTATTTGAGTCTAGAAGAAGGTTTGTAGCTTCAGCTCTTGGTCCCTGGAAGCATGTAACTGATGAGGCACTAATTCCAGTTTCTCTATCTATGTAGTCCTTTTTTTATTCCTCTTCTTTTTCTCCTAGGTCTTGGGTAATCATCAAAGAAGCAACAAAGATACAGGATATATCATAAAGCAAATAAAGTCCATTGCCAGTCTGCCCACAGAGGAGCACCACTTCACTGTGTCTGACGAGGCTGCTCTGTCCACCATTGCTGGAACATTGGGAGACCGAATCTCCAACCTAGAAAGTGCACATTATTTGTCTTCCCTTTCTGTTGTTGTGTGTTACTTGGTATTTGTATCTGATTCATGTCAGATTTACTTTAAACTGCCTTGATTCTTGATCTGCTTTTCTGTTTCTGACTCTCGGGTTTATATGATATGTGTTCCCACAAGGCATTGAAAATAGGGCCGAGAGAATCAGCAAGTCTCAACTTGGATTCAGTGCGCACTACTTCGGCCAGCAGGTACAGAGCTCTGCTTTATATACTTTTTAAATCGTCTTATATTTCTTATCATAAAATGATGTGAAGTGTTAATTCTAAAAACATGCTGTTTTAGGAGGAGATGTTGCTTGGAGCAGTGGGAGCCTACCAATGGAGTGGGACTGTTGTCCATCAAAAAGCGTCAGAAGTATTAATTTTCCCGTTCTCAGCCTTTAAGAAGACACTTCAAGACCAAAACCACAACTCATTATTGGGTAGGCAATCAGAGTTTCATTAACACAACTGTTTTTCTAAATTGTTGGCTTCTGCACCAACCAACTCTTTTTTAATCATGTATTATTTTGTGACAGGAAGATTATAGAATAATTTTTTTAATAATCCAGATTGTATTTATGCCTATTCAGACTGATTTGCTGAATAGGCAAATTTAATTTAATTTTCACTACTTTTAACATTATTAAATATACACATACTGTATATCTCTCATTTATTATGATTATTATTAAGAGTAATCCACAATGACGTCTTTTATTATATACTGTATATAATAATCCAAATATAACCATTTGGGTACATATGGATAGTATAAATACCACAGATCTGTTGAAGTTTGACTTCAAGTCTTAAGAAATATGGAGCCACTTCACTTAAAGAAACAAAACGACACTATTTTCTGTCTTGTCAGTAAAGCTTCAGTAGTTGTTCAAGTCACAAGTGTGATGAGGTATTTATCTTAACTTTCCCATCTCAGTGTAATTGAAAGAATATCTTTGTGGTATCTTTTTTTTTCTTAGAGTTCCATTATCTCTGATTAGACCTTCATAGTCACAAACTAAATGTGCACAAAGCAAGTGGATGGGCATGAGTACGTAGAGTTAAGTGAAATCATGTACTATGCTATGTGCCCAGCATAGCTTCACCCATCTTAACTGACAAGAGGTCTAATCTGCCAGAGTAACAAAATTGTTGTGTAGCTGTATAGTTATAGAGATACTGTCTTTAGAGTGCAAATACCTCATAATAATTTGAATTCAGCACCATTCAATTAAGATTTTCAAAAGTCAGATGTCATTTATTAAATGTGTCAATACCTGTGGGCATTTCCAGGTTACTCTGTCACCACTCTGACTCATGGCTCTACACCGTACTTTGTGGCTGGTGCACCTCGGTCCAACCACTCTGGACAAGTTATCGTCTACACTGTCAACACTCAGAAGAACATTGATGTAATAGATTCTGAAAGAGGGAAGCAGGTACTGACATTAGAGTGCGTGGTATTTACACTGTCCCCATGAACCAGCTGTATGTGTAAACATGAGCACATACAATTAAAATTTTGGTTGTAGATTGGCTCATACTTTGGAAGCGTTCTGTGCTCCCTTGACGTGGACAAAGATGGGGTAACAGAACTTCTTCTGGTTGGTGCACCAATGTTCATGAGTGAGCTGAAGAGAGAGCAAGGCAGGGTCTATCTGTTCTCTGTCACCAAGGTAAAAATGTGCAAAAAAAAAAAGTTATAGTTTGTCAGTCTGGATCTCTAGTGAACAAAAGATGGTTATCACACTTCAGACGTGGACATATAGTCAATTTTTAAACCCGTCGTAAATACACTATACTTTGATGACATTAATTTCTTCCAGCCTCGACTCTCTGTCTTTACATTTAAAGGGTATACTGAATGAGCAGGGGTTCCTCATTGGTCCACCTGCCTCTGAAAATGCACGTTTTGGGATGGCTATCTCTGCCATTCCTGACATAGACCTCGATGGTTACAATGACGTTGTGGTTGGTGCGCCACTGGAGGACAAACAAAAAGGCGCCATTTACATTTACAATGGAGAGAAGAAGACAATAAGCAAACAGTTCTCACAGGTGAGATCTCTGCAAAGTTTGATTTAGATTATTGTGTGTCTTTGAGTTAAACAAACTACAAATGAATCAAATCCTGTATAATTTATCTCTTTAACTATAAAAGTGATGACTCAGTCTGAAAGTGGAAATAGAGCAGAGGAATGCAGATGGGAATCCTGTCCTCGACATGTTTTCTCCCAGTGCCTCGCAATTCTTTGTAAGTGATTTTGACCTTAACTGACCTACAAGAAGCACGTCCATTGACAGACGATATTTGAAATCGCATTTTGTTCATGGGTTAGTGCGTGTGATAATTACGTATTTTTAAAAGTACAGTTTTTCAGTTGGTCATGCAAGTTTTATAGTAACACACTGTGTGTTTAATGCATCACCACTGAAGAATAATGCTCTGTTATTGTTTCAGATCCCCATCACAAAAGACTGTGGCTCTGATGAGGTGTGTATCAGTGACCTGGTGCTGAGTGTTAAGGCAGATACAAAAGCGTCCAGGTGAGAATCACTATTGTACCATTACATGTACAATGTATTAAAAGCAAAATATACAAATATTCATTTGATGTACTGTAGGTCCTCAGGATTCCTTTGTGCATTTAGAGTTGAAGCTGAAAATAAAAATAATAGTGTGCTAAAACTCAATAATATCATAAAAGCTCAAGTGATTTAACAAAACGTTTGGTCCAATCTTTTATTGAAAACTTTAACCAGCCCCAGTTAATAAGACAATAATCTTATTATTAGCTTATTCTTAGTGGGCTTCTTTAATCTGAGGCATCAACGTACAGCATATCAATCACATGAATATGGAGGACGGTAACCTGAGCTTTTGTGATGCAGCTCAGTTCCCATTCTCGTCAACGCTAATGACCGAGAGCTGTCATTTGAAGTTGTCGTGGAGAATAAGAAGGAGAATGCATACAACACTAAGGTCGTGGCCACATTCTCCAGCAACCTCTACTACTTCTCCATCTTTGCTCCTGTGAGTGAAAAAGCATTAACTGCTTGTGACAAAGTCATACTCTACTTTTAGGCTTATGTTTCATCAAGTCACACATGTACTAAATTAATTAAAGTGTGTTTGATTAAACACACTTTTTATTAACATTCCCTGAAACAAAAGAGTGTAAAGGAATTGTTTGTGTTTTTGTCTGTCTAGGTGAATATTTGTTTGAAAAATACTGACACAGATGTAATGATTATGTTCTAAAATTTTCAGACGGAGAAAGTCAAATGCACCTTAACACAAACTCAAACTCTCACTTGTCTGGTGGGATACCCAGCGTTAAAAAAAGAAGAAGTATGAGCCAAGTAAAAACAGTCGATATAAAAGTATTGATTTTAATTAATATAGTTATAGGAAGTAAATCATTTTATTTCATTACAGGTAAAATTTCGGATCAATTTTGAATACAGTCTTGAGCAACTTCAGAATCGAGCTGAGGTCAAATTTGAAGCCAAGAGGTACACTGATTTAACTTTCAATAATAAATTGTGTCTCATGATGAAAAACGTGTTATAATATTCTATAATATTTACCTCTGTCCCCCTCACAGTGATGGTATAGAGGAAACACCTGCAGACAACAACATAGACATATCCATTCCTGTTAAATATGATGCAGGAATTGTTCTATTCCAGTAATTGCACTTTTTCCCACTATATGTATATAGGTTATGTATATTAATATATGTATATATTGTATGTATTTATATTTACATTTTATATGTCACAGGCAGTCAAATATCTATTTCTATGTGACAAAGTCAACAAATGAAGTAGTTACAATGGTGCAATCTCTGGATGACATCGGCCCAGAGTTCAACTTTATGGTCCAGGTGCACTGAATCTTCAAAAATAATTAATATTTTCTTTATATTAATTGAAATCAATATCATTTAACCATTTTGTATTTAAAGATTTCAACAGGTAACTTTCCACTCAGTGTCCTGTATTTGACAATTGCTCTCCCAGTAACCACTAAAAGTGGAAATCCGCTCCTCTATGTTACCAACATGGACATGCATACAGTGAGTACTCATTTTCAAATTACCAGCATTGAAAGACATTCACCGAACTCTGCACATATTCCTGAAATTGTTTAGAGGGGCTGAATGTGACAACACAATGTGACAAGTCCATTCAAATATTTTCTGGAACGTCTCCTATCGGCTCCCTGGTCAAATGTCCAGATACTGTGATGTCTGAGTGACCTTGTGAAAACACAACAGGATAAGCTCTCCATTTAATTCACAGTGGCCTCCTGCATTATTCTTTTTTATAATGTTTATTGAGCATCAACAACACAACAATACAACATGTCCACAAAAAAAGCATGTTTCCAGATACAGTGCTACCATTTTCAGTTTTCCATTACATGAAAATGCATTCTTAAGCCAGGAGCCACATCTCACCTGCTATGCTGCATTTGTTTTGAGTGGCAAACTTCAGACAATGTCCAGACCCAATTTTCTGTTACATTCAAACCACTCGGATGAGTTCAGGCAATGTTGATTAAGCCTATCAGCTCCACATGACTCAATCTGTGTTTTTCAATTTAGCTGTGTTTTTGTGTCACAATGATGCATTTTATGTCATGACTGAGCCGGTGAAGCCAAAGCAGCATGCAGTGCAAGTAAAATGAGACCCTTTAATGATCAGTCAAACACAATGATTGAAAAACAAAAATGTATTTCCAAGTATCTATCAGATAAATGACATAGGCCATCTCCATCTGTAGGAAGGTTCTCTCAGCTGTGATTCTGGAAGCCTAGTTGATCCTCTAATGATTGGGGTGAAAAGCAACGAAGTGTCTTTCTCACATGAGAGCTTCAGAGGATTGGTCAGACTGGTCAGTCATTCATTTCTTTCCATATTTTCTGTTTACATGTAGTGATGCACAAATTTAAATCTTATCTGGTATCTGATGTAGCTGCACAGATTAGCATTTCTATGTGTTTTTTAATTAACAGGACTGCAAAAGTGCAAAATGCAAGTATATAAAATGCATCCTCAAAGACACCGAAGTTGTGCGGGACTACTTTGTGACAGTGAAAACACGAATCTGGAGGGGCACGTTTATTTCGGTAAAAAAAAAAATCTTTAACAACGTATACAATATTGTCCATTTTTATTATTCTCATAACGTCTCTTATGTAATGATCAAAAATTCTCTTTAATTGTTTTAAATTTACTAATGTCTATAGTTTTTTCTTCTATGATAGGCCACTTATCAGAGCATCGAGCTGACCTCATATGTTGATGTTGAAACCTTCAAACCTGATCTTCTCATCACTGGCTTCAAACAGCTTCCTGTAAGATTACATTTCATGTATCTGGCTGTGGTGCCTTATCTAAAGGAATGAAAAAATATCACAAGGCTCATTTTATCTCTGAATTAAAACACATTGAATTGAAACACTTCAAGTTTGATTAGGTAGGACCTTTTGGTGTAATCAATTAATAATTCCAAAATCACGTTTAAGCATTGTGTAAATCAATGATTTGAGAGATGGCACTTCTGCACAGGCTTCGGAAGATTTGACCCAGTTTAAAGATTGCATTGTGATGCTTATATTGTTACAGAGGCTAAAGGTAAAGATAAAAATGATGTGTTTTACACCCGGGTCACACATCTGTCACGTATGAAATGACTGGACAGATCAGGACAGAAAGTTGATTAAATTCAATAATCAACTACTTTTGCAGCGACCCTTTCTGCTGCAGATTTTGATGTTGAGGAGGCTTTTACAGTTCTTACAGTCTATGAACTGTAATGTTAAAAAAAAAGTGATATTTTGCTATTATTTTAGTGGTCTGATGTGTGAAGTGCCTGTTTATTTTGTCCCCCTTTGGTCAAGGTTACAGTGATGATCAGTAAACCAGGAGAGAAAGGTGATGTTCCAGTGGTAGTGATAGTCCGCAGTGTCATCGGTGGACTGGTGCTGTTGGCTCTGGCTGTTATATTGCTGTGGAAGGTAACAATCAGCGACACGTCAATGAAAAACATCACTAAATAATTTCTATACCTTAGGTACATAAAATGAGTAATATGACAAGGTGAGCAAGGACTACTTACCTGTATGAGAACTTGGTTTACATTTACTATGCAAAAGAATACAGTTCAACAATATATATGTTTGATACAAGGGGAAAAATGGCTGTTTAGTCGATGTTCCACAAATTAGTGTTTTATGAATTTTTCTGTGCCTCTACACCAGTGGCATTAATGGCATCAGGCCTTGTGTTTTTAGATTGTCCATATACATACACTACACAGTTTCTTGTGAATGTGATATCTCATTGTTTAGAGGGATTTCTTTCTGATTTATCACTAGCGTTCACTTGGACTCATCACTTAACTGCTTTGATTTGGGCCTCACTAAATATTTTTTGACCTCTTGAAAATTAAATTTCAAATCAACATGCACATGCTTATTTTGAGTGGGGAAAACAAATTGTGTAGACTGAAACTGTGGGTCGGCAGAGGCATCTAACATGTGGGTGATAATTCCAGTTTTTCAGAAATACAAGTTATTTGGTAAATACTGATTATTACAACTGTGTTGGGAATTAATCTGTTTGCTTTCTAGTTTGGGTTTTTCGAAAGAAAGTACCAGCAGCTTCAGAGGAAGGCCGATGGAGACATGCAGAGCTAGTGTTGTGAACTGAGGAGGAAACTTGCAGCCACCTTGTCTGTACTGCAGTGTGGATCCATGCTGCTACTTCTTACAAGTTCTTGTATATGTCAAATGAAATATAGTGCAGTACTAAAAATGGAGCATTAAGATGGGGATAACTTGACCTTTTGCTTTGTGGACTGTACATTGATGTTATGCACTGACTTTGAATACGTAAAGGCTGTATTTTCCCCTAGATCATATAAAATCAATTTATTCAAGAAATTATCCATTTGGATGCAAATGTTGCCATTTTGAGTTTAAGACTGTAAAGGCATCATTTGTTTTGACAAAATCTAGGCTGCATGATTGACACATAACTGTTATAGTCTGAAAAAGCTTCATCATTATTCACCTTATTGTACATTGTACACTCCAGTTGTAGCATAAACTGCCCTGATATACACTGGCACTTCTGTAATTTTGGCACTCAGGAATGTCTTGCATAGAAATGACTGATATCATTTAAAATGAAAAATAAAAAAAACATTTCCTACAGTGTGCCACTACTCCAGTTGATAAGATCATAATTTACTGAGTTGGTAAAACTCAGTTTGTGTACATAGAATTCTGACTTTATCAATATTTTTCAATGTGCTATATTAGTTATACTGTGTGTTCCTATGTTCTTATGCATTAATATGCTTTATGTTGTGTCATTTCAATGGGCAGTGGTGATTCATACTTGGTTTAAATATTGTAAAATCTATTATGTTAGCAGCATAATATTTAGGGCTGCAGAAAAGTTATCATTCGACGATTATGGATGGTAGTATGCCCTTGTTTGATTTTGCCTTCAAAGAAAGTTTCTGACTTTTTTGGTTTTTGCACAGATTGAATGTGGGGACACTTTTTTTTCAACTTCTCAACTTCAGAAAATATTTCAAAACATATTTATAGGCTCTCAGCAAAAAGAAAAGAAGCAAAAGTCTGATTTTTGTTCACCAAGTCATTATTAAAATAAAATAGACTTAATAAACTCTATTGATCCATGATTGTTTAATTAAATAGTGATTTAAGCTTACATTCTGTATGTGTAGGGCAAAGGAACCCACTGCTTTACATCAAAAAAATTCTCTACATGTTCCTCAGGAACAAATAATGATCTTTACAGAGATGGTTCATTCAGATGGTTGTTAAATGCAAGAATTTAACCCTTAAAGGAGAACACACAGCCTGGAGTTTTTAGATCCATCTTCGCTTAATGGTTTCCCCAAAACATGACCGTCACTTTCACCTGGACTCTCTTCTGTGGCCCCTGAAAACAAATAAAAAAAAATTAAATATTTTATTTCAAAGCTGTATAGTGTGCAACTTCTTATGCAAACAAATGTTAGTTACATTAAAGTATCATGAAAGGAGTTCACGTGATACTGATTAAGCCTATCAGCTCCACACATCTGTCTGTGTTCCTCAACATAGTGTTTTCTTTTTCACTTCTGCAGTGACAAAGAGCGGTGCATTTTACAGCACAACTGATCGAGAGAAGGCTGAATAGTCACTAGTCCAGTGAGATGCAGGGAACCTTATGTTAAGGAATTCTCTGAAACATGAGTAAGGGGAAAGAAGTATTGACAGATAAATTTAGGTTAAGGAATTACCTTCAGCTCCCTGAAACAGTGAGGGAGTGAGATGCTGAAATGAATGTTAAAAGAGAATGTTTGCAATATTGACCTAGAGTCATACTAAGTGTTTTGACGACAGAAGTTACACAATGGAGCTTTATTACGGAGAATGTCGTATCTCACCATTAGTTTCTTGATTGCTCTCTTCCATGCTGTCCTGCTTGACCTGTGCGTAAAAACAAACATCCTTTTATTGCAGTTCTTGCATTGTTCAGTTTTGGCCCTCAAACTGTTGACAGCACTTACCTGCAAGACATTGCTTTTGTCTTTCGTGCTCTGTTTGAGTGCATTATAACTGTAGAAGACAATCAGGACAAGAAGTTTACAGCCCAGAAAATTCAGCTGTCTTATTTCTTTTATTAACAGTCAAGAGAAACTGCTGCTGTGGTGAAATATTTATGAGCCAGATGTGTGCCTCACATCTGTGTTGGCCTCTCCACAGTTCAGATCACAAAGAGAGTGCTGTTGATTCATGCAATCTAAATAAAGCCACTTTTATCTCTTAGCAGTAAAAACCTAAAGCCCCATCAGAGATCTTGCGGATATACAGTAGTTTGAAGTATAGCCAATGAGTTGTAGCAATCTGCATATTCGGTTAGCTGCTGAAAATGAGCAGTTGCTTGGTTATAGTAATACATGCATTAATACAAGTAAAATATGACAGTTTCACACAAAAGTACTTTGTATTGTACTGGAAAACTTCAACTTTGTTATTATATCAAAGAAAAATTACAGCAGGAATAAAGACCAAAAACAATGAAAAAACAATGTTGTCCGTTGTGAAGCATAAATCAATATCTTTCACATTGTTACATCGAGCTGGAATCGACCCACCGCTGCAGATAGGAGTCATGGTTCTTGTAGGCTGGTTTTGGCTTCCTCTGCAGTCCATCTGGGGTCCATGTCATGCGTACATCCTCTCCTACATCCACCCTGCCTGCAGCTCCAGATGCGATTGGCATCTTTGCCAAAAGAATTTCAGAGATTAACAAAAATAATGAAAAAAAAAAAAAAAAAATCTGTCATTTGGGAGCAAGGTGCTGGATTAGAAGCTCCCCTTGCAAAATCTTGCTCAACCCCCTTTTGTTCTTTTGACGACTGGCCATTTGCTGCGAGGGCAAGAAAATGTGGCCACGGAGTTTATGGGGATGTTTGTTGTAGTATCTATGGCAACAGAGTCCCAAAAGAATGAAACAACAGTGAGACCTCCAAAGACCGCTACTGTGCTGGCCTTGGGTTTATTTAAATGAGGATCTCCATTGACAGGAGCAGAAAACCTGTCTTAACAGTCCTAGTCACTCCGACTGTTGTAGACTGTTGTTTCTTCTTTTTAGAAACACACGAATAAATGTTTTGTTGGTGAATTTATTATATATAATTTTTTTCATATGATTAATTATATGATTAAATATATAATTGGAGTCATAGAGCTACTACATAAATCAAAAATAGGAATATCACTAAAGTGTCTTAGTTGAAGTGACTAAAATCAGACTAGGATTTTAGGATCACAGTTTTTAGTTTTCTTTTTTTTTTTTTTGGATTCAATGTGTGCTGCCACTTAAAAGATTGAGCAAAGGCACTTTGGAGGAGCCAACACTTTATTTATCATACAAACAAATTAGTTTTCAGTAAATTGTAATACCAACAGGACTGCAGCATTTCTAATTGTTGAACAATTGGATTTGAATGAAATTGATTCCATTGTTAATCTGACAAACATTAATGATTCCGACTGTTAATAAACTTGACACACATTATAATAATAATAATAAAAAACTATCATTGGCAGGTTTAGATGGCCCAGGATCTGACAACGTGGTTGGCTGTTCTTATTAAGATTCTTCCTTCTCATCTCCATGTGTGATGGTGTAGCAGAGTGACTTGTAGTCAATGTTACCAGCTGGGTCAATGGGAGCGAGAGAGAAGGCCTGATCCACCTAGAGGTTTATTAAGTAAAGGTTATTGTCTGAGGGAATACTTGGAACATCTGTCACTGTGAAAATAGAAGACACAAACCTCATCTGGTGTGAATTTGTCAGCTTGGGTCATCAGCAGTCGCCTAAACCTGCATGAACAAAACATAACAGTATTAAAGGAGAGATAAATAAGATATTGCAATGGAAGCGTCTTAATAAAAAAAAGAAAGAAAGGCTCTTACTCATCCTTATTAACAAAGCCTGTCCCATTTGGATCAAAAAGTTTGAAGGCAGCAAGTATGGTGTCTTCAGGATCAGTACCTGACAGAGAAAATCTGTTATTTCAAGGTCCAGTGCATAACATTTAGGAGTGTTCATTGACAGTAATTAATTATACTGTATGTATAAGTGTATAATCACATTTTTCATAGCAGCCATATTTCTGTAACACACTCAACAATTAAACCAGTCAGAACCAAAGTTTCACATTTTGAAGCAGAAGGCTGCTATTTCAACAAAGACTAACATCATCATCATCCTTCCTGGTATGCAAAGACCACCGGTATCCCCCAGCCCTTTATTAATTAATTATTCAAACTTACGTGAAATGCTCTTACCATTGAGTTTCTCACCAAAAAGAGCGAGGAACACAGTGAAGTTGATGGGGCCTTTCCCCTCATTCAACATCTCATCCAGCTCCTCGTCTTTGACATTAAGTTTCCCTGATACACACAAACACACACATGCACACAATAAATATTTAGATATAGTATGTATAAAAAATATTTAAAAAACATAAATGATAACAATAACTTAGAATAATAATAATAATAAATACCCAGCTGTGCATAGGTCTCCTTCAAGTCTTGTTTTTTAATAACACCATCTCTGTCTTGGTCAATACAACCAAAAGCCTATCAGGTAAAAGCATAAACACAAGTTTTTACAATTGCTGTTAATCATTAATTAATGATGTGAGTAATTCTGAAACCTGTGGATACCTATAATTATAGTTTTCTTAGTCAGATATCGTTTTGAATTCCTTTCAACAACTTTTCTGCCTTGCTCTTGCTTCAGATTTTTTTTAGTGGATCCAAAGGGAAGTAGTGCATTATTATTCATTACTGAAAGTACAAAATTACTTACATTAATCTGTACCTATTGCACAAAGAACTGCTTATAGCCAAATGTAAAATACTGATGCTTTTTTAATATAAAAAAAATAAAATAATGTAATTTTTTTTTAAAAAAATTTGAGATTAACAAAATGTTGACTGTTAGGTGCTTAATAGAAAATGCATTAACATTGTAAATTAACATAACATGATTTAGACTGCAGATATACTTTTCAGTCATGCACATTGTCCAATCCAATCCTTCAAGTAGAAAATCAATTAAGTAAAGGAAATGACTTTTAACAATTACTTCCCGAACTATGTTTTAAAGGGAGCACGTGACAGACAGAACATCACAGCACCTCCTTGAACTCCTGTATCTGGGACTGCTCGAACATGGAGAAAACATTGGAGCAGGACTTCTGTCCTCCTCTCTGTCTCTTATTAGAGGCCTTCTTGCTTGCCTGAGAAGATGAACGAACATTTTTAACTGAACACTCATGTTTTGTTTACTGCAGCGTGGCTGCACGTATCAGTCACAACAGTTTTCACCACTGCAAAGTTATGTTTTACTGTACAATAAAAATAGTTCGATTATCTGGTCTCCACCTGAAAATATTAAAAGACTGGACGAGACTTACCATATCTGACTGATGTTACATGGACTCCCAGTAGAGGTGTGATGCCGGGATGGCTTTTATGTATGCCCCATCTTATCTTCTACCATCCTATTATAGCCTGTGGTGGGCAGCACAGTCCCTTACATGGCCACAGCTGCTCCGCTCTGCACTTGTGCGTCAGTAAAAGGACCTGATAAGAGGTGCAGCAGCCAGGATTCCTCTGGAAAAGAAAGTAGAGATATGAGTAGCCAAAATGGAGCAAGGAGACCGGGGGAAGTGACCTCTGTTCAAATTCAATGTACAGCATATAATGTTCATTGAGAATTTTCACTAACAGATGTGTCTCATGCTGCACAGTCTGCAAATAAAAAATACCCTCGACAAAGGTGTCGCTCCAAGTATGCGGTGTAGCTCATATTTAGTGATTATTATTATTGTTTTGTTTTATCTGTGGTTTCTGGTGAGTTTCTATAGTTTATTCCATTTACTGTCTACCTGCCCAGTGAATGCAGATAGACATGGGCTAATTCTGCTATAGTGCATCTTATCTCAATGTTTGAGGGTAACGTTCTAACTGCTCCCTGATAAATATGTGCAATTAGCTAGTATTTATGCATAAAGATGATTAAATGGGTGCCTTGCACAGCAACCATTTTGACAGCTCACAGTGGAAAAGTGTGTGGACTGAACAGAGCCATTGTTGATGTGACCAGTAACACCTGCACTTTTCCTGCTGGAAAATGTCAAAATGTCTGCTATGCAAAGAGACAAATAATTGTAATAAGTGTACCATTATAGCAATAACTGTTATGTATACAGGAAGGTTCATAATATCCATGTCTGGAAGCTATTACTTCATTTAATTTATATAAAATTAATAGATACACCCCTGATTTCAGATTTCATATTTGGAGATTTTGTTTTGATGTGCTTTTATGACACTGTTCATTAAACTTTATTTTAATGCTTTTGTCTCTAGGTTTGTATAAGTAAAAAAAAGTATTTTCTAATCCATTTTAGCTGCGACAATGAATTTTATTATATTTGGAAAAAAACATAAAAACAATAACATTGAAGTTCAGTTATTTAGAAGCTTTTTTTTTTTTTATAGTTGAGCTAATTCACATCATCATACATTTTATTACCATGGTCATCATGAAAAAAACCTACTAACACAGACAGTTATAAACATAATATTTAAATGTATAATACAAAAAGGAATATGTCATCCTACACAAGCAGAAATTACTACACAATAGAGCAATGAATATGTACTTATTCATATAGTTTACAATAGCATTTACAAAAATGAAATCTTAGGTTGCTCATCAACCAGTCCTCGCTGGTATTATAATACACTATCATCAGTAATACATTTGCCATTTATGAGATGGACCAGTCCAAACCCAAATACTATCAACAGACAGTGACAAACACAAGAAGGCAGTGAAAGTTTGGGGCCCAACAGTAAACAAGTGCTTAAAGTTCAATAACACAGACATTGCTATAGGTTGGTCCAGTACTGTACAGTAGTCTATGATACAAACTGTTTACTGCTTTCGTGTACATTCATCCTCCAAAAATCAGTATCCAGAACATCCGCCTGAGCCTGAAAAAGGCCGGAGCTTTACGTCTGTGGATGAAATGTCACCAGTGTTATCAAATCAGAGTTCAGGCCTAGTTAACCACTGTCCTGCAGGGAAATAGCTCAGTTTATAGCTCACTTTACTCTGTCATCATACATGAAGCCATCTTACAGGCCACTGCTGAGATAAGGGCTGCTCCCCGTCCACTCCCTTCCTCCGACTGGATGAAGGTGATCTCACAGTGAGGCGTGAGGTCCCAGACGATTTTGTGGAACCTGTCGCGGAAACTAAGACAGAGAAACAACATAATTAATCTGCATCCCTCACGTCCTTTTTTTTCCCCAATTTCTTCCCCATTACTTCATCATACAAAAAAAAGATTTGTGGAGTTTGGCCAGTGAGCCATAGAGAGTACTAAGAC
This sequence comes from Brachirus orientalis, assembly GCA_016785285.1. Lineage (NCBI taxonomy): Eukaryota > Metazoa > Chordata > Actinopteri > Pleuronectiformes > Soleidae > Brachirus > Brachirus orientalis. The sequence goes on from JAFBJR010000190.1 coordinate 1,242,588, forward strand.
ATTGTGTATTAAATTGAGCTTTTGGTTTAGAAAATGATTAACTAATCATATGAGAACCATCTTTGCTTCTCTGCTTTGTAGTTTCTTATTTAGTAAACGGCTGTGACACACAGCGTTCCTCACCATGGGTGCAGCTTGTAGACAGATCCGTCAACCCCCACAGTGATGTTCAGGGCTTCCAGATTGCGCTGCTCCCGCATTCTATTGGCCACACCGGCAAGCCCTGCACCGCACATGTGAGCGGAGCGCGTGGAAACACTCTCACAGACCAGACGCACAATATCACAGTCCATCTCTGATGGCAAAACACCCAGGGAGGACAGGATGTTGTAGATTTGTTTTCTGTCGCCCGTGTCACTAAAAAAAGGGCAAAAGGCAAAATTAAGAAGAGCAGTAGCTTCTATGTGAACAATGTGAAATTATTGTTGTTGTATGTTATTTCTCCAGTTTTAATTAAAAAAAATATTTCTGTGTAATTTTGCCTGTTTCTTGTTTCAAACGGTTTTTAGACTCAAAAATGTTATCAAGTTTATTCAAGTAATGCGGCTGTAAGTGAAGCAAAGTGCTCAATTATCAGTGACTTATGTTAACATTTTAGTTAACTAATCTAACCCAAAAGTTCCTTTGACTTGTGCTTTCCCCCATTTATGCAAGTGCAATAATCATCTATATAAACAAATATTTTTTTTAATCATATATTATCCTTTGATTTATTTGATAGACAACTTTCACGTAATATATTTAGCTGCCTTAAGCTGTTAATAAAATTCAGCCATTGATGCCCACCTCTCCACCTGTGAGACGTAACGTGTCTCAAAGCTGCCACGGGTCTTCAGCAGCTCCGACGCCTCACCATTAAACAGCAGGTCTTCATTCACCAGCTTCAGCAGAACAAGTCTGACCAGCTCACCCATGTACTTCCCACTAATCAGCTTCTCATACCTGCAGCAGACAACACCAATAAAGAGAGGTCACTAAAAAAGCGGACAAATATTGTGGGTAAGTGAGCCCAAAAGAGGATGTTGAAATGGGTGAACAAAGAGGAAGAACAAGTGAATCGTGCAATGCATGAGCAAACAATTTTCATTCTCAAATAGCTATCTTTCTCTGCACAGACAGGGGTGAGTGGATGAGGATGACAACGTCAATACTGAGGCTGTCCTCAGCATTTCCGTGTGTGAGGTGCCGCCGGTGCAAAAGGCAAACAACCATTAGGCCGACAGGCACCATGACAAGCAGTGGAGAGAGAGATCATTAATCTGACACCTCCACCTGCTGGCCAGCCAGTGACGTACGAGGGCTCGAGCCATTTACAAACATCCTCACAAAAACAGCTGGTAGCTTTGCACTTTCCTAGTAACCTCAGATGAGGGTCTGGTGAGTATTGTCACAAAAGCAAGATTAATCTAGAAAAACAGTCAGAGGGTAAGTGGGATGGGTGAAAGTTGTGTGTTTGGCATGTATTTAATTACTCCACACCCTTTTAAGTTTCACAAACAAATAAATAATAAATACCATATGTGCCGGTGCATAGGCGACAGAACAAGTTGAACGACACGCAGAGCTTAATGAACTGTGAAATTGGATGACGTGCATATGAGTGCAATGTTTTACTCACAGCTGATGTCCAGGGTTAATTGAGGTCTCGTCCACCACCCTGTCATACTCCAGTCTGAAGTCCTCCAGCTCCCCGTTGTCTCCGAAAGCCCCCCACTCTGTGTTCACACACATGCGCCCCTTATCCCCTTCTACCAACTCTACAGTCCTCATCTCCTCCATGTAGCATGCATTACAGCCGGTCCCTGGTTACGAAAAGCAAAGGTACCGACATTAGACCTGCAGTGTCACAGTGAGTGTTTGTGTCCACGTTGTGGGTGCACTTGAGTGTTACATGAGCATGTGCAAAACTTCTTACCAACAATCATTCCAATTTCGCAGCTGCGATCTTCATAATAACAGGAAATCATGGTGGCTACTGTGTCATTCACCATGGCAACTACATCCATCTCAAAGTCCTGAAGGATATAATGAGGATAACAATGTAAATACAGCCATCTAACTACAGGTTGTAAATATCTTCGATGACTTCTTTACTTTTTATAAAAGGCAGCCTGTGATTAGATGCAACTTACGCCACGTCTCTTGATTGCGTCTCTGAGTAAACCCACAACGTTGTTCCCTTCTGCCCCAGAAGCCTTGAATCCTTTGGTCCAGTTGATGAGAATTCCCTATGGAAAGAAAAGAGACAAACCTTAGATGTGTAAGCTTGATAATAACTAAAGACCTTATATAAACCAGGGAAAGACAGTGAGTCTATTTTCTATTTTCTACCTTGTCAAGGTCCTCATGTCGTACTGGAAAGGAGAAAGTGAAACCCAGAGGAAGCTTCTTGTGCTTGATGTGGTGTTTGTCCAAGAAGTCAGACATACATTCTGCAATGTAGTCAAACAGCTACAAACAAGAAGAGATGTGGGAGATTACAAGTCAATGCCCTTCCAGCATTTATAAAAAAGACCTGACCCTTTACAGTTTTTTCAACACTCTTCACAGATGTCGTAAAACCTGGTGATCTACTGGATTCTGCATTTACTGACCATTTCAGCAGTCCCTGTCATGGCATCTTCAGGAATGGAGTACATTTGATTCTTGGTTTCCACTCTCCATTTGCTCTCCTCATCTTCACCCACGATGACCAACATGACACGGAAGTTTGTTCCTCCGAGATCCAGTGCCAGGAAATCACCAACCTCTGTCAAAACACAAATACATGGCATCTGAATGCATGTGCTGCTTTACATGTCCCTGGTTACATAATAGGATGGAGGTTGCCATTGAACAGATGTAAAACAAAATTTAACTGTTGCTTCTCTCAAAGCGTAAGGATTAGATAAACAAATAATCATTGCAAAGTCTGCGGTAACTATCCACAGTTTACTGTTTCAATTCATTTATGACGCATGGATTAAAACTGTTCAGGATTCCGAATATTGGATCACACGATTCTCGGGGGGAAAAAAAGGATCATATTATGATGAAGAATGAGTTTCTACCTGAGCCCTCGGGGGTAGAGCACACATAAGTTGGAAGCATTTTCACACTGGCCTCTTCATGTGTCTCTAAACGCAGTCCTCTCTCCATCTCCTGCTGCATCCTCTTCATGATTTCTTCGAGTTCTTCCTTATTCAGTCGAAACTCCGACAGAATCTGATTGACCTGTGATTAAGTGGACAGAGGAGCGGGTGAAAAAAAAAGCATGTTTTCCCTTAGGTTCTATGACTAGACAAAAGGTAGGTGAGCTTGGCATAGCAAGTCACTAAATCAGTGCAGCGTTTATCGTACAAATCTCCAAGTGAAGTCAGAAAACAGAATCTTACCATTAGGATTTTATCAACCATAGATCTGTAGCTACAAGGCATCTTCATCTGGTCAACGTGAGAGGTGACGCACGGCATCTTCACAGATTTTAACTAAGTGAGCATCTCTTCGTGTTCCTAGGTGTGTGGTGAGTATGTGTCCACCAGTGTGTGTGTGTGCAGAGCAGTCAGTGAAGTGACAGTGACTCTGAATGAGAACCTCGGCTGTTTTTATGCTCAGGTGAAGTGGGCTGGATGCATCATTTACAGCAAGTGCCCACCCCTACCAAACCTCACCCCATCTGACCACACACATGCACACACACGTGCACATGCAGGCAGATGTACAACCTCTGTACAAAGTTTAAAAAAAAAACCTCATTTTACAGCGTGCCACTGACTGGCTGATGATTTCAAAAGATTTAATCATACATACACTTAAGCTTTTTTTTTTTTTGTTCTTTTGAAAAAAAAAAGAAAAGAAAAACAATTGTTTTTCACTTGATTTTATGCTTTCCATCATTTATTTTGTTTACATTTTACAACATGCTATACATAGATGGATCAAAATACATGGCGATTTTTCTCTTATAGTACATTATCAAAGTTATACTTTCCTAAGAAGTCCTGGTGTCAGACAAACTTAAACAATAAACCTATAGACCCTCCACACACATTCAACCATGTGACTTTATCACACACACACACACCTTGTACCATCCATACATGTCTTCAACTTAAAATGTAATATTTACATGGTTGATTTTTGTCCCCATAAAGTGACTGTGCGAACAGATTTTGGTCCCCACAACATACACAACTAAATAACCTGTATGTACATTGAATGATGACGCAAACTTGTTCAAATCTAAACAATTATTAATTATTTGGAAAGAAAAGTTTACACAAATAAACAGTATATATTAAATGGTGATATTATTTATACTATAAATAATCACACATTATCTAATCTAATTCTGAACATGTGACTTATGTTTATGAACATGTTTCTTATGTAGTTTTGTCTGTATTTGGTTTCATGGCTGTGAAAAATAGACTTTTCAAGAGATATTTTCTCTAGTTCAATTGCAGCTAAATAAACCAAAAGTCAGTCAAACAATAAATGCTGTGTCAGTGTCAAACGTGAAATGCTGATGACTGTTCATTTACAACAGTGTAAAAAAAATTGCCTTTTGACTTTGGACAAAACAAATGCCAAAAGAATTTGTTTTGGTGAATCATTCTTTACCTTCACGTGGCGAGGTCTGACCAACGACCGAGAAAACAATTGTCTCACATTTTATAGCCCAGGTAACAAAATAAAATAATATTAAAAATAGATACATTTGGATGCGAAATAAGTTGTGTTCTTGAGCCATCATCTTTTTTTAGCAATGTTGCTCAATGCAGTAACTTCAGAAGGCAAGGTTATGTATATATTTGTTCAACAAAAAGGCCTAAAATTAGCAACAGCGAGGGATGAACGACCTCTAAAACTAACAATAGTATGCTGCAGGTCGGGGTCTTCTGTGCTTATCAGTTGCAGAAGTTTAACTGAGCAGAGGTCAGAGCTTTTCTTAGCTCTGACCTCTGGGCTGTGAGGTAACGGTGACCCTCTCCCCCAGTGCCCTGACCGGAGGTTTTGTAAGTAAACATGAATAGTGACACCTACCAGAAGGCATATAGACATAATCACCAATGTTTTACCTATAATCTATATAACATACAATCTAATTATATTTTAATATAATGTGATCTATATAGATGGACTGGCGACCTGTCCAGGGTGTACCCTGCCTCTCGCCCTATGTTAGCTGGAGATAGGCACCAGCGCCCCCCGCGACCCTCAGTGGATAAAGCGGTAGAAAATGAGTGAGAGTGAGTGATCTATATAATCAGAGTAATTTAAAGGTAAATGTGCACATAAATTGCAAGTTCAACTTACAGACAAAAAACAGACTCACTTTGTGTTGTGTTCATTTGTGTGAAGGGTTGACTGTGTGCCAAGAGCTTGTCAATTGCAGATTATATGCTTAATTTAACCACCTGGGTTGTTTGCACAAGGAGCTGCCTGACGGTCTTCCATTCAGCCAGCTGTCTTTGGCACTTTAAATGACTATGTCAACATGTTACTCGATGACAGGGAAAAGGAAATGTAAAGATCTGTATCCTTGAGGAGCATTACCTCATACTATACATCAAGGAATTTGTGTCACAACCCTGTCTTACTCCACGTGAGTTGACACATGTAACAAATGGATGATGCTTCTGTACCTTTACTTACCCCATGAGCTCTGAGGTCTAATAACAGGTTACTTTTTAGTTGTAGCCTAAAACTCAATTACAAACTTGGGTCGATCGAGCCTTTTCTGTACCTGCCCCCAAACTATGGAACTATTTACCAATTGAGCTTAAGTCTGCCCCCTCCATTGAACATTTCAAATCCCTTTTAAAGACCCACCTCTCCTTGACCTTCAGTAATCCCGGACACTTCTATCAAGATTTTTACCATTTTATTATTTTACTATTTTAATGTTTTACTTTTATGTTTCTGTGTTTTATAAATTGGTGTCATGCCTTTAACTGTAAAGCACTTTATTCAACTCTGGTTGTTTTTAAATGTTCTCTAGAAAAAAAAATGGGTTTACTTGCCTTGACTAAGATTGTGCAGCATTATTAAACTGCTTTTTGTATTAGTTACATTTATTAACAAATAAAGTAGTTTTAATAATTGAATTAATCACTTATATACAGGATAGATAGATAGATAGATAGATAGATAGATAGATAGATAGATAGATAGATAGATAGATAGATAGATAGATAGATAGATACCTTTTCCATCATTGCACAACGAAGATTCCTTGTCGTCCTGCCAAACATCAGGGCTTTGCAGTGAAAGTTCACTCAATTTTATTGGAGCTGTGGAAATCCCCACGTTTGTGCTGTGAGCACTGTTTCCCCCAACATGAACTGTAAAGAATGTTATTATATCAGGTTATTGTTAGATCTTTGTTTCAGTCCAGGACACGTCTCAAACACATAAGGCCTCTTGGATGTATTTTCAAGGTTTAGGTAAATCCTGTGGATTTGTCTTCATTCTTGCAGTTAAATGGTCCAGGTAATATCCACAGGTGCCATCATCGTCTCCAACTGTCGGTGAAATGGGCTTGTAGACTGAACTCCCAATCTTCAAATCTTCGTTTCATCAATAAAACATTCAATTTCATGGCATCGAAAATTGAGAAGCACATTAATTAACCCTAGCCTGCACTTGGAACGTGGCAGCTACTACTTGTCATCATGGTGCAACTTCAGCAACAAAAACTATACCAGGGAAAACATGCAGGGAGACAGATGCACCCGAGGATGATGCCGTTTCCATGTTGAAGTGGCTTCAATGTGTTGCCTTGGCAATGCATTACAGGCACACTTCTGCCATGGAAAACACTTAGCACTGACTGAGTTAAGTGGCCGGGGACATTGTTAAATGGAGCAAGATCACAAAAGAAAACATCAGTAAAAGCTGTGGCTAAAAGTATATGGCATGTTTTAGGACAACACGCCGTTTTTAGATATTATTATTATTATTATTATTATTATTATTATTATTATTAAATAAGCAATTTCCTCTACTTATGCGCTCATTATAGAGAAAACGCTTAACATAGGCTCAAGTCCCAAAACAGCGAATTTCAACCAAATCAATTAACGTAGACATCCATAACATCGGGGTTTCCGTTATGATAAAAATCCCATATTCCAGACATTATTGTTGTTGCTATTATTAATATTATGATGTCATTGTAGGAAACAGCATCCATTTCTACGATGAATAAGTGGAATCACAAGAATCTGTAGCTGTGAATTCTTTAGATTGAGTAGTCAGCCACAGCTATAACGTTCCAAATCAAAGGGAACTATTTAGAAAACAGTGGCGCACTTGTTTCTGCCGGAGCACACGACCCGTTGGACTGTTTGATGCTAGTGACGTGGTGATTGGTTACCAAGTAGTATCGTGAAAATCGCACATATTGAATACGTATTCGGTCGTTGGAACTCCGCGCCACATACTGTGACACCTCATTTCGTGCAGAATAACAAGTTAATCATTTTCTTTTTGACGAGACTTGGACTGTTTGCTTGCCGCTATTTTGACTGGTAAGTTACCCGAGGCCCGACTCGAAGACCGGGCTAACATCTGTAGCTAACACTGTGTGTGATAGACTTGACTTCAGAAGTATGCTTTAACATAATCTACATCACCACCGCTGTGTAAAATGGCGCTGTCAGATCAATCGTAGTCTAGAGGAAAATAAGCTAACTTGGCCTGTCGTGGCTAACAATAGCTAGTTGGTTTGTTAGCCTCTAGCAGGGCGGCTCGACTGTTTTCACTATTCAGATTAATCTCACTCAAGTTTCGGTAGCAATGTCGCTAGCAGAGAGGCTGAGCTGGATACGGGATAATACTCTCATGTGATTCTGCTTGTGTCATCTCCTCAAATGGTTCTTCAGGGCTGTGGTGTGTGTGTGAGAGAGACAGAGAGGGAGAGAAACATAGACCTGACCGGTTCTACTGATACAGCGGCAGCATGAAGCTCTACAGCCTCAGCATCATCTACAAGGGAGCAACCAAAGCCAACCTTCTCAAAGCGGCCTATGACCTGTCCTCCTTTAGCTTCTTTCAGCGCTCAAGGTGAGTCCGACTCATCAACAAACAACTTCACGAACGTGACCGATATTTTATCTTTGTCTCCAGTTTGACTGTAGAGTTCAGCAGATGTGGGTTTTCTGCATAGTGACTGTGTTGTTTTGATTTCAGTGTTCAGGAGTTCATGACTTTCACCAGTGCCTTAATTGTTGAACGAACTTCACAAGGAAGCCGTGCCTCCGTCAAAGAACAAGGTAACACTTTTGTTGATGCTGGTTTTATTCAATTTTTAGTAGGACTGAATCAGTTACTCTATTACTATTATCTATTATCGATTGCTAAATTAACTAATTTTGATTATCAATTAATTTTGATAATCGGGTTGTGTGTTTTTTAAAGAATTAAAACAAGTTTTCAGATTTTCCAGCTTCTTAAATGTATTTATTTTTTTAGTTTCTTTGCTCCATATTAAAAAGAAATCATTAAAACCGAATAATTTTGGTTTGTGTATTAAAAATCTGAGATCATCATCATTTACAGGTTTGAGCCTAACGATTACTCCGTCAGTTGAGAAAATAATTGACAGATTAATTGATGTTATGAAAAAATGTTGTCCCCTATTTGGTCTGATTGAGCACCTGTTAAAGTGGCACTCAGAGTGGTCTTCTGCTGCTGTAGGCCATTTGCTTCAAGGTTCAATGTGTTGGGCGTTAAGAGTTGCCGTTCTGTACACCTTGATTTAATTGGGTTTAAGTTTGAATTGTTGTCACCTTTTTATCATTTCAATCACCTTTCAACATCTGCACATCCTCCTCTGACCTCTGGTATCGCAAGGCAGTTTACTGGTTATTTTTTTTTGGACTGTTCTCTGTAAACCCTAGAGATGCTTGTGCATGAGAAGCTTAGTAAATCATAAGTTTCTGAAACACTCAAACCAGCCCACCTGGCACCAACAACTATATGCAGTGTTCAAAATCACTGAAATCACCTCTCTTCCTCATTCTGATGCTCAGTTTGAACTTCAGCAGGTAATTGTCTCCATGTTTAAATATATGGAGTAGATGATGTGTGATTGGCTGATTAGATATTTGCATTAAAGGTCACATAGAATGTCTTTTTGAACAAAAATCGAGATTACTGATGTCTACTTAGATAAATTAAGTAATGTTTATGGTCAAAAACCTCATAGTTTCTTCAAATTAAGCCAGTTTATTGCTGCTCTCTGCCAGCCTCTGAACAGGCTCTCTGTTTCTGGGCTAATGCCCGCCCCCCAGAACACTGAGTCTCTTGTGAGTGGCCAGCTACCAGGTGCATTCCCACTCACTTGTGATTGGCCTGCTACCAGCTGACTGACTGCTCCGCGGATACCAAATAACAGAATGCACAGCCAAATTGCACTGCGTGCTTATCAGTCTCGGGGTTAACATTGCAAACTTTATTTGAGACTCTGTTTTTATTCTGTTTTACTTAACAAAGTGCACTAACCAACTCTGAGTTCACCTGCACCATGAGACCAAGACAGGCCGTTGTTGATGGCGGAAGATGGGGTTTCTCTTTGTTTCAGAGTACCTGTGCCATGTGTACGTGAGGAATGATAACCTGGGTGCTGTGGTCATTGCAGATACAGAGTACCCACAGAGAGTTTGTTTTACATTGCTGGAGAAGGTTTGAACAAAAACATATAAATAAAGATGCATCATTTTGCACTTTGATATTAGCTTGTATAAAGAGATGGCTGTCTGTTTTGTTTTTAGGTACTAGAGGAATTCTCCAGACAAGTGGATAGTATAGACTGGCCCTCTGGTAGTCCTGAAACCATAACCTACAAAGCCTTAGATATTCACCTGTCTAAATACCAGGTCAGTGTGTATGTAATATGTTTATCAGAAAATGCATCTGAAGAGAAACCTAATATCCTATAATGATGATGAAACTTTAAACAATATTAGATTTACTTGTGTTTCCTCTTAGATTTATTGAATTCCTTGTGTCATTTGATGCTGTAGTGCTGAGATGTACCCTGGAGTCAGTGCCTATATAGAAGCACAAAGATAAAGTTCTTGAATTTGTTTTTCATAGATCAGAGCTTGAACTTCATGTACCAGATGGCTTGTTTTTTTGTTTGTTTGTTTGTTTGTTTTTTTAATAAAATAGTGTTTGTTGTACTTGTTCTTCCCAGAACCCCAGAGAAGCAGATGCAATGACTAAAGTGCAGGCAGAGCTGGATGAGACAAAGATCATTCTGGTAAAATACCAACAAACACTTCTGAAACAACTTATTCTTATTCACAAGATCTTACCCGAGCCCCACAGCTACCCCTTTAAACCATAACATTCCTCAGGATGGTGTCTGTTACCAGTTAATCCGTGTCATTTATCAGACATCCCGATATTATGGACACTGTCTACGTTATCAAAATTCCACACGTCTGAATTACATTCTGGCTTTTGTCATTTACTTGTCAAGCCATTCTCTTTACACTACACATGACTTAATTAACTCTGCCATGGAGGTTATGTTTTTGGCCGCATTTGTCTGTCTGTCTGCCTACCTAAAAAGTAATTATTTTATTTGCTGGTGATTAGGGTTCAAGATCTTTTTTAATCAGTTGTTAACCCTGTTATAATAGGGAAATATATTAATACTGCAGTCAACTGCCAGAGATTTGCACTCTCATTTGTGCTTTTAATATATTTAACAAATTTTTTGTTTTATGTAGCACAACACCATGGAAAGTCTTTTGGAAAGGGGAGAGAAACTGGATGATCTTGTGGCAAAGTCGGAACACCTGGGAAACCAGTCCAAAGCCTTCTACAAGACTGTGAGTATTGACCATCACCATCATCTTAGCACTGAACTGTAAGGCAGTTGGCCAGTCACTGTTAAGATGCCTGACTGTGTGCATGTGTGTGTCCATGTAAACCTCACAGGCACGGAAACAGAACTCATGCTGTGAAATCATGTGATATCACTGCCTTCTTCTTGTGGACACACGTTTCTCTGCCTTTCTGCTTTTCCTACACCCCCCATTATGCACTGGTCACCAGCTCTCTACACAATGGACAGAACAGATGCCGACTCATAGGGAGTGGGGCTCCAGGATGAGCACATGAGAGGGGTGGGAGGTGACGTACTGTCTTAAGTGTGACCTATCTGGATTTTGACTGATGGGGGTTGAGGGAGTGATGGGATTTAGTTTGGGGGAGAAGTAACATTTGATTTATTACTAACCTTGTCAAAGGGTAACTATCTGTATGGTGTTTTAATACCAGCTGTGTGATGCTGTATACTGGTGATGTTTTACCTTCAAAACATTTAATATTATTTGGATTGAATCAAATCTTTATAGTTTGATCTCAAATCTTTTTCTTTTTTTTACAACAGAGTATTAACTACAGTTGTGCTTTTGCTTCAGTGCAACTCTGACAATCCCACAGTCTTAACTTGAGAACTCATACAGTGTGTCACTGTTATGGTTCAGTTCTTCAACACTCAATTTACTTGCAGACATAACTGTCATGTCCACTGGGTGGCCCTGTTTACTTACCTTAGTGTTCCACTGAGCCTCAATATTGAGGTGCACCTAAACACACCCAAGACAGCAAGTGGCTGCTTGGATACAAGATATCAAAATCTCTCTGAATTTTACATTGATTTTAAAAACATCTTAATTATACTGGATTAGGTTACAGGATTTCTTTGCTTTTCTCTGTTCTGTAGTGGTAAATAAAATCTTAAACATTCCCACTTTTGCTGATTGTGTTATATTGAGTGAAGAAATGTCAAGATGGACGAGATGAGATGTTAAATGTAGATACATGTTTCTCCATATATGCAGCTTTATTGCAGTGTGACTAATGTGTAATTTTCCTGTCCTGTGTAAGAATTGTGTCATCTAATGAGCAGGATAGGACTTGTAAGCTTTTTCTCTGTTGCCCTGCATACCATGCTTGTCACTGTGGAAGCTGCCATACAACACGCACACACAGGTTTATACTGTTTACTGTTGCACTCAGGCCCATCACGGCTAGCCTGCACCTCTCAAAGTTCCCAAAATGGAAATTTTACTGTCATTTTTTGAGACATAGATCTTAAGAACCTGCAATGCGGTTGCACCCTCACTCCTCTGATTATGTACTGTCACTATAAATGGCTAATTTCTTATCACACTCTTATTGAAAGACACTCCACAGCTGACTGATTGTTATTGGGCACTGTTTGCTTTGTGTTGAGAAATTTCTTTCTCCACAAACTGCAGATCATTTTAAATGAAGTCATACCATTGGTTCTGTGTTTTTAGACGATTATCTGCTCTGTTTCCTTTCTGCAGTATGTATTTGATTTGATCTGCAACATTCGCAGGCTGCATTGATGTTGAGTGCTTGTGTGTTTATGTGCGAGTGATCAGAATTTGCTCTTTCTGCTTTTACAGTGTGAACATTTGTGCAATATCTCTGCAAAGTGGTGATGTAGCTGTGTAAAGCAGAGAGAATAAATTGAAATATTTACCATAAAGAACAATAAATTCACCTTTGCATTTGATATAAATTACTAACTCATGCAAGAATTATTTCTGAGCTGTTTATTTGATTTGTCTTTTGATAAATTACAAGTAATGGGAGTAAATCTATATTTAGTTATATTGTAGATGTTTACAGGCAAGGTCTTGCTGAACGGTATGTTATGACAGTCTGCATTAAAAATTTTCAAGTGGATGTGATCTCCAAATTTAATATTTAAAAATACCAATAATCTAATATTTTCTGTCAGTATTAGCTGTCTGTATTTGAAAGAGTTCTGTTAAAACACAGAAAATGAGATCTTATTTAGATAAACAGAAAAATAACTTGTGCTACGTCTTTCTACTTATGGAAATGGAAAACTCTTTCTAAGATGGTAGTGGTGTGTTGACGAACATCCTGTAAAACAATCTTAAGGTTAATCTCTCCCAGAACATTTAATCACCAGCCTTATCTTCTACCTAAATCTTAAATCCAGCTAAAATAGAAGCCAGTTACAATGTTTGCAATGGCTTTTGCACCATGTCACCCACTTGGTTCTAAATGAGTATGAATTATTAAGAAGAAGAAAAAAAGAATCTTATGAGGATCTCTGTATGACATGAGCAAAACTAAGACTAAAAGCTAGTAGTCATAGATGTCCTGAACACAACCTAAGCAGTCCTGGTCAGAACTTATAAAAAAATATTGGGTTTTTCCACCTCAAAATTAATTAATTTATTTTCAATTTAAAAAGTGCGAGTGTGAGACTTTTAACTTGAAATGTCTTACTGTGTTTACTGTAAAAATGTCTACATTTCTTGTTCGGAACTTACAGATAACTTATTTTTTCCAATTCACAGATACAGCGTTGTCGGGGTTTTATTATGAAAACCGGATGTCGATGTCCATACAAATCAGCTTGTGATTCATTGCACTGGTTCGCAGGCTTTTTGTAGTAGAGGGAGAGCGTTAAAATTCACCGTCCGATAGTTTGGCCAAACCAATTTCAGAAAGTTTGACCATTACACGTGTCTCGTTGTCGTCTACGCGGAGAGCGAGTTAAAGCGCTGCTTCAGAGCAGAAGCACGTGAACGCAGCACGGGGGGGGCGCGTGCGTGTGGTTCAGCGCTGCACAGTTGAGGCTGAAGCAGAAGGCGAAGGAGGGAAACGCCGTGAGCCGCGGATGAAGTCCGACAACACGAGCTCAGGAATGTGGACCGAGGTGAAAAACAAGAGCGAAACTCTCAGCAGCAGCAACCGAAACAGCACGAAGGTGAGAATGTGAACATGGAAACACGGGAGTTGTTGTTGTTTTGGGAATTTTACTGTAATGACACTTTACACTCTTGTTGACAGGCAGATATGTACACACAACACCAATTCATTAAGAGTAAGCTACTTCAAGTGTCTTCTGTTTGCTCCCGCATGTTGTTCTAGTGTCATATCTCAGATTTTCCACATTATTGGACTTCTCCTTTTGCTTTCCTCTCCGCTGTGAGCTGCACCATGTTACACATCTGTGCTGCTACTTGTTTTCCTTCTTCGGATTTCTCCTCCGATCCAAAATATAATTATAAATAAATTTAAAGTGTGCTCTTTGGCCTGTAGTACTGCTTTGTTTTATTTTATTTTATTTATTTTTTTGTTCGACCAAATGTTTTGCTGCATTTTCAGATGGTTGACCCAGATCTTCCACGGCGGCTTTTACATGCTGTTGAGCAGAGGAATGGTGAGGACTCAGTTCCCCCGTCTACTTTGAAACATCTAAAACTGTGTGGTTTTAATTTTGTATGTATATTTAATTTATTTGTGTGTGTGTCCACTGATGGTTAAGTGAAACATTACTGATCACACTATGAAAATGTGTCTTTACCTCTTCATAAAAACATCATTTAAGTGTTGACAAAGATTTACAAAGAAAAATAGTAAAACCCCCTCCTATATAACATTATAATACAAAATGGGCTAAATGAGAAGAGATTACAGTATGAGATAAACACACTTAAATACTAATTAGAAGTATGTCAGCTTTGGGTCTCAACATGTCAGTGTTAATCGAAACTATCCATGAATTGCAATTTTTCTGAGCAGTACTAGACAAACGACAAAACTGAACACACTCGCATACATGTACTTATCATAAAGCCGGCTGTAAATAAGCTGAGGAGAGTTGATGATTAAAAGAAGAGCAGGAGAGTGAACCGACACTTGCTGTTTGAAAATCTAAACAGAGTTATACTAACACGAAAAAGTGGCTTCTGTGTACAGGCCTTCAGTGACATAGAGAACTTAAATATATAGAATTAACCACACACTCTTGACTTAGTTTTAACCGACACTACAGTCAATGAGCTCGCTAACATAAAAGCTGTACACAGATGAACATATTCTAGTAGGTTTTATTAATTTTGTTTGTATTTAGTGCAAACAAATTAATTAAATTATTGCATACGTCATTTTATTTATTTTTTTCTAAAATAAACACGTATTACTGAATGGATTAGGTGAATGCTCTACAACCACAGTATTGTCCAGTATGTTAACATTGTTTTAAGTGTTCCTTGTCTTCTTTGTGAAGGTTCAACAACAGCTGTCACTCATCCTTCCAACACAGAGGAGCCTCTAACCCAGAGCAGTGGGATCATCCCAGGTGAGCATCACTTTGACCATAATCTCGTGTCTGCACAGACCCACGAGCCGATTTGTCAGACATACCACCTTGAGTCAACAGCGAACAAAGACCACTTACTTCAGTCGCAATTCACCAATAAAAAGGTATCGCGTTACACCACCAACAGCAAACACAGTTTGAAAACTGTTCATTCCAGCCCAGTTCATGAATTGGAACAAGCAGTGGCGTGCACAGACATTTGGAAGGGCAGGGCCGAAAATTTAAAGGGCACCTATTGCGAAAAATGATCATTGTGTGTAATAAAATAGTCTCCATCATTGATTGAGATTACCTTTGATGAGTCAGATTCAGATTATAATAATCACACCTCTGTAATGTAAACATTTATTTTCATTTGCAGCTTATACCTGACAGAAATCTATAGAAAGGCAGCAAAACAAAACAAAACAAAAATCCATCTCATAATAATAATCTTCAAGAGCAAATTTGATCAATGTTTGATTATTTTAGTGCCGTTTTATGTAACACTACAAAAAAAAACATTCTGCTAATTTATTTAGCGAGCCAAAAATAAATTTGTGGGTCCCAGTCCAGTGTCTGGGAATGACTCAGTTTAAATGTTAGGATGTATTGAAAAGTACATAAACCAGATTGCGTCAGTGCTGACAACTCACTTTCTTCATTTTTGCACGTAATAGCGTTGTGTCACCCTTTGTGTAAAATAAATAAACAAATATAAACTTAGTAGACATGTCAGTCACCTTTGTCTCTCCACCTGCCAAACCTGACCAGGCCACGTAAGTGATAATAAAACACTGTACATGCAGCTTAAATAAACTGGTCACCACACAGACTAAATATTAAAGGACTAGTGTGTAACAGTTTTTGAAATTTATTAGAATATGCAAATATTCTTGGCTCTGGTTTTTCCTCGTATTTAAGCCTCTGACCACTATTTGGCAGCAGGCTTTCAGCCATTTGACTTTTCCCCCTACTTCCACCTCTCTCACTAGACAAAGAAACAAATATTGTTTATGCATAACTAACTAAATACCTTTTGCATTACGTTCCCCGTCAATGTGTGTATGAGAAAATGTGATGACCTCCTTTGAGCCAGTGTTTGATTTGTCAGCTTTGGTCTACATATTCATAAGCAGCAACGACTTTCTCTTGTTGTATCTAAGGGTCTTATTCTAGGGTAATGAAAACCTCTGCAGTTATGGTCATTATAGCACTGATAAAACAGCACTGTATATTGTACATGTAGCATCCCAAGAAGGAAGCTGGTCGGACTGATGTTTCAGGAATTTATTAAATCCATTCACGCCATAATGGATTTAATAAATATGGGTTTAAACAACATCAAACTATGGATGAAACAGTCTCACAATTTAATACAAAATAAACCTCATATATCCACATACACATGCACATATGTCCACATTCAGTTAGGTCATAGGGAAATAAGGCAGGAGTATTCAGTGCATATTTACAAGACAAAAATAGCTGCAGTTTTTGCTGAGGTAAGTGAGTGCATAACAAAATGAGCCGAAAACAAAATAAACCATAAAATATCATTTTAACCTTGTTCACTCTCCAACAGAGGCACTGAATCCACACAGCAAAACGTCTCCTTCACAGTTAACACTGTCCGTGTTACAAACCTTGTGTTAATGTTAGACGCTATACCGGACATTAGCACATTCTGAATAACCTTGACCAGGCATAACAATGGCTCTCGCCATGAACAGAGCAACAGCAGTGAACTTCAGGGACAAACTTGTACAAAAAAAAAAAACAGCATGTTCACAGTACATTTTTCCTTCACTATTTACTGGAATATTTCTCTTCCTTATTACGAAGTGCACACGGAGAAATATTGTTGGTTCGTTCGCGAACGATTCATTCAAAACAAAGGTGAACGATCTGAACTGAGTCACTTACTGAAACGATTTGTTGCAGCGGACGGGCAAAAGTGATTCGGCCACTCACTACAGAGGCAGACACGTGTTGACCGAATCAGTCACTCAGTGAGGGAGTCTCCTCGTGTCCCAGCTAATGCGGTCAGTGACTTAAAGCAAGAACATAAAGACACACAGTCTAGTTCCCTGTTGTTTTAACAGACTCTCTCATTAAACACAAACTTAAACGTTAGGCTGGTCTGTAATAAGAGGACACTGTACATTCATTAAATATCTTAATTTAACTTAACTCAGGCAATTCAGAAACTAATAGATGTAGGAAAGTTATTGTATGTTTCAAGTCAGTAGATAATGTAAGAAGTTGTTAGAGTAACAAACACGGGCAAATGTTTCTGTGATTATTTAATGCAAGAGTGAATTATATTTTAAGTGCAGAACTCTGATCATAGTTTCCATTGCATGATTGTTGAAACCTACAATATGACAAACAGTATCTGAGACGGATCCTCTCGCTGCGAGGAAACAGTACGTGAACAAATTCATCAGCTGATTCGTTCACTTACTGAAAGAGTCAGCAGCACGCACACGCCACGTACCAGTTCTGTGACTGAACTTAAGACCTGAATGAATATATGAGCGGCTTAAACATGTGTTAATCTCCAACATTTATCAAGGGAAAAAATCTTATCTATCTTATTAAATCTTACAGCCCTAATGAAAGCCGGCGACAGTGAACTGGTTCATCAGTTAAGGAGTCAGCCCTCGCCATGTATGTACTGGTAAACTGACTGAACTTAATATGTGCACCCTGAGTGAATCAGTGGCTTAAACTGACAGAATCAGCCTCAGCAAATCCAGAAACAATACTGATTCATGCCAAACTGTAGCTCACTTTAAAACAATCAAAACCCCCGAAAGATGTGTTAAAGTTGACATAGAATGGTCTTTTTTGAACCAAAAATTGAGATTACTGATGTCTACTTAGATAAATTAAATAATATTTATGGTCAAAAACCTCATAGTCTCTTCAGATTAAGCCAGTTTATTGCTGCTCTCCGGCCTCTGAACAGTCACTCTGTTTCTGAGCTAATGCCCGCCCCCCAGAACACTGAGTCTCTTGTGATTGGCCAGCTACCAGCTGACTGACTGCTCTGTGGTGCTTCTTCTTCTTCAGGTTGAATGTTCACACCCATGACCGGGAGTAGCTGTTGCACGGCAAATGTGCTAGTTACGTAACTAAACTTGACTTTTCAAAAACGCTTGCTTGAGCTCAGGTAAACAGAGAAGCCTTTCTTTCTCAGAAGTGGCTGAAGTGTTTATTGTGACACTTAAGTGATGTCTAGGTACGGGAAGGACACGGGGACACACCAAAAAACATCAGGAATTTGATTTTCCAGTGAATGTCCTCTTTAATCTCCAATATTTATTAAGGGAATTCTTAAAATCTTAACATTTAACAGTGGGGTCTGGTGTATTTAGCAAGAGCACTGCCAACAGCTGGTGATAGTGAGATAAATCAGGTCAGTGAGTGAGTCGGACATAGTGTGAACGAATTGGAAAGATTGAGTACACCTAAAAGAACAGTTGTTCCCATCATTATGGAGAAAACCCACAAACAACGTACATAAACATCCCTCTTCTACCCTTTCAAAATATAGTTTTAAATTTCAAAGTCAAATGTCCTCTATGTCTATACATATTAACATTAAACAACAAGCCAATGCAGGAAGGCAAGTATATTAAAATATGTGCAATGCTGTCAATAAAAATGTACAAATGAATAAACAAATGAATAAACTATATCATACAGTGTAACATTTCCAAAGAACTGAAAAGACCAGAGTTTGTTTTGGTCTTTAATTCTGCAGGCAGTGAAGATGGATATGAAAATGAGGAGTACAAATATACAAATGAGCATGCACATAAATCACACAAAGAAGATGATTCACTTAGTTGAAAGCCTTTTCTTTTTCTACAAAACTCCCTGCTGAAGATAAGATCTAAAAAGCTGAATCACCATTACCATTGCTTTTATTAGGGCATGTGTATGTTTGTATTACGTTTATTTGAACATGTAAAAAAAAAAAAAACGACGACATGTTTTTTTGTTTTGTTTGCTTTTAGGTCTTATTGCAGCTACAGTGTTCATCGCCTTTTTACTTGCTCTTTATGCCGTCCTCTGGAAGTGCATGGTGTCACCACCACAACGGTAAAGATGAGGCAGATTTTACTGGAGCTTCAGTTTTGTGTTTTGTCCACTCAACACTAACAATCTTGTAAACTATCACTCGTTCACCGGCCTTCAGTTCTAGCGTCCAACGTCCGAACTTTGTAAAGCAGCATATGAAAGCATATGTCACTTTGGTCCCAACTCATGTTAAAATGCTCTTCATTTACTGTAGCTGTCATGGAAAAACATTCATTTGTGTTTCCCTTTCAGAAAGCACAGCAAGGTGAGGGTGAGAGTACAGCAGAAGAGCTGTGTGTGAAGACTGGCTTCCAGGCTGCAAACTGTTTGTTTTGTTTGGGACGAGAATTGGTACAGACTCAAACCTGAGAGCAGACTTTGCTCCCGAGCAACCGAGTGACAATAGACCACTGAAGACTGTCCAAATGGAACCAAACATCATACTACAAAAAACAATTGGCTTCACTGAGTGAACGCAACACTACTGTTGTTGTAGCAGGTCAGTTTGTGCTGCTTTTTCCCCTCTTGTTTTCTTTCAACTCTGCACTACTGAGGAACACGGTCACCTAGGCCACATCTCACTCTTGTGACCAATACACTCTCTCTGCATTTTGACAGAGTATTATTGTTGTAAATAAACCAAATAGCGTTAGATCATTCATTTCTTAATATGTGTGGAGTTCAGGCCCAGTCATCTCCACTTTGGTCTTAAGACAGTATTTACTGTGGAAATAGGATTTTTTTTCTTTTCAGCTTTGATTGCATATTTGTCCTTTGTGTCTTTATTGAATCCACAATGTTTTTTTAATTTACTCAGGGTGTTGGAACTGTTGTATTTTACAATAAAATGTAGTTTGACTTTTTTAATTCTAGTGCATGTCACTATATAAACAACAAGGACACAACCCAATCTCTAAATGTCACAGCCACAGGTTTAAGGTCTGACATGTTTGCAGGACCAGTTCTGCAACTTAAAAAAAAAAGAAAAAAAAGAAAAAAGAACTGGAGCAACAAATGAAGTATTGAGTGAATGTGGTTTGGTGGAATCTGGAATAGTGTTGGATGTAAATTATGTAGAATTACTGACTGACAACCGCTTCAAAACATATGGTTGAGATACTAAATAATAACAATGCAAGCATGTCTTGTGAATATTCTAAAGTTTAAGATGGGGTGTAGGTACGAGAAAGAAAAAGCGTCTCACGTCATGTCCACTTCTGCTGCTGAAAGCTTCATCAGAAATCTGAGGCTGTGGTGGACACAGGCTAAACAAACCTGGAATAACACAACCTGGTTTGCAAAATCAGGAAAATCGGCGAGATTCTGCTTCAAGCTAACCTGAATTTCTGCCTGGAGACAAACCGAGATCATGTTTACAGACAGCTGTGTTATTCCTGGACAAAAGCGGAAACACAGCAGTTACAGGTATAAGTGACAGATTTCCTGCTGTGAACCAGTTAAGGGCGTTTTCTTCGCGAGGGCGACTGTGTGAGAAAAATTCCCTCCACTTACTTCCTCAAATGCATTTGATATTATTATAGATTATTTTGGATTGAAGGTTTCTCAGCCTATGTTCTCCATTAGATTAATATGGTCATTCATTTTTAATATTTGCTCATGATCGAAACATGAGCAAATATTACTTTACAGTATAATTCAACACAGCTGTCGGTTTTCATCCCCAGACAAGGTGGACATCGCTGTCATTCTCTGCTTTCTCTTTCCACCTGATGTGTTTAGTGCCTTACCATTGTTATCATTTGCATCCTGTAGATTAAAATAATCTCCAGTTGATGCAGAATTAAACTACACTTCTTTGATTTCCTCTTAAGTACTCATGTATGCATTCATTTAACATGAAATAGCAGCATAATTTCTGGACTATTGAGTTAAACAAAACAAAAATAACAATTTGCTGTGTTACCATTAGCCTTAGAGCAAAGGTTTTCCAATCCTATCAAACCAAAATTTGATATGCTAATTCAAATTATAGACCATTAAAAAAAAAAAGCACCTATGTATAGAATCTAAAATGGAGTATCATTGGAGACATAACCATAAGTAGCTGTACATGAATTCTTCTGACAATCAGAAAGGTCAAAGCTTGGTTTGACGTCACTGGGTGTCATTTCTTCTTGTGTCTTCTTGGTGGAATCCTGCACCACTGGGTGAAGGTAACTCTTGTTTATCAGGCAGATTATTTGCTGAGGGGCTGCTCCTTCACCAGTTGGCGTGACTGAGAGTGGGCAGCAGTCTTGGACTGGCACACTGGGTGGAGCAGAGGGCTGTGAACTAGGATTAGGTGTGTTTATAAAAGGAGGATGTGTGGACGTTTCGTCCAGAGGATGGTGAGAATTTAGGATTTCAATTTCACAGCTGGTGCACTCCTCCATCTTGTCGGAGTGCACCCTCTCACCAGCCTATACAAACAAGTAAAGTGAATTTTATTTATGGAGGATTATATTTAAAAAAAAAGGGTGCAACCTTTAAGGTTGTTTTGTTTTTCGGTTGTTTGTCCATACCTGTTGCAGGAAGCTGATTAACTCTGATGTTTTGATGTTCATACCAGCAGGATAAACAAATATCTCTTTCAATCTTCTTTTCAACCTGAAGGTGAAACAAAACAACAATGAAATAAGATAGATGTGAGAGGCATCTTCTGCATGATATATAGATTAAAATATTAAGTAGCTCACAGCTTTCTTTGAGACCACAGTAAAATGGTGCAGCCGAGTGGAAACAAGGTGAAAATCAGTATCTTGGCCAGTTGAGTAGAGTCTGTGAAAGGAAACGAAGCATGAGCAATCTACTAGGCTTTATTAAGCTCAGTTAAGATCCATTGTGAGGGGAGTGTAATAAATAAAGAGAGTAATTGTTGAATTGAGTATGATTTAAGTGGATGTGTACTGGAGCTCACAGTTGGTTCTGGTTCTGATGGTGATGCTGACTTGTTGTCCAGGCCCTTCCTTAGTGAGAGCACTCACGGACAAAGTGTATTCATGGCTGTGCTTCAAACGCTCTATGGTCACAGCTTTCCTTCGAGGGTCGGCCACTGATATGTTGAACCCATCTACTGTCAAAATACAGGAAAGTGATATTATATGAACGCCTTGATTTATGGTGTGGACCAGCAGTGTTTATCTTTGATCACTTCAGTGACCAAAGACATTATAACATGTGATTGTTTAGAGAAGCCATTCATTTCCACAGTGGTCATATTTCATTTATGTACTGAAAAAAGATCAAGCTCAACATTACTGGGTCAAGTCAGTCTTTATTTAAAACCCACATTGTGGCAACACAGTGTGCTTTACCATGAAACCTAATTTTAAAGTGCTGTGCATACAAACAAAGGTACAAAAACACATACATACCTGTATATGAGGTTTTTGCAAGTGCAAAATCTCACAGCATACACTGAACACACACACACACACACACATACCGAGCTTGATTGGTATGTGTGGGTTTAGTGAATGGTGTCTTTTTAACTTGCTTTTAAATGTTTTCACAATGTGAACATCTACTTGGAACACAGAAAGCTGCCTCCCCCCACTTTGGAGTTGACATGAGGAGTGGCTAAAAGGATCTGAGAGTTGTAGCTGGTTTGTATCTGATGAACATGTCTTTGATACACTAAGGTACTAGGCCGCTGAAAGTTTTAACCGGCAGGATTTTAAGTTCAATCCTGGTTCTCAGTGGGAGCCAGCGCAAAGATTAACACTGTAAGCTTTCCTCTGCACCCACCTGCAGTATGACCTGGCAGCATATTAGATCCCACTTCCTCTACAGCAACCAGGTAACCAGTGATAAATGCCACATGGGACGGATCATCCTCATTGTAACGCCATTCCAATGTCACAGATGAGGATGTAGTCTGAACAGGTTCGACCAGACTTGGGAATGGTACTCCTCCTGTGGGGAAAATTCGGTGCTTTTTGGATGCGGTGCCACATTGTAGTGAGACAATAAATGAGTTTGATGCACAAACATATATATCAGAGTTAAAAACCAACTTGAAATAAAACATTGAGTGGCGGCTGTTTTGCGTCGAAAGCCTCCATTTGATAGGGAGAGAACTGCTGCTGTGCTGTTTTTTCAAGCTGTGAAGCTGCTGTTGTAAATCAATCAGCACCTTCTTGTCTCTACATCTTCCTCTCTGCATACATATTTTTCTAACAGGAAAGAAAAGGTCTTGTGTAGAGATGATATCGGGAGGATGTCTTCACCATAAGTCACAGATGAAGACATCCTATGTCACAAGTTTAGCTTCCACACCTTATGATGAAATGTTTCATTTTTAAACGATGTGCTCATTACCTCGCTGTGTTTCACCATGTTGACAAAAACACCAGCTCTATAACCCTTCCTGAATTTCGTGGGAAAAAGGTAGTTACGTATTACAAGAACATTCACATTAGTCAGCATCAACACTTACCAAGCTCTTGTGAGTATCCAGTCTGTATCTCCAGCAGTCGGTGTCCAGTTTCTGTGCATCCATAGATATGGAAGGTATACCTGCAACCTGGTTTGAAATATCCTGACAAGATAAAGGTCTTTGACAATCAGTGCCAGAATTTGAATTGTATATGATGAACTTATACGACAGGAAAACAGGAAAACAATAACAAAATTACCAGCAGGGAGGAATAATGTGTTGCTTCCATTTGGGATTCTTTCCCATTGCAGAGAGCAAGGTACCACATTTCCCAGGATGCACCACTCCACTGTATAGCCACAAGTCGCTTCATCCCACTCGGACCAGGACAGATTGAATCCACCGGCTGAGCTGCCGCTCAACCGCTTCTCCTCAGGAAGGGTTTCTAGACAAAAACATTAATTCATTCATTTATTTATTGTCTACCACTTTATCCTGCACATGAGGTTTGTGGGGCCGCTGGTGCTATAGCTGACATGTGTAAAAGATGGGGTCACACCCTAGACAGGTCACCAGTCCACTGCAGGGCCAACATAGAGACAAACAACCATTCACTCTCACATTCACACCTGTGGTCAATGTACTTAACCTTTCTGGATATGTGGGAGGAAACTGTTGAACCCAGGGAAAACCCATGCACACACACGCACTCAACACAGAAAGGCCCGGGCCGAGACCCAACCAGCAACCCTCTTACTGTAAGGCAATAGTGCTACCCACATGCGGCACTGTGTGACCCATTCACTTAAAACACTAAATAAACGATTATGTCAAACTTCACTGAATTAAGAACTAAATATCTGTATCAATTTAAATTCTGTAATTAGCCAAGTACAGAAGACTGCAAGCCACCAGCTGTGGATCAGTGACAGAGTGGGTCGTCTTCCAATAGGATTCGATCCCAGTTCCACCAGTGTACATGCGGATTTGTCCCTGGCAAAAGATTCTTAACTCCAAGTTGCTCCTGTGTTGGCAGCATATGAAGGGTATTTTAGATGCAGATACAGTCTATGTGCTGTATGAATGTGTGTAACTTCATGGATACAAAAAGGATGAATAGCTGTAGAGTAAAGCACGTTGGATGGTCATCAATAAACGAAAGGTGGTACATAAATACAGATCAATTTCCATTTGGAATGACACCATGATCTTAAGCCTCCCAATGAAGGTGATGGCACTGCTTTGCTACCAAACACATAATTCTCCCTTTGCTTGGGAGGCCCCAACATTTCTTGAAAAACTGGAAGAAGTAAAGACAAAGAAAATGGGAAAAATGGGAGAATCTCAACTGACTTCATATTTTGCCCACCTCTGTCATCCAACTTTGGGATGGTGATATGAGCCGGGATGGAGGAGCCATTGTGGATATCAGCCCTAACAGTGAAATCATACTGTTGTGGACCAATGGAAACCTCCGCCTGTGTCTGTTCACCATCCATCCACTCTGTCCTGCTCTTGCCCTCCACCCACCATTGTACTGAGTAAGCGTTGGCAGTCACGGTGGTTGCTGAGCCGGATACATCCTGAGAACAGAGGTGTCAATAAAACCTAAAGCTTTGCTTATACAGATACTGTATATTCCCCATATTAAATCAAACAAACAAAGTACCTGTGCCAAAATGACACAAACGAGCTCAGAGTCTCACCATTTTCCACAGTAGAGTAACTTGACGAGTGTGGGGATCAGACATGTGCTTTATTTTCCTCCATAAGTTTAAGGTCACCAGTGGATCTGCATATGAACTTTAATTGTTTAATACATCACAGGCATCAGCAGATCTGTACAACTACCAGTATGCTGGTACAGCAGGAAGCTACAGTTTGGCTTTGAACCAGTGTTGTGATATCAGGGCTTTCCTTTCTAGGCCCAGCTATTTTTGACTGCTGTAAATATGGTATAAGGAAATTAAATTTGAGTAACGTTGTCATCGTCGGATATCATATAAGCAAAAATGCTCACAAATAAAGGTAGGTTTTTTTTTGCCTGATCGAGTCTTGCCCTGATGTAGGAGATTTTTGGTCTTGACCTCATTGAACGAGGGACTTTTCCCACACCATGAGCATGTAATGTAAATGTTTCATTACTCACATGTTGTAAAGGATAGTGGCTGTGTCCACTCTCCCCAAAGCCTTCCATTTGCAGAGCAGCGCACCCTGCTAGAGTAGCGAGTGTTGGGGAGCAGATGTTCCACTTTGACTTTGCAGGGTCCATTTATGCTACTGCAGTTCAGCTTTGGTAAACAAACAAACAAACAAACAAAAAATGCACTGAAGCTTCCACTTCTATGGCATCAATCTTTTAGTGAAAGCTATAGTGTGTAACTGTTAAATACAAACATTCATTTGTCACATTCAAACTATTGTCAAATGAGTTCACACAACACAACACTTTTTTTCTGTATAGTGGAATTTAGATCTCGTGTCACCCAGTGACATTACTGCACTGCACACAGGAGCAAAGTAGGTGATTTATTTCATGTCAACATAAAGGAGGAGGCAGCAACATTAATATTGTGCTGTCCTTCAGCAGCTTGATGGGATAAATACTTCTTGCACCTCCCCAGCCCTGCGGTGCTGCTGTATACACACATCAGTCAGACACAGTCTGATAGTCTTGCATGACAATGCCTGTTTTCAGATGCAGCGCGCTGCAGAAAAATAACGGTACATTCTTTCTTCTAAGATGGTGATGGCATAACATTGACAACTGCAGCTTTGAAATGGATCGACCTCACCTCTGTGGTGCCTTTTGTGTCGACAGTAAGCTGACAAAAGAGTTTCATTTGAGTCAAGTTCCCTTGTACGATCCATGACACGGTGGAGTCTGTGACCCCTGGACTCGCACTGTCCCACTCTGCAACAGGAAACACTAACAGCCACACAGACAGAAAATCCACATGCTTGATGAAAGTTCATTTTCAAGTGATTATGCAGGGAACATTCCAGAAATGTTCAATTGTATCAATTTTGAGTGACATATTCATGTGAGGGTATTACATTGATGGTACCCAATAGTAATAGTAATCACTAATCTTTATTTCCCAGCTTCCCTGAACCCTCTCTACCATCACTCCTTCACTAATTCAAGATACTAGACAAAATAATAAATGTACCAAATGTGTTTTGGATAAAATCTGAAAAAAAAAAAAAGAAACCACACTGTGCTACTGTACTCCTACAATAAAACTCTTAACCATTCAAGCATATTATGGACATAGGAGGTGCATTGCAAAAGACACTTCCAATTGCTGCAATGGACACACTCTTGCTGTGAAACACTGATAGTAAGATTTCCGGAGCAAAGAGGAAAAGAGGCATAGGAGCCTCACTGTAGCTGAGAATACAGGAAATAGTGCTTATCATCTGATCATTAAAGGTGCACATGAGAAACAGACATGTTTCCTGTGCGTTTGGTTCGCCTTTACTCACAAACAGTACACTGACAAGCAACAGGAAACAAAGAGTCACAGACATAAAATCCACATGCTTGATAAAAGTTCATTTTCAAGTGATTATGCAGGGAACATTCCAGAAACGCGATGACTACACTGGGATTTATTTCAATAAATGGTGATAATAACCAAGGATATATCTTTGAGTATGTTATATGGCTGTATACACCTTTAGGGCTTCAAAAAAACACAAGTGAAAGTGTATGATGTTTGAATAAAGTCTGACCTCTGTCAGAGATATTGAAGCTGTAGCTTTCTGCCTCCTCGCCCAGCTTGTCCTTCACTACCACAGTGATGTTGTATTCATCCAGCTGTGGTATTGATGGGAAAGTACAAGATGATGTCTGGCATTTGATGGGAGCCAGGTCTACATTGCTGTGTTTTCCCCAACACAGAAAAGAAGAAATTATACATCTGCTGATCTCCAGGGTTAATGTCAAAGTTACCAAGCAAAGCTGTGCAAGGATTTGTCTGTTTTTTTTCAAATGATATAGGACATAAATTTCAACTGTATAAATGTGTATTGGAGCATCGTTTTGCTGTGTGTTTGTTGACATGTGTGCTTACTCTATATGAAGGGTGTATGTTTGGTTGTTACGATCACTCGGGTGCCGTTTTCTGCCTGGATCCCAGGTACAGGTAACAGTTGTCATATATAATGTTGCACAGCTGAGGTTTCTGGGCTTCTGCGGAGGAACTATATATATATACATAACAGTATGGTAATAGTATAGAAATAGGTTTTAGTAATATTATGGCAATACCATCTTTTTTCTATAGCAATCATCAAGTAATAGTTTAGTAATTATACTAGAAAATATGTGTGGGGCATAAGGGAGGATGGTTTTCATATTTATAACATAGCAATTATCAATTTTGATTGACATATTTATGTGAAGGTATTACACTGATGGTACCGATTTTTTTTTTTTATTACCAAGCTATTACCTGGATATCAGTAATCTAGTTTCTTCTTAATACCACACTGTTATTATTGTTATCACTAAGGTGGAAGTTGCATGACAAATAAGGTGGCATTACCATAATATCACCTCTCATAAAACAACAACAACAACAACAATAATAATATGACATGTTGTTTCAGTACTGTAATGTAAAATGCTACCCAATAAAATAATGTCAACATCAATGTCATACTCACAACTGACAAAGTTCCAGACAGACCTTCTGTTGCCTGTTGAATCACTGCAACTGAGTTTTACAGCTTTAAAGATTTTTGTTGGGTATTGCAGGTTCTCTACGGTAATGGCCTTGACTCTGGTTCCGAGGCTGATCAGAGGGTATTGCTGGTTACTGAGGGTAATGTCGGTGATGTTGACGCTCTCTGAGGGAACACAGCAGAATGTGGCATTGCTGCCCTCTCTCAGCATCCGCCCGGATGGAAACATCTCAGTTTCCTTTACCTTTCTACCTGCAGGTCACAGAGTCGTTACAGTCACAGTTTTATTTCCAAACTTCCCTGAACCCTCTCCACCATCACTCCTTCACTAATTCAAGATACTAGACAAAATAACAAATGTACCAAATGTGTTTTGGATAAAATCTGAAAAAAAACCCACACTGTGCTACTGTACTCCTACAATAAAACTCTTAACCATTCAAGCATATTATGGACATAGGAGGTGCATTGAAAAAGACACTTCCAATTGCTGCAATGGACACACTCTTGCTGTGAAACACTGATAGTAAGATTTCCGGAGCAAAGAGGAAAAAAAGGCATAGGAGCCTCACTGTAGCCGAGAAAACAGGAAATAGTGCTTATCATCTGATCATTAAAGGTGCACATGAGAAACAGACATGTTTCCTGTGTCTTTGGTTCGCCTTTACTCACATACAGTACACTGACAATGAAGGGTGAGAATGGCTTCATCTCACCAGTGTTAGTTCTCCATACACTCCAGGGACTTGGGACCGACTGGTTGTAGAAATATCGTACCCTGACAAAGTGATCCACACACTCCAGAGGCAGATCTGAGGTCCAGGTCCATTCATATTTATGTGAACCGACAGAGCGTGCACTGACATTTTTCTAGATAAACAAAGACAAGTAAAAAAGTATTGCAATCAATGCATTTTCATTGGTGTTTATCAATGATATCATCACAGTAATCCTAATAAAAGAGGAGGATAGTCAGTACTATCAAATGACAGGGATGAAACCATGCAGAGGCTTTAAACAGCAAGACTACCAAGGGAAACTAATTACTCACATTGTAAATAATGATGTGCTTGTTAGTGCGACTGATCTGGATCTCATTGATGTCACCCGCTGAGCTACTGTAGTTCACCAGCCAGCTCACCACGAGGCTCTGCTTGTCACTGACAGGCTCCAGATGAGTGATTGTTGGCCTTGGTGGCTGCCAAACTGAAATAGGCAAACAATGCAACACAATGGGGGTGAAGAGAAAATATTTAAAGAAGCTTACAGCAGGAATTTAGAGAATTTAAATGATTCAAACTCACCAATGTCTGAGCAGCATCCTCTGTGATCCTCAGAAAACAGATACAAGCAGAAAAGATAGATTAAAGATATTGTAAAACTTTTCATTCTTCAAGTAGAGAATGTATGAAAGTATAAGTGGAGTGAAACACCGTCCACCACTGCCCACACCAACTAAAAAACTCACAAATTACTGGTTATTGGCAGCCCGCCTACAATTGCAGCTAAGAATATTACGTAATGTTTTTTTCACTGGAAACACCACAATGGAGTGAAAACATTAGACACACACCCTGATGTTTCCCACAACAGTTTTATATACAGCACAGTTATAATATGGTGTATCATACTTTTGATTACAAAGATTACAAGAGCACACACATCAAACACAACTAGTGTTGAAAGTGAACGAAGCAATTTACATACAATAAATTATCAGAAAAAGCAGGTGGACAGAACAAAATACAGCCATTCTTTACAGAAAGCAATTACAGCACCAGAAAGCAAGATTTTGCAAGATTTTTGGCACTTCTGTGGAAAAAAATTCCCCTTCCACACTAGGATGGAAGGGGAACTTGCATAGGTAGCTTGTCCATAACACTATACATATATTTATTATTTATACAATTATGTCATGTATATTATTTATATACATATATAAATAATATATTCAGATGCTTACAATCCCTAATAAATATCATTGAACATGGAAAAAATAATAGCACTCTCATTTGGCTTCTCAAATATTTTCTATTTTCTTGTAAGTGCTTAGGGGAAATTAATAATCCAGATTTCCTAACACTTTCAAACCCAGTGTTTGTAGAACAAAGGTTCCTCACCTGTCAAACAAATCAAAGTAAAAACACAGCAAATACAAATATAAATGCTCATTTGCAAAGACCCTCTTTGCAAAAAGGCACAATGGTTTGATCACG
Source organism: Brachirus orientalis (assembly GCA_016785285.1). Lineage (NCBI taxonomy): Eukaryota > Metazoa > Chordata > Actinopteri > Pleuronectiformes > Soleidae > Brachirus > Brachirus orientalis. Next base: position 1,273,123 of record JAFBJR010000190.1, read on the forward strand.
CAGGGAAGAGAATGATTAATGGCTAATTAAGGCACATAAAGTATGTTTCCTTAAACTTCCTCCTTACAATTGTTCCCTTATGCGATTATACAGAACTTACATCCATCACATTTAAATGGATACAAAAGCACAGACACATACTAAAAACAACAGATATATATTAATGTTGGTCCAGTTACACGTCAGGCAGCTTGTGTTGTTCATTTCTCACATGATTCTCAGAGATAAACAACATTCTCCTCGCCTCCTTCCTCCCTGTTCTGTCCTTCAAGTGAGAGGTAAGCCTGCGGATGAAGGAGGGGGGTGAGAGAGGGTGAGGTGGAGGAGTAGTCCTCGCAAAGTCCACGACCCGTGACCTCAAACCTCCAGGGACTTTGGGATCGTTTGTCCATTGGTGGACTGAAACCTGCTGGAAGAAGAAGAAAATGACAGGAGTCAACAGTCATATTTTGGAAAGTCAAAGGAGTAACTTACAGAGGCATTATGTAAGATTATTCATGCATTAATCATTTATAATGCCAATGAATGAACAGATCTTAAAGTGCAGCCTGTTGCCTTCAATGGCCCTGTAGAATAACTTACAGAGTAAGTATTTGAATAGGATCAGATATTTTGCTAAGAACAAAGGGATGAGACATGATGCACATTCCCATGTGCCTCAGAGTACACATCAGTGGCTTACTTCCACCCACTGTGAGTAGTGAGTTGCACAAGAATCGCTGTAGTTTGCGTAGGAACACGACCAGCTCTCAGCACAACACAAACTCCAACAGAAACCCCAGAGAAACTTAGAAAGCATTTTATCAAAAGCAGCCCATCTGGACAAAACAGGAATGTTGCCATATTGGCTGGAGCCAAGGAGGCATAAACCCCCACATGTGTATACATAGAGATGAAGCTGCAGCTTAGCTACAGCCACACATGTCACTAGGAACTACTGTTTTTTTTTTGGAAATTAATTTTAGCCCCTTTAAAATGTTCTTTTTTGATGTGAGGCACTAGATCACAAACACTGTAAGGTCTGTAAGGTCAGTCTTGTATGATTTCATGTACAGTAAATAGTCTTACTCTTATTTGTCCTCTGTGGCTGTGCCATGCTGTTGAACGGGTGGACCGGGTCATGCAGAGACTGAGGACAGCTGTGGTTTTTGCCAAATTTTGGGTACGTCAGACAGTCAGGGGGCTGTTTGCCGTGTGCTTGACTCAACAGTGTGTTGAGGCTGTTGTAGAGGCTCGCGTTGATTTCAAGGTTAGCGGTGTAGCTGGAGCTGTGCACAGAGTCGCCGTGGTTCTTTCTCGATGTGGAGAGCAGACGCTGGTGTTGGTTGTTGTTGACGGGCTGGTTTTGCTGCAGCGAGGTGAACAGGGCCGCTTCATTTTTGTACACTGATGAACAACCGTCCAGACTGCCCGAGCGGCTGTGGCTGGACACCTGGGACATTGAAAATCAGAGGTGGGACATGATTTGCTCAGCAGTGGTCAGTGTTTTGTTTCCACCTCCCTGCCTGTTCTCCTAAACTCCCTCATACCTTGTAACCATCCAGTGGTATTGTAACAGGCAAGCTGCTCTGACGGTTGTGTCTCCAGCTCTGGAGAAGTCTCTGATGCGCTTCAATCTTCTCCTTCTCCCTCTCCACACTCCTCTGTCCCTCCCTCAGTCTGTCCAGATTCTGCTTATACTCCAGCAGCTGGGCTTCCAGCTCCTCACGCTCGCAGCGCAGACGCTCAGCCTCAAGGAGGCACTGCTGCTCTCGCTGCTCCAGTACACTCTCCTGCTCACTCTACAAACAGGACATGAGCACATCAGAGAAAGAAATCAGCATTTACAAGTCTAAAAGCTTTAAATTGCTCTATTCCAAACTTTAAACCAATGTTCCATTGAATGTGAGAGGCTCGCCTGCTGTTTCTCTTTGGCCAGACACTCTTTGTCCCAGCGCTGCTGCTCCTGTTTCAGCTTCGTACTGAGTTTCTGCACATCATCCGCTTCTTCTTTCTTCCGGTCCATGCCCTTTTTTTCAGCTTCCTCCTTCCTCTTATCAATGCTCCTCTGCTTCTCCTGCTCCTGGATTAAAAAGAGAAAATGGATGTATCTATTTTGATAGTATTCAACAATAAAAAAAAGAATTACAGTCTAAGTTCCTCAGACTACACGCTGGTGTGGATCTTTATGTGGTAAAATATTTCTTTTAACAAGCAAATAATGTGGCTGTACCAGACTGTTTTGGAGGCATGCGAGGGTTCGTAGAGGTGGTCTTTCTCCGTCCTGCAGAAGGAGTTTATGGACTTCGTACCAGCTGTCCTGGAGGGTTACAGCAGCCTGCAACAAGGAAACACCTGCTCACTCTCATCTCAGTTACATTAACATGAAAGCTGTCATGTTAAGTTTGTAACTTTTCAAATTTGAATCCACATCTATTAATGGTTTCATAGATATAGCTCTTTACAGATTCTTCATATTAGAGCGTTTTCTTAAAAAATGAATAAAATATCAAATTCTCTTTTCTCAGCTTAACTAAACAGTAAAAACAGTAAAATCATATAAAATAAATTTGACACAATTTGCATTGCCTTTAACTTTAATAAATGCGTTTTTTTTAAAGAAATACTTGGTATAATATTAGACTTTTGGTTTTCCAATGGATTTTTGTATTGAATCTTTACAAAGAGCCAGTTTTACAGAAGGAGCAAAAATACAACAGTGCAAAATCAAGAAATTTATTACAGTATTTCAATGAGCCTATTGAAGCAAACACAATAAATGCAACCAAACGATTTCATTTTCATTAACTGTAAAAGATTCAATTTTGGCACTATGTAGGCAGGTTTCTTATCCTTTATTTGCCATGTTTGACCTCTAAAAATTCATGTCATCATCCCTCACCAATGACAAAAAAAAATTAGTTTTTTTTAATTCAGTCAACTCATTCAGGTAGCCACAAATGGTGAGACATTTTTTTACCTGAAGACTATAGAGAAGCTGAGTGAGGCTCTGGACGCTCTCTGCCACCTACAGAAAAATATCTTATTATTTCCAGTCAAACAGTTAAAGCTCTAGTGTGTCACTTTTCAGTGTAAACAAATATCTGTTATATTTTAACCACTGTCAAATGAATTTCCACAATGCTGATTAAGTCTGTCAGGGTCAGTTCCACATGACCTTGGGTTTCTTATTATAGCAGTATTTTGTTTCCATGTCTGTGGTGACCCTCAAGTGAAATGTTGGCAAACTTTAGGTTTAGGAATTATCCACAGTTTTCTGAAAAACGAGTGAGGTAAAATTGATTCAGAAAACCCTACAGGTGAGGTCTGGAGTAATATATTATATTTTATTTCTAATGAGGAACTACAGAAGTCGTACCTTTAACAGAATCCCTTTGTTGTCTGCTCTTCGCAGCTCAATAGCAGAGCCCCACAACGCGCTGTCCAAACCGGTCAACTCTGTGTCTGATCCAAGAGAAGTAGAGCTCACGCTGTGTGTGCTGAGATAATCTGCTGTAGGAACACGGCATGGAGAGTCTTTATATTACGCAGCGTAGTTCTCACACACATTAGGGGCAAACACTGAAAATGACATTCAGAAGTACAGCATATACTGTATCTGTGGCTCACGTTCAGACGGAGACTCCTGGATGCTGCTGCCATGACTGTTGTAGCTGCAGCACTCTGGTCCTCGCACAGGAGAGTCCTGACCCTGTACAGCACTAGCAGATGCCTGAAGGATGGAGATCAGGTTCTCTGCTGTAGAAGTGAAATTATAATATACAAGTTAAAATGCAATATCACTGGAAAAAATCTTTCCAAAAACCTTTTCCAAATTGCAACAACATGCAACACATCTTTAAATTTAAAGTTGTTTCCCTCAATACTGTGAACAGACTGTAGTTTTTATATTGATATCTACGAATTTAAGTCATTTTAAAATAAAACAATGGAAAAGCATTGATGAGCTTTGATTAGCAGCTCATCAATGTCCACACTGTCAGAGCACGCTGCAGCAGATCTACCTCTTTCACTTTGATATGCAGATCAATAGGTCTGCATATCCTCACAGTTTTTGCCTGATAAGAGCTCAGTTGGAAATTAGACTGAGCTGTGCAAGGAATAATATTTTTCCCCAAACACCACTAAAGGGGAAAGTGATCCATCTCCAGAAGACATTTTGAACCTGTTACAGCCAGAATTATCAAACTTATTAAATTCTCTAATTTAATTAGGTTGCTTCATTTGGTGTCCAACGAAGCAAAATCCAGTTACTATTTATTCACATAAAAAGAGTGATAATGCTTTTACTGATCAAAGTCTTGCTGGGAGATGTCAATACTACTTTATATGACCTGCACATTACAAAATAGCATCAATGTAGGAGAACCATGGTTAAAGACTAGTGGCTTATGATAATTTAATCTAACTTTAATCAAAATCAAAATTAGAGTGTTTAAAAAAAATCCTATTTCACATATTGTGTGGAGATGAAACTCTGTTGACACTGTAGCCACAGAGCAGCACCCTCACCTTCTCTGAGAGCAGCTGTGATAAGAGAGGATGCCTGTTGTGGCGTCTCACTGTCTGCATCTGGTTGTACCAGTAGATGGCGATGTGGCACAGGCTCTGGTGAGTGGAGGGTTAACTCTGTGAGCTCAGCATACAAATGAAGCTTCTCCTCCAGGCTGCTGCAAATATGCTGATCCTGACCCAGCAGTGTCTCTACACAAGACATACAGTCCAGAGTTTTGTTGTTTATGGATTATAATCATGAAATCATTCTTTAAATTGATACACACAGGTAATTTTTAAAAGTTGCTATATGTAAAAATGTACTGTATTTAGTACGGATATGTCATCAGAGATTAAGGAAACATTAATCGAAACAATGGCTTCACTGATAACAATGATGCAGCCAGTATATCCACAATTTAAAGTTTCATTTGCTGCCAGCAAACCCCATTCATGTTTCGGCTACACTGGCTGGTAATGCTACATAATCTTTACCAAATCTAAAAGTAACGACTAGAGAAAAAGAAAAACGAGAGTCTGCAGTGGAGATGTGTTCAAATACTGACATCTGAAAGCAGGTTATCCACATGCTTATGTGGATAGTTTTTTTAATAAAATATAGGAAATAAAACAGAAAAGGTCAGCCAAGGTTATTGCGCACTCATTCTCTTCCTCTGTTGCACACTTTGGAAGTGGATGTTTAATGTATATATAATAATTTTACAGACCACTATTATTGACTTGCTGTCTCCTCTTATCATGTGATAATCCTCAGCTGTGGCTCACAACAAACACACTTTCACATTTAATCTCAGCCTGTTGCAGACACATAAAAAATTAACCATATAGGTTTAATGTTTATAAAAATAAAAAATGATGTATGTCTATATGCGTGAACATATCCAAAGATTGGGTATGAGTGCAGCTCTATGACTCTGTGTTCCAGAACCACACTCTGCTATGTTTTCACCTGGGATTACAGTGACATGTTATTTGTTAAATACTTAAGGTTGCATTGTACATGTTTTACACACGTTACATTTAAAACAATCATTATTAATATTTTATTTACCCTGGAACTTGGTGATCTTCTGAACCTTGGCCTCTCCAGCTCGCCTGACTTCCTCTGACTCAACACTTCGTTCTTCCTCCTCTTCTTCCTCAGGACAACTGCCAGATAGACCAGTGGGTCAGATAATGAGTAACACACATTATACGCACTGACTCCCAACAAGACTTAATTTGGCACACAAGTGCGCACACACCTCTCTACAGCTTGACGTATGTGTTTCATCCATGCATTCCTCTCCTCTTTGGTGGTCGTATGAACTTCATACATCTCTGGTCCAACTGAGGAGGCGGAGATAAGGAACATCCCTCTCTCCTCATTGGCAACTTCTCTAACAATGAGCTTCTGCAAGGGGATCACAGGTGGCTTCTGGTCCTGAAAATGTGCATAGAGCAAATTAAAAAGTGGGCTAAATGTCATAAGGAATGGAGAGACATGGATTGAAATCATGATGCGAGTGTGTGATTTTTTAAGTGAATTGGAGCTTACAACAGCAGCAAATATGAAGCGCTGGTCTTTCTCTTGTAGGAAAACCAGTACGTCTGTGAGCAGGAGGGCCAGAGTATCTAAAACCAGAAGTAGGAATAAATGAACATTGATCATTTCAAAACAAATAAAAACCCTTATTGGTAATGATGACATCATACACACCTTTTAGACGCCCTGTGGCAGTCTTCCAGTAGACTAGACCTTTATACTGCAGATCCCTGTGTGAGCTGTCCAGGTTCTGTTTCCGAAAGACCTTGCCATTCTTCAGCTTGGCAAAGCTCTTGTTCTCCAGTCGGGCCAGCACTTCCTGCAGTTCCTGACACCTCACATACTTACTCACACTCAGGTCCACTGCAGCAATGACGTCACGGATCTGAGACAGGGCACTTGACAAGTCAGAGTGTTCTTGACTTCCCTCTGTCAAGAGAAAAAGTTAACATACTTGTTAAAAAAAAAAAAAAAAAAAAAAATTGTGCTAGAAATGACAATTGGGTGAAAGGCGGGTTTAACCCTGGACAGGTCACCAGTCCATCGCAGGGCCACATAGAGACAGACAACCATCCACTCTCACAGTCTCACCTATGGGCAATTTAGAGTGTCTACTTGGTCTAATCCTCAAATCTGCAGAAGGAAACAAGAACCCAGAGAAAACCCATGCATGCACAGGGAAAACATGCAAACACATGCCCTTGTTCCGGCTGGGTTGTGATCCCAGATGTTCTTGCTGCAAAGGCAAGAATATAATACTTATCTACATGAGAATTTTTAAAAATTATTATCTTTTGTGTGATCACTATTAGAAGTTTTCCCTGTAGTTGCATGGTAGTAATAGTAAGAGTGGTACAAGTGGTACAAGTAATAGAAGTTTTATGATATGTACAGTATTAGTAAATTATCATAATGGGTAATGTTGAAAGTTTTAGACCCATATTTAGCTCCGCAAAAACTCAGTTTAACTGCATTGAATGAGTAAAAATCTTAAGGGTTGCTGATGTTTACAATTTTGTGTAGGACGTGACCTACCTTGAGTGTACTGTAATATCCTCTCCAGCAGCACTGGATACTTGGTGATGCGCTGAGTCACCAGTAGAATAAATTCTGGCACTCCTCGCCGACGGACCAGAGAGTTGTTACTCTGTTGCTGTGAATGAAGGTAAAAATCAAAACACTTAGTCAAGACATTTTACTGTAAAAACCTGTTTTTTTAGTTGTCAGGTAGCTTACTCTGACAAAGTTTTGTAGTTTCTTGTTCTGTTGCTGCAGCTCTTTGAAGACATTGACAGCCTCAGTGTGGTGACTGCAGAACTCGCCATAAACCTCCTTCATCTTTTCAGCATTTTCATCTGAAAACTGAGAGAGAGTGGCCCAGATGCTGAGTGCACATGTACTGTAATGTATCAATGTTTTTATGTACATGGATAAATCTTCACCAACCTGCTGAAGCAGTATATCTCCAATTTGGTGGATGAGATAATTTTGCGGGTTGTCAGGTTGGGTTGTGGCCTGTCGACGTTCCTGTAGCGCTCCAAAGAGGTTCCTGTGGAAGAGCAGTAAGGGATCCAAACATGGAAAGATCCGGGCTACGCAGTCCATGTCCAGCTGAAGCTCCTCCAGCATTCCTCTCCTGAACACTTCTGACATGACTGTCAGGGTTTGGATGTGGTGTAGCTCTGTCTGCATCAATTCTGTAGGACGCCATTGAAAGTGGATTATGATTCACGGAGGCATCTTGTGAAATTGTTAACAAGTGTAGATGACATGTTTATTTATAGAACCCACTGGACAGCTAGCCTGTTTGATTAACTATAAGCACTTAACATAATTTCATACAAACAAACACATGGAGAGACTAAACATCTTAAAGAGGTAAGCTTCAACAGCTGCTTTTGGTCTCAATAAGAACATTCTGCATGGCTGTTATAAGGCTTTCCGATCAGTTAGATTGTAAAACAGAAAAGTAAGTCTTTGTTTCAATGAAAATAAGGTCTGCTTCACAATTACAGATGCAGTAAAAGCTTATATAAAAACAAAACAAAATAACTGTTGATGGAAGTAGCAAAGGTTTTTTTGGACAAAACACATCAAGTTGTTGACGAAAAGACGGAAGACACAATCTCACCATAGATGACATCCTGTCGTTTGATGGTGTGCCTATCGTGTTGTCTACAGAACTCTGGACTTACTGCCAGACTCCACGACTCTGCATCAAGCCCCAGCAAGTCACCTGACAAGTCGCTCAGCAGAGGAGCTTCAACAGCATCTGTGAAAACAACAGCCAAAGGGATGAACTGATATGATACTTAAATCCAATATGATCCCAAAACGCATAACTAAAATATTGCTTAAAGGCACAGACTGTAAAAATGTACATAAAAAAGCTACAAAAACATTCACAACTGAATTGTTCCATACAACAACTGTACTATATTGGCATCAGCAGGTAGACAAGACTATTGAGACTTTGAATCACAGTTGTTTCTACAGTAATTCTCAATGTGGTGACTGAGACATGTGATTCCTTGTATTCGCTCTCACTTACCCTGTGTAGTGATTGGTGCGTCAGTGGCTGGGGGAGTCGTTGTGACCGGTGTTCCCTCATCAGACAAACTGTTGATGTAAACTGAAGCAGTGGACTCCCCGTCCATTCCTGCTGAATCACTCAGCCGTCTGCAGCCACACAAATAAAGTTCATTTTGTACAAAGATTTTCCTTATTTTGATTTTCTTACAAAGATTCCAAATAATCATAGGTTGAAGACTGAAAAAATCTTGTTTATAGAAGTAATCAGGTTCAAAACATGTCATACAAAAGAGCATTATTTTAATACCTGCTGTCTATAGAGATCGAGAGGCTTTTTGTGAGGGGAGTGACCATTTCTCTTTTCTCTCTGGTCATCAGTGGCAGTGAAGAGGACGAAGAGGAGGAGACAACAGAGGCTGGAGAGTTTTCCTTTACTGGGTCTAAATAGGAGATCAGGAGAAGTGAGAAGGATCAGTAACACTTTGGATGCATTCCCCTTCAACAAAACAAAAACTTTAATACAACTTTGTGTTTTCATGTTTTGTCTGCATCTATGTAAGGGACTACATAGATGCAACAGTAACTGGCTTCTACAACAGCATGTGTTATTTTTCATTGTTTATCTGGGCTTTTGATATGCTTCACATGATGTGATGATAAATAGAGATTGATATACTGTGTAGAGGTATGATGGCTGATTGGGTTTGACCTTTGCCAGACACCAACACGGTGAAGACAGTGCTTCACATTGAGAAATTACATGATTCTACCAATGACCTAGAAACTCTCATCCCTATTACTAACACACAAACACAAAAGTACACACAATCCAGGGCAGATCCCCCACTGAGAAAGATTAAAATTTAACTTTTTTTTTTAACCTCAGAAAAAAACCAAAGGGAGGCAGGGAATGAAAGTGGAGGGTAAGGAGAAATGGTTTACTAATACATGACATGAAAAATGGGGGAGGACAGGTGAAAACCACATGAATCATAGACCAGAGGATGGGAGGACGTGGCAAAGGTGGTGGGGGAGGGGACAGGTTGTAATTTCTCACTCACTCTGTGGGAGAGACAAGGTCTTGCTTTTCACTAGAAGTGCATTCCTCTCCTGCGGCTTCTGTGGAAAGACATAATCATATTAACAACAGATGGAAATCACAGTTTCTGTCGTAAACATCAACTTGTTGTGGTTGTATAACACAGGAGTCAATTTATGTCAAGCTAAAACATTAGAGACCCCCTTCCACACACTCAATACCCTTTTCGTGTTGTTCATCACATTCCAGGAGTTCCTTTGTCTGTACCCATGTCCTCTCAGCCTGCCGCGACTTTAGTGACTGATTCGTATATATTGTTTTTGGCATCAAGCCTTTAGTCTGCGCAACAGAGTGTGAGAGGGAACACAAGGGGAGAGACCGAAGCAACAACGTGCAGCAAAAGCCAGATTTGAACTTGGAATGGCGCCATGCAGCACACGTCTCACACCACTGGACATGGTCAGTGGACACTTCACAGCTTTCTTAAAGAAGGATTGTGACAACCAAGTGACGATATGTGAACTTCCTCTTGTGCTAACATTGAGTGAAAAGTTAAATGAAAAGAAGCATCTGCCATAGCCTAGTGACAAAATTATAGTAAAGGGTTTTTATCTTAGACAGTGTTAATACTGTAGTTTAAGGCAATATGTGGAAAAACATTTTCATTTTCACACCAAAATAGCAATCAGAAACAATGCAATAACAAAATCACAAAGGTATTGCTACTTAGAACATAGCTTGCTCTATATTCTATGCCAATTTAAAAAAAGCATAGGACATAGATGTTAGAACAATTTGATATCATTAAGTTTTCATCCTTGCATTACAGGATAGTGGTTAATATTCTGATGGTTTCTTGTGTGGTGACGCTCCATCTTTGTTTTCAGTCTATTACACCAATATTGCACAGAAGCTTAAATTAGAATTATATTACAATTCAAATCACAATCACAGTACATGTCATTAAAAAAAACCATTCAGCTCCATCACGAAGCATAGCAAAAGCAGAATCCACCCTCACCATGGTACAAAATATATAAAAATCAATTGATTAATGTGAGCCCGGATAACATCTAGACCACTGCAGAGCCTGGTTTAGGTTTTGTAATTCCAATAATGCTCAATGCTACATCCTTCATTTCCTTTAATGACTCTGGTAGCATATTTTATTTGATAATTTCTGTGACAATTTTGCAGTCTCCAGGATCAACCAAGGATTTCCAAGTCTATGTTGTAAGTAATTTTCTCAAACTAGACATGTCCTCCAGACGCACGGAAAGAACTCACTGAGGAAGAGAAACCTTGAAATAAAGTATATAGATTACTTTAACCTTTATTTGCAACTAAAAATTATGGTTGCTTTTTAGTTTTGAGATAAAAAAAAGTACATGTGATGATGGTGGTTACCTTTACACAGGCTGCAACAGACTCTCTGCAGCTTTTGTGGACATTCAGGAAACAACCTGCAGACAAAGGCACATATCATTTAAAAGATAATAAATGTAAGTGTCCAGATGTGTTTCTGCTGTGTGTGTTCTGCTCCTCAAGGCCGATGGTGACTGTGGCAGGAGGGAGGAAGGAAACTGACTTCTTCCCATGAGCACATCATCAAGGCAACACGAGCAAAGAGATTTACACTAGTGCTAAACACTTCAGCCACCACAAGACATCAAATAACAAAAACACTGACAATATAAAACTTACTGGAGCACTGCAACAGCTCCTTCCCAGAAACAGACTTATCACAGGCCACACAGAGAGCAGGAGCAGATGGAGACACAGGAATGAACTGGTGTCCACTAGCAGCTCCTGATTTGTCCTTTCCCTCTTTCACCTCCTTCCCCTTCACCTGAAATACAAGTCATAAATATTCCTAATTTACTCATTCAGCTGACATTTACTGCACTTGGTGCCAAAATATCGTGTCAAAGACAAATTAAAATAACATAACTCTGAGCAGCAGGCAGAGAGAGGCATGTGGTGGTCACCTTCTTGCTGAAACCCACCTGTTAAAGTTGTGTTAGCTGAGATAAAGAGGCCTCTGAATGAGCTTTTCTATTTACTTTTTTTGGGTCCAAGGGGACAGCTGCCATTGTGGAGCTTTATCACAATTGTATTTTTGTGTCTGCCATACTACAATATTTATTGACAATAGACTTGACAAGGAAGTACAAGAGAGTGTGTTTGTTTTTTTTGACTGCTTGTGTACATTGTGTGTCTCTTAGGTGGGAACACGTTCTCGAGCACATGCACATGTTTATAAAGTCTACTACGGAATGTGTTTTGGTTCTTCATGCTGTGTGGAGGGGTCTATGTATTATGTAAGAGGATATTTTCCTCTGTATCCCGTTGCTAAGACCTGTCGAGAGAGAATTTTCTCTCTTGTCAAATAAAGGCACAGTGAACATACAATGGCTCCCTAGCACAGGAATTCTGACCTGGCTTGTCTGAAAAGTGATAAACCTTTTACTGCTCTACTTTGAAAGAGTCTGACTTTTACTCCTAAACTTCAAATAAAGGTTTTTCAATAGTCTTTTGATTGTGTGATAGTCTTTCAGTCCTACAGTATTCTTATCTTTAATCACAAAAACGGTTTCAGAGGCTTTTCAGACTCTTACTCAGCTATTTATAGACTTAGATGTTTTGTTAGAATACACAACCCAGATAATGTCATTTTATTTTCTGATAACAATCAACAAGCTGGATATTAGCTGACACCAAAGTACAGCTCATAAATCGGTACATTCATGTTGGTAAAATGTCATCTCTCCACTAAAGTTCAGCCTACACCAGCACCTCACCTTAGTCTTGTTACGGGTGCTGGACATCCTGCTCTTTAGGAAGCTGAAGGTTCGGCTGACTTTGTACTTCTCTGACTCCACCTTGGATGGGATAATGTATTTATCCCACTCCTCATCCTCGATCCTGTTTCAATGGTGAACATATAGTCAATGGTCATGTTTCACACCTCTGCACATTATTTTGGCTTATAGAACACTGCAGATTTTTTAAACTCAACATGCATACATGTTATAAAGCAAATACTTATTTTGGTGTCTTTTAATACACTAGGAGTTGAATAATCAGGTTTTACGTGCTTTTTCATGCTGGAATGAAAGAATGTCCAGACAGTCTTCCAGCCCCCCTGCTCTACAGACTATTACTCTTAACAACATGCTTGGCATGCTTGGAAGTCACTATGGCCTCTAGTGGATACTATTTATAGTATGACCTTGACAAGATGCAATTAATAATGCGTCAGGTGTCTGTAGCTTGTTACATTAGACATTCTCGGTGTGAGGCAGCAACACAGAAGATAAAGAAACATGACATGCAACATCACAACCAACCTTTATTGTAATATTAAATGTGTTAATATTTATTTCTGAAGATTGACAGTATATCCACATGGTTACGGGGTGAGTTGGAGAATGTTTTTTTGATGGGGTTAGAATGAGTGAAGCCACGCATGCATGGCTGTGAGGTTGTTTTGGTGAAAACATACTCTTTGAGGAACTCTGTGAGGGTGAGGTGTTGGAGTGAAGCGCTGCTCTCCTCCTCTGCGGACTGGGCCCGCTTACGGAAACCCAAAACCCTGCATGGATATAACACACCTCAGACCAGGTTTTTGAGTTTCCACTCATGAGACACAAAACGTGTGTGTGTGTGTGTGTGTGCCATCTATGATTAAGTCTACGAACATCTTCTAGGCCTGGTTAAGTATGTATGGAAAAGCAAGATGACAACAGGTTTTACATGTGCATATTTACAAATGCACCTACTATTATACATTTTGTTTTAGTGAAAGATATAAAATTTACATTTTGTGAACAAATGGATGGATCGAAATATTGCGAGGGACCAAAATGCTCAGTCAGTCTGATATTACATTAAAGTACTAACAACAATCAATTCATCCAGTACTATAAACTTGATTTGAAATTTGAAGTGTTTCTACAGTTAGCAGTGCATAGTTATTAGCAAACAAAAAGCATTAGCACATGGTAAATGTATGAAGCTGTGAGATGAAGTAACAAAAACATGAATATGTATTATGGTAGATGTGGAAGAAAACAAACTTATAAAATAAAATTTGTGACATGGAAGGATGGTGAGTCAGTACACGTGTTAAAATCTATCAAGTACAGTATATACAATGTGAGTATCATCCATGTGATTTAGAAAAGAGTAGGATGATTCTGAGGTTTTAAGTCCATGAAAACCCTGAGTTTGGCTGTTTACTCTGGGTTATTTTTGAGGTTGCAATCAAAGCACATTCCTGCCGTGGCCTATGTCACATCCTGCACATTCAGACCCCAAACACACATTTAACACTAGAGATGCACATACAAAACATAAACGAAGACCAAACTGAGCCAACCTCTAACCACTCATTAACACTGATACCTAAAACGGGACAGGAACTGAGCAAGACCCTGCACAGTCCAGTTGGAGTTGCCTGAACTCATGGAATTTCACACTGGTTTTACCTCTTTTCTCTTTGCGTCTCTGTCTGGATGAATGCTCTCTGCTCTGTAATGTTGAGAGGCAAGGACAAGAAAATTAGTCCAGCCAAGACATTTCAAGACATTATTACAATAAGATGAAGACAATATTACAAAGTTAATCAGCTGAGAAGGTCAAAAGCCATAATTCCAAATCAAATTGCATTAGATGCAAATACATGAATCCTTCAAGCAGTCAGTATCCAGCAAGCCCCGACAGAGAAAGAATAAACACAGCAAACAAGTTCTGCCTTGAAAATCCAGATGACAGTAAACATGGAAAAAATAAAAACCAAGAGTGAAACAAAACTTGGACCTAAGTGGAAGCGAAAAGAAACCTCAGAGTAGAAACAACCACTCCTACAGATAATCAGAATTATGTGGAGAACATTTTTCCAAAGCCTTGGGATACAAAAATCTTACAGATTCAGACCTTTATTTGTGAGTCATTTTAGAGATGGGATTTTTGTGTGTGTGTGTGTGTGTGTTTTTATTATTAAGATGTCTTAGCATCAAACTTTGGAAAGAGTAGGTTTTTAATTAACCAACAATTCCAAAGAATATGGAATATGTTCTTTACTGAGACAGAGGTTTAGTCAGTGTACATTGTAAAAGTCACAGTCACCAACCAAAACTAAGAGTTGCACAATTATGACAAGAAAGATTGCTTTGTACAAGATTGTGTCAAAGCCCCAAACTTTGTGACTATTTATTTGATTGCTCTTGAAAAATATAGAGAATATATTAAATATAGGCTGAAATAAATTCAAATGAGAGGTCTGAAACATGTCTGGTATTTTTAAACATGTACCAAATGAGCCTTTTAATTGTGCAGCTCTTGATAATTAGAAGAGTGTCGCATAGTTTGTCCCCAGAAAGAGGCAAAAGACACAGAGAAGTATATTCCACTAAACAACCAGCATTGTTCTTGTACTTACTAACTTGGTTGAGACGAGTAAGGGATTTAGAGAGAAATAAAGCCTGAAGTAGAGAACGACTGCCACTGCTGAACGCACCATCTATATGGGACAAAGCAGGGCCTAAATGCTGTTCATTCACTCACAAGTGGTGTTGTTAGTTAACATACACTACCGTTCAAAAATTTAGAGTCACTTAGAAATTTCCTTATTTTTGAAGGAAAAGCACTGTTTTTCAATGAAGATAACAATAAACTAATCAGAAATACACTCTATACATTGTTAATGTGGTAAATGACTATTCTAGCAGCAAACGTCTGGTTTTTAATGCAATATCTACATAGGTGTATAGAGGCCCATTTCTAGAAACCATCACTCCAGTGTTCTAATGGTACATTGTGTTTGCTAATTGCATTAGAAGGCTAATGGATGATTAGAAAACCCTTGTGCAATTATGTTAGCACAGCTGAAAACAGTTTAGCTGGTTAGAGAATCTATATAACTGACCTTCCTTTGAGCTAGTTGAGTATCTGGAGCATCATATTTGTGGGTTCCATCTAACCTTGTCAGTGTCTTGACTATATTTTCTATTCATTTTGCAGCTCATTTGATAAATAAAAGTGTGAGTTTTCATGGAAAACACAAAATTGTCTGGTTGATCCCAAACTTTTGAATGGTAGTGTACAACTACAATATTTAGACTAAAGAAGTTGAGTTAATTTATGACACCTGTCTAGTCTCCCCCCTCTATAGACATATAGCATATGTGTCCATTCAGCTGGCTCCTGAGAACAGAAAGGTCACAGATGAAAAGGGTCAAAGTTCACTCACCTTCTGCTGGGTCAGTGATGGCTGCGTCTCGGTTTAGCAGTGGCCTAGATAGCTTTGCTTTGGGGGAAGAGTAGGAGTAGGAACGAAGACGGACTTCGGCCTCCTCTGGGTTCTAGATGAGCAGATGGATCAGACGGAGCAGTAAGCACATGTTTACAGGGTCAGTTGTTTAAAAACTGGCAGGCAGAACTAACGTCTGACCTTTCATTAATATGACACAACTGTTGATGGTCTTGGTTCATCAGCTGATTTATGACAGTATAACAGACTGTGTCTCTTTTTGTTTTTGGTGTTTTATTGTGACCGACTGTAACGCATTTTTATATTATTGCTGCAAAAATAGTCTGCTAATATAAAACTAAAAAGTTAAATTAATCGAATGGAAGTATGATACACAGATGACCCGTGTAGTTTGATGCTATCTGCTATTCTGTTGATTAATTTTTCAATTAAATGTTTATTAAAATGGTCTATAAAATAACCAAGACAGCTGTTAAATAAGTGGATCCGTGTTTCCCAAATGTTCTCAAATTGAGTAAGTTGTTCTGTCTACAAACCAAAGATATTTACTGTGTGATTATTGTAATGAGGAGCAAAGAAACCACATCATTTAAGAAGCTGAAATGACAGAACTTGTTTTTGTTAGTCTTCAAATGGGTAGATTATGCACTAATAGTAGTTAGTCATTTACACTACCAGTCAAAAGTTTGGACACACCTTTTCATTTAATGGTTTTTCTTTATTTTCATGACTATTTACATTGTAGATTCTCAATGAAGCCATCAAAACTATGAATAAACACATATGGAGTTATGTAGAAAACAAAAAAGAATGAAATAACTCTAAATATGTTTCATATTTTAGATTCCTCAAAGTACCCACCCAATCTTTGCTTTGTTGACAGCGCTACACTCTCAGTGAGCTTCATGATGTAGGCACCTGAAAAGGGTTCCACTTCAGGTGTGCCTTGTCAGGGTTCATTTGTAGAATTTCTTGCCTTATTAATGAGGTTGGGAACATCAGTTGTGTTGTGCAGAAGTCAGGTTAGTACACAGCTGACAGCACTGCAAAAATCAAACTCATGGTTTGAGTTTGGTTTTTCCCATGAGGACTGCCCCAGGAAAGGAAGACCAAGAGTCACCTCTGCTGCTGAGGATAAGTTCATCCGAATCACCAGCCTCAGAAATCGCAAGGTAACAGCACCTCAGATTAGAGCCCAGATAAATGCCACACAGAGTACTAGTAGCAGACAAATTTCTACATCAACTGTTCAGATTAGACTGTGGTAATCAGGCATTTATGGTCAAATAGCTGCTAAGAAACCACTATTGAAGAAAAGCAACAAGCAGAAGAGATTTATTTGTGCCAGAAAGCACAAGGAATGGACATTAGACCAGTGGAAATCTGTGCTTTGGTCTGATGAGTCCAAATTTGAGATCTTCGGTTTCACGCACCGTGTCAGAAAAGGTAAACGGATGGTCTCTACATGCATGGCCCCCACCATGAAGCATGGAGGAGGAGGTGTGATGGTATGGGTTGCTTTACTGTTGACACTGTTGGAGATTTATTCAAAATTGAAGGCACACTGAACCAGCATGGCTATCACAACATCCTGCAGCGACATGCCATCCCATCCGGTCTATGTTTAGTTGGACCATCATTTATTTTTCAACAGGACAATGACCCCAAACACATCTTCAGGCTGTGTAAGGGCTATTTGACCAAGAAGGAGAGTCACCTGACCACAGTCACCTGACCTAAACCCAATTGAGATGGTTTGGGATGAGATGGACCAACAAGTGCTCAGCTTCTCTGGGAACTCCTTCAAGACTGTTGGAAAACCATTTCAGGTGACTATCTCATGAAGCTCATCGAGAGAATGCCAAGAGTGTTCAAAGCAGTAATCAAAGCTAAGGGTGGCTATTTTGAAGAATCTAAAATATAAAACAGTTATTTCACACTTTTTTGTTTACTACATAATTTCATATGTGTTCATTCATAGTTGTGATGCCTTCAGTGAGAATCTACAATGTATTTTCATGTCATGAAAATAAAGAAAAAAACATTAAATGTGAAGGTGAGTCCAAACTTTTGATTGTTAGTGTATATAGCAAGTGGTTACTAACCAATTACTGGAATGTCAACAGTTTAAAGTAAAACTGAACTCTGTAGTATCACCCTTTACTAATCCATGGTTTACAGAAGTAATTTTCTATCAAGATGGAAAAATTATATTTTTCTTATTTTATTATTAATATTATTTTACTTATACTTATTGTTAACATTAAATCAGTGAAAGTACTTTCTCTTTCTCAGGCTGCATGTTGTTTTAAATATGCGAACATTTAATAAAACATTTGTAAAGATGGCGTACCTTGGTGGACGTCTGTGTGCTGTTGGACTGCACGAAGTTGAAGTCTGGAGATCCGTTGAAAGAATCCCTCTCCTCTCCTGAGCTGGATCGCAGGAATGACTGCTGCTTTAAAGAGGAGCAAGGGTAGGAATGTCCCAGTATGTCCTCTTCCCCACTGTCACACTCCAAACTAGGACTATGTATAGAAATATGCACATACACACACAAACACATGCTTATGTTATGATCCTGCAGTGTCAATATTCAGCAATGGCTGTCTATAATTTTCTATTTTATTTTTTTATGTTTCTAACTCAACATAATCAAATGTTGTGGTATCATACATAGCATGAATGAATTAATTAATTATTTGAACTGTTAAGATTTATTTAATTAAATTTGGTTTAATTCTGTTTTTATTCTTTAATCAGAAAGTCAATGACTTCAACTGGTCCACAACACAGTTGGAGAAGCAGCAGCGTAAAACATTGAGTCTGTGTGCAGGACGAAATTAACCATTTAGCTTAGATGACTGAAGATGATCCATAAAAACAACTAACAATTATCGATACATTTAAGCTCAATAATCAGGCTGCGTAGCCTCCTAGTCACCGTACTGCATGTCCCAACACAGAAAATCCTGCAGCTCTGAGGAAATTGGAAGGAATGTTCAGCAAATGCAAAACAAACAGCTCAATAATGTCCAGACTTCCTGCCATTTTCCGCACCTACACTGACAACAATCACTGTATGAGAACATCAAAAAGCGCTTATGCTAACATTCCAAACATCTGATACTTGGCTGTCTCAGTATGATTAAGTAACTGAACTCTTTTGTTATAACACTGAGATCTTTTTTTTTTATTTTCATAATTAGATCGAGGAATAAAGTTAGCGCTGATGCAGTGTTTTCCCTTTAGAATAAATAACTAAATCAGTTGTGAGGTGTTAATGTTGAAGGTCCCTTAAATACATTGAATGGTTCAACACTATATAATAATAAAAGCTAATGTGATTTTTTTTAGTCAAGAACCAACAGGAATAACATCTTACCTCAGGCCCCGACTTGCCTCTGTCAAGCTGCATCCTCTGCACTTTAAGGTGGGAGAAGCTGGCAAGCACGACTGTTTCTGACGCTTATGTGCTCCTTCAAACAAACGAAAGGCAGAAGCCAGGGGGGAGGAAGGAAAAGACGGGGAGGAAGCAAAGGGAGAAGGGGGAGACATACGACTGGACGGCTCCCGATGGTTCTCCTGAATGAGGCGTTGGATTCCCCTCTCTTCATTATGGGGTGAGGATGGGTGCCGGTGCTGGGAACAGTTTCCTGAGTCTGGGGGAGTCATGGAGAAGGAGTCCCAGCACTGGCTGTCAACATTGGGCCCCAGGCTCACCTCCCCCTCCCCTGGAGAGCGGTATCTCATGTCTACTTCCTCCATCTGTAACAGAAATGTGAGAAAATTGTGGCAAAAGAAGAAACTATTCCACAGAACAATTTGGATTACAGGTTTATTTCTGACTTCACTTAACAGTTCTTCTGATGTACAATGTGTATCCTTTATTTAAACAGCAAATAAAAAGCCCCAATCTAAGCCCAACTCACCTGGTCTACCGGCATGGCATTGGCATACACTCTGTCTTTTCCGTGTATCATCGCTGTCAGTCTGGCAGCTGCAGCCAGAGTTGGGGATGAGGCCTGGCTTTCTCTTATGGACTGGCTTTTCTCTATAGAGAGGGAGGGAGCCACAGAGATGAAGAGGGAGAGGGGGAGGGGGAGGGAGAGAGAGAGAGAGAGAGAGAGAGAGAGAGAGAGAGAGAGAGAGAGAGAGAGAGAGAATTTTTCAATATTACATTTGGTTTCCAAAGCGACACAAAATAACTCCTCACAAACACAGGAAGTGACATAGATATCCTGGGCAGTTGCATGTCATTGTTCTGAACCAAGAGCCTCTGTATGAGTGTGTCTTTCTGAAAGGCTCCTTACACACATACACACAGCTTTCCATGACTTCAGAGGACACTGCATTGACTTACATTCATTTCCTGGAGACTCTAACCTTAACCATAATTAAGTCCCCATAATGTGACTGTGTGAAGAGAGTTAGGTGCGCACAAAATAAGGAATACCAGGTACACACACACATACGTATGGGTGTGCATGGACTTGTGAGTTGGCATCTGTAGGCAGGTTCTTTCTCCCACCCTGCCTTTGATACACTGGGTGAGTGGAAATAACTCCTGGTGAGCACACGGTAGCATTGACTTAAAGTCTTTCAGCACAGTAAGGTCACTGTGAGCTGTAGCCAGTTTTTTTGCTGTTAAACAGAAGAAAACACTCCTTCTCCCAAAAACACACACAGCTCCCTCTGGGCAGTTGCTGTGCACAGCTTCTCCACAACACACGTTCTTAGGGAGTTTTCAAGCCAAACATTTTTAACCACAGCCCCACTACAACAAACCTTTGATGAGACATTCATGCAGCACAGTGATGTATTGTTGAAGCTTATTTGTACAGAGACCTAATAAAATAAAGAGTGACTCAAACTGTAGTGGTAACGTGTGCAAAAGCAACTTGTACAGAAACAGAAATACACTGAACAAAAACATAAATTGGATATTAAAAGAACAGAATTAATCACAACACTGGAATTTACCTTCATTCTGGCAAAATTCATTAACATTGCTTAAACAAAAAAAAAAAAAAATATATATATATATATATATATATATATAGAAAGAAAGATTGAAAGATGGATGATCAAAAGCTGAAGAACAGCAATGAAAAGAGTCTGGGATTGTTCTCTTTGTCATCTACAACATGTACAAAACGGGCCGTTTTGTACATGTTGGCTTTGTACCGTTAAATAAAGTGTCATAAATGACACTTTTAGCATTTATATTTCAGTGACAGGGAGGAAAGCTCCAACAAATGATATGGTCCAAGCCCTAAACGTGCTCAGAAGACTACTTAATTGACTGCTGTTTCTAAGGCTGTAACTCAAAGGCGAAGCATGCTTTCCGACAACCAGTGTATGATCAAAACCTTAGCTTTTAAGTCAGGTGAAGTGCCACATGTACCATAGTTTCCACTGGGTGCAAAGAGAACATAGCAATGTAGTCTAACTTTATCCAATCTCAGAATCAGTGTGTTCTGTCCCCACACTGTGTAAACTTATTTGTGAAAACCTCAACCAATCATAACCAACGATATCTTCTGGCAGTTTTGGCACTCTCAGTTTTAATAATAATTAACAATAACTTGGAAATGCAAGCAATGGAAATGTTTAGGTTATACAAAATTCAACTAAACCTGGCCAGACATTAAAGCTATTGACCATAAAATCTACAAAAAGCGAGCCATCCTAACTCATCCAACCGATGGTTGACAAAATTATGTCCCTAAAACCCTGGAAGTTGTGGCCTGTATTAGAGCTGGGAATTAATGCTGCATTTTCTCTGCCAGTTGTCTTTGACTCACTCACTTACCTCTGGTTATCTTTAATGTCTTCTCTGCTTTAGTAGTTTTTGCCTCTCTGGCCTTTATGGTAGTGTTGGTAAGGTACGCAGCAGGTGGGCCAGTAACTTAGTAAAAGCTCGCTCAATTATTCCATGCACTCTGAACAAAATGGCTGCGTTTGTTACAGTATTGCCAAGCATAGAAACACTACCTTTTTGAATCTATTATCATATATTATATGATAACATCAGGATTTCAACAAATAAAATAGAAAGTATTCCAAAGATTAATTATGGTGCCTGAATTTCGTGGCACTAAATTACAAGGGTCTAAATTAAAAGTTTACAGATTGTGGGTGAACTTTAAAGTTTACCGGTTGTGACTATGTTATGCATTACAGGTGCAACACTGAATAAGAGAT
Source organism: Brachirus orientalis (assembly GCA_016785285.1). Lineage (NCBI taxonomy): Eukaryota > Metazoa > Chordata > Actinopteri > Pleuronectiformes > Soleidae > Brachirus > Brachirus orientalis. The sequence goes on from JAFBJR010000190.1 coordinate 1,295,215, forward strand.
TCACATTCTACTTATACCTAAAAAAAGAAATAAAGAAATTCAAACCACATAAGCAACCAGCAGTATCGATAAAGCCTTATTAGCCAAGTTTCTTGTTATTTTCAAAAACAAATGTTTGACACAAACATTTTAACACATTTTTAAATCTAGACTTAACAGTCGTTTATAGAAACAAATATTTCCGAAGCAACAGACTCTACGAAGTAAGAGGAGTCTAGCATCTGCAGCAGAAAATAAATCAGACCAACAATTGGCTGTGCTTCCTGTAGGCGGTGAATCCAATAAATCTGAGAGGCAACGTGGAGTCAAGCAGACATTGATGAGGACACCAGATGATGCCTGTTCCATCCACATCAAATGAAACAGGAACAGACTCAAGTTTAACCACTGCAGGATATACAGAGACCACTCCACAGCAACAATGTGCCTCCAAAAGTATGTTATCTCCAAAAACTAGGCTGACAGTACAACTGGTTCTTCTGCTATGAAAAAAAACTTAGACCTTCTGAATCTAACTGAAAACATTATACAGTGTGTGAAGTTGAATCCTTATCCATTATACCTGCTGAAGTCACATTAGACCTTCTTCTACATATGGCAGGATTAGTTTAAGTATAACATCAAATCCAGGGAGTGGGTCAGGTACTGGATGTGGGTCAAACTACTGTTTGAAAGCAGATATTGTTTCATATAAACCTACTTCAAGAACCTGACACACAGACCCAATATTTGAAGTTCTGTGCTAGATCCAAAGCCACAGCCGGTCACAACAGGCCTGATCATTCATACACCTCTGACCCATAAATGCCACTTCACTGAGCTTTACCGTCAGGCACTGTGATCTGTGTTTAACATTAGTGAACATGGGGAATAACAAAGAAGCAGAGTGTTCATGTTACTTCTAAGTTTAAGCCGCACAAAATCAATCGTTCTTCAGGAGAGGCTCTTTATCATCCAGACAGAGTCTGTTTTAAAGAGTTTGGAGCGAAGTGTGTGGCTATATGTATGGGATTAGAAAGTATACTTTGAGTGATGTGATATTTATGTTCCTGCCTGAGAGCCAACCCTATACAGTAGCAGTACCTTGAGCAGCAGAAGAGAGGAAAGAGAAAGCTGAAGCTTAGAGCCAGACAAAGACCACAGTCACAGTCAGGTTTCCAGAACGGGGCAGTTAAACACAGACTGTGACCCTTCAACCCATGCACACCCCTGGGAGAGAGAAAGAGAGGTTGAGGAAAACAGGATAGAAGGGGGAGGACAAGCTGTCACAGGGGTTCTTTCTCAGGGTTCACTCTAATTTAGGAGCTGCAGTGCAAAACAAAAAGTTTAAGATCAACATAGAGTTATGATTTGAAGTGTATAAACTCCTCAGCTTGATTATTCACTCACTCACTCACTCACTCACTCATTTTCTACCGCTTTATCCACTAGGGGTCGCGGGGGGCGCCGGTGCCTGTCGCCAGCTAACATAGGGCGAGAGGCAGGGTACACCCTGGACAGGTCGCCAGTCCATCACAGGGCCACATAGAGACAGACAACCATTCACTCTCACATTCATACCTACGGGCAATTTAGAGTGTCCAATTGACCTAGTCCCCAAATCTGCATGTTTTTGGACTGTGGGAGGAAGCCAGAGTGCCTGGTGAGACCCCACACACCACGGGGAGAACATGCAAACTCCTTGCAGAGGGCCCCTTGTTCCAACCGGGTTGTGAACCTGGGACCTCTTGCTGCAAAGGCAAGAGTCAGCTTGTTTATTATCAGTGTAAAATTATTATTTGTCATAGCTGTACCTCCTTTTATGAGGCAAGTCTCATTTCAAATCACCACACTAATCAACAATCACTTTGGAGAGAGCTGGGAGAAATTAGGAGCAGAATAAAATATAAGCAGAGTCTAAAAAAAAAGGGGGGGGGGAGAAAAATAAACAGAGGGTGTTATTACTTTGTGAAGGGAGAGTCAATGATTTGACTACAGTGTCCAGGGAAAGGCCATTTAAATTATTATAACAATTGTCTACCAACATCTACAAACTCACTCTGAGTTATGACACCTGCGGTCAGACCATCCTGATCCAAGCATCACATTGTGTGTTTCCACTGTGTTTACATTTTAGTGTGTCACTTGGATCAAGAGATCCAGGAGGAGGTAAACCCCCAAGAGAGCAGCCATCAGTCAGTCCTTAGCTCCGGTGCACTGTTACACCAGAGCTGTTTTGCTTCACATCCTCAATGTCTAAAAATACCTAAATTTACTTGAAAAAGGGTTACATTTTATACAGAACATACAGTGGTGCTGTTTCTGCTATTCAACTGGATAGCACCAACAGACAGTTTGTATTAAGTTTTGCTAATGTCAATCACAATTAAGAAGCAATACATTATATAATATTACAGAGGTTAAGAGTGAAAGATGAGGAAAAGACCACTGGAGTTGAGCCATGACACAGACATGGCAGTAACTTGATCTTGCTCTGTGTCTGTCTTTCTTTCTATTTCTCCCTCTCCCTTATAATAAAAAGACATTTTCAAACATAGGCAACAAAATGTTCAACTATTCTGGTTTAATTTGACTTTGTACAAGTTGAAGCACCAGAGTTGACTTTACTGTGGTAGAGGCTGAACTTATACTCCCACACAGACACATCACTGACACCTGAACAAAAAACTGACAGTGATTATCAATTGCCGGTGCCTGAGTCCATGAAAGGACACACTAAGCTCTCAGTCAGATTTTTGCACTTCCAGCTGTCACATGAGGCCACAACAACTCCTCACCAGGGTTCATTCATGCACACAACAGTGCAGCCTGAGAATGCCTAAAGCCCCAAGCCACTTAATCAGCCTCGAGTGGACATCTGACATTCCCCAACATAGTGTCACATATCAGGTTACATCACCGGCAAACATGCCATTATCTCAGTCTCTGTGACTTGGTGATGCAGTGGAGGCCAGTGAGTAAAAATCTGTATTGGGAATGGTCTAATTTTAACTTTATTGTTCCACAGTGGACGGTGAAGCGTGTCTGCCAAGAGCAGTTTGCTGTAAAGTTTTCCATTTGTCATCTGAAACATGATGCAGCTATAAGGCTTAACTCTGTGTACATTCAGCGGCTCTCTCTTTGAAATCAATCAACATGCATCTTAAGTCTGCCAAACACTTCAGATATCAACATGTGAGAAGAATATTTCTGTCTGTGAAGAGGAAAGTGGCTCAGTCAATATTTGTGGTAATTCTGTAAAATAAACTAACTGTCAGTGTGATAGAGGAACAAGAGTGATTTAATTTTTCTCTACTTCTCTCTTACCTTTTTTCCCTGTCTTCCTGCGCATCCTCATCTTGGGAAAAGATGGCCAAGAGTAGTTGAAAGGAGAGTCCGAGTCAGAATCCATGATATGACGTGTTCAAGAAAATCATCTAAGCAGTTCAAGGTGTTTGATAAATAAAGGAACAGTTTACAAAATCCATTCCCCTGTAACTCAACAGAGTGCAGCACTCACTCTTCTTTTCCCAGAGTCCCACTGTAGACACCAACACTTCAGGACTGAGCCAGCATGTTCCCCTCTGCCTCCCCCATCCACCCCTTCCCCTAAATACCCTCCCCTCCCCCTTCCCAACTCTGAAACAACTGTCAGACAGTGCTGGGACCAAACTCTGCCTTCTCCCGTCTTCTTAAGTTTTCTCTCTTAGTCTGCGTACCCTTTCCTTTTTTTGTCTCACCCAAAATCTGTGCCACCCTTTGATTATTTTCATTCACTAAACTTCTAGTACGAAGGGAGAGGTAGCGTCACCAAGGCGAGAACGGGGGGAGAACCGTACTGACAGCCAGAAAGAGTGAGGGAATGAGGAAAAGAAACAGGGGGAGACAAAGTCTAACACAGGAGTGACTTCAGAACCTACAGGGAAGACAAACATGAGGGCAGACAGCTCAGTGGAGGTGAGTCTCAGATGCAAGAGAAATCATTAACCCTGTGAGTTCATGATTGTCTCACAGATATGCCAGGGTGCAGAGCTGAGTATTGCCAAGTCTCCAAAATATAAGTCATTCACTGTAACTTGGCCTGAAGAGAGTTGTCCTTGATCATTACATTCTTCCTATATATTTTTGTATTTTAGAGAAAAGTTGCAAAGTTGTCTTCTCTGTTTGTTTGTTTGTGTGTGTTTGGGGGTGGGGGAAGGGCATCAGCAGGTCAGCAGCTTCACCATGGAGACAGCAGTGAGAGCCACTGCTGTTTTCTTCATCTATTTTATTCCACTTGCCAACTTGCAAGGGTACAGTGCTCCATTTGGAACAACAAATTCACATGCAAGCTTGAGTGAATGTGATATGATCAAGAGAATGGGATAGTGAAGGAGTTTAAGAGACAAACCAGAAGGCTCTGTGGAAAGAGGACAAACATTGGTTTATAAACACACATAAATGAAGGAATGTAATTAAAAAAAGAAAACGAAAAGGGGGATGAGAAGAGTTTTGTAGTCAGACAACCTGGTTTTAGGGTTGGGGTTATAATAAGGTTTAGATAAGGGTTAGGTATTTAGTTGTAATGATGAAGGTTAGGATTCTAGAGAATACATAAGTGCCCTTACTAAGCACAAATGTGTGTGTGTATTTGGTTGAATGTACTTGCACTATACTACAGAACATTAATGCTGCCACTGTAGGGTCTATGTAAGACTGAACCTTTTTTCAATTCCTAATTAAATTCCTCAGCTGGGGTCAGAGCTCTTCAGTCTTCCTGCTGTATCACTCATTGTCTTATGTCGCCATGCCAAACTATCTATATCATAAATAATTCCCACTCTCACCTATTTCCCCCTAAAACACACACACTACAACACTCTCCTCTCTCTGTGGATCTCACCAAGCTGATGGGAAGACTGCATTCAGCAAAGCCCTGGCAACCTCCATTCAGCTACAAACAACCCTTTTTTTCCACTTCCCCACACTCCTTGCCCCCTCAACATGCTCTTTCCTACCACATGCTCCCTCTCAAAAACACAAGTGCGTGCACATACACAAACACACACGCAACATTCATTCCTTCTTCAGCTGTGAGGAGCAAAGCTCCTCAGGATGAAGTGTCCCTTGCTGTTTATTCACTAATCTCAAGTTAAAACGCTGTCCTGAGAGAATGGGACAGGGAATGAATGGTTGAGTGAAATATGTGTCGAGGTATCTGGGTGAAAGAGTGTATTTTGGGAGGGGTATTTGAATGTTGGGGAATTAGAAGGGCAGAGGTGGGGGGCAGATGAGGAAGTATAGAAAATGAAAGACTCCCTTTTTTCTATGAAAATGTTAGTATATTTACTGTAAACATTGTGGTCTTTGTTTAATATCAGCCATGCTAATAAAATTATGGTCGTTTAAAACTGAAAAGAGGAAAGCTCTGACATCAAGTAGATGAAGGAAAGGACATAACAGCTACATTCAAAATTCCACATCTCTTGCTGAAGCTCTGGCTATAGAAGCTCTGTCTGTCTATTTGATGACGCATAAGCGCAAGAAAACAGCCACATTGCATGCAATAAAAACAGGCTGGATCACAACACATGATTCATTTCTGTTAAAATAACTGTCACTTTGAAAAGTCTAATGAGGAAAGATTCAAATAAACACTGTAATCCTGTAAGAATGGCATGAATACATTTTCAGTCAGAGTTTTTTTTCCTTCATTCAAACAATTCAGAAAGAAACTTGAAGGGAAACTTGAAAAAACCAGAATTCAAATGACTAATGTTATTCGTCTGAACCACAAAAGGCCTTTGAGGGATTTGAATAGGGTCATCGGCAGGCAGCCTTGAATGACTGCAGTGAAAATGTGAAACAGCCAACACACACAAACACACATACACATGGAAATATAGCATGGAAAACAACACCAGCCACAGGACGTTAAGATTGCAGATGTCCAGTGCCAAGTGTTATAGAGCCTGAAGCCTCAGCTTGTAACCACAGCATTCTTACACTGAGGCATCAGTCTGCCCTGCAGAACACAAGCCAATTATTAACCCACAGGATGTTCCCTTTCTCAATCCCAAATCCTTCCCTTCCCATCCAAAAGCAGATCAGAGTGAAGCCACCCTCTACCACCTAGTTAGGATTCTTTCCTGTTCCCCTGTCGTTGCTGGCAGGAATAGCATGATTCAGGATTACTGTGGTCTCTAAACATCCACACACAGATCCCCCTTTATTGCAGTTAAGAAGATGCTTCGTCATGCTTCCTTTATTTGTTTAAACTGCACCAAACAAGCTGACGTGTATAAATATTATGACTGCGTTCCAAGAGGTGTGACTTGTAACAGAATCAGCATCATCTTCATGATGATGGTGGTTCTTGTGTTATACAGTATATCATCATCAAAAAGCTGTAAAAAGAATGCCCCCATTTTAACATTTATCCAAAAGATGGAATAGGGGTACATACAACATTTCCGTCTTGAACATGCTATGTAAAAGGAGCTACAGTGTGACAAGACTCCAAAAACTCCAGAGAGAGGGGTGTATGACAAGCCAGGTAGCGGCTGAAATGTGATCCTTTAGTCTATGGGGACAGTGGACAGCCACAGTCGAGGATTAAAACTGAGTTTCAAGTACTGTTCAGGAAACAAAATGCTTCCTTCCCGATTGTAAGCCACTTGGATAACTTCCTATGAATATAACAACACCTAAAAAAAACAATGATCAGTTTCAGTCTGAACAAAATATGATTTACAGATGAAGCACCACAAGCTAGAGAACAAAACCATATCCAAAAAGAGAAAGTGACCTTGCTTGGAAGGAAGTTAAAAAGATATTAAAATTTACCAGAGTCTGTCTGCGATTGATCGTCTTCTTCATCCTCCTCATTCAGGCAAAACATTAGTGGCTCCTCGAAGTCCTGAGTGAAGAAACAGGGAACATTTTACCCAACAGCATGCAACCGCACTCAGACTTCACCAAGCTACAAGGCTAACACGCACACTAAAGAGAAATCAGTGCATACCCGTGTGACAGAAAGTGAATTAGGTTACCATCTGCACCCCATAAAACATGTCCTTCTGGATAACCGGAAACATGTGCACTAAGCATGTGGCACACCTCTCCCAACATGGAATACACACTTGACACCTGACCATGCATATAGTCACTTATTCAGTGGCATATGCAAGGTGTCAACTCCAACACCTTAATGATGACCATGAAACAATGTGGAGCATTGAGGAGCAGTCGAAGTCTTGTGTTAGCCATGGCAGCAGTGGCTCACTGACTCATACAGGTGTTCATGAAGATTGAATGGAGCTTTGAGAGGTATAGATTTCAAAATTAAGCTATTCAGTTTTTAGTAACACTGGTGGCAATACTGATTTTTAAACCAATTATGAGTGTGCTGCTAGGGTAGGTAACTAGTGCTCTAGATTAAATTTAGAATGAATATCCCAGAGGAGCAATTTGTTTTATAGACAGAAGTCCATTAAGTCAGCTCGGATTAGATATAAGCATGGTTTTACTTGTTAAAAATATTTGCCAACAACAAATTCATTTTTAAAATAGTGTTTTTTCAGCTTCCACCTTTAGGGGTCGCCACAGTAGATCAACTGCCTCCATCTTCTCCCATCACCTGTTTCCTCTTCTGTACATTAAAAGTTTTCATGTCCTCCTTCACAACATACATGAACCTTCTCTAATGTGTTTCTCTTTTCCTCCTGCCTGGCACCCACATCTTCAACATCCCACCACATGTCCAAATCATCTTAACCCTGCCTCTCTTACTTTATCTCCAAACCGTTCGACATGAACTGTCTCTTTTTAATCCTTTTTAATCCTGTCCATCCTAGTCACTCCCAACAAAAATCACCCAGTTTTCAAAATATATATATTAATATATTCACATCAGTGAACTTCCTAAACTTAAAAGGTTTTAAGGGAAGTTGTTTCTTTGCCCAACTGTAGATCTAAGGACAGAGGATGTCACTTCATGTACAGATTATAAAGCTGACCAAGGCAAAGTGTGATTTATAAATATGGGTTATAATAACAAAACTGATTTGATTTGGTCTGTGTATGTGAATTATGATCACAAAGCCCATTACTGTCCTTGTGTCAAATACGTACATTTTCTTCTACAGCTGAATTTTCTCCATTGATATCTGGATACAGAGCTGAAAGAAGAGAAAACATATTCAGACACAGCCATCAAACTTCAAAAGAGTCTAAAGTAAGCACAGATGTTTGGCAGTCTTCAACAATGCTGGGTCAAGTCTTATGTTAGTTTACTTTTCATAACCTGCGGCCATTTTTTGCATACAGCCTTGATCTTATTTTATTTTATTTTATTTTATTTCATTTTTCTACCATGTGGATCTCAGTTTAAAAAACACATTGTATGATCACTTAGTAGCAAAAATATAGTAAAGGTTTAAGTAAACAATTAAAAATAGTAAATAAAGGCAGGAAATGTAGATGGGTAAGTGGTAGAAACCCATGAAGGATTTATAGGTTGGGAGAGAAATCCATAGATAAGAGAAATATGTAATCTAAAGGAAAACAGCGAACAAAGCTCTAAACTAAGGTCTGTCTGTATTTCATTCAAACAAATCTGATATGATGCTAGCTGTAGAAATAAGAAGACAGGGTGGCAGGGGGAACACAGTCTTCTAAACTTTATAATGACAATGCTTCTAGTTCAAGCAGTTTAAGCTGGAAATCATACCGTTTGGTTGTGTTCCAGTTGAGGGGGTGGGAGAGTGCAGATGGTCGTTAGATTGAAGGGCCTTTTATAGTACATATTAAAAGTTTAACCCCTGAAGTCAGAGCTTAAAAGAATTAATAACCACTTCTGGCTGTAGAGGTCACTGCTGCTCAGTGCACAAGCTGTACAGTGTGTTTAGGTTGTTAAACACACTGTGCAGCTTGGCTGTTATCTGGATTTTTATTTTCACAGACATGCAGTACCTCTATTGCCCCAGAGGAGGGCAGCCAAATTATTTTAGTCTCTGCAAAATGAAAGCAAGAGTTAAGACTGGGTGGTTTATTTTAACCAGGTCTCCCAAATCCCAAAAGGACGATTATCAAGTGTATGATACCATTCTCTGAAGGATCATCCACAAGTTCTTCCTTCCCAACAATGACCTCCAACCTTTCCCTCCTTAGTGCTTTGATCTGAGGAAGTACAGGTAATATTTTAAACAACAAAATGGAATATATATTATACAAATATAAACCAGTGAGAGACTTCTGAGAGATATGTTCATCAATTTAGGAACCATCAGGTAACACTGATAAGATGTTCACACCTCTCTGAGGAAGTCCTCATCTCTGAGTCTCTCTCTGAGAAGCAGGATGTCCGCGTGTCGGCTCTCTTCTGAGCTCCACCTCAGGTTCTGTCTCACGGTCAAAGTCAGGTTCCCCGTGTCATGGCAGAATCTTAGCAAGTGTGTCCTGTCTGCCCACACCTGGGACAGACCTGCTGGAGGTGTAGCTAAAGGATTGGGTGGGCTGCAGCACAACAGCTAGATTAGTTCAATCACAAATCTCAATTTACAGCCTCAAAGTATGCCTTTGTGACAATATTATGTAAATGAATGGCATTAAATGGGTGTATACATTATATGCCACAATCAAAAAAGAGAGAATGCAAACTTTTTTATATTGTAATAAAATGAATTATGACATCAATTGCATACTGGTACTCATTAAGTTTGGTGAAATTTCATCAATACATTGTTGAATTAGCTTAACACACACACACACAGGGTGAAACATTTCTAAAAGGTACTGACAATAAGTGCAAGTGATAACATCATGTTATAGCAGAACAGCAATTCACTTGTCTGTGTCTCTCATTGAAGTCCTTTGCTGGAGCTTATAATCTTACTGTGTAAGCAGCTCCAGGAGTTCAGTGTTGCCTGCAGCCTGTGCGAGCTGCAGTGGTGTGACTCCCTCTTCGTTTGGCAGGTTGACAGCCATCAATCCCCCTGGTTGGCAAAGCAATAGCTCTGCCAGTCGACAAAGACCCCAACGCACAGCCAGGTGAAGAAGGGACTCCCTGGGACTGTGCTCTGCAGATGAGGAAAGACAAAAAGAAGAATGATACCAGTCATACTTTATAGAGATGTTGGAGTGAGTGTGGAGCCAATTCCAATTCGCAACAACCACTTCCCTGTGATAATTAACCTATATATTAACAACTGATTACTGAATCCCTCTGCTCCACTGACCCACTTTAAGTGAATAAAGTGGCAACAGCTACTTATTTCTGTGTCTCCTCCCAACATTTTCTTTTTCCACCTGTGGAAAATCAGCTGTAGTCAGACAGCTGGTAAGCTTGAAAAAAAATAGTTGCAACACCCAAGCAATGCATACCTCACCTCAAAACTAGTAGAAGCTTAAATTTACAGTATTTAACGGCATTTTCATTTTAATCTGAATTAGCCTACAAGAGAAGGTGTCTTTGCCTACAGAGTACATTTCATTATAAAGAAAGTCAATGTGCTTTACCTGAAACTACATGTATAAAAAAGTGCCACACTGTGACACAGCATTAAAATGTACCAAGCATACTCATAGTAAGACCACACAAACAATATAATTATCCCCACTCTAACACACACTGGCTTCCAGAAGACATTATATTGACTTGCATTTACAGTATATACACAATGGGAATTTGCTTTTTGCCCCCATAAGGAAGACAAGTCCCCATAATGTGACTATGCAAATAGATTAGGTCCCAGCATCATGAGTAATATCTGGAACATACACTCACACAGGTTTCATTGACTTCAGATGACATGGCATTGACTTACATTAATTTCAAGGAGACTTATTCTAACGTAACCATAATTACTAGTGCCCTAACCCTAACCTTAAACATAACTTCCGCCTAAATTTAAAACATGTCTTTCACCTTTAAATGTAGTAATTTACAGTATGGGGACTTAATTTTGTCCCAATAAGGAAGATAAGTCCCCATAATATGACTGTGTAAACAGATTTGGGTCCCCACACCATAAGGAATACCAGGCACACACACACACTACACAAAGCCAGCTCATAAACTTGGAACAACAGGAAGGTATTGAACTTAGGCGTAAAAGTAGAAAGAGTATCTATACACTTTGAAGATCTGAGTGGTTTGATAGGAAAATAGTTACAGTTACAAAGTACAGTTACAGTAAACACACAGTTTGCTCAAGAACATATATAAAAATACTCCAGGGTGCAGTCTTCCTGATGAGATTTTATAAGAAAGCATTGGCTTGCTTTTACTACTTAATTTTGCAGAGCTTCAGCAAGTCCAGTGAGATCATGATAATGTAATCTCCTGTACAAAAAGTCAACTATCAATGAAAGTTTGAAGACTGAAAACTCAGTCACCACACGTCAACAATGAAGTGATGTCATGGGTGGTGTTATCAAATTAACCACAGACATTTAGGGACGCGACACTGCAATGAAACAGACCTACTATAACAGTATTAGTGCTAAATCTAGTTATTTATGTAGGTGGCTCTACACAAACACTCAAATCATACAAACAGATGGTGGCATCCAGAAGTCATAGTGGTCAACATGCACGCACGCACACACACAGAGATTTACTGAGGTCTGCCGAGGGCTACTTCCAGATGGAAAGGCTCTATTAACCACATTACATGCTGCTTGATTGACTTTGATGAATTCATCAGGAGGTCACATGACCATGTTCGCTTCCGACTTCAGCCAAGTGAGCATGGAAAATGGGAATGACAGCGGAGAAAGGAGGATGGTGGACAAGAGTTGAAAAGTTCACTTTCTTTAATACGATGATGATAGATGAAGATGTCTTAAAACCTGTGTCTAACTATACCCTCAAGGATCTTGGCTTATTAGCTCATATGTACTGTAAATAACACATTAGGTCCTTCTTTGAAAAACAAACTATTCTTACACCAATTTGTTATTATCAAAGCTTCCTCCCCTTTCAATAAGTTCTGCAATATGTCATTTACTTGTCTATTTTGATTTATTCATTAAACATTTAAGACGTTCATAGTTGTCACATAATAAAATGCAAACATTAAAGGCTTTGCATCAACCAGATCTGTGCAGCAATGCTATGTGGCAAGACAAGATAATCCTGCTCTCACCTTCTCCACTGCGGCTCCCCAGTACATTCCAGTTTTGAGGGATATCCAGGTTGGCCATGGCCAGAGCCACGCGACGATCTATAGCCCAGCGAGAACTCTCCTGACCTATGTTGAAGAAGCTTCTCAGCTCTTTGTGATCCGTGGAGCTCAGGCAATGTCCATGGATTACCAGGTGCTCTGCAAGGTCCTGAAAATACAGCAGTTGTGATCAAGGTGCAACCTGAGATAACTGAAGTGTGCAATGCAAACAACAGTAATGAAAAAAAGCTGACGGACAAAACAACTAATCAATGAATAAAGAAAATAATCCAAAGATTAATTAATTATTTTAAAAAATAAAAATAATTGTTAGTTGCAGCCCTAGTGAAAACATCAACTCCTTAGTGGAGTCACAACTGCTGTGCTGATGGATAAGGTTATTTTTCCAGTGAAACTATGATTCAGTGTTCAAATAATTCAAAAACAAACAAAAACAGAAAATGTTTCATCCAAAGAACCAACACAGGCCTTTTCTGAACACCACAATCATAAAACCTTATTAAGACACTTATCCTTTTGCAAAGAACACAATCTAAATGATGCAGATATTTTTTAGCTATGAGAATACAAAATATTGTGTGCACCATATAAGATTTTGTTTGTGTATTTGTCCCTACCTGGGCATCATCTTGGACATACTCGAGTGATGCTCCGCCCACCCAGGTGAGGGGTGTGGTTTGAGAGCACAGATAGGCCTGGACAGAGACCATCTCAGCCAGGTTATGTCCTAGTGAGAAACGCAGCAAAAGCTGTCAAGCAAATATCAGAAATGACTGAGAGGATGTTTGTATGTATAGAGCAGCAGTGCAGGGGTGGGTGGGGACAAGAAGTGTTTATCCTGTCAAATTGCTGAACGGAGGATTTGAGCAGTAGTTTTCCATTCCTAAACATTTTGTGAGCACTTTTTTCAGACATACTCCAAACTGTTTGCAGCTGTTTTGCTTTAGTAGCACAATTACCTGTTGCCTTTGACCGTCTTGAACATGAAAAAAAATAATAATAATAATCTGGTTCCATGTGTAGCACGGAAATGTTTCCAAACATGTACATAGCCTGCAGCAAATACTATATATCTGGCAATATGTCAGGCAACTCATCTCTTCCCTAGCTGTTTTCACAAAATGTGAAGATGGGGAACAGATGTGTGTCAGGATGATGATGCAATTGGGAACAGGCTAATTAGAAAGCATTTTATTGGCTCACCAAAGATCCACAGGAAGTCAGAGGTGGATCACTGCTATAGAACACACTCAAAGTGAATGTAGAAGATAGAGTGATGGAAACCACAGACAGGCTTGTAGAGCAAACATTTCGTTAATCACCACACTGAAGTTTGCAGTAAACTTAAGGGAAGCATTACTTACAACAATCACTGCATTTTAACGGTTTAGTACCGATGTAAAAGTGCTTGTAAATAAAGCCATACTGTCTTTTAAGATACACAAAACATGTATCTTATTTAACAACATTATGGACACAATTGTTTCTCCTGAACTGCCAACTAGGACACTGTGCATCAGTACGCCAACTTCAGCATTTTCATAGACTCCAGTGCTAAATAGCTTAAATATATTAAATGTTTGCTTTACATGCTTAAACTGTGATGTGCAAGTGTTTTCTGGAGCAGAATGAGAGAAATTTTATCAGAAAATTGAGGATGTAATGCTGCAAAGCACCTGGGGTTTTGTAATTCAAACGGGCTCTGTGATTTTGTTGCTAAATCTCTGTAGATTTAAAGTGTGCACTGAACACTTAAAGCTTGAAACTAGAGCTGGTGCTGTTAATTTTTCCAGCTAAGATGGAGCTGTGAGCAAACTGGGTCAGATGACATGATACTGTCCACTATGAATGACAATGTAGTTCAAACAAATTTCCCGTTTCCTAACTGTAAAAAGAAAACTGGCTAAAATGATGGCTGCCAGGTTTCTATTGAATTGATGAGTTCTTTTCTAACGGTTTTTGGATGGAGATACAGACAGAGCGAGAGAGAGAGAGAGAGAGAGCGAGAGAGACCTGGTTTGCTTACTCCATCAGGCTTGTTCAGAAGCCTGCAGGACTTCCTGCCGTCTGTGACAGCCTACACAGAGGCTTACTAATGATGACATACTGTTTATGATGCTGCTTCCCTCCTGAGAGGAAGCTGATAAGATTCTGTGCTCTTCCAGACCTCAACACAGACTACTCTATGCATCAAGTGTGTGTGCTACTTGTATTTATTACCTATCTAGGACCTTTTCTGGGATAAACACTGACCTTGCCTGGGCCAGTTATCTTTGTGAAGACCAAAGCCTGGTCATAATGAGGCGGAACCTAATTTCTGAGGCCCTGGTTAAGTTTAGAGATGAGATATAAATTGTGGTTAGATTGAGGTTGGGGTTAGGTATCAACTGGATATTGTTAAGTTTTGGGATAAGGCCTTGTTTAGGCTATCCAACTAATTTGAAGTCGAGCAGAGTCTTGAGAGGACTAGGTGTTCAAACATTTTTGTGTATGTGTGTCACAATTTGAATGATGATACACTGCTCCTTACTGCATATACAGTATGGAGTTAAAAACCTGGGGTTGTTGGTATGTACAGTTTAACTTATGAGGATATTTTCCTAAATAAATTGTCCTTGGATGTTTAACATCAGAAATTGGACAAATAAAGAAATCATACATCCATCCTTTCACTTTTACAAGCAAAACATTCATATAATGAAATAGAGTACAGTTACCGATATATTTGCACACATACCAGGCACTATAAAGCACAACATGACATCACTGTGAGCCCTGGCGACATGGACGAGTGTGGATCCTTCCAAAACAATATAGACCTCTGCATCCAGTGGTAAAGAGTCGAAACCCTCCAGCAATGCAAATACCTTTGCCTGGCCCTGTAACAAAGAAAGGCGATAGAGTTTGAGGGGCAGATTTAAAAAGGAACCTGCTACAGAGCAAAAAATAAGTCTATTCCCATAGCTAGAAGCTCATTTTAGAGTAAGGTGTAGTGTTCTACTTTTCTCTAAAGTACACCAAATCACCTGACAGCATTCCTCTTGAGGGTATAATAAAACATTACCCCTCAATAAAAACAGGAATGTCTTAAGTGTCTATTGTAAAAACCTGCACTGATCCCAACAGTGCCAAAACACTTTAGACTTATGATCAGAAGCAGTGGAACATGAAAAAAGGGCTGAGCTCTCACACAGATATGCACACTGATTGGTCACTGGTTTATCTACGGTGTGAGTTTTGACACTAGAGCCTTTTTTGCATTGTTTTTGAGATTTGGAAAACACAGTCAACATTTTATGCAATTTAGTGAATTTTAATGAAGCAGTAAACTAACCACTGAATCGAGAAAACAATTGACAGATCAATCGATAATAAAAACAAGCGGTAGTGGCAGTCCTCCATTGAAAGGTAACTTTTCTTGTAGTGCCAACAGCAGGTCAAAATTCATTTTGCGTGACCCACAATTTTGGTTTTGGTTGCAAAACTAATCAATTTAATTTCATGCCATGAACAAATGATGTTGCTCATTTACTAATATGATTTACCTGATATGTATCAGCATTAGCTATCATGAGCATCTGATCAGGTTTGTTAACATTTTGCTCCAAGCCTCATGGAGGCTGTAGGCCAACTGTGGGTCTCTCTTGTTAAATCAACAGTTAATTCAGTGTTGCAGCAAACTATCCTCTGCTACATAAACGCATTAATTAAATTATCTGTTCATTAATTTGTGGGCCTCTGGAGAAAAACGGACACACTCGAAATGCAGCTGTTTCATTACACGTAAAAGCTGTGAGGCGGTGCATCTACAATCAAAGCACTGTGACCTTTAAGCAACCTCACACAAAAGGAAAACATCATTAAACATGTCAAATTATTATGGACTAAATGTCAAACTGTACCTCCTCTTTGATCTTCAAAACATTAGTTCTTATTAATGTTAGTCTACTAGGTGAAACCAATAATATTTTGTATAATTGACTATAGCTTAACCTCACAGGATACAGATCCATTCAAATGTTTAACATGACCAGATGCATTACGATTCAAACTGAGAGCAAACACAAATTCCTATCCAACTCTGATTAAGTAAAATACAAACAAAAAACATCACTGTGAATGAATAACAGAGTTATTGATTTGCTAGTTACACACACACGTGCCAGGCTGTTATTGTCACTGTTGTGCTGATGGATTCTTTCCATAGAAACTATGATTCAGTGCTCAAAAAATCCAACAGCTAAATCAACAAATGTTTTGTCAAAAGACCAATAAAGGCCTTGTTTGATCAACAGGCAAAACATCTTGCACATGTTTCCCTCATTAACCTCTGTGTAAATATGCTGTCTCATTTATAAAATCATAAACTGGCTGACTCAAAGTTAGTGGATTATAATGATCCATAAGAAGAAAACACTTGTGTCCTTTCGGATATTAGATGTTTACTGTTACATTTAGGTTTTCAAATTGATCTTGATCTTGTTCTTTCGTCTTCTCACTTTAGGGGTTGCCACAGCAGATCAACTGCCCCCATCTTGCCCTGTCACTTGTGTCCTCATGTCCACTTTCACAACATCCATGATCCTTCTCTGTGTTCTTCCTCTTTTCCTTCTGCCCCTCAGCTCTATCTACAACATTCTTTGTCCAATATGATCACTATCCCTCCGCTGCACCTGATAAAATAAACTCAAGCTAAATACCTGGTCAGTTTTAAAGATTAAATATAATTGTCTTGCCTGCAAAAGCTCACAGACTTTTGTTTTTTAATAAATGAGACTGTTGTTGATCTCTGGCTACTTTCCAAACCCAATTTTCAGAGATTTTCCAGAAGGATAACAAACTCAGACCGGAGCACATATACTTACATACAAAGGCACTTTCCTCCTGCTCAGCTCCATCTGAACAGCAACTGCAGGCAAAGACAAACATGAAAATAAGGACTATGAAAAAGGAAAGTATTTCCTTAATCTGCTTGCTCCTTTGATCCTAGCGAGATTATCAAACCTTCAAGTAGAGTAAGAGGTTGTCTGAAAAGACAAGATAATCTTCTAATCAGCAGTATGTGGGTAATATTTTTAATGATGATGATACACGCCACCTAGTGCCACAGCGCCAAATGTAGCGCTGGGCAATAAACAACCAATCTAATTTAAAGTAAGTACAAAATAAAATTAAAATGAAATTCTATGTTTGTGCATTTTGCAATCACACTTTGAGATTTGAAAATGTTTATAGTAAAATGTTTGGTCACATCCAACAGCCCTAACCTAGTATGCCCAAATATAATAATCCAGACAGTATACAGTGTGATGTACACCTGCCTAACCAAAGCTCAGTCCTAATGTGGTAGAACCTCATTTCTGAGGCTCTGGATCAGGTTACTGAACAGAGGTTAAGAAGTGAATTGTGGTTAGGTTAAGGCATTAAGTGATGTTATTGTGGTTTAGGCCACGGGTAAGACTTTAGACTGTCCAAATGACTGCAAGTCAATGCAGAGCCCTAACAAGAACTACTGCAGCAGCCTATCTGTTCTTCATCAATGGTCACTTTCTTAACTGGTCACAAGAGTCTTAAGAAAAACAACAATTTTACTAAGAAATTGTTCCCCATGCAAAACACAAATCTATAAAAACAACTGCAAAAGATATAATAATTACGTAGTTACAAAGTGAATTGTGATGATATAATTATATTCCTAACAGACCAAACGTTACAGTGAGCAAAGTGAAAACATGAACAAACCAAGAGCAAAGGACTTTTTGGTCAGTGCCATGCTAACTTCATGACTCATCACAGTAGACAGACGTTATTGACATTTGCCAAAAACGATGTAATGGTATTTATCCTGGTGTTGTAGAAAAAAGCGTTAATACTGCTGATGTACTTACCTTCACAAGGGCTCAAACTCCAGCAGAAGAAACCTGGTGGTACGTATAAAACAAAAAAGAAAACAGCAGCGGCTTTAACTGGGATTCATCCTCAAGTGTCGGTGTTCAAGCTCAGCACAGTCTCTGTTTCCATTTCAACCAGCTGCAGCCAACAGAACCATCCTCCTCTGGTCTGCCCGTCTTTCCGTCCTGATAAATGCAAATTCCTCCTGAAGTGGTAGTGTTTGTCTGAAGTTACAGCGCCCCCCAATGGAAATAGAGGACAGTGTCGAGGGAACTGTTGAATGGAGAAAATGTACTAACTCATACACGACGCCCCATTTCAAGTACATGCATATGAACTGATTCATAAAGTACTACGCTCACCAGCCACTTAAGTTACACATGTTTAACTGCCCGTAAATGTAAATATCTAATCACCCAATCATATGGCAACAACTCAATGCATTAAGGCATGGCAAAGGCGACCTGTTGAAGCTCAAAGAAAGCATCAGAAAGGGAAACAAAGGTGATTTAAGTGACTCAGATTTTCAAGAACTGATATTCAACTGGAATTTTAACAGGCAGTCAGTCTTAAGGTTTACACAGAATGGGTCAAGATAAGAAAATATTCAGTGAACAGCAGTTGATATTAGACAATAGCCAGACTGCTTTTGAGATGATAGAAAGTCAACAGTAATTAAAACAACTCATAACAACCAAGGTATGCAGAAGACCATCTCCTAACACCTTTCTAGCTTTAAACCTTGAGGTTGGTGGGCTACAGTAGCAGGAGACCAAATCAGGTGCCACTCCTGCCGTTTTATTAGGTGTCCTGACTACTAATAAAATGACCAAAAAATATATAGATGTACCAAAACTGTAAAACCACTTATAATGGGGACTTCATCAGTAATATCAGTAGGAATTTAACACATTTGTGATTTATCACTTTCAATATTATAGAAATTTATTTTATCTGCTTATAAAACATTTCTCAATGTCAAATATGAATGAAAAATCACAGCAGACATTTACAATGAAATATTTCAGGCACATACTGTTGAAAGTGTAATTAATCCACATCAAGTAACAGTGACACCTTGCTTTACATCCCCACATTTCTCATACATTCAATGCATGTTCTCTGTGCCGTCTGTTGTTTTGTCAGTCATGTTATGGTAAAACACCAGAATGGGACCCCCAGTTTGTTCTTCTCACATTTGTAGCCTGACATGTCAGTTTGTGTGACATGTTTGTGTGACATGTCAAGCAGGTGTATAGAATTGCGATGGTTCTCTAGCCCAGTCTAAAGCAGTGTTTGTTCATATTACAGCCTCAGGTGGCCTGAAGCTGTGGCCTTGCTTCTCCTTGAGCCAAGCCATTAGATCTGCTGATGGCAGAGCAGGGCACTTCCTTCCTAGGGATAGAGGAGGCAAACATTGTGTCCAGCATTCCCAGCACCTCAAGGAGGTTCTGCTGGTAGTCAATTTCCTTTTCCACCAGCTCCTGTAGACGTAGTAGTTGTCGGTCCACGACTGGTGACTGGCCAATTACTGACTTATAAATGTCCAAGATCATCTCAGCTGCTGTAACAAGGACAGGAGCAAACCTGGGGTCGACCAAGTTCCTGGGAGGGGGGATGCCACATTTTTGCAATAATTAATCTAAAAGAAATAACACATGATGTCAACCCTATGTAAAGTTAAGGTGACAATCTGCCTCTTACCCAATTAGGAAATTAAGGAAACGAGAGAGCCCTTGCTCGTCCCTGCCTGCCAGAGCGTTTTTCAGCGTTCCCCTTCGATCCAGCTCCTTCACAACAGCAACTGCAATCTCTGGTTTTCTTAATCTTGTCCATGACTATAAAAAAAAATAATGCATATACTTGTAACTTTTTCCCTATATACAGGAAAACCACTCCACACTACATGACAAGGTGAAAGGAAAGTAATGATTTTTTTGTGGTGCAGATTGAAAAAGTGTAACACAGTATTTAGAACTCATACAATTTCAACACTAATGTGGGGGGAAAAAAAAAAAAAAATCATACCTCCAGTGCTGTATCCAAAGCCTTAGATACATTGAACTTCTTCAGTTGCTTGTCATATTTTTCCAAATGCTGTTTTACTGGTTTACTGACAAAAAAAAAAAAAAAAAAATACAGAAATGATTAATAAAATAACCCCTTTTATGGAGAAAGTACTCAAATTAGCCATATACTATATAACCTCAGTAATATAAAATGAAGTCAGTGTCAGACAGTTTGACCTTACATTCTGTAGCATTCTTTTCCATTCCTTTGTGGGGAATGATTTGAAAGACTTTTGTATCTTGGACTGTTAAACCACAGATACTGTATATTTCTAATGACAAAAGTACCTGTTTAGGGACATAGTTCTTCCCCTTCACAAAAACACGATACGATGGCGGTCGCCTTTGTTGGCCAGAGAGTTCCTTTGACTCCTCGGGGCTCTTTCTGTGTTTCAAACTCAGAATACCGTTGGTCATACCCACAATAATGGACTCATCATCCGGCTGAGAGGAAAGGCATGAACATATATTGATAGTGTTACTGTCAGGCATTTAAACTCAGTTTGCAAAAATTCCTCATGGAGAAGTGAGCTTTTCATTTAAGTGAATATTTCTGTGATGGTAATTTAATGAGGAAATCCAAAGCTGTTGAAAGTATAAAGCAAATAAGTGCCTTGTCAGTTCACAAGCTGAGGTTGCACATCATGTTATGGAAAACCGGCACCCTTATGGCATCAAGATTACCAGGTGCAATCCTCAAATACAGCATCTCTCTGTATTGGATTTATCTAAATTTATATTTAGTGCAGGATCTTTAGTGCAGTTATTGTTTACAGAAGACAGTCAAAGAGTTTCACTTCCCAAATAAAATTAAATCAACAAGCATAAATTTATGCTTCACTAATTTCTACTCTTAATTACTTTTCAAATGTGAAAAATAATATAGGTAGTAAAGAGTTCAATTAAATTCCTTACAGCCAAAGCCAGACTGAGAATTGAGGCAGCATAGTTGAAGTTATGGACCACTTTAAAGTTGGTTGTGCTGTACACCTTTACATGTCTGAAAGAAAAACAGGGACTCTGCATTAGATCAGCTTCAAACTGGATGTATTCAATAAATATGTACGAAACTGCTATAAAAGAGTGACCACAGTGATTTCCACAGTTAGGATCTTTTTTTCCTTTTTCTGCTACATCAGACACACACGTTACACATTCAACTGTCCCATACCTGTCCAGAGAACCTGAGAGCAATCTCTGTCCGTTGCTGCTGAGACACAAACAGGTAACAGTTTTGTGATGATTCTTCAGGGAGGCCAGAGGCTGGCCTCCTTTTAGCAGATCCCACACTTTTACATAGCGCCCACCTACAAAGAGAATTTGTACAAAACATTTTCTAATGTTTTCCTTCAACATCACTAAACATAACAATTTTGTTTATATTGCCAACTACCTGCAGAGACAAGGAGACCCTCAGAGGGATAGAGAAGCACACTCTCCACTGGTTGACCATGGTCCATGGTCATCACACTCTTATCCACCCTGGCATCAAACAGTTTCAGTGTGTGGTCATATGACCCTAGGATCAAACACCACATTTTTTTGTCACACAAACATAGAATGTTATCCTGATCCTCAATCATTACCCAGAACTTTTTAGCAGCTACTACAAATTGTGCATATAAATGTTTAAAGATGACAAATTTGTAATATAAGGTAATATAAACATTTTCATATGGTAGTTTTTTTGCACCTTAATTATGAATCCCGTGGCATACAGTGAAGAAATATTGTTACAAATAGGATGACAAAATGACTAGATTGGTTGTGCCTGCCATGTCACTTTAATCTAAAAGCACCTATCATATAATGGGTTGATTAACACATACTGGCTGTAAAAATTATCACACCATTTGAAAAAAGAAATTGCTTCCTTCTCACCAGTAATGAAGAGATCTCTGTTGAGCTTGCTTGTGATGCCACAGCGGATGTAATCTGTGTGTTCTTGATAGGTGTTGAGTTCTGTTGCGTTTGCAAGGTCCCAAAGTCGGCAAGTATAGTCATCTGAACCTGTGAGTATCTGGTACCTGTCTGACGTGAAGTCTGTTACGTGAACAGCCCTTAATAAGAGTAAAAGCAGTGACAAATTTTGCATTAGTTGTCTTTCACTGAGGTGTTTATAGGTCATTGTGACCGTTTTCCTTTTGTCAGAACTCTTGAGCTCATCAAGAAATTCAGTCGATGGATCACTCAAGAAATCATCATTCAACATTTCTTTGACATTAGCAGGCTCTACTGCAGTGCAGCAGCTAAGAATGGTGGATGAGTGGAATGGTCTGAAAACTTTGCTGTTTTTGTCACATTATATCAGAGGAACAATCCATGTGCAAACACCACAATACATACAGAGCCTGTCAATCTGGATCTCCAATTGATTATATTCAACTGAAAATGTGAAAACCCAAATTTTATTTTAAATTCCTTAAGCCCTTTGTTAGTTCTCCTGTTAATTTCTATTATTGAGAACACCAGTTCTGAGAAAAGCTGGCAAAGACACACAGAAGAACCACACAGCATTTAGGATGAGACCATAAAAGTAAAGTACTATTGTAGACACCTACTTTGTGTGCCCTTTGAACATCCTGAGTGCCACCTTGCCACCAACATCAAATAGCCGGACAACAGAGTCCTCACATCCTGCAACGAGCAGCTGGCCATCTGATCTGAATCTCCCACAGTATGCCGTGTCTTTAAACCGTGTAAATGTCTTCACAGGCTCCTGGGAAAACGGCCCATAAATGTGGATCTGTAGAGAAAGCAATATTAAAATGAGGATAAATCTTAAACAAATGCTCCCTTAGTAATACTCAATTGTTCACTGATGATAGTTTAATTGTTAAAAAAAATTAAGTTTGCAATGTGAAAAAATAAATCTGAATTTGTTAGAAACAAAACCAACATACTCTTGTGAATGCTGTCACTGCAAAATTATGCGGCGTCACAGGGGAAATGTCTACGTTTGTGATTGCTCCAAATTCCTTTATTTGCACTGGAGCCTGTGGGAGGAAAAACAAAAATGTCTTGTTAGGTGAGAAAAAACAAACTTGGAGAACTCAGCCATTGTGTTTTTGGCGTGTCCTTCTTGTTAATGCAAACACTGCATTTCTGTGTAACATATTTATTTTCATTTAACCAGACTCTCATGAAAAAAGTAGTCCTTAATAGAGTCTGAACTACAAAAAAATTAAATACAACAGAATAGACCCACCTTGTAGTTTTTCCAATACAGTGTGTCTTGTGTGACTTTTTCTCCAAGTTTGGGATACACTTGGACTTTTGTAGGTTTGAACGAAGCCATTTTGTGGTAATTACTGTCTGGTAAGAGACAAACAAATTAAAACGTGCATTATTATACAGTATAGAAATATTGGACATATAGGAAGTCCAAATGTACAGCCTTGTTTACTAAGTGGTTGCAGGTGTCTTATAAGATGCGGTTTAAGACATCTACAATTTTGTAATTTAAAAAGGATGCAGCAATAAAGACACAGTGATAAATTCAAAATAGTTAAGATTTACTTAAAAAAAAACAGTTGAGATGGTAAAAGTACTCACGATTGTGCAGGCTTCTCACTTTTAACAAAAATTAACGGAACTACGTATCCCATTTGTTATTCATTTGCGTAAGATAAAATATGTTTACATTCATTTTCGTAAAGGAGAAAATTATAGATAGCTTTTTGGTTAGCAACAAAAGCAGCTTGTGAGACATATTCCTGAGCCAACGTGGTCAGAGCAGTACAGCATATTAACTGCGCTTTAGCCAGTTAGCATTCCCTATTAATCGGACTCTGATAGCGGTTCTCACCTTTTACGAGAAAACGTCCTGAAGCAACAGCTAAAGTTTTATGAAGGATGTACTGAACTCAGGTGATACAGACGCACCAACGGTCCAAATAAACCGTAAGTTGATGTTTTTCATCTGGTGATCACGTTGCCTCTCAGCGGACAGGAGGACGCCATGATACCCGAAAACTACTTCCGCGACAACTACCATATATATAGATATAGATATTTTTCAAAAATCCAAAAAGCTTTATTTAATATTATTTTTTGTACATCATGTTATTTGGGCATGTTTTGTCAACTATCTTCATACATTCGTATTTTAGTTTAATTGGTCTCCTTTTTCGTAAAAATAATGTAAGCGCGTCACTTCCGGTCTTCGTTCCTTTCTCCAAGCGTCCGTCGGCCCGCGTGTTTACACACTCACAGGTTGGTCCGTGTTTCTTTCTGTGGCCTTTTTAAATCGTGTCACACTCGCATAGTTTACACTGTGTGAATAAAGTACAGTTACCGTTGCGATCGCGTGGGTTCAATTGCGACTGACATTTTCAGTTGTAACCGAACGCTGGCGTCTCTTTGGTTGGCCCAAGTTAGCTGCCTAGCATGGTTTGCTAAATAGCCGACAATTGAGTGTCATGATGTTCTCACAGTCTGGGTTTTATTAACACGTTTTCTACTAGTGACAGTTCAAGCTAGACTTTCTTGTTAGGGCACAGTTAAAAGAAGTACACGACGTAGTTATTACTCGTCTCTCTTCGCTTCAGAAAAGGTTGTGACCCTAACTTAGCCCTCAACTTTAGCTTTTCACCTCCGTCTTATCCATGCAGTGTCGAGGCTGTAAATGTGTGTAGCTATTTTGGGGCCCTGACAGCTGTGCATTCTTGTTAGTTTGACGGAATTTGAACGTCTGCAGTTATTTGAGTTCTAAATGTGTTTACATAGCCATTTGTCTAGAGCAGTTAAACGCAGTGATTGTGTGTTTAAGTTTTAATCACCTAGTTCTGTTCGCACCAGAATTCGAGCTGTAATCTGAATTGCCTGGGGGGCTCAAATAACTGACGTAAAAAGGCTGAGATAAATAATTAACACACAGCCCAGTAACAAAATTGTATCGTGTATAATAGATTATAGGGGGAGAGAGGGACTTCACTTTTTATTATGATTCCAACACACACAACGGTCCATAATTATAAAGGCTAGTTTGCAACAACGAATAACATTCTTTTTAAAAAAAAATATGAAAAGGTATGATGGTAAACTCCACATAACACATAGCCTAGTAGAATGTAAAATTCATTTTCGTACCTTAATTACTCTTTCACATCTTCTACCGCTTTATCCTCCACATGAGGCGCTGGTGGCTAATCCCAGCTGACATAGGGGGAAAGGCGGGGGAGACCCTGGACCACAAGCATAATTATGTCGCAGCGCGTGTTATTCAGCACAGTGGCTCGGTGAAGAAGTGTGTAATTCTGTTGTAGCACATGTTTCATGTTTATGTAAATTATACATTTTATACTGCAAATGGCATTATTTGTGATTAAAATGGTCTAACTATTAAAATCATGGTTTTTGGTTATATATTAACGACCTCACAGGTGTATTTTACTACCTTCATGGGAGCTCAGTAACTTGAACCCAGATTGTCACAATCGCACTGATGTGCAATGTGCATGAATGAAATGTGTGACGAGAAAATGGAAATGTTGATGTAAACCTGATCGGCTAAACACCCCAATCAAGTCAGTGTTGCGTGAGGGCTGCAACTTACAGTTGTTGTCAGTATTGAATAATCTGTCTCTCATTTTCTTGATTAATAAATAGTTATTTCATACTTATTTCATCCAGCGTTGTAACATGTTTCTGTTTCCCAAGCATGAAAGTGGTCAAATTATTTGTTTTGTCCACAAATTATGAATATTTAGATTACTGTCAACAAGGAGCCAAAAAGCAGAAAAGTTAAGAAGCTGGAAAACCACAAATGGTTTAAACAGTTATCAAATTAATTAGATGTTATTCTCTATGCTCTCATCTCCAGATGACAGCATAGTGAAACTACCCATTTTTTTATGATAAAAAAATTGCTTATGTGTCATTTCAGATGAAGGAGTCGATAATGAATCAGGAGAAGCTTGCCAAACTGCAGGCACAGGTCCGCATAGGTGGCAAGGTGAGTTTGCGTACATGCTGGTTACAGATTTAAGAAAATGTAAGACATCAGGCTCTGGGTTTATATATCCAAGATCATTGTTGTTCTTTGTAGGGGTCAGCCCGCAGAAAGAAGAAGGTGGTGCACAGAACAGCAACAGCAGATGACAAGAAGCTGCAGTTCTCCCTCAAGAAACTTGGAGTCAACAACATCTCTGGCATTGAGGAGGTAACAGTACAGTATATAGCCATTAAATTCCAAAATGCACAGTAATAAGTAGACAAATTTCTCTGTCATGGTATCAGTGCTCATTCAGTCAGATTTTTGCACTGGATACAGGAGTGAGAAATATGATGATATATATACAGATAATTATTCAATGACGCCACTTAAATGCATCCTAGCGCTAAAACTCTGCCAGTCAACTGTTTGTGTCCGTGGGTGTTCGTACATGTGAAGTACTCTGAAGATGTTAGAGTTAATGTGCAACTTGATGTGTCACTTGGATGATCAGAAAACAGCATTATAGAGGCTTTAACCAGCCCTAGGAAGAGCTGCTTTCAGTACTTGTCCAGGCTCAGAAAGCATTGACATGATAGCCTATGTATGAATTGTGTCTAAATTGATTGCTGTGGTTGTACTTTTGTATGTTATTTTGTTATTGTATTTAATTCTATGGACCTCCTCAGTCTGCAATAAATATTGAATTTAGTTTACTTCATTCTTAAAGACCATGTGGCTTTAGTTTATTAAAATAGTTATTTGTGTAACTTAAGATAATAAAAACTGAATATTTATTTATATTATAATATATTATAAGTTATGTGCTTTTACTATTATTATATTAGACAGTAAATGCTTTAAGCTTTTTTTTTCAACAACTATAGCATAGCTGTAAAATTTTAAGTATCCTGGAAAAGACACAGCCTTTCAAGCTGTTGCATTATTCCTTCTAACAACAACCTCTTATTTTTCCACCTCTTATTTCCATTCATCACTTCCTCATAGGTGAATATGTTCACAAACCAGGGTACAGTGATCCATTTCAATAATCCAAAGGTTCAGGCCTCTTTGGCTGCAAACACCTTTACAATCACAGGACATGCTGAGAACAAGCAGCTCACAGAGATGCTTCCCGGAATCTTAAACCAGCTTGGAGCTGACAGTCTTACTAGCCTCAGACGATTAGCAGAGACCCTTCCAAAACCAGGTAACCTTTAGACTGACATGTTTACATACATCAGTAATTTTGTCTGTTTTCTGTGCCAAATTAACTTGTAATTCTTCTTTTGTAGCAGGGGAAAATAAAACCCCAATGGTTGCTGCTGAAGAGGAGGATGATGAAGTTCCAGGTGGGCAAATATACACACCCCATTTTAAACCAGTTTGCATTCATTCTTTCATAGAACCAAATTAATAACAGTCCACAAGAGAGAGGTGACTTGCTATTGGTATTTACATCTAATCACATCAGAGTACCTATGATTTTACAAGTTGACTTCTGACTTCTGTGGTTGTATTCAGTGCTCACAAGTGTTATGCTTATTGACATTTTCTTATTTATTCATGTTTTATGTTCTAAGCCAGTATTTTACCTTTTCTGTTTTCAATTTTAGATCTTGTTGAAAACTTTGATGAAGCTTCAAAGAACGAAGCCAACTAACCAACACCCTCGAACATTTAGAAGCTCCTCTTGTCTCACCATATTTCCACACAGTCTGGAGTTGGTTGTCCATTTAATTGCTCTGTAGTAACAAAAATTCATTTTTAATTGTTAAACTTAGAATTGGTTTAAAACAAGTGAAAAACATCTTTTTATGGCAACTGTTACCCATGCCTTTTATTTAATTTGGCGGAATGTGCAGATCTGTGTTTTTCTCATGCTGCCTCTCCTAAATTGTGATACCCACATATCAAAAATGTATTGTTGGAATTAATCATGTAATAAAGATTACATTAAAGTTACTCATTTTTAATACTTCACAATATTTCCTGAGAAAATGTTTGATGGCCTCGTATTGAAACTGTCTTGTCCCAATTTTCACAGTTGAGTAGATATCGTGGAAAAATGGCAGCTTGGTAGGAATCTTCGGGTTACAGTGATGTATGGAAATAAACCTCTGGTGATTTTGACAGCAGCATTGGACGAATTAACTTATTAAATAATGCTAGATGCACTGGTAAAACATCAAATGTAGACAGTTGACAAAGTTGTGCTTCAAAAGTAGGCCTGTAGTGTCATTAGCTCTAGTTCCCTCTTAACCCTGCAGTGACTGGAAAGGGTTATTCGAGTACATTTAGGTCATCCACAGTAATAGTTACAGAAGTATGCTGTATCTGTTGCTATGTAGGCAGATGTAATTTTTTGAGATTTCTGAATTTCACTCTCATCTGAAACTGGAGACCTTTTAAGTGAGAGAAGAAACATCTTCATGAACCTCAAGCAAAGTAACATAGAATTACCAAGGGTGATTTTTACTAGTCTTCACAGACAAGGCTATTTTGGCTTTTAAGGAAATGAAACATGAACTATTATGTTCTGTTTTTGAATAATCTATTTCTTTGAAAGCTGACATTTGGCTGGAAATTAATTAGGTTACCCTTTCCGTGACTAATGTGCAGGGGAAGTCCATTTGTCCTTTTCTGTTTTCCAAGAATTAAGGTAGTGTGTTTGTCTTTTCAGGGTATTTACTAGGATTTAAATTCAGAACTGAGGGTCAGAATTAAATCTGAGATTAGGCCATAAATACACTTTATTTTTCCTTTGATAATTTGATTATTTTTCCTTTGATAATTAAGCAAAAAGGAGAATATACAGTATTCTCTATTCCCACATGAGGGAATAGAGATTACTTTATCGTTATAATACATACATATGTATGTATATCAAAATTGTTGGTTCCACACAAGAAATATGTTTATTTATTTACTTTTTGACAAATATTTCAATCAAACTTTGACATTTTATTTTTTAACAAAATGACTCAGTAACTTGAAAATGTCTAGGTGTTGGGCAGTCCACCAAGTATTTCAGTTATCTCCCCTGAAAATGTCTTCAAAGAAATTATAAATGGATAGTGCTTCAACACCCACAAAAGACAGATAATTAGACTTTGATGCAAAATGTCTTTTTATTTCTCAGACACACAGCTATTATGTTCCAATGCAGCATTCCAGCTCAAAGGCAGAGGGCAACCCCCCACCCCACTAAACACCAACACTTACACCTCTTATCTCCATCTCTCAGTCCCTTCAAAATTTGTCATGCAAAACAGCACAGAGGAAATGCACTGCCGGCCACCTCTGTTATCGGGGCTGTAACAGTGATGATGATGCATACTGTATGGCAAGATATAAAAAGAAGATCAGTGGTCAGTTGGGGCATTCAATCATCGGGATTACTACAAACTGTGTCATCCAATTGCATCACGACAGTAAGAAATTATATTTATTCAATATGTCAATCATTAAATGTTTCATTTTTTTAAATTCTATTTGGTCTCTAAACAGTCTGTGATAAATAATAGATTAGCTTGTCTGACCATAATGTGCATTCCATTTTTTTTTATAATCAAACGCATTCAGCCATTTGGATAGTCTTATAAAATGATTTGTTCATTTGGCAACTTAAGATGAAATAAATAAGTTATTCTAACAAGCATGTCCTTAGGTTTTAATGGAAGTAGTTGTTTTTTGATTGTCTCCTCTTGCTGTTCCGCGGCCCCTTAGATGACAATGTCTCTGTGGATATTTGGGCTTCTGCTTATTAGCCTCACAGGAGCGCATGGACTCAGCCACTTTCCAAAAAATTGTATGTCTTATTATGATCCACATAATTTCAAATATACATTTCTTCCATAATTTTAATGGTTACAAATGTACTAATCTTGTATTTTTTGTGTGTGTGTGTGTGTGTACATGTATATTTCTCTGTGTGTGCCTGTTTGTATAGTTGTTGTGGCAGAAAGGAATGATGCAAAGCCAGTCATACTGACCTGTGGAACAGACATCAAAGAACCCATTACATGGAAATACGGGGGCGAAGTGATAGAAAACTACTGGGACAACATTGTGCAGGAAGGTCAAAATTTGATCTTGTCATATGTTGATATACCCATTTCGGGAGAGTACAGCTGCTGGGGAAATGGGGAGATGTTATCTTCAACCTACCTGCTGCTGGAGGTTGAGGAGGAGGAAGAAGAAGAATTAGGTGAGATGCTTATTTCATGTTTCACTTATTCCAAAAGACTGGACTCTCACAATTAGGGGAACATGGTGCCAACATATTAAAAGTTAGTGCTAATGAGTCAATATTCATTTTGAAACACTGCGCATGTTAGTAGGAGTGAAAACATTCTTGTAATTTAGTGCTTTATGATGCTCTTCACACAAAAAGATTTTGGTAACACTTTACATTAACGTAACATGGTAATATATTAAGTAATAGGGAGGTATTATCATGCTCAAATCATCTCAAACACTCCATAACAACAATGGTGAGAATGTTTTAATAACGGATTTGTGTCATACACATTATTCCCAAAGAAATATGCAGCTCAAAGCTTGGTAATTTCAATTACAATAGGTTTCCACTGGTGTCATATTGTACCTTCACAAGAAAATATTTGTGAATCATAATTTATAATTATATTATTTAGTTGAAATTCACCCTCCCCCAAAGTCCCACACATATTTGTTATTAGTCGTTACTATAAAAATAAGATGACATTCCGAAACTATTACCTCCCTTTTACTCAATTATTAACCAACTTTCTATTATTCAGTGATGTTTTCTCCGCATGACAAAGTCAAACTATTTTTTGTTAAACTTTTCACTCACACTGTGTGTCTCTACAGATTCCTTTATCAGCTGTTGGGCAAAATCTTATAACTGCAACTTCAGCTGTAACTGGACCAATAATAGATACACAGCAGTGCGTCTTGGACTAGGCCAGGAATGGTAAATTTAAAAAAAAAGTCTCAAACATATACACTTGATAGAGGAACAGGAAGCCAGGCTTTCCCATATACAGTAACAACAAGTACAAAGAATGATAACCTTCTCACGTACACATTTCACTGAGTGTGTGATTTACTCCTCGGCTCTACAGCAGTGAAGGTGGGAAGTCGTGTCACTGGGTCAACAGCAGTGACCCACTCCCGGGTGGGGGATTCCACTTTGAGCTGTCGCACTCCCTCTCACCCTACGCTGAGGAAAGCACCATGCTCGAACTCACCGCTCAGGCCATTGTGAACCACTCCATCCTCAAGATAACAAAGTCGTTTTACCTCAGAGACATCAGTAAGCTGAGAGAAACTGAACCACATTAAAGGCATTCAACAGAAGTCAGACCAAACACAGTTGTACCTTGAAGTTGTATATCAAAATGAAAATCAAAAATGATATCTACATAAAGATAAGGGAATAAGTTTTAAATAATTGTGAAACAACTGTGAAAGTTTGAAAATGCAAAACTAAAATTTTGTATAACAAAAAAAAAAATGCGTATTTTGGTGAGCTTTTTCTCAATAAATGTGATTTTACATATTTAGTTACATTTATTCATTTCTAACAAGCATTGACCCATATTTTTACTATGAATTTCTTCCCGTCAAGTCCAACCTGATAGTCCCAGGATTGTCAAGTGTCAGGAGGTGAAGGAGGAGCTGAGGGTGACCATTGACCCACCATCCACCTGGTCCACTCCTCACAGTTACTTCCGTCTGGAGCATGAAATTGAATACATCCATAAAAACGATGGCAAGGTAGAAACAAGTTTGCACTCATCTCTCCGTGCGTCTGTCTATCCACTGCAGTTTGTTTTCTGATTGTGTGACCTGTCTGACTTTAGGCTGGACGCTCTCTATCTGCCCTGATACCAAAAAGCATCAGTAAACTGAGGGTTCGGTCCAGAGACTTGGTGGTGCTCTCAAACTGGAGTGAGTGGACTCCCTGGGAAAATGTAATCTAATGACATTATTCAAAGCTAAAACTGTCCACTGCTGCTTTCTTTGTCCTCAATTTCCCCTTCTGTCCTCTCACAAACCCTTCTCACATGTCTCCCTTTGACCAAGAGATAAGACAACATTCACAAGAAGCTCAGTGATAAGTCATAATAGATCAATAAATTATTTATGTATTATTTATTTTTATGTATGACTGTGATCAAATTATTTATTTTTTTTATTCATTTGTTATTTATTGTAAACACTGTATGTTCCTTAATTTGGGGTGGTGGGTTTGTAAACACCAGAAGCATTTGAAAGAGCAAATGTTGGTCCACACAACATGCACACACTAGACATCACACACATGTCTTTGAATACATAACTGGATCAATTGCTATTAAATAGGTCTCTGCAGTTTTATCCATTTAAACATTTGTGGCATAAAAAAAATCTATGGAAATCTACATGAACATACAATAAATGGTTACACAGGTGGTTACACAGAGGAAACCAGTTCAGTGAGCGTTTCAGAAGACAGATTTACACATTACGTATCTTTCCTTATTATTTTTGTGTGAGTAGTTGTTTTTCTTCTGTATTTTGGTGATTTTCTGTGCCAAAAAAGTCTATTAAAAGCTTATGCTTCCTTCCTTATACATGTTCCCTTTTCATTTCCGTGACTGTCTTGACACGTCACCACATTTGCGTACCTTACATGAATGGGTGGACAAAATGTCTGCTCCTTGATTTTTTTTAAAGCAGCAAATTTTATTATTAAAAACGATAAATGCTAGAGTTTAAAACGGAATTTAAAAGGGAAACCACTATACACCAACAAAAGGGACAAAAACTAGATGATAATAATTTTCTTTACAAATCAAAGATATGTTGGTTTAAATGTATACAAATAGTGTATACATTTAAAATACTCGGTAATGCATTTATTGGGTTAATTATTAACTTGTTTAATAAGCAAGTTAATTTTTTTTTTTAAATATATAGCTGATGTAGTTGTTCATTATGAATTTTATATAATAATTTCCAGAATACCACTTCAGGTTTTCCTAATTTAGAAACAGGAACTTAAATGATCAAATGTGTGAATATTTAGATTATTATTACAAGCACCTCTTGAATAGGCCTTGTGAGCAATTTCTTTTTAAAAAGAGGAAGGGCATTTATTTAAAGTAAAGCAGTAGACACTTGAATCAGTGGCTGTCAGCTTAACTATAACATTCATCTTTAAGTTTTAACATGCTGTCTCAATAGGCATACTAATAGCTCATAAATGTTGAAAAATGTTTCATTCCTTTTCTCACGACTACACATTAATTCTTGATCTCAAGACTTTTAAGACTAACAGCTTAGCTTTTTCAATTTTCTTCTCATAATTTTAAAATCTGATCTGTCACTAACTTATTGCAGGTGATGACAATGGAAAAACGTTATGCAGGTGCTGAAACACAGACGAAAACTGCCGTCAAAGCATTGCCTTCTGGCTACTTATACCACTGCAAGAAGAGAGGGAGGAAAAACAGGAACAAAGACTGCAAGTCACGTCAGAAATTTTAGAAAAATGTTCAGTAATCAGCTCTCTGGATCTGACGTGGTGGGAAACAGTGTGGTGTTGGTTTAATACTCACTTGCTAAAACTATAATGGTTTATCCATCATGCTCCTTGTATGGCGAATGGATTTGTGCCAGTTGTTGATGTCGTGTTATGACCTGGAAAAATAAAACACTGTATTGTATATTATATATTTGTATATACATTCATCCACCCATTTTCTGCTGCTTATCCGAGGTCAGGTCGCGGGGGTTATTTCATTTGTTTCACTGGATGATTAATGTTGCAGTCACATCGAACACGAAGCAAATTTTTTACAATGCAAAGATGCAAGTCCATGCAAATATTGTTATAGTGATGCTGGGCAACACAAATACCACCATGCAAATTTTCTTCATTTGCGTCACTCACTCAAGCTGAAATATTTAAATATGAGCCAAAATACTTGACATGTAATGTTACAAAAGCCCATCAGTGCTGAGATGTTGTATCACTGTTGCCATAGTTATACACAAATAGACCCCAAGTGATGCACCAATCACCTCCATTTTGCCATCTGACAATAAGGACCCCAATTGAAAGACTTTTTTAAAATGAATTTCTTGATATACTTTTATGTTTTCATTTTAGAATTGGTTCAATTAAAAGTGAGTGAGCAAAAACTGGCGAAACAATTGATCTAGAAATGCGAGTCAACACATGTGAAACAGCAACACAAATAATGTTCTAATTAAACCAGGGTTTCTCAGCCCAGGTCCTGGAGACCCACTGCCCTGCATGTTTCGGATGTTTCTCTGCTCCAACACACCTGATTCAAATGAATGGGTCATTTTGAGCATAGACATATATAGGTAGATGCTGCATTCACTGTGTTGCCCCGTTGACACAATACATCAGCGTGTCTTCCATATTCTGAGTGGCAAGTCCACCCCATAAACCAAAACAGGTAGATGTGGAGACTGTGTTTTCTCGACACAGTCTCCACATCACGACAACATTTAATGTGTACATCAAACAGATTATGATGAATCATTTTTATATTAAATTGTTTATGTTCATTTAAGGGATAGTAAGACAATCACAGATGAAATTAATGCCTGTAAATTACATTTGAAGATGCTGTTGTAGTGAACATTTCTATGGGAAAAAAACTATAATTGCCATATAGCTGTGACCAAAGCAAACAACAGCCAGAAAATCAACTATAGCCTGCATATTCAGCTGTTAACTGCTGTATGATTTTCAAGTTATAAAAGTTTGCTTTTGGTTCAATGGACCTTTTTAACAACATATTTAAATGATTTATTGATTGCAGTAATGAGTTATATGATCTCCATATGAAAGTATATTCAAGTTAATCTTCATGAAAGAATTGCAATTTCATGTGTTTCAATGAGGCGTCTCTACTAATCCCACTCACAATATGATGTTGACGTACAATGCTGCTGCTCAGTGTGTACATGTCTATGGTTTTCAGGCTTTTGCAGAACTTGATGATGATCACTTGAATCAGGTGTGTTGGAGCAGGAAACATCTAAAACGTCCCCAGGACCAGGAATGAGAATCACTGCATTAAACCAAAGTGATGTTTTGTGTTGCATTCAATTGGGCCCCCCGCGGCGCCCGAGCGTTTGGTTCCGCCTCTGCAAATAACGCATGCGCACTGCAGGAATACTTTGACGTTAATCTGCGGGTTTGTTGTTCACTGGCACAGAGACAATAAAAGCAACAAATGGACAAAATCTATTTGACCAATTTGAAGCCACGCGGAAGCCCAGTCTGTCTCACGTTGCAAATGCCTTGAACATGGCAAACGTTGTTCGTGCTGCAGCTTTACTTTCGTACCTGTGGAGTGTTTTCGTGCAGTTCGGTGGCCTGTCAGGTGAGAAAAGACAATCATCAAGGCTGGGGCGAGTGTTAGCTAATGGCTAATTTAGCGAACAGCTGAAAATGTGTTGTATTGTTTGTTGTATCCGTGTAGGTTGACTGTACACGCGTTCTTTTTACACAAGTCTGCGTATCGAGGTGTGAACTGTGTCACCATCCCCTGTGAATTTCCATTTTTATGTCACTACATCCAGAACTGACCTCATGGTTAGTGATTCTTGTCTGACATAAGCTTGTTTTTTGTTTTTTCTTGGACCAGGACTTGGGGTCAATGAGCTGCTTTATTTCCGGGTCATCAGTCCAGAGGAAATTGGTTATATCTTCAGTGCTGCACCTGCCAAAGACTTCGGCGGAGATTTTGTAAGTCATTTCTTCCCTCTTTAAATATATGTGTGTATATGTATATGTGTGTGCAAGAGAGAGAGAGAGAGAGAGCACTGTAAACCACACTTGAACCAAATACTACTTTAATGTAAATTATAAACATAAGATAATCCTTTATTAGACTCACAATGAAGAAATAAAGAGCCTAATATATGCTGTGCTTGAATATGAAAAGCATATAATATAACCAAGGTCTTTAAAGCCTCATTACATAAAAATTAAAAAAGAAATACATGTAAATAAATAAAATTCCATCTCTCCTTGCTTCCCACCCATTTAATTTCAGCATTTACCCCTCCTCTCCCTGTATTACCTAAATGCCGATATTAACTTCCGTTATCCCCAGTAGTTATCCCAGAGGAGAAATTAGCTCTACCACAGCAGCAAAAGAACCACATTTCAGCAAAACATGCTACAACAAAATAACATTTTCAATGCGATATTTAATAAAACAATGGAATTTCACTTGTGTCTGGGCAAGTTAACTCTGCAGGCAGATGGTAAACTGGTACTCTGAGAACAAGGATCTGTGAAAGTATTTCAAGCCACAGGTTTCAAACTTTTCAATGTGGCCTGCCTCTAAAATGTTTATTTTTGATATTTATAGATTAATTTTGCGTCATAAATGTTTTTTTTTTTAAATTGTGAATGATATTATTATGCATCAAAACACCTTTATTTGAAATTATGTCAAATTTTGTCACACGTGTTGCTATTGATGTATCATGATAGAATATTGCGATATAATCTTAAGATAATATCGCCCAACTGCAATTTTTTGTGGCATAAGAAGCACTTTATCCTGGTAGAATACCCTGTTACTCCAAAATAAGAAAATATTAACTGGTAATATGACCTAACTTTCTTATGATCCGTTTAGATGGTGTCATCTCCATTTCTTTGTCTATTGTCATGTGGAATTTTATCAGAGAACTTTGTGGTTGCTAATATCAGACACGCTAGGGATTGCATGGACATTTTAATGTGGTGACAGATGTTTGCTCTTGGGTATTGTTAGCCAGTGACTTCAAATTTGCCTTATCAAACCTTATTTCTTGGTTGTTTTTTTTTGACAGACTTCGTTTTATGATAAGATTTTGTTGGTGCCAGCAGAGCCTGCAGACGCCTGTTCAGAGCTGAAGGACAGAGAAATCATTCAAGGACAAATAATCCTGGTGGAAAGGGGGTATTTAAATGTTCTTCACTTAAATAACACTATGAGTATGAGTGTATGTAAAAACAAAACAGTGAATGCACACTGCACATAGGATTTGTTGGATTCATTTGATCACTCCAGGTGTTTTACATCATATATAAACATTATAGGTTAAAAAGAGTGAGGTGGAGATACCCAACAATAAATCATATACAAACAGTATTTATTAATAATATTAAGGATAAATGTAGGGGCGGACAGGAGGAAAAATGTAGGTCCTAGGGACCCCCTGCCCTGCATGTTTTAGAATTTTTCTTGCGCCAACACAGCTGATTTAAATGAATGGGTCATTTTCAGCATAGACATATATAGGTAGATGCTGCATTCACTGTGTTGCCCCATTTTTTTGCAGAGCTTGATAATGAGCTGACCTTTTGAGTTAAATGTGCTGGAGCAGGGAAATGTCTAAAACATGCAGGGCAGCTGGTCCCGAGGACCAGGATTGAGGAACTCTGATCTAAACCAACTGCCTTTCCATTCTTGCCATCACTTCCTCCTTACTAATCCTCTGCACTTCCGGAGTTTCCTTATTCTAGTCTATACAGCTTCTTGGCTGTATCCCTCACCACTTCAGCTGGACGCTCCCACTGATCTGGTAACTCTTAATTACCCATAGAGCCTGTTGCAACTGTTGGAGAACACTTTTTCAGCTCCCACCATTCCACCCTCTCCCCTGGCATTACCTTGCAATCTCCTGTCTTTCAGATTGCATCTTCTGCATAGTATATAGTCTACCTTTCACCCTAAAATCCTCCCTGTTCCTGAAATTCACAGTTGCCGTAGCCATTGCTATCCTTTTTGCAAAATCCATAACCAAATAATACAGTTGAATGATCAATTAAATAGAATAATACAATCAAATATGTAGCTCATTGGTTGTATAATGATGAGTTAAAAAAGAAAAGTGTCTTGGCAAGGTATTCGTTTGACATCTTCCCTCTTTGTCTCACTCTCTGCTACAAATATATTTAAAACATAATAGCTATATTTCTGTCTGTAAGAAATACCCATACCCTAATTTCTCATGTTGAATAGTTTGATTTAAGTCTCATACAGCTGTTTTATGTGTGACAACAGAACATGCATATAATTAGTTTGTTTTTGCTCTCACATTTTAAGACTATTTCTGTTTCCGTTTTACTCCAGAGAGTGCTCCTTTGTACAAAAGACCCATTATGTAGAAAAAGCAGGAGGCAAAGCTGTTCTGATTGCTGATAATGCAGTGGACAATGACAGCCAGTACCTTGACATGATCACTGATGGGACATCAGCCAAACCTAACATACCTGCTCTGTTTCTGCTGGGACGTGATGGGTAAGTCAGATGCAGCCACATGTGTAGTCATTTAGGGCTGTTCTGTCTCAGGACAGCTTTGGGGACATTAACTTTGTCCCTCTCTGCCCATATTTTTGTCATAGGATGATGATCAGACGATCTCTTCAAAGACAAGCTTTGCCTTGGGCTGTCATTTCCATTCCTGTCAACGTTTCCTCCCTGGCTTCATTCCCTCTGAAGCAACCACCATGGACACTGTGGTAGAAGTGACTCACACCCACAACCACATCTCCTTTCTCACTCACTCACCCACACACTCACCCACTCACTCACTCATATCCTGTCAGCTACGAATGAACTCACAATCTCACAGGAAGGCCCTTGATGGTGGTTGAAGAAATAACACACTAGAGAGGAACAGATAAAATTATCACAGGAAAAGGATGTTCACGTGATTAGATCACACCTCCACACAGAGAATGAGAAACATGTGGAGAAACCCCTCTTTGTTGGAGTTTTGGTGACATGTAAAGACAGACAAATAAAAAACCATGCGTGCTTATATTATGTTTATATTAAGTGTTCAGCACTAGTTTGAATTACTTGTTCAGGGCCCAATCAAATTGTGCCTGTCTGTAGAGGCTGACACTTGGCCTGCTCTTACACTGATGACATAGCATATACGACATCAGATGGTTGTGTAGGTGAAATAAATGATCTGTGTTATACATTAAGTCACTCTGACACTGACCAGAGATTATACTAGGAAGCTGCCAGAAGAATAGTGTTAATCACAGTATGAAAATGTAAAGACATTTCTGTTTATCTGCCTGCAGGGTGAAAGTCTGATCAGAAACAAAGAAGCTTATTCTTTTGGTAAATAAATATAAGATCACACTTTTTTGTTTGATAGACTATCATTTATTTCATTTCTGAGGTACACTTTTTTAAAATGGTTATACATGTTTCTTTTTTTACTTTTGATTCACCAAGATGACTGTTGAATATAGCTATTTTCTGTTTATAATGTTGCACTAACAAGTATTTAAATACTCTTTAGAAAAACAAGATTGACACAATGTTTTTTTTTTTTTTTAAAAAAACCATTGTGTCCTATGTTCCTGAAAAGTACCATTGAAAAGACAATATTGGAACATCTGTTGTTTTTCCAAAGTAACCATATGTTCTTTTGTTTTCCTTTATTATTCTAAAAAATAATGAAATAATGCTACAATTTACTCCAACAGATTTTTTTTCATTGCTTAATATTTACAAGATCGCAGTCTGTGATGAGAAGCTACCACAATAGCCCACTAGTAGAGCACGTCGTCTTTCATCTCGAAGGTTGTGGATTTGATTACAGGCTCCACTATTCCACATGTTTACTTATCTGAACCTCCTGACGGCTGCACCAGCAGCGTGCGAATGGGTGTGAAAAATGAGTGACAGAAAATTCGGCAAAACTGTGGCGTAAAGCAGCTTTGAGTGGTCAAGACTAGAAAGGCGCTCTGTAAATACAGACCATTTGTCTATTGCAGCGAAACAAAGAGAACAAATAACACATTTGTAAATTAAGTGCTGCTCAATCAGTAAGTAACTTTAAAGCCATTATTTGCTCCCTGTTTTTACAAATAATACACAAAGATGTCAAAAAGATACTTTTATATTTAAATCAGAAAAAAAAACATACTGTGTGTATCTATGTGCATTTGTGTCTGTGTATATATATCCCAGAAAAATTTGTGTGGTTCTGAATGTATAAATATTGTAGATTCAGAACCACCCAGACAGGGCAATCCTTACTGACAGTTCCCATTAACCCAGTGCACAAGTTTTGTTCTTGTTATTTTAAACTCTCCATTGTGCTCACCTGAAAGACATCATTAGAACAAACCAGTCTACATAAAAAGTTTGTATTTATTTATTACCTTCTAAAGGTGGTAATAAATTAAATACTATTGTTGTTACTATTATTATTATTATTATTATTGTTGTTGTTGTTTATTCATTTATTTATTTATTTTATAGTTTAGATGTAGGTGGATTATGAGCAACGTGACAGCAGTACCACTTTTGATAGAACTGCAATCAAAGCGCATCCTTCATTTACAGTAATTTGGCAGTTTTTCAGAAAAAAAGTGCTCGTACTGTATTGTTTTTCTACCACTTGGCCTTTACAAATGATTCAGAGAGACAGAGGGGAAAGAGGGAGATTCAGAGATGAAGGAAAAAACAGCGGGTGATAACGTGGGAGGTGGAGTCCTCGTGGTTTCTTGTTATTTCCATGATTTTTTTGTTAATTCGCTGGAAAGGATTCCACCCTGAGGAAAAGAGTTACAGTATGAATACTGATTCGTTAATCATGATCATTTTTTCCCCACACATTATAGGACTAGGAAATATTTCAATAACAGTATATAGTATATCCTAATGTTTGTTTC
The DNA here is from genome assembly GCA_016785285.1 of Brachirus orientalis. Classification (NCBI taxonomy): domain Eukaryota; kingdom Metazoa; phylum Chordata; class Actinopteri; order Pleuronectiformes; family Soleidae; genus Brachirus; species Brachirus orientalis. The sequence continues at coordinate 1,335,976 of JAFBJR010000190.1, forward strand.
TTACTGGCAGTATAACAAAGGTTCATTACACAGTAGTGTGCAAAAGTCACCATTGCTATTAAGAATATAATTATTTCTTGATTACTTTTATTGGAACGCATCCAAAAAATAGGTGTAACTTGTATGCAGTTTAAAAACCAAAAAATCTCCCTCAGATTAAAGTGTCAAGTATTTAGATACACTTGAGCAATAGTACAACACTGACTTGTTAAACCTGGAGTAGAACCCTATTTAATGTAATTGGTAAAACCTGCTGTGTTTGTTCTACTATTTAATGTTAACACATATCTGCTGTGAAAAAAAGTCTGTTACACCAGCTTCATTCAAGACATGCTTGAGCATTACATACACGTGTATGAGTTTAAATATTTAAAAATGGGGAAATAAAAAGTCTTGCGCACCCTTGCTCCATGTTTAAACATTTTTACTGAAAGTGATGACATTTTGGCCTTCAAGGCCACATTGTGACACTGGCCCTCATTTATAATGCATAATTTATGCATTGCACCAACAAACTTTGAAGAACAATACATAGATTTTTGAAAACGTTCTAGCTTTATTAAATGTTAATTTGTTATCTGCCATTAATAATTAAAAAAACCATAAACTGGTCATTTTCAACTTTACAGGAGCAAATCTTACTTGAACTTGAAACTTTTTTTGTCCACACCTAATACTACAGTGCAGTAACAATATGGTAATAGAATGATAGTGTTCTCCTGCCTCTGTTACCTTCTCTTGCATCTCGGGCACAGTCTCCCCCACACTGTCCTCATCGTGGCCTCCCTCAGAGCCGGACTCCCCCACAGATAAACCGCAGGGGTGCACACGGCGTTTAAACGAGCCATGATGGCGAAGAGGTTCGTGGCCTCGTTTCTAAACACCAGCCCTCCTCCTCCAAAAAATGTGATGACAATATTAAAGAAAGAGGGACACCACAACACCAGGAAGCACATGACAACAAAAACGACTATTCTCAGTGACTCCTTTTTGTTTTCCCTCTCTGCGCTCGGAGGGTCTTTTTCCAGCTGGACTCTGGCGATGACATAGAGTTTGACAGTCATGGCCACTTTGGTGAGCACGACCAGCTGAAAAACGACGATGCTGAACACGTACAACTGCATGGCTTTGGAAAGTGGCAGCAAATTCCTGGCAAGCAAGTGAGCTGCGTTGTAAAGCCAGCAGTAGATGTTGACGCCAACGATAAAGCGCCGCGTAACGAAGCGGCTGTAGAGGAAGGGATGGCACACCGCGAAATACCGGTCAAACTGTGCGAATAAAAAGGTCAGAATGTTCACGCCGAGAAGTGACGGCAGCACATTATAAGTCCCGTTTCTAGAGGGGAAACCCTCCTGAACGTCGAACAGACCCAGATAATAGACTGAAAACCCAACCAGCGTGTCACAGATACTTGTGTTCAGCATGAAAATGAACCTGTTTTGGAGGCGCAGCGCTCTGGTGCGCACGATTCCAATCACCACCGTCCCTGCTATGAGGACTGTGGTGGTAGCGAATAAAATCTGGAATATGAAGATGAAATAGTCTTCGGGACAGCCGAAGTCCACAGAGAGAGGAACTCTTCCTGTCATGGAGTCTGTGATGTTGCAGAACAGCATCGTTAACAGCATCGGCGCCAGTTAAGTGCTGCCATTATTTTATATGTAAACTGTGAAGTCACCAGCTTTGCTCTCATGAGATACTATGCAATAGTTTCGTAGGTTTCGGTAAGTATTTTTGTCCTGCACTCAAATACTCAAACGCCACAAGCAATATAAAAAATATAAGTCATGAATAACTTCCACTCGTGTGATGATTAAAGCGTACATGCAGAATTTTCACTTGTTTCAACCCATTCAATGGCGCTGTGGTGTCTGAAATAAAGAAGTGGCATTACTACTTTTTATTTAGTCACAAATATTAAGAACAAGTAAATATGCAACTCTTCTGTAGGGAAAAATAAGATCACTGAGAAAAAAAAGTCCATACGTATATTCACATGCATGTATGCATACATACTTAGAATTAACTTATGTCCCTTATTTGTAAATCAAAAGTGAGGCACATGTTCTCACTTTAATATGTATATGCACTAAATAAAAGAAAACAATGTTTATTTTATGTCCATTTTGACGTCCTGTAAATCTGAAATCATATGTGCTTTCTTGTCTTGAGAGGATTTTAGGGATTTTAGTCAAGTGGACATATGATCAGGATTAGTTGCAATAATATATATATATATATATAGTGAACCAGGTCGTCGCATTTCAAAATATTAGAATTTAGAATTAAACAAAGGATTTTTATTATTATAATAACTAAGCTGAACGAGAGCGTGCACGTGCACAACTTACAACATAAAACTGACAAATTTAAAACAGTACAGAATCAGGTTTTTTTTCAGCAGCTGCCGAAAACTGATTTAATTATACACAGTAAGGCAGTCACGGTGAGGAGGCTGTTGAAAGACTGAAGGCGAAGGGAGGACAAAATTAGACTAAATGTGTCACCTCCTGGTCAGTGAAGTTGGTTTGAAGGACGTCATTGTTTGTTTATGAGACGGAAATCTCGTGTTGTTTACTTTAAATTGCGACTTTAAATTGTTATTTTAAACACAAGTTTGAATTAATTCAGATTGATTGTAGAAGTTTCAGATTGATTGTAGAAATTTCAGCACCGGGAACTGTCCACGCCCTACACACTGTTGACACCACTGTTGATTTTATGTTCACTTACACGGAGGTTCACACAGTCTCTGCATTGACACATATCAGTATATTATCTGTTTTTATTATTTTGTTTTTGTATGTTATTAACTGTGCAGTGAATTTATGCTTCATCTTTTTGCTGTGAAGAAAACTGTCGGGATGGGAGCTTGACGAGCTTTTTGCAATACCCAGAGAAAATCTTCTTTAGACTATAACCATTTATTTTATGTTTTTCGTTTTATGATATATGCAGTACGTCAGCAACAAAGGTTTCAATACAAGATGCAATTTCTAAACGATATACTTATTAATTCTCTTTTGAAAGGCCGTGATATTCTCAGTCAGTTTGATTTTTATAAATCACGTTTTCCGTCCCACTGCAATTATCTCTCTCTCTCTCTCTATATATATATATATTTCAATTTCTCCGATCTTTCAGCTGCTCTATTAGGGATATTTTCTTTGTTTCTTTGCTCCATATGATAAAGAAATAATTGAAACAGAGTAATTTTGGTTTGCGAACTAAAGTGAGACGTTTGAGAACATTATTATTTCAAGGTTTGGGAAACACAAATCAACATTTTTAACGTTCATGACCAAATATCTAATCAATTAATCGAGAAAGTAATTGACAGTAATCAATTTGAAAATAATCAGGTGCAGCCCCAGGCCTGCGCTTATACAAATTAATGTATACCAGCGAAATAAAGGGAAAAATAATATAAAATGATATATTCCTATATGTACCTCGAAGTAGTATTGTTTGATTGGTGGTGTAACTTTCCTGTCTTTACCACATTAAAGTTAGACGAAATGTATCAATTTTATCAAGTAATACTTGAAAATTTCACATCAGGCTTTAACTTTGAAAAAAGGAAGAGTGAAATATTTTGCTGCACCAAATTTAGGCAAACTCCATGGTAACAGGTACCATTTGTCTGGCAAAGAAATATTATTGTTTGTAATATTTTTGTTGAATTTCCAGTTTGAAAATAATCCCGTGCCCTTTATTGTTACGGTGCCCATGGTTTTACTGAAGGAGTGTATCAGGTTGCTGCAGGATTCCATGTTGAAGAATCAGTTTTCAGCGTCAGTCTGCCTCCCTTCTTCATCGGCCTCCCTTTGCCGCTCTGCTTTACACGAGAGGAGCCAATTCTGAAGAATGAAGCGGATTATAGTGTGTTTAACACAAGTTTACTGCTCAAAGGAAAGAGCTGGTGACATTTCATCTCTTACCTGCTCCTCTTGCATCTCGGGCACAGTCTCCCCCACGCTGTCCTCATCGTGGCCTCCCTCAGAACCGGACTCCCCCACAGATAAACCGCAGGGGTGCACACGGCGTTTAAACGAGCCATGATGGCGAAGAGGTTCGTGGCCTCGTTTCTAAACACCAGCCCTCCTCCCACCACCAGCCTGAGCACAATGTTTACGAAAGAGGGACCCCACAACAACAAGAAGCTAATGACAACAAAAATTATGATTCTTAACGATTCCTTGTTGTTTTCTCTCTCTGCACTCGGGGGGTCTCTCTCAAGCTGGTACCTGGCAACAAAGTACATTTTGATAGTCATGGCCACTTTGGTGAGCACGATGGCCTGCAAGCAGACAATAGAGAACACATACAACTGAATGGCTTTGGAAATGGGCAGGGAGCGTGAAATAATCAACTGTCCATACACATGAAACCAGCAATAGATGTTTACAGAGATAGTCACGCGCCGGGTTACAAACCGTGTGTAAATGAAAGGATGGCAGACAGCAAAATACCGGTCAAACTGTGCAAATAAAAATGTCATGATGTTTACCCCAAGGAGACTAGGCAGCACATTATAAGTCCCGTTTCTAGAGGGGAAGCCCTCCTGAACGTCGAACAGACCCAGATAATAGACTGAAAACCCAACCAGCGTGTCACAGATACTTGTGTTCAGCATGAAAATGAACCTGTTTTGGAGGCGCAGCGCTCTGGTGCCCAAGATTCCAATCACCACAGTCCCTGCTATGAGGACTGCAGTTGTGGCGAACACAATCTGGAATATGAAGATGAAATAGTCTTCAGGACTGTCGAAGTCCACAGAGAGAGGAACTCTGCCTGTCATGGAGTCTGTGATGTTGGAGAACAGCATCGTTGCCAGGCGTCAGTTCGATGTGCTGCCATTATTTAACAAGTAAACCGTGAAGTCACCAGCCTTGCTCTCATGATATATCATGCAGTAGTTCAGTGGACAATTTAGGTTCACATTGAAATACATGGCCGCCTTCGCATGTAGCTCATTATAATCAGCCTTTAACGTGCTACTCGATGACAGAAGGACTTTAAGACAGCAATAATAATAATATAAAAACGAGATAATCCGGAGAGCTGCTAAAGGTCGACCGAGAGTCGAGGCAGAGTCTGTGGTGTTGATATAGCTCGGTGATGTACCACATGTCTTTCCCCATAAGGCATGACATCATCTCATTTTTAGGCCTGTCATCATATGATGAGATGCTTTTTTTGTCATTATAGTTATACAGCGTTGTTTGCTTGGTTTATTTTCTCAAATTGCATTGTGAGTGCTAAAAACAATTTTGCATTTTTATGTCAGTTGTGTTGATAGCAGTGATACGTTTATCAACATTCACTCGCAAATAACGTGTGATGCACCAACGAAACTCTAAGCCTGAAATAGCGTCATTGCATGTGTAGTTTACAGTGTAAAATGTGCACAGAGAAAATGTTAACTAATATTGATTTCTTACTCTCTTTAAAAATGATTTTACTCCACGACTGTCCAGGTGGCTTGAAGAGGCTATATACTGAGTCTCTTCAAACATGTTGGGGTTTCATAGTTAGGTTCGTTATAAAACCATTGTATTTTCAGTCAGAATTAGTTAAAGGGGAAAACACGACCGCCGCTTTTCTGAAAATTGTCTCGCTTGCTCGTTTCTTGGAACCCAAGCACAATTCAGTTCATCTAAGTATGTAAACACGGTCAAGATAACATGTTCAAAAGTTCAAAACTCGGAAAGAAGGAGTCGCTTTGGCGTTTGGTTGTTGTTGGTGCCAGATCAGACAGGCTGGTCTTAATTTTTTACAGAAACTAAACACACATCCACCTCTAAGGTTTACAGAGGCGGATTTACCGGAGGTCAAAGGAGAATGATTAGACTGCTTCAAAATAAAAGTAACAGTAAACCGTGGTCCTGAACGTGCGGCTGACAGCGGCCTTTGTGGAAAAGACCGTACTGCGTCTAAGTACATGCGGTTTCACATCAATCTTACTGTACGCCACATCTTGAGCCTCAGGTTATATGGCCCATCTGCGGACATGTGTTTCAAGACAGGTTATTGTGTCTGGCGATAGAAAAATGTCGCCTTGGTGTTAGTATTGGCGTATGGAAGGAATCATAGTGATATTACCTCATATTTATGAAACGCATCTCTCTCTTATAATACATTTAAAGCACAAGTAACTATACTTCTTTTAACTTCCATTGTAGGAGAAAAGACAGCATTTGATTATCTGACTGCTGATAGACTGATAGAACATGTTTTTGTCCTGATAACCATTTATTCATGTCGTCTAGGCCAACATGTGGAACATTCCAACTACAGAGCTCTAGTTCCAAAGCTCTGGAACTTTTATCACAGTTGTTTGTTGTGATCCAAAGAGTCAGGGTTCGTGGGTCCGTTATCCTAAAAAAAACATTTTCTTGCAAAATGTTATCTCCATTTGTTTAACACACACAAATAAAATAGAAAATAGATTTCTTGCATGTTCTAAGGACTTGCATTTTAAGGACAAACAATAGAGGCAGTTATTACCAAAAATTTGAAATAATTTAATCTAAGTTTACATCGTTTATGACATGTATACCAGCAGGTGAAAAATGAATACATCTGCTTTGCCCTGACTGACTGACACGGAGTGCACCAGAAAAGCTTTCCGTCAGTCATTTCACATACAATAAAACCACATTTTCATATCTTCAGGTTTCTCTTTCAGTCCTCTGATAAGGAAAGAACATGACGACTGACAACTTGTTTTCCAACGTGATGTAACCAAAAATCATACGTGGCTCATTGCAGTTCTTCTTCCTGCATGTGGTGATGCAGATGCGGCTTCATGGCTTAGTGGTGAAATCAACTCTGGAGAGAGACCTAAGGTGAGGGCGGACATAGTTATTTTCTTACATTATATATATATATATAGTTTACGCAAAAACATTCAAAATCCAAACATTGCGATTTGAAAGCAGGTTGATTGCTGAGACTGACCTCGGCCTCCACATGGGACAGATCCTCCGCCACACTGTTCTCCACACTGCCCTCCTCAGCGCCGGGCTGCCCCAGATGTACAGGGCAGGTGTGACCAATGCGTTTAAACGCGCCATGGTGGCGAACAGGTTAGTGGCCTCATTCCTAAACTTCAGACCTTTACTAGTCAACTGTCTGACTATAATATTTATAAATGACGGACACCAAAGAGCCAAGAAGCAAATAACCACAAACACGATTATGCGCAGCGACTCCTTCTTACTGTCTCTGTCCGCGCTGGGCGCCTCCCTTGCCAGCTGATTCCTGGCGATGATGTATAGTTTAATTGTCATCAGCAACTTAACAACAACAATAATCTGAAGAGTCATCACTCCGAACGCGTTTATTTGAGCCGCCTTTGAAATTGGCACCACATTCTGCACCGTGAGGATTGTGTACGTGTATGTCCAGCAAAACACGCAGATGCCAATGACACAGTACCGCGTGATGTACCGGTGGTAGAAGAATGGATGGCACACGGCGAAGTAGCGGTCAAACTGAGCAAAGAGGAAGGTCAACACGTTGACCCCCAGGAAAGAGGGTAGAATGTAAAATGTCCCGTTTCTAGAGGGATAACCCTCCTGCACGTCGAAGAGGCCGAGGTAATAGACTGAGAAGCCGGTCAGTGTGTCGCTAATGCTCGTGTTCAGCATGAATATAAAGCGGTTCTGGCCTCGCAGTGACCGAGTGGAGGTGATACTGATCGCCACCGAGCCGGCGACGAGCACGGCGCTGGTGGCGAACAGAATATGGAAGGTGAAGATGAGGAAATCCTCTGGATTCTTGAAGTCCACCGACAGAGTGACGGTGGTGTTCAGGAGCATCGTGAAGCTCCAGCTGGGGACGAGCATTGATCATATTTATAGGCAGCGTGAATGATGCTCCTCGTCAGAGTTTACGCACAGCTTCTATTCCCCAGCAACAGAGGGAGGCTTTGACATAGACGAAGGACATGTCCAGTGGAGGAATACGCCGCCCTGGTCACCATCATCACATAACAGGAAGAAGAACCGGGGGCCCCTGTGTGTGGAGTTCACAGGTTTTCTCCTTCCATAGTTCAAAGACCCGGTGTTCGCTGGGACTGGTTACATGCTTCCCCCAAAGTCAAAGGATGAGTGGTAGATAGTGACTTTATGAATGAATGTTGGGTGACAGGACAGGCCCAAATGATCAAAGACTTGGTGAAAACCATGGGCTGTGGGCAACATGAGTTGCTGGCCTGCTGCGTAAAATGATTACCCTCTCAGTTTATGTCTTATTTCTATTCCACTAAGCAATTGCTGTTCACTTACCGTTGTATGCTAAGGGTTCATTACAAAAATATGATTGTTGTAATCACAAAATATGTTTTTGGTGTGGCTACTGCACTATAATGGCTCTAACACTCGCTTATATATTATTATTATTATTATTATTATTATTATTATTATTATTATTATTATTATTATTATTACTGTCGCTAAGGTGACTTGAATTTCCAAGTAGTACTTTTCAGTAGCGTGCACAGACATTTTAAGGGACAGGGGCTCAATTAAATGCAAATGATTGCTATACCTATACTCAACAGGCTTTTTACAAAAAAAAAAAAAAAGTGCAGTGAGTACCTCAAAACAAACAAGTGTTGACTAAACCTGATGAAAGTCAATACGTTTTTCAGCCACTAGGAGGAGCTACAAACCATCGTTTGGCAACAGTAGAGATTGCTGCCAGTAATGAGCTCAACTAGTGCTTGTATATACAGTATTAGTATACATATATACATGTTAGCATCCCATAGTAACATGGCCTGTAATGAGTTTGGTCTGTGTTCCCAATTCACTTCATATAAAATGTCCAGAAGATTAAATCCTTACATTTAATCCACTCATTTGTTTGCCCTTACTGTTTGTTTGCTCGTTGCTTTTGCCACTTTTTACATACATTCTTAATAAAATCACTCTCCCATACAGGTTCTACTATTTGGGATTATGCTGTTGACAGGTTCTTGGTGCAGAAGTAGCTGTTAATGTGCCTGCACATAAAGAGACATTAAATCTCCTTGCTTGACATGTCCTGTAGAGTCTTGAAACGTGGGTTAAGCAGAGTTTGTGGTCTACTATACGCGCGCGCACACACACACACATGTTTGCGCTTCTATCAGAGTGAGGACCCTCATTGATATAATACATTCCCTAGCCCCTTACCCTAACCTTAACCATCGCAACTAGACGCCTAACCCTAACCCTTACCCTAACCCTAATCTAAACCCAAAGTGCTATAAAGTGCTATATAAATAGAACAACACAATAAATGTGATTGAATAACTGAAGGACAGATGTACTTTCCAAATATGATTTAATAGATAGATAGATAGATAGATAGATAGTTTTGTCAGATTTCACTGTTGTTAGATGTTGACCAGTGTGTCATCATCATGAAGGAGCTTGTTGACGTTTTCAGTGGGGAAAAGTCACCCATGTCGACTGCTGGAAGCTTGACTGGGACTCTTCCTACTTAAAGCAGATCAGAGTTCACCTGCCTCAGCAGCAGCAGCAGCAGCAGCACCTCGGCTGTCTGTCTTTGCCGCTGAGCAATGGCGATTTGAACACTGAGTGACACTTTCTGATTGTCAGACACAGGGTTTTGTTGGCACTGATGACTAACCGCAGCCACGGCCTGTCTCTTGTTCTCCCCCCTACGAGCTTTGGCAATGTGATGGTGCTTCTCTTCAGCATTCTGCTGGCCGCAACCATCATTTTCCTCAACATGTCCGTGTCTCTCTCCATTCTACTGAACAGGGCGCTGCGCAGCGAGAACCGCTTCATGTACATGCTGAGCACCTGCCTCAGTGACATCTGCTCCGGTGTGTCTTACTACTATGTCGGCGTCCTCGATGTGCGGGACGCCTTCGACTCCCCCACGAGCACCCTTTACATCGTGCCCACCTTTTTAGGTCTGTCCTACATGGCCATTCTGGCCGCACAGGCCGACAGGTACCACGCAGTGGCGTCACCTTTCAAATACTCTCAGCGTATGACCAGAAACAGAACCGTGATGGTCATCTGTGCTTACTGGCTCTATGCTTTCGCCATTGTGGCTCTGCACAACCTGGTTCCATCTGGCGTGGCCAGACAAATCACAGGCATCGGCTCGTTCGTGGCCAACGTGTTCACGGTGATTATAATGATCGGGCTGAATTTAAGGCTGTTCATCATCGCCAGGTACCAGCTGGAGAGGGAGCCGCACTCCGCGGAGAGGGAGACCAAGCGCGCGTCCGTCTATCTCATTTTGGTCGTGGCTGCGTTTTTCTTGGCGACGTGGCTTCCAATTCTCTGCCATATTATTGTCTGTAATATAATTGGCTCAGTCTGCTACAGCTTTAAGAACGAAGGCACCGACCCTCTCCGCATTCTGCCCCGCGTGAACGCTGCACTGACCCCCATCCTGTACATCTGCGGCTGCTCTCCGCTCAGATTCACGCTGTTCACCAGAGTGTGGAGACCCTGCTGCAGGAGGAGGTGAGAGGAGGAGGAGGAGGAGGAGGGAATCTTTGACTGAACCTCTCCAAAAGATGCCTGTCAATCTATTTAAAACGTGGTTTCAATGCACTAACAGATGCTGAAGAAAACTCACTTCTGTTTTTATTTTATTTGATAGTTTTTGGCCATTTCACTTCACTTCAGCTCTTTTTTTTCCCCCGTTTGCACGTCAGATCGAAATGTCGTTTCATATGGCCGCAGGCGTCGCTGTGCAAATACTTGCGCATACAGGTGTTGCGACTCTGGTGCGTAACCGCATGTTGACACATAGCGCTGTAAATTATTTCCAGGGTTTCCGGCTCTGCAGGAAATTCATCTGAAGTGTGTGGCTTAAATGCAGTATTTACGAAGGAAAATATTGATTCATCACTCATATACTGTACGACATGTGAGGTTACAGTTAAATACAGTAGTATACGGGAATAATACTAATAAATCACGGTAATATGTGGCATAACTTTGATGTTGCAATACACAGCTCTCAGTTTTCAGTAATTTATTACAAAATGACACAGAAACCTATGAAAGCACATTGTTTATGACACAATCATTCACTGTAAATATAAGCTACACAGAGTAATTTGTGTTTAAGTGATGCAATACTATCCCGTAATTTATTGTGAATGCACAGTCAAATATTTAACAATGTAGCTTCCACGTGGCGGTTTTTTTAATGAGTGCCTTTCTGTTTTATTAGTATAGACAAATCTTGCTTAAAGTGGTTTTAATCCATGTCTCTGTCCCCTGCACTTTCACAGGTGTCTCGGGAGACTCACCTGCCCCGCGAGACGAACCCAGCCCACGGATTAATTTAAATTTTAAATCCATTCAGTATATACAACATATTTTCATAACAGTGGATATTGTTTGGTCTCGACGTTATCACTTCACAGTGAATGCATTTCAGACGTTAATCCGCCAAAGACCTGATGGAAAACGAAGTTCAGTGTAATGAAAACACAAACTATCACTGGAGTGTTTGAACTATAGGTTTTTCTTTGGCAAAAGAAATGACTTCAATATTAAAGAGAGCCATAAAGTCAACTATAGCATTTTGCCATTTCTTTCAGACATGCTGGTAGATATTTGTTTCTATTCTCTTCAGAATACCTTTTGTACTGGAAACGCATGTGAAGTATGTGTGTTTAAGCCCAAGGCGTCATGACATTGGCATGAACAAGAAATGTCACTTCCACTCCATTATTTCTCACTCATGTGCCTTAAATGCTAGACAGAAGCGGTTACTCACAATCTCTGGTCATGTTGTATGTGGCAAAGATACTCTTTTGATGATGATAATAATAATAATAGTAATTATAAAAATAATAAGTTTGGAGCAGGAAATGGAACCAATAGCTGTCATAGGACTCTCAGTCAGCAGATATGTATCATACAAACAAAACGACTTTTGTTACAGTGGATCAACGACAAAGCGCTGACTCTAAAAAAATAGGTAGAGATCTAGTTCCACTTACATGTTTGCTCCATTAAAAATAAACCCGAGTTTTATAACGTCTGGGAATTGTGTAGAACGTGGCATTTCTGTCAGCATATACCACCAGGCTTTTGTGGACGATCATTATTGTGTAAAATCAATGTAACATATAACAGATGCCATGTCATATATATGACTTGTTTGAGTTATTCAAATGGGGAATTTCCTTTAATGCATCTTGTGTATAGTTTATCATTGTTTGGTGTTGGTAAAAGTGAAAATATATATATATTTTTTTAAATAAACAAATTCTTGACAAAAAGACACTGAAACCTAACATAAATAGCAAATCCATCGGCTTCATACATATGATTGATGTTCTTTTGTTTATAGATATCAAGTGTATTTGTAAGTTAGACCAGTGCGAGCGATTAATCCAGAGACATGTGCAGTGGGTGTGAAACCTCTGTGCGCGTGCAGGGGCCAAACCCACTGATGGTGCAGTTTCCGCGGCAACCACAAAGTGTCAGAAGAGCACTTTGGCTCGGTGCCATGAATGAACTGTCATGAGGTGTGAAACATGGATGCACAGGAAGTCTGATACTTGGATCAGTGTGGGACTTGTGATCTATATGGAATAAGATAGATTTTATAATAATAAAATAACCAGATTATATCATTTAAAAAAAGGAGGCTGACACAGGTTAAAGTAAACGATGCGTTCCAGTGGGTGTGTGTTGTTCTCTGTTGGCTGAACGGCTGGTGTGTGGGTCTCTGTGCTCAGAGGAGGAGCCAGCAGATCTCCACGCTTCCGCACATCTGGTGCCCAATTTCTGGCCCACGAAAACGATCTCTCTTCCTCTCATCTAATCCCCAATAATCTCACGAGAATATTAAAAAAAAGAACACACAACAAATCACATGTTTTATGTGTGACCCCAGAGAAAGTAAATTAATTGTTTGATATTATTTCAGATTTAGATACCATTTTAATGCAATCTAAAATATGCAGTTGATTATAAATCCATTTAAATATATATATAAAAATATGTGTATTAGTGCAGCCGACTTGTGTGGATTTAGGCTTGCAGGGAAAAAACAGTCCACAAAAAACAAAAACTTTCATCCATGTGAGTTTTATTTCTTTATTGAGCGACTCGTTTATTAACCTGCGACGTTACGTGTCGTTTATTTTAAACGCCCGACCACGTGACACGTGCTGATCTCGTGCCCTCCCAAAATAACGTGGTTTGTTTGGTAACAGTTGAGAGAGTGGGACTGAACGTGACCGAAAACACAAAAAGGGAGGTAATTTGTTGGCAGCGCGTGAGTGGGTGGCCATTGCTGCTGCTGCTGGTGGCAGATGAAGGCCCGGCAAACCACATGTAGGTCTTCTCCTTCCCTCCGCTCGTCTTTAACGTCCCTCTCCGTCAGCTTGCAGCAGGTACAGTTGTCCTGGGCTGAGAAAGTGGCCAAACCCTCCCACAGTGGGACGTTTTCTCTGCTGCACTCTGGGCTGCTTCCTATTCAAATGTGGGTCAGGGGTGAGGAAGCCTAACGTCATAAGCTTGCAACATGGCGTCCCGAAAGCTGTGAGATGAGCTAGAGGATGGTAAAGAACGCCTGAGACCGATCCTACCGATGTGAAAAGGTATGTTTAAAGAAACGTTTCCCCGTCGACTTGGACTGTAAATGCGTCGCGAAGTCGCTTTTGCGTTTATATCGGTCGGGCTTGTGTTTTTATTTTATCCCTCCTTCTCAGCTGCTGCAGGAATCGCACGGTTTTCGTTGGTGGTTTTTCCACAGCGTGCCAACAACACACAAAAAAAGCTTCTCCGCTGGTTGGTGCCTGTTCGGGGTCTAACAGTGTGCTGGGCAAACCGAGCCACGAGTTCGGGACAATCCTAACACTTGCAAATGTTTTTGCTGTTTATTTCTGGCGTCGTGCGTTTCTCTTTCTCTCTCCCCGTGTCTTCCCGGGTGAGTGTTTGTGTATCAAATAATTACCAGGTTTCTGGTCAAAGCGGCCGAAAACGATCCACCACCGTGTCGCCGCGGCGCTTCAAAGAGACGTTTCCACACCTCGCGTGGTTTTCTCTCTTTCGTTATTCAATAAGTTGATTGAATTGTTTGCAAATTTGCGAGGTATTGAAGTGAGGGCTTCGTTTAATTGATCCCCGTCATGTAGTGATAACGCCGGCTGTTTTATTATTTATATATATATATATATATATACATATATACACACATAATATATATAAATATTACACGGAGAGCGAGAGAGAGAGTAGTATTTTCCATTTAATGCGTTCACTGTTGTTGTGGATTTTACGCTCGGGTTGTTGCGCTTTCATCCCGATAATCTCAGATGATGTTGCAGCAGATGTAGTTGTCCGTTCTTCGATGTTTATGTGTCGTGCACGGTCCACGGGTGTCAGGTGGGGCTAATTAAAACTATGTTTAAAAAAAAAAAGAAAGAGCCAACGCATCGTGCTCACAGTTACATTATGGTCCTTAAACGCTGTGTCCTGAATTGGATTATTGATACTGTGTGTGTGTGTGTCTTCAGAGCCTATAGGTGGCCACTGCTCTTCCATCGACTATCTTTATGATTGGCTACAGTGTGGGTGTAACGTTACATTGTGACCCATTTAGGTTCTGCTTTTTAAAAATAAATAAATAAATAAAAACACTGTTGCATTATATAGAAGTTCACATACAAATGATCTTTAAAAAAGGGGGCGGGGGGGGGGGGATTACATGGGGTTGAGTATTTGTTGAAGTGGATCCTTGAGGTAGCTGTTAAAACAATGCATGTGCTCAGGTGTGGAGGCAGCTTGACTGTTCAGGTGATTAGACTTGTTAAAAGTACCAAGAGGCTCGGAGATAATAAGGCCCAGGAATCCCAGTAATGTGGTTTTCTATAACTACAAATTCAGCTGTGTGAAAACGTTTCAGTACATGTTGAAACTGCTCGGTTTAAATAAAGGAAAACTATATTCAGCCATAAGCCACTTGTGTTTTTGTGACGGTGTTAATGGAGATGGTTTACCTGTTTTGTAAATACTAATGATGAGTGTAACAGTACAGAGAAGTAATTGTGACAGATTTAGTATGAAATATTCCGGTCGTGTTGCTTCCACTCAAAGGTTTTGCGACAGCAGAGGCCAGTGCTCCTCACCTGTCCAACAGCAGTGTCTATAAAATGTTGGTTGAAACTGGTTTGGCACAATTATTTTTAGTTGTGTTTTTGTGTTGTTCTTCACACTTATGACACCCAGTGTATTTGATTCTGTTCACTTGCTTAATTTAATTTAGGCATTTTGTTTTAAAATTAAATAATTCAGGGCAAAATAAAGATAATGCCAGCATCTATTTTCACACCCTTTCTTTCTGCTCAGGTTTGAAGTTTGGTGCAGTCTTTTCCCTGGTTAGACCTTCCAGATGAGTAGTCTCCATGTCTGTCAGCCAAAACGTCTGCCCAATCAGCTTAACTATGCTTTTCAGCTTTTTGACTACATAGATGAGCTGTTTTCGAGGCTTGGCATAATGGATCTGAATTCTTTTTACACTGTCTATACGTTTACTGAGGATTGTAAAGTTGGAACATTGCTCCTGGCTGTATTGCCTTGAGCCTTATGTGACAATGCTGCATCTGTAACAATGATAAGCTCTGAAGACTAGTATACCATGAGTGTAGTCCATGTGGTCATTTTATTTAAAGGAACCTTTGTTTTACTTTTACAGGTAATACAACAAAATGTGAACTCGTGAGTGCGAATACTGTGTTGCGTTTAAAATGACTGCTCTTTAAGGCAAACTGGTATCGCTGCCTAAACCCGCCATAGACCCGCCATAGACCCTCCTGTTATTTTATTGCCAAGTTTCAAATCTAAATTTGTACACACTGGCACATCTCGCTATGTGTCAAACATCAACATTTAATCAAGACAGCTGATCAGTGTGATTAGTTTGATTGATTAATATGGATTTCAAAATGGGGCCAGGCATGTAATATGAGGCCCATGTGTGTGCCTCATGATTCTCATGATCAGTGGGTTGGTCTTGCCTCACCCCACTTGTCCCTTCCTCTTCTCAAAAAACACACACAGTAATATCCTGTATACATTGTGATCATGGCCTACAGTAGCATGTGTCAGGAACACAATGCAATGAGGTGGTCATTGCATTGTCAATAAGTTCTGCTGACATGTTGGATGAGGAATTAAAGATTGTGCTTTGCTGTCGTGTCTATACAGATCTGCCTGTTCTGTGTTGTCAGTTTCAGGGCAAATTGGTTTGTGTTATGGTGAAAAAACTCCTTAGGGCAGGGTTGTTGTTCTTAAAGAAGAAGGCATTCAGTGGAATGTAGTGCTGATAGCCAGAAGGTTATGCAGTGTGTAAAGGCTGAGGGAGGGGGGTGCAGCAGCTCTGTAAAACCTTGGACCATACAGAATCGTTCCTTACCCAACATGCCCTCTGTCCCTTACCTATGCATGAGGCATTAGGTCATGTGGGCCTGCTGCTTTTTGTGTAGGGTTTTTATCTAGTCAACAGAGTTAATTCCACAAAGACAGAGGGCATTTCATCACAATAATCATATGTTTGCGTGTTAGTGAAGTGGGTGATTACTTCACTTTTAAGCCTTATCCACACTGAAACCGAACTTTCCCTGTGCAGTCTTTTTCATTTTTGAAGTTTTCTATGAACACAGCATTTTCTTTTAAGAATTGTCTTTATCCACATGGAACTCCCCCCCAAAACACGTCTAAATGCTGTAGTACATATACTGTATGTGAGGTTGTAACGCTGCTACAAAGAATACGCAGAGCATGCACAATGTGTGCAACTGGTTTTTTGATTTATTCAAACAAGTATATATTGCAGTGTATAAAATCAAAGAAAAAGAGACAGAGTGAAGAAAGCCAGAGAGGACTAAAGAAAGGAAAAAAAAAATCCTAAAGCCAATAGACCAAAGAATAAGAAGATGACAGCTGAGAAAATGAAAGGGAATGCAAATGCAGGAGAGGGAGGCTATGACATCATCATTTTCCCAAAGTAGCATATTAGTTGTATACACAAAATGCAAGGGTGGCATTTTTAGATTTTTTTTTCACTGTGCCAATTCTCCTAAACTTGTTTTCATGTGCACAAGGCCTTAGTGAGCTCACAGAGATGGATACAGTGTGTGTTGGTGCAAGCTGCTAAATTCTCCAGTGTTCTTACTGAAAGTCTAACTGTCCTTCGGTCTTTACAGGGAGCTTAAGATGCAATTGAGTCACAAAATAAATTCAATATAGTGAAGAAAAAGACAGCAGCAACTTTATGTTTAATACCTGGGTTTGTTCATCTTGGAGTCTGAAGTATATATAGCCTGTCACACACTGAAATGTGCAGTTTTACCTGGGATTTTTATGAACCTGGATGAACCAGCTTTAAAAAGTGTTGAACAACGTTCCCACTGCCAGTGGTTAGTCACAGTCTGAGGAGAAGAAAAAAAACAGTGGATGGAGCTTAGTGAAAATGTTACAATGTACAATTTCTTTGGTACTTGATCACATTCTTCACTCTTCAGCAAGTGAATTATTTTAAGTTGCCAAATTGCAAAATACTGTTAGAAATTATGGGGTTCAACAAAAACATCCATGGCTAACAGCCAGAAGATAAGTCTTAGCACCTTAGCATTGTGACAGAAATGATGCCAGCATTTGCAATGCTCCCACAAATCAATCATGAAGAAGATATTAGTGTATTCACTTTTGTCTTGCATTCCCACTAATGTCATTCAGAACCAAAGCATATTTTTGACCAGTGTGAATGGGATATATATGATAAGCCAAACTAATTTATGTTTTGGTTTTTTTTGGTTTTTAATTGTTATTTGTTTATCTGGTTCATTTTGTGTATACAATGCTGGTTGGCCCACCGCTGTGTCCCCCCATCAACCACTGCTCTGTCAAAATGATTTGCTGCTGTTTCTGTTATTTCATCAGGGGATATTTACTGGAAGACAGTGCTGGAAAACACATTGTTTGTCACTACAGATTCTCCAAACCCTCTTCAGTGAGTTTTCATTCTCGAAAAAACACCTTGTGACCAGCAACTGTTGAATCTCAGTTGCACTCCGTAGCCAGTGTTTCTCCAGTTGAGGTTGCATGTCTCTCTCTGCATGTCATTCAACTGACCCAGCACAGCATCATCTGTCAAAGACGTGAATACTCTCCTAGATTTCTCCCCGAGTGTTTGCTTTATAAGCAAATGTAGCTGTACTCGCAGCTCAGCCATTGCCTTTAATTTATGCTGTATATGTGGCTAATCTGTCAGACGGCATTGTTGTTATGAGATTAAGATTGCAGTGCAGCAGTTTAATGTGTAGATGATATGAACAGCCCAACTGAAAATGAAGCTGTATTAAAATTCTGCATAAGATGATAGACAGCTGAAACAAGTATAAGTAAAATCATCACTTAATCTTGAACTGCATCACTTGATCTATATCCAATAGCAACATTTAGCTAATTAGTCTTATTTCAATTGAATGTTGGTGTTTGTGAATCCATTTTTAGATTTTTCTTTTCCTAAATTCCTTATCCATCAGAAAGTCACAGAAAGCACAGGACGTCTGCAGATTTGTCTCGTAGTACTTTACTTTTAGCCTTATAAAATGGCTGTGTCTGTCTGAACACAACAATGGAAGTGAAAATATTAACATTCCTTTTGGCCTTCCCTCCTTTTGTGTATTTTGTAATCTGATAGCTTGTTATTGAGGTTTCAATACAATTATGCCCTTTTAATCATTACATTAAACTGTCCCATCCCTGTAAGCATTGTTGCCTTTAATTAAATGAGAAGAGACCTGAGAAGGCTCGTAAACTTGCACTGACAGAACAACAAATGTGAAGAAGAGAAATTTTGGAAACCTTTTTGTGGGTGTGTGGGTGTGCGCACGCTATTTTTGCACCCATGAGAGAGCGCACACTTGTATACCTGTTACTCCCTCTAGACTTGGCTGTGGCTTTAATGTCTAGTGTTACCTGTGGCTGACATGCACACCACAGAACACATTCAATCATGACCTGTTGTTGCGATGTGATGGAAGCATATGCTTACAACAGCACACATTTTTAAAGATTAATTTTCAAGAATAATTTGCTGCAACTCTGGGAGACTTATAACATTAAAAACAGATAACTATGGACCTCAAGTAAGAACATTCCTGGATATCTTGAAAACACTACGATCATAGACAGTACAAAGGTATTTAGGAAAGTCAGTATATCAGAATACAGATTTCATTCATACATGAAACAGGCATTATGAAAATACTTTCACTTGTGTCCATGAGCAAAACTGAGACCTGACGGGGATAGTATTGCTGTGACATCAGTGTTGCTGGATGGAAGGAAACATCGTCACACTCTCATGTGCCTCCTTGTAACCAATCTGTTACCAAGTGCGATTTACAAGAGAAGTAAGTCATCTGGCTTCCATGGCGGAACAGCATTCTAATTGGAAAACGTGTGCAGTAAGAAAATACAGTCAAACCTCCCTCTGCAAACTTGAAGCAAAATGCTCTTGAGAAAAATAAGATGAGTGAGATAAATGTGCTCTCTTAATCTGATTTTTATTATTTTTAGCCAATAAGATTTTGTTAGTGTTTTGTTTTTTTACAGCTGTGAGCCAAAGTTTTTTGTTTTTTTTTTGAAACATGTTTGTTTTTTCTTTTAACCTGAAATCACATATCATTTACATCTCTGTAAATATTGTGATGTTTCCTGTCGTGTAGCACATATTACACAGGTGTAAAGGAGCACACTGAATGGGCTGCAGAAAAACTGCAGCTCCTCATTGCATTGTGTGATCCATCCTTTCACTCATGAGAGAAGTGAAACTCAGATAATTGCTGTGCCCAGGAGTCCTGCTCGGATCAACCTTACCCATGCAGCAGCGTCAGCCATGTTGAAATGGCTCAGAGGTGGTCGCTCTGTGTTTGTATTTCAAACTGGCTTTGTACCATCCCCCTAACCCCTCCCCCACTCCCTCTGCCCACCAGCATACACTCCAGGCGTATGTGCATGTCTTTAAGTGCACTGTCTCTGAGTGTGTGCGCGCACACACACACACACACACACATCAAATATAGGTCTTGTGCTTGTGTACGTGGCTCTTTCTCTGTCTGCCTACCTGCAAATCCTTCTCTTCTGCCAATTCTTCCTTGCGCAGTGTGACCATCTACACAGTTCTAAAAGCCATTTCTGTAAAATATGTAAAGGAGTTGGTATGAATGAGAGAGCTCTGCTATAAAGCCCAGGTTGAATGTATTTGAAAAATCCCACTTGGTCATGTTTTCCAGTGGTTGTTAGTGGATGACCTTTCAAAGTAGTGGGGTGTGTTTTGTTATTACGCCACAGGACTTTGCCTCACCTCTGCCCTCTCTCCCGGCTCTCTACCCTCTGCTCAGGAGATTAGTGCCACAGCCCACTGCTCTCTGTCACCTTCGCTGCATGAACACTGACTCTGAAAGGTTTACTTGGTCACTGTTTAATCTGTAAACTCCTTGGAAAAAGGATGCAATGTCAGGCAGAAGTGGATGAAGACAAACCAGATCATCCAGATCTCTAGTGTAACCAGTTTAATTTTGAGTCAGTGCTGGGGGCACTTTGACTCTTACCAGTTGTCAGTCCCAGTTCAACACACGGGATATGTTATCCGGAACTTGTCTGTCAGGTCTGGGTAAATATCCGTGCTCATCTCCTCATCAGCAAGCTCCTGAAACAAGTTAATGTTGAGGCTAAACAGTAGGTTGCTGTGTTTTTTTTTTTAAATACACTTGGCTCCTCTATCATTATGCTACACTCAGTCTTAAAAAGGTTACACTGCAGGCAAGGTAAGATGATCCTGTAGCTGTGCTTGAAGGGCAACATCTACACTGGTCTGCAGTCCAAGCACTGGCTTTGGTTGGTATGTAGTTCCCTATTTGGTCTGAGGAAGTCTGATCATTATGACTTCCTTTACCAGGGCATAATACCTTGTTGTTTGCCAACAACAAAACATTCATATTCAGCATAATGTAAACATCATTCATGCTCAAAAATCAATGATTTCCATTTTAACCATAGTGCTTTCTGCATTGTTATTGTAGCAAAACATCCTTCTTGATATTATATGTTCCCTGACGGAGTACTGTGCATTCAGGTCTGCATGATTATGGCAGCTCTGTCTGTCTCTTGTGGTGTTAAGCCTGTTTTCCTGGGCAGCGCCACTGGAAGGGGAGCTGGACCTACATGTGTACCACCCTAGCTGCATATAGATCATCCGTAATCCATTAGCAGCTCCCTGGAATCCAGCCGGCACGGCACAGCACTGGAGAGGCCAGTTGGAGAGGGTAGCTGTGTGGGTGATGGGGGGAGGAGTGCGAGGACTCAGGATGAGAGGAGGAGGGGGTGGGGGGATGGCTCTTTTTTTTCCTCCTCTCCTTCTGAGCTGGCTTTTTCTACTCTGAGCCCAGCCCCCTTTTATGTTGGTCTGCTGGAAAAGCCTCTTGAATCCCCCCATGTAGCCCACAGAGTTGTGTGCATGTGTATGTTAAGAAAGAGACTTGACTGATATATGGCTTCCTGGCTGGCATCGCAGCAGAGGCCTTTCTCTTGCAGCTCTCTTATCCCTTACCACTTGCAGGTTTGAGTGCCATACGCCCCTGTAGCACATTCTGCAACTAAATGCAGACCTTGATTATGTATTTCAGAATGGGTGGCTGTGAATTACATTGTGAACAACAAACTGTTCCTGGGATGTGTCTGCATGCCCGGTGAGAGAAACTGGTGAGGGTGGGAGGAGAGAGAAAAGCATCAGAAAGATGGGGGGGATGGTAAAGACGGCCATGAGTGGAAGTGTCAAAGCATCGGGGGGCAAGCCCAGGTCTGGACCTGAGAGTAACGATCACTCCAGCTGATTGTATCAGCTACCATTAATGTTCAACCAAGCTGACTAAAGGTACATCACCCAGACATCTCCCTTTTTACAAAAGTTCCCTTGTTTTTCTTGCACAGTACTGTATTTACTGTAACCTCTAAACTACATTTGCATTAGTATATTGTCCTTAACATACGGGTTTAACAAGTCCTACATTTATTGTTACATTCTTTAGTGGCAATTTTCAGTTTATTGGGCTGGAAATTTCAGATTATGCGACCCATAGATCCAGCATGAGTTAGCTGAATCCTCCTATCTTCTGTCTGAAAGGAATTGGTGGTGAACT